>CM060918.1:899353652-900592402 GCA_030737875.1 Allium sativum
TTGATCTGATGCTGATTTCGACCTTCGGGGCTAATACTTAGGTAAATGTTCTCTTACAAATTTACGGTTAGAAACTGATTTTGGGTTTGTCGTGAACTGTGTTTTAATTGGCACTATTGTTAAATCCAGGGTGAAAAGAATAAATATTTTAATTAAGATTTGAAGAAGAATTACCAATTAATTAACATTTAATTGGAACTAAAAAAAGAATGTGAATTGGGTTTGTTGTGAACTGTGTTTTTAACGACATTCGTTCTTTAACCCGATTTACAGTGAAATGTGATTTGGAATTTATAATTTTTTTTATTAAGATTTAACGGGAATTTTCCAAAGTAACGTTTTCCAATTTAACATGTTAAATTGGAATTGAATGGAATTCGATTTGATAATAATTGAAGTAAGCTTCTGTTGAGGGAGACGGTCAGTATATATGGAATTTAAAAGGCCTTGTCGTTATTCCATTTATATTATCGATTGGATGTGGAAGTTTATATCGATTATATATATCGATTTGTTTTCCACGAAGATTCCATTGTTAACGGAATGTATTTTGGGTTGTCGTGAATGGTATCTTTAATAATACTGTTCTTAGACCCAACGGAGTTAAGAAAATCAGAAACTTACTGGAGATTAGTTAAGTTTAATGGTTTCCTGGGTATGGATCTGATGTTGGTTTCCTCCTTCGGGGTTAATACTTAGGGAATTGTTTACTTGTTAATTTACGGTTAAAGGCTGATGGAATGGAAGGTGATTTTGGATTTATAGTGAACCGTGTTTTAAATGACATTAGTTCTTTAACCCAGTTAAAGACAGGATATGATTTCCCAAGTTAAACAATCATTAGTATTGATTTTTGGGAAGATTAAAACCAAGTGCAGTTTTAATGAATCTTTAATTTGATTGAAATGATCGAGAATGGAGTACCACCAGTTTTACTCCAGGCGATAGTTAAATCATTAAATAGATTTGAACGAGAAATGGTAATTGAATTTACCGATAACATGTAACGACCCAGAAAATCTGAACCAATTTAAAATTTTTAAATTGGCTAAAATAATGGATTTTAAATATTTAAAATAAATATTTTAAATAATGGCGATGAAAACCGAGTTTGAATCGACATTTGAAAACGAATATAATTAATTATAATTATATATAGAATTGAAAATAGCGTGGTAGTTCGATAATTCGATTTCAAACTTCAATTGAATATACCGGGTGCAAAACAATCCGGATTTTAGTGAAACCAAAAAAATTAGGATCTAATTGATGATATCTTTCCAACGAATCCGACCAATCGAAATTTGATAGCGGGAATCAAAAGATATGTCCAGTTGAAAATTCTGAATAGTCGCTATGGAATTCAGTCCCTTAAAAATGGACATTTTGCAAACGACCTCGGATTTCGATGAAACCACTTTTGTTAGATCCTCAGTGTCAAGTTATTGCTAGGTTTCAAATTTCATAATTTTTCGAATCAATATGTGAGCGTGGCAAAAGAAAACGCGTTTGACCAGTTTCAGTTGATTTTAATCGACTGGAAATTGGCCATTTTTCAAACGGTCTCAGAATTCGACGAAACTAGTTTTGTTAGGACCGTATCGTCAATACGAAGCTAGAAAATATTTTTCTGGAATTTTTCTAGTTAGTATGTGACCCCGGTAATTTGAAATGTACGTTTAAAATTCAATATAGTGATTTAAATTTAAATTCAACAGAAACTAATTCAAACGATCAAATCAACTTGCAATACATATCCCATTGCGTTTGGAATGGGGGTTAAACGCTATGGACGGCAGGCGGTGGGCCTCGTTTCGAGGTCGTATGTAAAAGTCAACTTTTTGCAAAATTAAATAATTAAATAATAATAATAAAAAAAATCTATTTTCCCTCCTATACCTTGGCCTCCCCCTGTAATTCATTACCGATTTCATTTAACAGAAAAAAAAACAAAGAAGAAGAAAGGGAGCAGCTCGTCGCCGCCACCGAAGCTCCACTCTCCGATCCCGAAAGCCTAGCGCCGCCTCCCCCAGTTCGAGACCCCCCGCCTCCGCCTTTCCCCTCCTCCACTTCGCCAGACCCCCCATCTCTCTCCTCCTCCCCTCCCCTCTCTGTAAGTTTTTTCTTGTTTGTTTAATTTATTTTTATGTATTTAAAAACTGATTTGTTTAAAAAGTAAAAACTGATTTGTTTAAAAAGTAAAAACTGATTTGTTTAAATAGTAAAAACTGATTTGTTTAAAAAGTAAAAACTGATTTGTTTAAATAGTAAAAACTGATTTGTTTAAAAAGTAAAAACTGATTTGTTTAAATAGTAAAAACTGATTTGTTTAAAAAGTAAAAACTGATTTGTTTAAAAAGTAAAAACTGATTTTTTTTACAGATTTAAAAACTGATTTTTTTTATTTAAAAACTTTAAATAGGAAAAAGGTTTAAGCTTTAAATTAGAAAAGGTTTAAACTTTAGATAGAAAAAGGTTTAATCTTTTTAAAGAAAAAATTTGAACTTGAAAAAAATAAAGATCATATTTTCAAAATAGAAAAGACGGAATTTTTATTAAGTAGAAGAAGTAAGATATGATTTTTATATTTTTAAAGCAATAAAAATATAATTTTTACATCATAGGAATATTAAAAATATAATCTTTATATTAAAAATATAATCTTTGTATATTGAATAGCGAAGTCAAAATCCGATTTTTATATATTGAAAGTCGAAGTAAAAATCAGATTTTTATATATTGAAAGTCGAAGTAAAAATCAGATTTTTATATATTGAATAACATAGTCAAAATTCGATTTTTACATATGTAGAGAACACGGGCAACGAAGCGACAAAAGGAGAGATTGGCGAAGGTTTCTCTAAGGCAGAGTCGTGTTATTGGATAGCTATTGGTGAGATTTCTGATTTAAAAATATTATATATGTGTGAAATGAAAGTGAATTGCTATATATATATATATATATATATATATATATATATATATATATACGCCCCTCGTCCACAAACCATGGACGATATTTATTGGTTGAAATTGTTGTGCAAATTGATTGATAGCGAATGATTGTTTGGGATTGTTTGTGATTGATATTGGCTGATTGCGGTTGAAAAATACCCATTTGTGGTTGAGAAATATTTGGTTGAAACCACATAGGATTAGTTTGTGGAAATGAAATAAATATATACATGCCGCCTGCGTGCGAACTAGATGCATGACCCCTATTGTCAAAAACCGCGAGGTTTTAAGGTAGAGCGAGGAGCCGTACTAGGGACGGTCCCGGTTTTAACTACCCTGTCGTTATGCCGCCAAAATTTTGAATAATATTCGTGTGTTTGAATTATTTTCATATGCTTAAACTATATTTATTCATTGTATAGAAAACATTCATGTGTTGAATTGATATTCCTGCGTTGATTAGAAATTCATGTGTTGAATGGTATTCATATTTTGAAATAAATTGTTTGATAATAAAAATCATCTTTTTATCGACTATATGAACTGTGTAAAATAACCTCGTTTTAAAAGAAATTGTTTTATGATAAAAATCCCATTTTTATCATCAACTTGAACTATATAGAAAAATAGTGTTTTGAAATGAATTGTTTTACAATAAAAATCACATTTTTATTGTATGCATAAATCGTTGAAATGTGAAGTGTTAAAATAGCCACTTGTACAAAATAAACATATATGAGTTGAAATATTCATTAATTAGCTAATGAAATGATTTGCACCTATTTATGTAACATTAGAATGAATGGTGTTTTTAAACCAAATAGAAATCAGATATGAAGTTGAATAGAAAATGATAAGTGATAAGAACTGTATATATATGTACATGCATATTTATTGAACAGGTTATAGCAAAGGGGCTAGAGAAGAGGAATAAAATTTTGTGCCCGACAAATAGGTACACATTTACTGTTTTGTTTGGGTGATGATTTTATGAGCCTGTTGGCTAGCCGCTTGGCTTTTTCTTTTTCTTTTTGAGATTAGAAGGACCGGGAACGCTATTTGCGATTTCCCGATGCTCCCGGTGCAGGGGAGGTTATGGCGAAATTTTCCAAAATTTTAAGGTGTTAGAAAAATATTTGAAGTGAAAACGATATGGAAATCATTGAATGAACTATATTTATATAAATATATAAATATAAATAAAATTAAAACGAAACGTGGCCGTGCAGTTCGTATTTTGAAACCGTGATTTCAAACGACTAGTACGGGAAATCCGACCATTGGATTTTCCCGAAACCGCAACCGTCGGGTTCGCCTTGGAAATATCTTCCCAACGGCACCAACCTTGTAAAAATCCAACGGTTGGATTGTCTGGAATGTTTAATTCAAATTTGAGGAAAAACAGCGCCAGAAGCGATTATATTTATATAAATATAATTATATATTTAATCGAATAACGACGCTGCAGTTCGTATTTCGAAATCGAAAATTCAAACGATTGTACCGGGAGATCCGACCGTCGGATTTTCCCGAAACTGGAACCGTTGGATTCGTTTTGAAAAGACCTTTCTAATGATGTAAATTTTATGTAGATCCAACGGTTTTATTTTCAGATATGTGTAAATCAAATCTGAAGAAAAACAGCGCCACGACCGCCTTATGGCCCGAAGCGTCGTTTTGAATAAAATAGCTATTTTAAAATAAATAAAAATAGCGATAAATAGTTATAAAATATCATAAGCGATATGGAATGGAAATAAACTGAAATTTGCTTGATTTGTGTGGCTTTTGATGGTTGAATGTGTTTGGTGTGAAAATTACATTAAAGAACAAAATTGGTGTTGTCGAATAATTTAACCATTGAAATAAATTGATTTGAAATTCTAAATATACGTGAATTATTTGAAAAGGCCGAGATAATTCTCATTTCGAATAATTGACCGACGATTAAAAGTCGAAGATGAAGACGATGGTCGAAGACCGGAGATCTTCACCTCGTTTGGATGGTAACCGAGGTCCTGATTGGGAGGCATCCCGAAATATGGATAATGAGTGGTGATCGTCCAGACGTACGTGGTGATCGATGGGTTTGCGAGGTATTTAGTGCCTCCGGTTTCGTTCAGACCCAGAACGGACTTGTAAATGGACTGTGTGTCCGACATTGGATTTTATTCTGTGTTGATTGATCTCTGTTAAATATACATCTGTTTGGCGGCGGAGAATTTATTCTTTTGCTTAACGCCCTTCTCTAAGACGTACGAGCTCAGAGGTTGTATATCGATGGACATCAATCGCATGGCGTAAATTGCCTGTGTGGCATGCTAAGATGCAGTGATCAGGGCTTCTGTTGAAAAGCAAAGTCTTGTGGTGATGATCAAAGCACCGCCTGTGTGGCGTAGCTTTGTGTATAACGTGAATTCGCGAGCCTCACACCCCGGTATGAACCTAAAACGGGAGAAGGACCTCAGGGAGGGCATGCGTTTCTTTCTAGCTAGGGTGGTGTCAGTGACCTACCAGCCCTGACATTTATATACTTTTCACCTATGTGGTTGTTGCTGTTGCGAGGCGCCTCGGTTTGATCGGACGATCCGGGTCCGATGGAGTCATTCGTTGGCTCGTTTACGCCCCAAAGGGCGGGGAGACGTAGTGTTCATGCATAATAATCCGCATCGGTGGACCGGCCCTGTCGCTCCAAGGGGCAGTTGCGGCTGTTCCTGAGACATGGGCTAGATTGTCTCGAATTCGGTAAGGACTATCTTTTGCCTTGGTTCATGACGGAAAACCAATTTCCAAATACGTGACTGTGCGGTTTTGATTGTATACCTATATATGGCGACATAGTGGTATGGGGCATTAATGCCGTCTATGATTGATAGTTATGATTTGAAATTGATTTCAAAACATATAAACACTAGCAATAATATCAAATGCCTTTGTTTTATTCGTATCAAGCATATTTTGACCGTTATAAGGTAAAAACTCTATCCTCCGGTTTGCGTTGCATTGTGTGATGGGAACTGAGTCTTATAACGGCTTCATTTTTATAAAAAGCATAGCGATGTTTAAAAGAAAGATTTGTTTTAAAGCACTGGCAATCCAATGGAGTAAACCCGTTCCACGAAAGTGGCGTGGTCCTGTGATTAGCCATATTATATATGTGTTGAGTGGATTTCTCATACCAGTCCCATGACTGACTCGTAGTTTGTTTCACTCTCAAACTCGGGTGTCCCTTTTTCTGCACGGGCAGCCTTGTATTCAGGTTTAGCTGGTTCTTTCTGGATAGCTGGAGCTGAAGATGGATTCTATCATTTATTTCTTTTTATGCTGTTCAGCTCCTATTGTACATATTTTGTTTATTTCCGCTGTAGACGTTTATGTATAGCTGAACTTTATCTGTACTAAGTAAGATCATGTATACTGTGTAACTCTGATGATAGTTTTATCCAGTATATTTTATTGTTCATTATCTGGTGTATTTATTTAATTTTGTTCTGCTATTATCTGTTTCTGTGTTATATTCCAAAGATAACCCTTGTTTCCGTCTGAACGGGAAATCGGGTCGTCTCATCGTGGTATCAGAGCTTTGGTTAAGCTTAGTTCTGGAATATAACATTCGAACGAACTCGTCAGAAATAGAACCAGTAGTGTTCTAGGACGGGTAACTCCATACAAATAGGATCAGTAATATCCTAGTATGAGTAAAGCAGAATGAAATTACACCTCGATAGACACATTTACATTCAAGTATTTGTCTCTATATTTTGAAATATCTTTTCGGTTGACCTGACACTTGATCTGCTATTTGCAGAAGAACTAGAAAATGAGTGCCAGAAACAGAAGAAGTAATACTGACCCGGATATAGAAGCTCTATTCATGAAATATAAGAATCTGGGTGGAAAACCCTTTACGGGTGAAGAAGCAATTATGAAAACACAAGCTTGGATTCGTTCGGCTGAGAAAATATTCGAAGCATTAAAGCTTAGGGATGACCAGAAAAGATTACTGGCCTCCTGGGCACTCAAAGATGAAGCTTTGTTCTGGTGGGATTCTGTTGTTAAGGATAATCCAGAAGGTGATATCACCTGGGACAGATTTAAAGTGATTTTCCTGGAAAGATTTACTCCTCCCGAAGCAACTGAGCGGTTATGCGATGAATTTTCTTATCTAATACAAGGTGATATGACCATTCCCGAATATCATAAGAAATTCAATGAACTTTCTCACTTTTCTCCTCATCTAATTCAAAATCCGAAGAGGAAAAATATGAGATTTATTCACGGGCTTCAAAGGAAATACCAGAATAAAGTATTGGGGCATGTGAAGCTTCCTTTTTCGGAAATGATATATATGGCCTATCAGTATGAAGATCTCCATAAGAAAGGAATGTTATGCGACGAAGAAGAAGTCTATTCTAGTGACAAAACAGAGTCAGAAACTGATATTCCTGAGGCAAGTTCAATGTCTGAAGTCGGTAAGGAGCCCGAAGTAAATCGAAAAAGGGCCAGATCCGAAAAAGAACCAGTAACGACAGCTATATGCTCTAACTGCAATAAGAAAGGACATGTGTCGATAAATTGCGGGCCCTTAAAGAAACGGATAAAGAGAGGATCTAAGCCCATTAAGAAACAAAAGAACCCCCATGGAGACAGGAAATGCCATAAGTGCCACCAGGCAGGCCATATTGCACGGGAGTGCCAACTCTCAAAGAAATCTGAAACCGTATGTATAAATGAAGTAACAGAAACTTCCGAGCCCTCAACTAGTTAAGGGAGGGCCGATGTTTTAGAAGGCATGCTAACTATCAAAAACATTCCAGTCAAAGTACTGTTTGATACTGGCGCGTCACGAAGTTTCATTGTCAAAGAATGCCGCTAAGAAACTAGATTTGAATTTGAGGAAGCTCAAGGAACCAATGACTGTCCAGAATCCGGTCGGGGGTTCTATCAATCTCAGTTGGATTTGTGCAGTACCTGTCTCCTTTTCTTGCTATAAATTCCCTATTATCTCTATCGTCATGAATTTTGATGAATTCGATATCATTCTGGGATTAGATTGGCTAACCAAATATGAAGCGGAAGTTAGATGCGCTGAGAGAGTGGTTAAAGCAAAGGCCCAATTGGGGAATTATATAACCATACCATGTGAAGGCCCAACTGCTAATAGAAAAGACTTCTGGGCAGCTTTGAATGTTTCTCCAGCCCAAATTGGAAAGGTTCCTGAAGTCACAGAGAATATTCCTGACCTCATCAAAGATATTCCTGTCGTCAAGAACTATGCGGATGTGTTCGAAGAAGTTGTTCGCTTACCTCCGCAGAGAGAAATAGATTTCAAAATTGCTTTAATTCCCAATGCAAGGCCGGTAGTTCACGCTATTCGAAGAATGTCCTTGAAAGAGAAGGAGGAATTAGATAATCAAACACGACAGCTAGTATGGAAGGGTCTGATCAGGCCTAGTTTCTCTGACTGGGGTGCAGCAGTGGTGTTTGTCCCAAAATCTGACGGTACTCTACGGTTATGTGTGGATTATCGTGATCTGAACAAACAGACGATAAAGAACAAGTATCCATTGCCGCGGATTGATGATTTGTTGGATCGATTAAATGGAGCACAAGTATTCTCACGAATGGACCTAGCTACAGGTTTCCATCAACTTCGAATTGCCGAAGAGTGTGTTCCAATGACAGCATTTAGAGGTCCCGACTTATTCTACGAGTGTTTAGTAATGCCGTTCGGCTTATGTAACGCTCCAGCTTATTTCGTCGATCTGATGAACAGAGTATTCAGAGGAGTATTGAATAAATTTGTTCTGGTTTTTATTGATGATATTCTAATCTTCTCTAAATCAAAGGCCGAACATGAAAAGCATCTGGAACAAGTGTTAGAAATTCTCAGACGGAATGTATTAAAAGCCAAGTTTTCCAAATGTATATTCTGGCAAGATGAAGTGAAATTTTATGGCCATGTCGTATCGAAAGATGGAATCGCTGTGGATCCAAGCAAAATCACAGCTATTCAGAATTGGAAACAGACCAGTACTCCCACGGAAGTCCGCAGTTTTCTCGGATTGGCTAGCTATTACCGGAAGTTCGTTAAAGACTTTTCGAAGATATCTGGTCACTTAACGAAGCTTACAAAGAAGCATTCTAAATTCAAATGGACTCAAGAGAGTGAGGAGGCTTTTGAGGAGCTAAAGTTAAGGTTGACAACTGCTCCAGTGTTAACCATTATCGATGGCAACCAAGATTTAAAAGTCTGGACTGATGCGTCTAGAGAAGGCCTTGGAGCAGTGTTAATGCAAAGAGGTCAAGTGATTGCTTATGCTAGCCGTCAACTGAAGCCGCACGAGAAAAACTACGTAACTCATGATCTTGAGTTATTGGCTATCATATTCTCTTTGAAAATCTGGAGACACTATCTTCTGGGCGAGAGATTTGAACTGTTTACAGATCATCAGTCATTAAAATATCTGTTCACTCAGAAAGACTTGAATTTAAGGCAGCAACGTTGGCTGGAGTTTCTTGCAGCATATGACTTTGAAATTATATATACTCCAGGAAAAGCCAATGTCGTGGCCGATGCGCTGAGTAGAAAGAATGTAATGATCGCCAGCTTTATTATCACGACATCCTTGATTGACAAAATATCTATTCTTCAGAAGGAGGATAACTTTATTAAAGATATGATCAAAAGGATTCAGAAAGGCGAACCCTCGTGTTTTCAAATAGATAACGACGAGACCTTGAGGTTAAAAGGAAGGATTTGTGTTCCTGACGTTCCTGAGCTAAAAAGGGAAGTGTTAGACGAGTGTCACAAGTCCAAGCTGAGTATCCATCCTGGTGTGGCCAAAATGTATAATGATCTCAAAAGAACTTTCTGGTGGAAGGCTATGAAAAGAGACGTTTCGATATATGTTAGTCGATGCCCTACTTGCCAGCTAGTCAAGAGTGACCAACAGAAATTGGCTGGATTATTACAACCACTAGAAGTTCCTGGTTGGAAGTGGGAGCATATCTCTATGGATTTCATTGATGGTTTGCCCAGGACCAGAAAAGGAAATGACAATATTTGGGTGATCGTAGATCGTTTCACGAAGGCCGCCCATTTTATACCTGTCAAATCAAATAGAACCGCTCAGAGTCTGGCGCAGATATACTTCAGGGAAATAGTTAGACTACATGGAGTGCCGCTCAGCATAGTCAGTGATAGAGATACAATATTCACTAGCAAATTCTGGGAAGCATTTCAAGTCGAGCTGGGAACGAAGTTGAACTTAAGCACCGCTTATCATCCTCAGACAGACGGTCAGACTGAGAGGGTGAATCGCATTTTAGAAGATCTATTGCGGGCTTGTGTTCTAGATTTCGGGGGATCATGGGAAGACCATCTACATTTGGCTGAATTCTCTTATAATAACAGCTACCAGGCGAGTCTGACAATGTCGCCATTCGAAGCATTGTATGGTAGACCGTGCCGATCTCCTGCTTGTTGGGTCGAACCAGGAAATAGACTGGTGTTGGGTCCAGATATGATTCGAGAAGCTGCCGACAAAGTTGATTTTATTAAGAAGCGATTACTCGCCGCTCAAAGCCGACAAAAGAGCTATGCCGATAGAAGAAGAAGAGATATATCCTTTGAAGTTGGCGACTATGTATATTTGAAAGTATCGCCGATGAGGGGAGTTATCCGGTTCGGTAAAACTGGAAAGTTGGCACCCAAATTCATTGGTCCGTTTCCTATTCTGGAACGGAACGGAACTCTCGCTTATAGGGTCAAACTGCCTGACTGGTTGCCTGGAGTGCATGATGTATTTCATATATCTCAACTTCGAAAGCACGTTCATGATCCAGACTTGATCGTGGAAGAAGCAGCTCAGCAGGATATTGAAATTACTCCAGAATTAGCTGTGAGGCGAGAGCCACTAAAGATCATCGGCAAAGAAACCAAAGAGCTGAGAAACAAGAAGGTTCACTTAGTCAAAGTGCAATGGAGTGGAGATCCGCGAGATTGTACTTGGGAAACTGAGGAGAGCATTCAGAAAGCTTATCCTAGATGCCGAGTAGATATCTCTGATTGACTCTGGTGCAAGGTACATTTACCCTACTTTGCATTACCATTCAATTCTCTACTCTATTGTTATTTTCTTTTCATGGATGTGCACTATTTATTCTATACTCTGAATGATTTTTTGAAGGAATATAGGATTTGATCAAAATATTTTAGAAAGGTTAAAAACAAATTGGTTGTTGTGTTGTGTGATTGTAGATATATCAAACCGCTTTCGACTTTATTCCTTTTCGGGGACGAAAAGTTTTAAGTGGGGGAGATTGTAACGACCCAGAAAATCTGAACCAATTTAAAATTTTTAAATTGGCTAAAATAATGGATTTTAAATATTTAAAATAAATATTTTAAATAATGGCGATGAAAACCGAGTTTGAATCGACATTTGAAAACGAATATAATTAATTATAATTATATATAGAATTGAAAATAGCGCGGTAGTTCGATAATTCGATTTCAAACTTCAATTGAATATACCGGGTGCAAAACAATCCGGATTTTAGTGAAACCAAAAACATTAGGATCTAATTGATGATATCTTTCCAACGAATCCGACCAATCGAAATTTGATAGCGGGAATCAAAAGATATGTCCAGTTGAAAATTCTGAATAGTCGCTATGGAATTCAGGCCCTTAAAAATGGACATTTTGCAAACGACCTCGGATTTCGATGAAACCACTTTTGTTAGATCCGCAGTGTCAAGTTATCGCTAGGTTTCAAATTTCATAATTTTTCGAATCAATATGCGAGCGTGGCAAAAGAAAACGCGTTTGACCAGTTTCAGTTGATTTTAATCGACTGGAAATTGGCCATTTTTCAAACGGTCTCAGAATTCGACAAAACTAGTTTTGTTAGGACCGTATCGTCAATACGAAGCTAGAAAATATTTTTCTGGAATTTTTCTAGTTAGTATGTGACCCCGGTAATTTGAAATGTACGTTTAAAATTCAATATAGTGATTTAAATTTAAATTCAACAGAAACTGATTCAAACGATCAAATCAACTTGCAATACATATCCCATTGCGTTCGGAATGGGGGTTAAACGCTATGGACGGCAGGCGGTGGGCCTCGTTTCGAGGTTGTATGTAAAAGTCAACTTTTTGCAAAATTAAATAATTAAATAATAATAAAAAAAAAAAAATCTATTTTCCCTCCTATACCTTGGCCTCCCCCTGTAATTCATTAACGATTTCATTTAACAGAAAAAAAAACAAAGAAGAAGAAAGGGAGCAGCTCGTCGCCGCCACCGAAGCTCCACTCTCCGATCCCGAAAGCCTAGCGCCGCCTCCCCCAGTTCGAGACCCCCCGCCTCCGCCTTTCCCCTCCTCCACTTCGCCAGACCCCCCATCTCTCTCCTCCTCCCCTCCCCTTCTCTTTCCTCCCCCAGTACGATTCGCAGCGACCCAAACCCAACCGCCTGCCACCACCGGCGAACCCCGAGCGCCACCCTCGAGAAGCCCTCCGTCGATCTGCGAAAACCCCCCCCCCTCTGTAAGTTTTTTCTTGTTTGTTTAATTTATTTTTATGTATTTAAAAACTGATTTGTTTAAAAAGTAAAAACTGATTTGTTTAAAAAGTAAAAACTGATTTGTTTAAATAGTAAAAACTGATTTGTTTAAAAAGTAAAAATTGATTTGTTTAAATAGTAAAAACTGATTTGTTTAAAAAGTAAAAACTGATTCGTTTAAATAGTAAAAACTGATTTGTTTAAAAAGTAAAAACTGATTTGTTTAAAAAGTAAAAACTGATTTTTTTTACAGATTTAAAAACTGATTTTTTTTATTTAAAAATTTTAAATAGGAAAAAGGTTTAAGCTTTAAATTAGAAAAGGTTTAAACTTTAGATAGAAAAAGGTTTAATCTTTTTAAAGAAAAAATTTGAACTTGAAAAAAATAAAGATCATATTTTCAAAATAGAAAAGACGGAATTTTTATTAAGTAGAAGAAGTAAGATATGATTTTTATATTTTTAAAGCAATAAAAATATAATTTTTACATCATAGGAATATAAAAAATATAATCTTTATATTAAAAATATAATCTTTATATATTGAATAGCGAAGTCAAAATCCGATTTTTATATATTGAAAGTCGAAGTAAAAATCAGATTTTTATATATTGAAAGTCGAAGTAAAAATCAGATTTTTATATATTGAATAACATAGTCAAAATTCAATTTTTACATATGTAGAGAACACGGGCAACGAAGCGACAAAAGGCGAGATTGGCGAAGGTTTCTCTAAGGCAGAGTCGTGTTATTGGATAGCTATTGGTGAGATTTCTGATTTAAAAATATTATATATGTGTGAAATGAAAGTGAATTGCTATATATAAATATATATATATATATATATATATATATATATATATATATATATATATATATACGCCCCTCGTCCACAAACCATGGACGATATTTATTGGTTGAAATTGTTGTGCAAATTGATTGATAGCGAATGATTGTTTGGGATTGTTTGTGATTGATATTGGCTGATTGCGGTTGAAAAATACCCATTTGTGGTTGAGAAATATTTGGTTGAAACCACATAGGATTAGTTTGTGGAAATGAAATAAATATATACATGCCGCCTGCGTGCGAACTAGATGCATGACCCCCATTGTCAAAAACCGCGAGGTTTTAAGGTAGAGCGAGGAGCCGTACTAGGGACGGTCCCGGTTTTAACTACCCTGCCGTTATGCCGCCAAAATTTTGAATAATATTCGTGTGTTTGAATTATTTTCATATGCTTAAACTATATTTATTCATTGTATAGAAAACATTCATGTGTTGAATTGATATTCCTGCATTGATTAGAAATTCATGTGTTGAATGGTATTCATATTTTGAAATAAATTGTTTGATAATAAAAATCATCTTTTTATCGACTATATGAACTATGTAAAATAACCTCGTTTTAAAAGAAATTGTTTTATGATAAAAATCCCATTTTTATCATCAACTTGAACTATATAGAAAAATAGTGTTTTGAAATGAATTGTTTTACAATAAAAATCACATTTTTATTGTATGCATAAATCGTTGAAATGTGAAGTGTTAAAATAGCCACTTGTTCAAAATAAACATATATGAGTTGAAATATTCATTAATTAGCTAATGAAATGATTTGCACCTATTTATGTAACATTAGAATGAATGGTGTTTTTAAACCAAATAGAAATCAGATATGAAGTTGAATAGAAAATGATAAATGATAAGAACTGTATATATATGTACATGCATATTTATTGAACAGGTTATAGCAAAGGGGCTAGAGAAGAGGAATAAAATTTTGTGCCCGACAAATAGGTACACATTTACTGTTTTGTTTGGGTGATGATTTTATGAGCCTGTTGGCTAGCCGCTTGGCTTTTTCTTTTTCTTTTTGAGATTAGAAGGACCGGGAACGCTATTTGCGATTTCCCGATGCTCCCGGTGCAGGGGAGGTTATGGCGAAATTTTCCAAAATTTTAAGGTGTTAGAAAAATATTTGAAGTGAAAACGATATGGAAATCATTGAATGAACTATATTTATATAAATATATAAATATAAATAAAATTAAAACGAAACGTGGCCGTGCAGTTCGTATTTTGAAACCGTGATTTCAAACGACTAGTACGGGAAATCCGACCATTGGATTTTCCTGAAACCGCAACCGTCGGGTTCGCCTTGGAAATATCTTCCCAACGGCACCAACCTTGTAAAAATCCAACGGTTGGATTGTCTGGAATGTTTAATTCAAATTTGAGGAAAAACAGCGCCAGAAGCGATTATATTTATATAAATATAATTATATATTTAATCGAATAACGACGCTGCAGTTCGTATTTCGAAATCGAAAATTCAAACGATTGTACCGGGAGATCCGACTGTTGGATTTTCCCGAAACTGGAACCGTTGGATTCGTTTTGAAAAGACCTTTCTAATGATGTAAATTTTATGTAGATCCAACGGTTAGATTTTCAGATATGTGTAAATCAAATCTGAAGAAAAACAGCGCCACGGCCGCCTTATGGCCCGAAGCGTCGTTTTGAATAAAATAGCTATTTTAAAATAAATAAAAATAGCGATAAATAGTTATAAAATATCATAAGCGATATGGAATGGAAATAAACTGAAATTTGCTTGATTTGTGTGGCTTTTGATGGTTGAATGTGTTTGGTGTGAAAATTACATTAAAGAACAAAATTGGTGTTGTCGAATAATTTAACCATTGAAATAAATTGATTTGAAATTCTAAATATACGTGAATTATTTGAAAAGGCCGAGATAATTCTCATTTCGAATAATTGACCGACGATTAAAAGTCGAAGATGAAGACGATGGTCGAAGACCGGAGATCTTCACCTCGTTTGGATGGTAACCGAGGTCCTGATTGGGAGGCATCCCGAAATATGGATAATGAGTGGTGATCGTCCAGACGTACGTGGTGATCGATGGGTTTGCGAGGTATTTAGTGCCTCCGGTTTCGTTCAGACCCAGAACGGACTTGTAAATGGACTGTGTGTCCGACATTGGATTTTATTCTGTGTTGATTGATCTCTGTTAAATATACATCTGTTTGGCGGCGGAGAATTTATTCTTTTGCTTAACGCCCTTCTCTGAGACGTACGAGCTCAGAGGTTGTATATCGATGGACATCAATCGCATGGCGTGAATTGCCTGTGTGGCATGCTAAGATGCAGTGATCAGGGCTTCTGTTGAAAAGCAAAGTCCTGTGGTGATGATCAAAGCACCGCCTGTGTGGCGTAGCTTTGTGTATAACGTGAATTCGCGAGCCTCACACCCCGGTATGAACCTAAAACGGGAGAAGGACCTCAGGGAGGGCATGCGTTTCTTTCTAGCTAGGGTGGTGTCAGTGACCTACCAGCCCTGACATTTATATACTTTTCACCTATGTGGTTGTTGCTGTTGCGAGGCGCCTCGGTTTGCTCGGACGATCCGGGTCCGATGGAGTCATTCGTTGGCTCGTTTACGCCCTAAAGGGCGGGGAGACGTAGTGTTCAGGCATAATAATCCACATCGGTGGACCGGCCCTGTCGCTCCAAGGGGCAGTTGCGGCTGTTCCTGAGACATGGGCTAGATTGTCTCGAATTCGGTAAGGACTATCTTTTGCCTTGGTTCATGACGGAAAACCAATTTCCAAATACGTGACTGTGCGGTTTTGATTGTATACCTATATATGGCGACATAGTGGTATGGGGCATTAATGCCGTCTATGATTGATAGTTATGATTTGAAATTGATTTCAAAACATATAAACACTAGCAATAATATCAAATGCCTTTGTTTTATTCGTATCAAGCATATTTTGACCGTTATAAGGTAAAAACTCTATCCTCCGGTTTGCGTTGCATTGTGTGATGGGAACTGAGTCTTATAACGGCTTCATTTTTATAAAAAGCATAGCGATGTTTAAAAGAAAGATTTGTTTTAAAGCACTGGCAATCCAATGGAGTAAACCCGTTCCACGAAAGTGGCGTGGTCCTGTGATTAGCCATATTATATATGTGTTGAGTGGATTTCTCATACCAGTCCCATGACTGACTCGTAGTTTGTTTCACTCTCAAACTCGGGTGCCCCTTTTTCTGCACGGGCAGCCTTGTATTCAGGTTTAGCTGGTTCTTTCTGGATAGCTGGAGCTGAAGATGGATTCTATCATTTATTTCTTTTTATGCTGTTCAGCTCCTATTGTACATATTTTGTTTATTTCCGCTGTAGACGTTTATGTATAGCTGAACTGTATCTGTACTAAGTAAGATCCTGTATACTGTGTAACTCTGATGATACTTTTATCCAGTATATTTTATTGTTCATTATCTGGTGTATTTATTTAATTTTGTTCTGCTATTATCTGTTTCTGTGTTATATTCCAAAGATAACCCTTGTTTCCGTCTGAACGGGAAATCGGGTCGTCTCATAACATCGTGGTGTTAGATATGAAGTATTATCAGTTTTGTTTCATGGGATGAATAGGTTGGGATTGGGAAATTAAACAAATGATTACTTCGTTAAGGTGCGCTAATCCCGACTAGTTTGGATAAACCATAATTTGGTTTGAATTGATATTCAAAAGAAGATTAAAGAATAAATTTAAAGAATTTATCTTTGATGTAATTAATGGGAACCTTACCCAATGTAAAAGAATATTTGAATAAAGGAATATTCTAGATTGGAATGAGGTGTATGTTGTGTTTTTAAAACACTTGTTTATTATATACGCGAGTTATTCAGAAAGATCGGGTTTATCTCATTCTGAATAACTGATTTGACGATGTGTCGAGGATGAAGACGGTGGTTGAAGACCGGAGGTCTTCACATCATTTGGATGATTACTGATGTCTTGTTTGGGCTGTACACCCAAAACAAGGTAATAAGTGGTGATCGTCCAGACGTACTTGGAGATCGACCAGATATGCGAGGTACCTCTTCCCTGTATTGGACATATGTGGGAGGAATAAGGTGCCTTCGGTTTCGTTCAGACCCAGAATGAACTTGTAAATGGTTGTGTGTTTGACATCGGATTTCATTCTGTGTGATTGATAGACATCGGTTGCATAGCGTGAATTGCCTATGTGGCATGCTGAGATGCAAATGATCAAGGCTTCTGTTGAAAAGCAGAATCTTGTGGTTGATGGTCAAAGAAGGTCTTTAATATAGTGTAGCTTTGTGTAGCGTTAATTCACGAGCCTCACACCTCGGTGTGAATCAGAAACGGGAGAGGACATCAGGGAGGGCATGCATTTCTTTCTAGCTAGGAGTGGTGTCAGCATTTTACATGCCCTGGCATTTTACTTATGTGGATGATGGATAACGAGGCGCCTCGGTTATATCGGTCGTTCCGGGGCCGATAATTTGGTTAGGATATGAACAGTTTACGCCCCATAGGGCGGGGAAGCACATTGTTCAGGCATTTTAATCCACTCCATGTGGACCGGCCCTGACGATCAAAGGTGCAGTTGTGGCTATTTTTGAGGCTCGGGCTAGAGAGTCTCGAAGCGGTAAGGACGATCGCTTGCCTTGGTTCACAGATGGAAATCCAACTTCCAATACGATATTTTGCGGTTTTAATTGTAAACCTATAATGGAGAAATAGTGGTATGGGGCACTTATGCCGTCTATGATTTATACTTATGATTGAAATTGTTTTGACACTATACACTTATAGTAATAATAAAAGATGAAATTTTACGTACCAAGCATTCTTGGCTATTATAAGGTAAAAACTGTATCCTTCGGTTTGCGTTGCATTGTGTGATGGGACCTGAGTCTTATAATAGCTTCATTGTTCTTTATTTAGCATTGCGCTGTTGTTTTATGCACCAGTATTCTTGAGAGGAAACCCGTTCCGTGTTATACGGCGTGGTCCCTGGATTTATGTAATGACCCGCATTGGCAGAGGTATTATAATTAATTTATTTAATTATTGAAATGGTGGTTTAGAGAATTTAAATGGTCGCGGAATTAAGTAATGATGAATATTTAATTAAAATAATAAATTAAATAATATATTTAAATTCTGAAATAATCAAAATTGGCCGAAATGAAGATATGGTGTGAACTGGATCATCTGTGATATTTAATTCAGCTTGGAATTGA
Organism: Allium sativum; assembly: GCA_030737875.1. NCBI lineage: Eukaryota > Viridiplantae > Streptophyta > Magnoliopsida > Asparagales > Amaryllidaceae > Allium > Allium sativum. Next base: position 899,372,270 of record CM060918.1, read on the forward strand.
ATTAGAATAACGAATATATTCAATCGTTGACAGTTGACGTATAGTTTATAATATAATTATAAACGAGCTTGAAATGGCGCTGTAGTTCGATGTTTAGCGATTTGAACTTTAACTGAATGTACAGGATTCGTTTTAAGCCGGATTTCTGTGAAACAAGAAACGTGTGGAGCTGGTGGAGTATATCTTTCTAGTGGAAGAGAAAAATCGGGATTTCGTCGTGTAGATTTTGATGTATGTCCAAATCAAATTTTAGAAAAGTCGCTGTGGAATTCCTTTATAATTTATAAAGGAATTATTTATATTTTAAAAAGGAATTTCAATATAAATCGAATATCGGGTAGACCGAGAAGTGAATATCGAGTTAGAAATTCATATAGGAATATTCTAGAGCTGTATGGTATTTGTAATAACCCGGAAATTCTGGGCCAGTTTAAAATTTTTATTTTGGCAATTTTAGCGAGTTTTGAATATTTAAAATAGATTATATTAAATAATATCGACGAAAAATTTATTTTGAATATAATTCGAACGTATATATTCTCTACGCCGTCGTTAGAATATAAATAATTATATATAATTATAAATAGAATTGAAAATGGCGCGGTAGTTCGATAATTCGATTTCAAACTTCAATTGAACATACCGGGTGCAAAACAATCCGGATTTTAGTGAAACCAAAAACATTAGGATCTAATTGGGAATATCTTTCCAATGAATCCGAAAAATCAAAATTTCATAGCGGGAATCAAAAGATATGTCCAGTTGAAAATTCTGAATAGTCGTAATGGAATTCAGGCCCTTAAAAATGAGAATTTTGCAAACGACCTCGGATTTTGACGAAACCACTTTTGTTGGATCCGTGATGTCAAATTATTGCTAGATTCCAAATTTCATATTTTTTCGAATCAATATGTGAGCGTGGCAAAGGAAAACGCATTTGACCAGTTTCAGTTGATTTTAATCGACTGAAAAATGGCCATTTTTTAAAACGGTCTCGGAATTCGACGAAACTAGTTTTGTTAGGGCCATATCGTCAATACGAAGCTAGAAAATATTTTTTTGTAATTTTTCGAGTTAGTATGTGACCCCAGTAAACTGAAATGCGCGTTCAAATTCAATATATAGAGTTATATGTTGATTTCAACGAAAACTGATCAAAGCGATCGAATCAGCTTGCGATACATATCCCATTGTATTCGGAATGGGGGTAATACGCTATGGACGACAGGCGGTGGGCCTCGTTTAGAGGTTGTATGGAAAAGTCAACATTTTAGAAATATAAAATATTAAAATAATTAAACCTTCTCTCTTCCCCCTTATTTCTCTCTGGCCCCCTTGATTTCGAACCCGACATTCAGAGAAAAAAAAAAAAAAACCAAATCGCTCCACCAGCGATGGCCGCTCCACCGCCGCCGTCCCCTTCGCACGCCGCCGCCTCCCTCCTTCTTCCCTCCGCATCTCATCCGCTTCTCCCTCCTCTTGCTTTCAACGCTTGAACCCCCAAAGCCTACAGCACCACCCGCATGCCCCTGAACCCACCGCCGATGACCAGTCGACACCCCCCTATCGCTCCACCTCCCCTCGCGATGAAGTACCTCCACCGCGCGCTGCAGGACCCCGAAGCCCAACGCAGCCCCCTTGAAGACCGTCGCTCCACTCAGTCGCGCGTCAGAGCGCCGCCGCCGAGGACCCGAGCTCCGCCAGACCCCGCTGCGCGCCTCCAATTCGATCAGCAAACTCCCACCCTTCGCGGAGAACGCTGTAAGTATTTATTTCATTTTCTTTCATGTTAATTAAACTGATTTATTTTAGTGATAATAAAACTGATTTTTTTAATATTTTTTTAAAGTATTAAAAATATAATCTTTACTATGGAAGATGTAAAAATATGATTTTTGTTTATGTAGAGAATTAAAAATATAATTTTTACATGATAGGAATATTAAAAATATCATCTTTATATGGGTAACAAAATAAAAATGTGATTTTTATAGTGATGAAAGTGAAAAGACGATATTTTTAAAAGTGAAAAGGCGATATTTTTAATGGTGAAAAGACGATATTTTTAAAAGTGAAAAGACGATATTTTTAAAAGTGAAAAGACGATATTTTTAAAAGTGAAAGGACGATATTTTTAAAGGTGAAAGTACGATATTTTTAAAAGTGAAAAGACGATATTTTTAAATATGAAAAGACGATATTTTTAGATATGAAAAGACGATATTTTGAGATGAGTAGTGAAGTAAAAATATGATTTTTACTTCGAGAAAAATATAATTTTTATATTATAGAAAGGCGAAATCTTTTTATATAGCAACGAAGTAAAAATAGAATTTTTATCTGTATAATAGCAAAGTAAAAATTCGATTTTTATATATTGAATAGCGAAGTAAAAATTCAATTTTTATATATTGAATAGCGAAGTGAAAAAAAAATTCGATTTTTACATATGTAGAGAATACGGGCAACGAAGGTGATAAAAAGGCGAGAACGATGAAGATTTCTATAAATGAAGTGTCGTGAAGCTGGATAGCTATCGGTGAGAATTTCTCACTCTTCAATTTCTTTTTCTAGTTATATATATATATATATACACTAGGATGCAGACGGTATTTAGTAGCACCCGACACCCGTCACCCACAGACCATGGATGGCTTGTTTGTTTAACTGTTTGGTTGTGTAGTTGGTTAGACTATTTGGTTTGAATCGAATTGTTTGGTGAAATAAAATTTATTTGATTGATGTGTGAATGGCGTGGGCCTTCACTATACCGGGGATAAGGCTAGGCCTTGTCCCGTTTCTAGTATCGTGCCGTTATGCCACCGAAATTTTCTAAAATAAGTTAGAAAAATAAAAATATCAATTTTATTTTGTAAATGAACTGAATAGAAATTCATATGTTAAACTAAAATGTTTTATCGTTAAAAATATAATTTTTAAAGTGAATATGAATATAGTGAATGTGAATAAATAAATATTCATTTACAAACCGGACGGTTTGTTTATGTACACTGATTTGACTGATATTGATTGGGACGATAAATTTTACACATCGCCCAACTGCACAAATAAAATCTGTGTTTGATTGTTTGAAACCCCACACGGGTGTTGGGATGAAATTTGAAGTTCATTCATCCTGATTGATTAAATATGTCGATCGATTGATTGACAGGCTGTTATAAGCGTTAGATATCTAAAATTGATGCTTATACAGTGTAGTGCACTTTGGTTGATGGTTGATTATTTCTCAATGCTATTATATACGTGTGATGTATGAAAATCCATATAATTAATATTATATGGTGATTGATTGGGCCTCATTCCAATTTAGAAAATAAAGAATAATATAAAATAAAGGTTCATGTGTTGACCGTACTCATCCGTTGAGATTAGTCATGTGTTGAACGAAATATTTTAATAATAAAATTTACATCTTTATCAATATAAAATAAAGGTTCATGTGTTGACCGTACTCATCTGTTGAGATTAGTCATGTGTTGAACGAAATATTTTAATAATAAAATTTACATCTTTATCAATATAAAATAAAGGTTCATGTGTTGACCGTACTCATCCGTTGAGATTAGTCATGTGTTGAACGAAATATTTTAATAATAAAATTTACATCTTTATCAATATAAAATAAAGGTTCATGTGTTGACAGTACTCATCCGTTGAGATTAGTCATGTGTTGAACGAAATATTTTAATAATAAAATTTTCATCTTTATCAATATAAAATAAAGGTTCATGTGTTGACAGTACTCATCCGTTGAGATTAGTCATGTGTTGAACGAAATATTTTAATAATAGAATATTTGAAAATAGAAATATATGAAGCCATGTTGATTAGATTAACTCCATTTTGACGTGAACGATATTTATATCGATTTTATTCATTTTAAAATGAATATTGAAAAGTGATTTCGAAATCGAATATTTTGAAATGAAATTTGAATTGAATCGAATGGAAAACCAATTTGAATTGAATCGAATAGAAAACCAATTTGAATTGAATATGAAACGAATTTGAATTGAATTGAAAACGAATTCGAATTGAATTGAAAACGAATTGAATTGAATTCAAATTGAATTGAAATTTGAATTGAATAGAAATGAATTTTAAAACGAATTTATAAGGAAAAATTCAATTTTGATTTGAACTGAAATGGAAGTTGAAATGTTTTTGAAACGAATTTAAAACTATTTATATAATTCGTTTTAAATAGGAATCGACGAAATGTATATTATATATATTATATATATTATATAATGGCCTGAATAGAACACGCCGCGCCGCGGCAGTTCGTGAATTTCGACTATTGACTTCGAATTGACATTACGGGAGATTCGACCGTCGGATTCTCCTAAAACCGGAACTGTTAAGTTCGTATCGAAAAGAGCTTTCTAACGAATATTAGAAATTTGAAATCTAACGGTTGGATTTGGAGATACGTCCAAATCAATTTTGAAAAAGATCGCTGTAAGTGCAGTTCGATGGCCGTTGATGGAAATCGACTATACGGGCCTTGATAAAATTATTAAAATACTAATAATTTGTGTAAAATCATAAGAAATGATTTGGGAAAAATTGGGATGAAAAACTCCATATTTGAAAAGATAAAAATAGATTTTTATCAAAATGAACTAGTTTGAACTAATACTAAAACCCATTTATTTTTAAATAAATAAATTGGATTTGAAATGGGTTTTAAATAGAATTGATGTGGGTTTATCGTGAACAGTGTTTTAAATAACACCAGTTCTTTAACCCGATAATAAATAGAATGTGATTTGGTTTGTCGTGAACTGTGTTTTAAAAGACACTAGTTCTTTAACCCAATAAAAGGAGTTTTAATGAATCTGCAATTAGATTGAAATGTGAATTTTTAATCTAAATTATCAAATTTAGAAAGTGAGCGAGAATGGAGTATCACCAGTTTTGCTCCAAAGCGATAGTTAAATCTTTAATTAGATTTGAACGTGAAATGGTAATTAATTTTACCGATAACACCATGGTGTTAGATATGGAGTATTACCAGTTTTGCTTCATGGGATGAATAGGTTGGGATTGGGAAATAAAATAAATAATTACTTCGGTATGGTTCGCTAATCTCGACTAGTTTGGAAAAACTATAATTTGGTTTGAAATGGCATCCAAAGGAAGATTAAAGGATAAATTTTAAAGAATTTATCTTGGATAAAATTAATGGGAACCTTTCCCTAAGAATGTGGAATTGGAATGAGGCGTTTGTTGTGTTTGTGAACATTTGTTTTTAATATACGCGGGTTGTTCGGAAAGACCGGGTTTATACCCATTCTGAATAACCGATTCGACGATATGTCGAAGATGAAGACGGTGGTTGAAGACCGGAAGTCTTCACATCGTTTGGATAATTACTGACGATCTTGATTGGGCTGTACACCCAAGATGAGGGAATCAGTTGGTGGTCGTCCAGACGTACTTGGAGATCGATGGATATGCGAGGGAAGTGCCTCCGGTTTCGTTCAGACCCAGAACGAACTTGTAAATGGATTGTGTGTCTGATATTGGATTTTATTCTGTGTTGATTGATTTCTGTTAAATATATATCGGTTTGGCGGCGGAGGATTTATTCTCTTGCTTAACGCCCTTCTCTGAGACGTACGAGTTTAGAGGTTATATATCGATAGATATCAATCGCATGACATGAATTGCCTGTGTGGCACGCTGAGTTGCATGGATCAAGGCTTCTATTGAAAAGCAAAGTCTTGTGGTTGATGATCAAAGCACGGCCTTCGTGGCGTAGCTTTGTGTATAGCGTGGATTCGCGAGCCTCACACCTCGGTATGAGTCAAAAACGGGATAAGGACCCAAGGAGTGCATGACGTTTCTTTCTAGCTATGGTGGTGTCAGTGACTTACCAGCCCTGACATTTATATCTATTTTTCACCTATGTGGTTGTTGGAATGCGAGGCGCCTCGATTATAGGTCTGTAAGGACCGGGAAACGTGTGTTCAGGAATAATTAATCCTCTAACGTAAGTGAGGACCGGCCTTGGAGGATCCAGGATTGCCCAGAGTGTGTAGTCCTGAGGCATTTGCTAGAGTGTCTCGAACGCGGAGAGGAGCTTGCCCCTTGCCTCGACTCATGACGGAAATCCAATTTCCAATACGTGTATTGCGGTTTTAATTGTAGAACTAGTATGGCGACATGATAGATGGTACCCATGCCGCCTATGATTTATATTTATGATTGAAATTGTTTTGACACTATACACTTATTATAGTATCAAATGATTTGTTTTAAACGTACCAAGCATGTTTGGCTATTATAAGGGAAAACCCTATCCTCCGGCTTGCGTTGCATTGTGTGATGGGACCTGGGTCTTATAATAGCTTCATTTTTCGAAAAAGCATTGCGCTGTTTATTCTATGCACTGGTATTCTTGGGAGGAAACCCGTTCCGTGTTATACGGCGTGGTCCCTTGAATTACTCTCTTTTAAAGTAAAGTTTTAAATAACTTTTTTAGTTCTCACACCAGTCACATGACTGACCTGGAGTTTATTGTTTTAACCTAAACTCTGGGTGCCCCTATTTTCCGCACGGGCAGCTAGTAGTTTTGGTTTTGCAGATTTATATTCACAGGATTCTGGTTTACAGCTGGAATGATATCCGGAAAGCTCTGTATCCGTATATCACCTTCAGTTGTGCTTTGTATTATTTTTCCACTGCAATGTATTTATTGTAATCTCTGATATTTATCGAATGTAATTTATTCATTTATACTCTGTATATTCTTGTATCTGATGGAATTGTTGTAATAACAATGAAATGTTCTTCCGTCTACGTTCTGATTTGTCCTGTTCTCAAACGATCAGGGGTTTCGAATGGTCTAGATCGGTTTAACGACTGATTCAGATCGAGCGAAATTCCCGGCCGTCACATTTGGTATCAGAGCTTTGGTTTACAAAGCTCGAGAACAAGACACATTAGAACCGAACGAAAGAATTCATCAGATATTGGATTAGTAATATCCAATTCGAATGACTCGTTAGAGATAGGATCAGTAGTATCCTAGAACGAGTGTGAAGAGTATATTTTCCAAATGAAAACAATTTTGTTTTGAAAATTTAAATCGTTTTATACGTATTTGAATATTTATTTATTTTGAATATGGAAAATCCAATATATAAAGGTTTTGTATATACGCGTCATGAACGTATATTCGAAGTTTTAATATATTAGATAGATATTAGAATCACGCTCTAGTCGCTCGGAGATGATTTTGATGATGGAGCTCCATCACCAATATTTATGTTCGTGTTTCGAAGGTGTGACATCTATATATTTCCATTAGACTGGTGTGAGAACCAAAACCAATATAGCTAGAACACATTGTTGTGAATTGGCATCAAAAACATGATTTTCTATATATATATCAAAATTATGAATTTGAAACTCTAATTCACTAATTGATTGATGTTTGTGTTGTTTGTCTATTTGTTTGATAATTTTGAACCATTAAGCCTAATTAAACCGAATATTGAACTGTATTGAAAATTAGTCGCATTTGCTTGTATATACAAATACTTACATTGAACAGGTCATAGCAAGGAGGCTAGAGCAGAGAATAAAATTTGTTTTCCCGACAAATAGGTACATGTTTACTACAATTTACTGTTTTGTTTGGGTGATGATGAATTTATGAGCCTATTGGCTAGCCGCTTGGATTTTTCTTTTTGAGATCAGAAGGCCTATATGGAAATTTCGGGATTTTCCCGTGGCTCCCGGTGCAGGGGAGGTTATGGCGAAATTTTTCGAAAATTTAGGGTGTTAGCCAAATTTTTGAAAATTAGGAAATTCTCAGAAACTGAAGAGTTGGAGAATGGAAGCCTGATCGAACATAGAGTTGATTAATCAAACCACTTTCGACTTTGTTCCTTTTCGGGGACGAAAAGTTTTAAGTGGGGGAGATTGTAATAACCCGGAAATTCTGGGCCAGTTTAAAATTTTTATTTTGGCAATTTTAGCGAGTTTTGAATATTTAAAATAGATTATATTAAATAATATCGACGAAAAATTTATTTTGAATATAATTCGAACGTATATATTCTCTACGCCGTCGTTAGAATATAAATAATTATATATAATTATAAATAGAATTGAAAATGGCGCGGTAGTTCGATAATTCGATTTCAAACTTCAATTGAACGTACCGGGTGCAAAACAATCCGAATTTTAGTGAAACCAAAAACATTAGGATCTAATTGGGAATATCTTTCCAACGAATCCGAAAAATCAAAATTTCATAGCGGGAATCAAAAGATATGTCCAGTTGAAAATTCTGAATAGTCGCTATGGAATTCAGGCCCTTAAAAATGGGAATTTTGCAAACGACCTCGGATTTCGACGAAACCACTTTTGTTGGATCCGTGATGTCAAATTATTGCTAGATTCCAAATTTCATAATTTTTCGAATCAATATGTGAGCGTGGCAAAGGAAAACGCATTTGACCAGTTTCAGTTGATTTTAATCGACTGGAAAATGGCCATTTTTCTAACAGTCTCGGAATTCGACGAAACTAGTTTTGTTAGGACCGTATCGTCAATACGAAGCTAGAAAATATTTTTTTGTAATTTTTCGAGTTAGTATGTGACCCCAGTAAACTGAAATGCGCGTTCAAATTCAATATATAGAGTTATATGTTGATTTCAACGAAAACTGATCGAAGCGATCGAATCAGCTTGCGATACATATCCTATTGTGTTCGGAATGGGGGTAATACGCTGTGGACGACAGGCGGTGGGCCTCGTTTAGAGGTCGTATGGAAAAGTCAACATTTTATAAATATAAAATATTAAAATAATTAAACCTTCTCTCTTCCCCCTTATTTCTCTCTGGCCCCCCCTTGATTTCGAACCCGACATTCAGAGAAAAAAAAAAAGAAACCAAATCGCTCCACCAGCGATGGCCGCTCCACCGCCGCCGTCCCCTTCGCACGCCGCCGCCTCCATCCTTCTTCTTCCCATCGCATCTCATCCGCTTCTCCCTCCTCTTGCTTTCAACGCTTGAACTCCCAAAGCCTACAGCACCACCCGCATGCCCCTGAACCCGCCGCCGATGACCAGTCGACACCCCCTATCGCTCCACCTCCCCTCGCGATGAAGTACCTCCACCGCGCGCTGCAGGACCCCGAAGCCCAACGCAGCCCCCTTGAAGACCGTCGCTCCACTCAGTCGCGCGTCAGAGCGCCGCCGCCGAGGACCCGAGCTCCGCCAGACCCCGCTGCGCGCCTCCAGTTCGATTAGCAAACTCCCACCCTTCGCGGAGAACGCTTTAAGTATTTATTTCATTTTCTTTCATGTTAATTAAACCGATTTATTTTAGTGATAATAAAACTGATTTTTTTTATTTTTTTTTAAGTATTAAAAATATAATCTTTACTATGGAAGATGTAAAAATATGATTTTTGTTTATGTAGAGAATTAAAAATATAATTTTTACATGATAGGAATATTAAAAATATCATCTTTATATAGGTAGCAAAATAAAAATGTGATTTTTATAGGGATGAAAGTGAAAAGACGATATTTTTAAAAGTGAAAAGACGATATTTTTAAAGGTGAAAAGACGATATTTTTTAAAGTGAAAAGACGATATTTTTAAATGTGAAAAGACGATATTTTTAAAAGTGAAAGGACGATATTTTTAAATGTGAAAGGACGATATTTTTAAAAGTGAAAAGACGATATTTTTAAATATGAAAAGACGATATTTTTAGATATGAAAAGACGATATTTTGAGATGAGTAGTGAAGTAAAAATATGATTTTTACTTCGAGAAAAATATAATTTTTATATTATAGAAAAGCGAAATCTTTTTATATAGCAGCGATGTAAAAATAGAATTTTTATCTATATAATAGCAAAGTAAAAATTCGATTTTTATATATTGAATAGCGAAGTAAAAATTCGATTTTTATATATTGAATAGCGAAGTAAAAAAAATTCGATTTTTACATATGTAGAGAATACGGGCAACGAAGGTGATAAAAAGGCGAGAACGATGAAGATTTCTATAAATGAAGTGTCGTGAAGTTGGATAACTATCGGTGAGAATTTCTCACTCTTCAATTTCTTTTTCTAGTTATATATATATATATATATATATATATATATACTAGGATGCAGACGGTGTTTAGTAGCACCCGACACCCGTCATCCACAGACCATGGATGGCTTGTTTGTTTAACTGTTTGGTTGTGTAGTTGGTTAGACTATTTGGTTTGAATCGAATTGTTTGGTGAAATAAAATTTATTTGATTGATGTGTGAATGGCGTGGGCCTTCACTAGACCGGGGATAAGGCTAGGCCTTGTCCCGTTTCTAGTATCGTGTCGTTATGCCGCCGAAATTTTCTAAAATAAGTTAGAAAAATAAAAATATCATTTTTATTTTGTAAATGAACTGAATAGAAATTCATATGTTAAAATAAAATGTTTTATCGTTAAAAATATAATTTTTAACGTGAATATGAATATAGTGAATGTGAATAAATAAATATTCATTTACAAACCGGACGGTTTGTTTATGTACACTGATTTGACTGACATTGATTGGGACGATAAATTTTACACATCGCCCAACTGCACAAATAAAATATGTTTTTGATTGTTTGAAACCGCATATGGGTGTTGGGATGAAATTTGAAGTTCATTCATCCTGATTGATTAAATATGTCGATCGATTGATTGACAGGCTGTTATAAGCGTTAGATATCTAAAATTGATGCTTATACAGTGTAGTGCACTTTGGTTGATGGTTGATTATTTCTCAATGCTATTATATACGTGTGATGTATGAAAATCCATATAATTAATATTATATGGTGATTGATTGGGCCTCATTCCAATTTAGAAAATAAAGAATAATATAAAATAAAGGTTCATGTGTTGACCGTACTCATCCGTTGAGATTAGTCATGTGTTGAACGAAATATTTTAATAATAAAATTTACATCTTTATCAATATAAAATAAAGGTTCATGTGTTAACCGTACTCATCCGTTGAGATTAGTCATGTGTTGAACGAAATATTTTAATAATAAAATTTACATCTTTATCAATATAAAATAAAGGTTCATGTGTTGACCGTACTCATCCGTTGAGATTAGTCATGTGTTGAACGAAATATTTTAATAATAAAATTTACATCTTTATCAATATAAAATAAAGGTTCATGTGTTGACAGTACTCATCCGTTGAGATTAGTCATGTGTTGAATGAAATATTTTAATAATAAAATTTACATCTTTATTAATATAAAATAAAGGTTCATGTGTTGACAGTACTCATCCGTTGAGATTAGTCATGTGTTGAACGAAATATTTTAATAATAGAATATTTGAAAATAGAAATATATGAAGCCGTGTTGATTAGATTGACGCCATTTTGACGTGAACGATATTTATATCGATTTTATTCATTTTAAAATGAATATTGAAAAGTGATTTCGAAATCGAACATTTTGAAATGAAATTTGAATTGAATCGAATAGACAACCTATTTGAATTGAATCGAATAGAAAACCAATTTGAATTGAATATGAAACGAATTTGAATTGAATTGAAAACGAATTCGAATTGAATTGAAAACGAATTGAATTGAATTGAAATTTGAATTGATTAGAAATGAATTTTAAAACGAATTTATAAGGAAAAATTCAATTTTGATTTGAACTGAAATGGAAGTTGAAATTGTTTTTGAAACGAATTTAAAACTATTTATATAATTCGTTTTAAATAGGAATCGACGAAATATATATTATATATATAATATAATGGCCTGAAGCGCCGCGCCGCGGCAGTTCATGAATTTCGACCATTGACTTCGAATTGACATTACCGGAGATCCGACCGTCGGATTCTCCTAAAACCGGAACCGTTGGGTTCGTATCGAAAAGAGCTTTCTAGCGAATATTAGAAATTTGAAATCTAACGGTTGGATTTGGAGATACGTCCAAATCAAATTTGAAAAAGATCGCTGTAAGTGCAGTTCGATGGCCGTTGATGGAAATCGACTGTACGGGCCTTGATAAAATTATTAAAAATACTAATAATTTGTGTAAAATCATAAGAAATGATTTGGGAAAAATTGGGATGAAAAACTCCATATTTGAAAAGATAAAAATAGATTTTTATCAAAATGAACTAGTTTGAACTAATATTAAAACCCATTTATTTTTAAATAAATAAATTGGATTTGAAATGGGTTTTAAATAGAATTGATGTGGGTATATCGTGAACAGTGTTTTAAATAACACCAGTTCTTTAACCCGATAATAAATAGAATGTGATTTGGGTTTGTCATGAACTGTGTTTTAAAAGACACTAGTTCTTTAACCCAATAAAAGGAGTTTTAATGAATCTGCAATTAGATTGAAATGTGAATTTGTAATCTAAATTATCAAATTTAGAAAGTGAGCGAGAATGGAGTATCACCAGTTTTGCTCTAAAGCGATAGTTAAATCTTTAATTAGATTTGAACGTGAAATGGTAATTAATTTTACCGATAACACCATGGTGTTAGATATGGAGTATTACCAGTTTTGCTTCATGGGATGAATAGGTTGGGATTGGGAAATAAAATAAATAATTACTTCGGTATGGTTCGCTAATCTCGACTAGTTTGGAAAAACCATAATTTGGTTTGAAATGGCATCCAAAGGAAGATTAAAGGATAAATTTTGAAGAATTTATCTTGGATAAAATTAATGGGAACCTTTCCCTAAGAATGTGGAATTGGAATGAGGCGTTTGTTGTGTTTGTGAACATTTGTTTTTAATATACGCGGGTTGTTCGGAAAACCGGGTTTATACCCATTCTGAATAACTGATTCGACGATATGTCAAAGATGAAGACGGTGGTTGAAGACCGGAAGTCTTCACATCGTTTGGATAATTACTGACGATCTTGAATGGGTTGTACACCCAAGATGAGGGAATCAGTTGGTGGTCGTCCAGACGTACTTGGAGATCGATGGATATGCGAGGGAAGTGCCTCCGGTTTCGTTCAAACCCAGAACGAACTTGTAAATGGATTGTGTGTCTGACATTGGATTTTATTCTGTGTTGATTGATTTCTGTTAAATATATATCGGTTTGGCGGCGGAGGATTTATTCTCTTGCTTAACGCCCTTCTCTGAGACGTACGAGCTTAGAGGTTATATATCGATAGATATCAATCGCATGGCATGAATTGCCTATGTGGCACGCTGAGTTGCATGGATCAAGGCTTCTGTTGAAAAGCAAAGTCTTGTGGTTGATGATCAAAGCACGACCTTCGTGGCATAGCTTTGTGTATAGCGTGGATTCGCGAGCCTCACACCTCGGTATGAGTCAAAAACGGGATAAGGACCCAAGGAGTGCATGACGTTTCTTTCTAGCTATGGTGGTGTCAGCGACTTACCAGCCCTGACATTTATATCTTTTTTTCACCTATGTGGTTGTTGGAATGCGAGGCGCCTCGATTATAGGTCTGTAAGGACCGGGAAACGTGTGTTCAGGAATAATTAATCCTCTAACATAAGTGAGGACCGGCCTTGGAGGATCCAGGATTGCCCAGAGTGTGTAGTCCTGAGGCATTTGCTAGAGTGTCTCGAACGCGGAGAGGAGCTTGCCCCTTGCCTCAACTCATGACGGAAATCCAATTTCCAATACGTGTATTGCGGTTTTTATTGTAGAACTAATATGGCGACATGATAGATGGTACCCATCCCGCCTATGATTTATATTTATGATTGAAATTGTTTTGACACTATACACTTATTATAGTATCAAATGATTTGTTTTAAATGTACCAAGCATGTTTGGCTATTATAAGGGAAAACCCTATCCTCTGGCTTGCGTTGCATTGTGTGATGGGACCTTGGTCTTATAATAGCTTCATTTTTCGAAAAAGCATTGCGCTGTTTATTCTATGCACTGGTATTCTTGGGAGGAAACCCGTTCCGTGTTATACGGCGTGGTCCGTTGAATTACTCTCTTTTAAAGTAAAGTTTTAAATAACTGTTTTAGTTCTCACACCAGTCACATGGCTGACCTGGAGTTTATTGTTTTAACCTAAACTCTGGGTGCCCCTATTTTCCGCACGGGCAGCTAGTAGTTTTGGTTTTGCAGGTTTATATTCACAGGATCCTGGTTTACAGCTTGAATGATATCCGGAAAGCTCTGTATCCGTATATCACCTTCAGTTGTGCTTTGTATTATTTTTCCGCTGCTATGTATTTATTGTAATCTCTGATATTTATCGAATGTAATTTATTCATTTATACTCTGTATATTCTTGTATCCGATGGAATTGTTGTAATAATAAAGAAATGTTCTTCCGTCTGCGTTCTGATTTGTCCTGTTCTCAAACGATCAGGGGTTTCGAACGATCTAGATCGGTTTAACGACTGATTCAGATCGAGCGAAATTCCTGGCCGTCACAGTATTCCATTGTGAATATAGAATTTATTTTTAAATATTTAATTTAATTATATTTAAATATATTTATATATTTAAATGGGTCATCCAGAGCTTTAAAAATAGCCAGTTTTGCAAACGAAGTCGGAATTCGACGAAACTAGTTTTGTTGGATCCGAAATGTCAAATAGTTGTCAGATTTCCAGTTTCGTGATTTTTAGAGTCACTGTGTGCCCGTACGGATTTTTAGAGTGAAAAACAGTCAGTATTTTGACAGTTAAAAATATGCTGTGCGAGCATACGAAGTCGGAATTCGACGAAACCAGTTTCGTTGGGACCGTAATGTCGAACTCTAGCTACTTATCAATTTTCATGATTTTTGGGTATCTTGCGTGGTCACACGAATTTTTATAAGGCAATAACGAATATTATAATATAAATATCTAACCAAATAAATATCTAAATAAATATCTAGATATTTATTTTCCTTATAAATACCCCCCCAACTTTCCTTAAAACCTAAATCCTCAGTAACAATCCGCCGTCACCCATTTTTCTTCCCAACGTGAAGAACAACACTCCATAAGTAAAAAGAAAAATAGAAAACAATTCCTATAATTTTCAATAAAATACAAAGCATGTATCATCGGACTTGTTTGGTGATCAGCTTTGGTTCTGTGCCTGTTTTGCAGGGTGCGACATCGTTTGCTGTTGCTCGAATTTGCTAACAGTGAAATAAGGTTTTAGATCGTGGGAATTTTAGTCTATGGTTTGCGAAATCAATAGCATTTCTGTATTCAGCGTGTAATTTCGATTATGGGTGCAAAGTTTTGTGAGGAACGATGAGATTTATGTTCGGTACCTTACTGTACGGTGACCGTGAGGTGGGACGGACGGAAATTACTGGGTGGAAGCGAGTTGAGGAAGGAGGGCACCAAAAGGTAGAGGAGATGAAGAGAGGTTCAATGGTATCATCTGTTTTGGGTTTCGATTGAGAGGTGGAGGAGTTTGGGGTTGAGAACGTACGTTAATGGCAAAGAAACAGGAGCTGAAGCTCACGGCCGAACAAATGAGGGAGAAAGGGATAGAGCGGGTTCAAAACTGATGGGTGTTGGGCCAGTTAAAAAGGTGTAAGGCCCATTAAAGTTTTAAATCCAATGGTTATATTTATTTAAAATAGTGTACAAAATTATAAAATGCGTATCTGGGTCATACGACATCCGATTGACGAACCGTAAGTCGCGTTGGGATCGTAGGGACGACGACCATACACTGGAACTAACTAGAAGTCCATCGGAGCACGTTACAATTTATGGCGAAATAAATTGTCTAATCAGAATCAAATAACGCAATTCGTTATTTAACGGTTAACGCGAAAATGTGAGTAAATCTCACTAACTCTGAACAGTTTATAATTTTATGTTGTATTTTTAGAACTGTTAAATATTGGCCGATTGACTGTGTGTTGACTGTTTGATTGAACTGCTAGTCAGTTAGTTGAATTTCTATATTGATTCTGTTTAACAGAATATATCATATGGAACTGAAAGTGATGTTATCTATATTGTTTAACATCTGTGACGCAGGGAAATAGGTTGGAGGAATCCAATTGGATTCCTCAACATTTATTTTACTGTTTTTCTTATATTGTGATATATGATGTGATATATAATCTGTTATGGATTATTTGTGTTGGAATGATATTGATCCTTGTTATTCGATATTTTAAATATCATAAAAGACCTTGGGATGTAAAAAGAATTATTTCAATGTATATTGAAATAAAGGGATTTTATAAAATCAATAGATTTTATAAAAGGAAATATTTCAAAAGTAAATAAAAAGGGGAAATGTTTATAAAACGAATAGAGTTTTATAAAAGGGGAAATGTTTATAAAACGAATAGAATAGAAAAAAGGAAATAACTAGAGTAGAATAAAGAAAGATATACAAGGAAATATTTGTAAACCATTTACAAATAGGAGTGAAAAGGAAATAGTGTAAAACCATTAGCAAATAGATTAGAACTAGGAAGGTTTGTAAACCATTTACAAATCAATCAGAAAGAGAAATGTTTGTAAACCATTTACAAATCAGATTGAATAGGGGATATTTGTAAAACCATTTACGAAAAATAAAAAGGGAAATCATTTGTAAAGTGAAGAACCGTTACTAAAAGTAAATCTTTATAAATGAATAGTTTAATCGAGTTAAAAGGAGTTAATCGATGATAGTTAAATCGGGGTAAAAGGAATTAATCGATGTTAGTTTAATCGAAAGGAGTTAATCGATGTTAGTTCAATCGAAAGGAGTTAATCGATATTAGTTTAATCGAAACGGAGTTAATCGATGTTAGTTTAATCAATTAGAGTTAAAGCAAATGAGTTAATCGAATATAGTTTATTCGAATAGAATAAAGGGGTTAATCGAATATAGTTTATTCGAACAGAATAAAGGAGTTAATCGAGTATATAGTTTATTCGAATAGAAAGTAAAAGGAGTTAATCGAATATACAGTTTATTCAAATAGAATTAAAAGAGTTATCGAATATAGTTTATTCGATAGGAGTTAAGTGAATAGAGTTAAAGTTAAATCAAAAGAGTTAAGTGAATAGGATAAAATGAATAGAGTTATCAAATATATCTTATCGAAGGAAAGAATTATCGAATAGAAAAGATTTGAAAGAGTTACGTAAGGAAGTTTGTTAAAGAATTAGAAGAGTGAACTTTGTCTATTTTAAGGTTAGAAACATTGTTCATTTAAGGTCTGACAGGTAGTATTGCCCCAACTTGATTGACTTC
This sequence comes from Allium sativum, assembly GCA_030737875.1. NCBI lineage: Eukaryota > Viridiplantae > Streptophyta > Magnoliopsida > Asparagales > Amaryllidaceae > Allium > Allium sativum. The sequence goes on from CM060918.1 coordinate 899,389,516, forward strand.
ATTTTTAACTAAGGAATGGTTAAGGTTCGATAGTAAAGGATGGTTAAGTGAATTTAGTAATTAAAGGAAATGGTTTGAGGTGGCATCGCTGTGACGATCCCAAAATCCCGTGACACGGTGTTAAGGATAATCATTGGAATATAACACATTAATCATCATTAGCAGATCACGGATATTAGCATAAACATAAAATAGAATAATTTACACACATATGACAGCGGAATCATATAGATATCACCACATCAGAGAGCACAGTGCAGGATACAACTTAGTGCATAATAATACACAATCAGTCACCATCGCCAGAGGTGGAATCATACATAAAGAGTACACAAAATAAATATCAGTCTACATCGCCAATGGCGGAATCGTAATACATATACTATAATGGTGGAAAGAGTCAAAGTCAGCACGATGTAGTCAAGCCTCGCCATGAGCCAAAAGTGCACCAGATACCTGTAACTAGGCTGCCCATGTGAAAATGAGGGCACCCGAGTTTGCAAGGTGAAACAAACTACGAGTCAGTCATGGGACTGGTATGAGAAATCTACTTAACTTATTAACAACAATAATAAGGCAAATCAAAGGACCACGCCACTTTCGCGGAACGGGTTTACTCCAATGAGTGCTAGTGCATGAAATAAAGTAAATGATTATATCATCGCAACGCTTTTTATAAAATAAAGCCATTATAAGACTCAGGTCCCATCACACAGTGCAACGGATGCCGGAGGATAGAGTTTTACCTTATAATGGCCAAAAATTCTTCATACGTATAAAACAAAAGTGTTTGATATTATTACTAGTGCATATATGTTTTCGAAAGCAAATTCAATCATAAATATCAATCCTAGGCGGCATAGCTACCATCTACTATGTCGCCATACTAGTAATACAATCGCATCCGCATATTTCGTATTGGAAATTGGATTCCTTCATGAATCGAGGCAAGGGGCAAGCTCCTCTCTGTTCGAGACACTCTAGCAAATGCCCCAGGATCGCACACAGCGGTCCTTCGAATCGGCTGGGCCGGTCCTCTCTTACTTTTGAGGATTGACAATTCCTGAACACACGTTTCCCGGTCCCTACAGACCTATAATCGAGGCGCCTCGCATTCCAACAACCACACAGGTGAAAAGTATATATAATGTCAGGGCTGGTAGGTCACTGACACCACCTTAGCTAGAAAGAAACGTCGTGCTCTCCCAACGGTCTGTCTCCCGTTATTGACTCATACCGGGGTGTGAGGCTCGCGAATTCACGTTATACACAAAGCTACGTCACACAGACCATGCTTTGATCATCAACCACAAGACTTTGCTTTGCAACATAAGCCTTGATCATATGCCACTTAGGCGTGCCACACAGGCAATCCACTCCATGCGACTGATTTCTGTCAATACATAACCTCTGAGCTCGTACGTCTCAGAGAAGGGCGTTAAGCAAGAGAATAAATTCTCCGCCGCCAAACAAATATATATTTAACAGAGATCAATCAGCACAGAACAAAATCCAATGTCAGACACATAGTCCATTTACAAGTTCGTTCTGGGTTTGAACGAAACCGGAGGAACCAATTTCCTCGTATATCAGTACAATCAACAGTATGTCTGGACGGCTACTACTTCAGCTCCTTCAAGGTAGCTACTCCGATCACGAGCATCAGTAGCGCCCATCCATCCAATGTGAAGATCGTCGGTCTTCAACCGTCTTCGACTTCTCAACGTCAATCGATTATTTGAAATGAGAATGAACTCGGCCTTTTCAAATAACCCACGTATATTTAGATTTTCAAATCAATTTATCACATGGTTGGACTATTCAACATTCACATTTCAGTTCTTTAGTTATAATTTTCATATTAAATACATTCAACCATCACATATCAAGCAAACACAACAAATTGGGTTTATTTGCACTCTATATCGTCTATAGTATTTATAACGATATATCGCCATTTTTATTTATTTAAAACGGCCATATTTAATTAAACGACGTTTCAGGTCGTGCCGAGGCACTGACGCTTTTTTCACTAAATTTGTTTTACACATATCTGAAAATCTAACCGTTGGATCTTCACAAATTTTATATCATTAGAAAGATCATTTCAAAACGAATCCAATGGTTTCAGTTTTGGGAAAATCCGACGGTCGGATCTTCCACACTAGTCATTTGAAGTTACGATTTCAAATTACGAACTGCAGCGTCGTTATTCGATTTAATTTAATTATATTTATATATATATATATATAATCGTTTCTGGCGCTGTTTTTCTTCAGATTTGAATTAAACATTCCAGACAATCCAACCGTCGGATCTTCACAAAGTTGGTGCCGTTGGAAAGATATTTCCAAGGCGAACCCAACGGTTGCGGTTTCGAGAAAATCCAATGGTCGGATTTCCCACACTAGTCGTTTGAAATCACGGTTTCAAAACGTGAACTGCACAGCCACGATTCTTTTTAATTTTATTTATATTTATATATTTATATAAATATAGTTCATTCAAAAATTCCTATATCGTTTTCACTTCAAATATTTCACTAACGCCTTTAAATTTTGGAAATTTCGCCATAACCTCCTTTGTACAAGAGGGGCTGGGAAAATTCCCAAATAGCCACATGGGCGTCTCATCTCAAAAAGAAAAAGAAAAAGCCAAGCGGCTAGCCAACAGGCTCATAAAATATCACCCAAACAAAACAGTAAACGTGTACCTATTTGTTGGGCACAAAATTTTATTCCTCTTCTCTAGCCTCTTTGTCATAACCTGTTCAATAAATATGCATGTACATATATACAATTCTTATCACTTCTCATTTTCCATTCAACTTCATATTTGATTCAATTTGGTTTAAAAACACCATTCATCCTAATGTTCCATGCATAGGCAAAAATCATATCATTAACTAATTAATGAATATTTCAACTCATGCATATTTATTTGAACAAATGGTCATTTTTAACACTTCACATTTCAAAGATGATAATTTTGGCGAATTAAAATATATTTCAACACATGGCTATTTTATTTAGTTCCTATGCATGTTAAAAATAATATTTCTTTCACAAATATTTATTTCAACGCTCACATATCTTTAGCATATCACATATATGATAAAAATGATATTTTAATCATTTAAAATATTTATTCAACCAATGAATGTTTTTAACACTTCATAGTTTCAATAAAAATGTAATTTTTATTGTTCAATCTTTTTATTCAATACATGAACTTTTCCAACATACACACTTCTCAACACATTAGCATTTCCACACATGGATATTTTATATATGTTGTTCATATAAGAAAGATGAAAATTTTATTGTTGGAACTATTTATATATATAAGGCGGATATTTTACATACTTCATATATATTATAAAAATGTGATTTTTATTGTTGGAACTCTTTATTCATTCACACATAAATTTAATTTTCACACATCACTTCTCAATACATGAGCATTTCCACACATGGATATAGTTTCAACACATGACTTTAATTTCAACGCATGAAGATAATTTCAACATATGAAAATAATTCTAACACATGAATATTATTCAAAATTTAGGCAGCATAACGGCAGAGTAGTTAAAACCGGCACCGTCCCTAGTACGGCTCCTCGCTCTACCTTAAAACCTCGCGGTTTTTGACAATGGGGATTCATGCATCTAATTCGCACGCAGGCGGCATGTTTTATTTTTATTTCCACAATTATTTCCAATTCATTTCAATCACCAATGGGTATTTTTCAACCACAACCAATGAATATCAACCACAAACAATTATTCAGCCATTCGCATTTTTCATCCAATATTTCACACAAATACACAACAATAAATATCGTCCATGGTTTATGGACGAGGGGAGTATATATATATAATTATAATTTCTATATTTCACTTGCATTTCAACACATATATCAATTATAATATGCATGTATAATTATTACTTCGCTTATATAGCTTACACAACGCATGTACATGAGGTATACAACACGTGTGTATTTTATATTTCACTTATATAATTTATACACGACATTTTCCATTCAAATTCATTTAATTTAGATTTCTCACATTGGTTTTTGGAGTGCTAAAAATCATAGATGACGCAGAAAAATCCGCGGTCTCTTCTATGTGGTAGATAGCCTCCTTTCACGATGTTTCCTGTTTCATCGAATTTTGTCAACACACCATAAAGATATGATTTTTCAAAGTTCAAACATCAAAAATGACTCACCTTTCACGATGGTTTGAAACTAGGGTTGCAGTTTTCGCGAGAACCGAGGCACGATAGGATGATCAGAGGGTACAGCGTGGAAGAGGGAGGAAAGGGGAGTCGGCGCAGGGTGGTCGGAGGTGGTTCGGTGGTCTCTGGCGATCGGGGCGGCGCTGGGAAGTGTCGAAGTTCGTGGCCGTGGATCTCGTCGATGCGGTGATGGGAAGTGTCGAGGTAGCGTCGGATTTGAAGAGGGGAGGGAGGCGCGTCGACGGAGGTAGGTGGCGGAGGCTGGAGATGGCAGAGGCGGCGGCGATTGGCCAAGGAAGGATCGAAAACGTGGATCGTCGGTGGGAGAGTGAAAATGAGGGTTTCTGGGGTTTTTTTATTTTTAAAAATAATGAAAGAAAAATTCTGATTGGCCAAGGACTTTATTAAATTTTTAAATAGTGTTTCTCCACACGGACACCAATTCAAACCCAATGATTGTCGTCCCTAGCTAATTACCCCCATCCCGGACACAATGGGATATGTTTCGTTGGCCAATTTGACTGTTACAGTTAGTTATTCTTCAAATTAAAGAATAAAACATTTAATTTTAACTTTGAACATACATTTCAATTTGCCAGGGCCACAAACTGATTCGAAAAATTCCAGAAAAATAAATCTAGCTATGTTTTGCCGCTACGGTCCCAACAAAACTAGTTTCGTCGAATTGTAAGATCGTTTGAAAAATGGCCATTTTCTGGTCGATCCAATTTAACCGAAATTGACCAAACACATTTTCTTTTGCCACTCTCACATACTAGCTTCAAAAATTATGAAATTTGAAACCTAGCAATAGTTTGACATCCCGGACCTAACAAAAGTGGTTTCGTCGAATTCCGAGGTTGTTTGCAAAATATCTATTTTCCAGGGCTATATATTCAATATATCGACCTTTCTGAAAATTCATTCGGCCATAACTTTTGATTCCCGCAATGAAACTTCTATTTTTCAGATTCGTTAGAAAGGTATTGATAAACAGATTTAAATATTTTTGGTTTCGCTAAAATCCGTTATATTTTCCACCCGACACAGTCAGTCAAAGTTTGAATTCAAATTTTCAAACTGACTCACTTTTTCTGATTCACTATTTTATTGAAATATTCTATTTCAATTGTTCAAATTCCTTTGAAATGACCAATTTAAAAAATTTAAATTGGCTCATATTTTCCGGGTTGTTACAATCTCCCCCACTTAAAACTTTTCGTCCTCGAAAAGGAAACAACAGTAAAGTAGGAAACAAAATGTAAATGCAAAGTATTGTAAAGGTACCTTGCACCGGAGTTAGTCAGAGATGTCCACTCTGCATTTGGGGTAAGCTTGCTTAATGCTTTTCTCAGTCTCCCAAGTACAATCTCTAGGATCACTACTCCACTGCACTTTAACTAAATGAACCTTTTTGCTTCTTAGTTCTCTAGTTTCTTTGCCAACAAACTTTAATGGCTCTCTTCTGACTGCTAATTCTGCAGTTATGTCTACATCCTGTTGCGCTGCTTCTTCTACAACAAGATCCGGATCATGCACATGTCTTCTAAGTTGAGATACGTGAAATACATCATGCACTCTAGGCAACCAATCTGGTAATTGAACCCTATAAGCAAGAGTTCCAATTCGTTCAAGTATAGGGAAGGGACCAATAAATCTCGGTGCCAACTTCCCAGTTTTGCCAAATCTGATTACTCCTCTCATCGGAGAAACTTTCAAATAAACATGGTCACCAACAGCAAATGTCAAATCTCTTCTTCTAGAATCTGCATAACTTTTTTGTCGGCTTTGTGCGGTTCTCAATCGCTTTTTGATGAAGTCGACTTTATCAGATGCTTCTCAAATCATATCGGGTCCTAACACAAGTCTATTGCCAGGTTCTACCCAACATGCTGGAGATATGCACGGTCTGCCATATAATGCTTCAAATGGCGACATTCCCAAACTTGCTTGATAGCTATTATTATTTTAGAATTCTGCAAGTGCTAGTGATCTTCCCATGATCCACCAAAATCAATTATACAAGCCCGCAATAAATATTCTAGAATTCTCTTCACCCGCTCAGTTTGGCCATCTGTTTGAGGGTGATAAGCGGTGCTCATATTCAGTTTCGTTCCCAATTCTGTCTGGAAAGCCTCCCAGAATTTGCTAGAAGATATTGGGTCTCTATCACTGACTATTCTGATGGGAATTCCATGCAGCTTAACGATTTCTTTGAAATATATCTGTGCTAGACTTTGAGCGGTTCTATTGGATCTGACAGGTATGAAATGGGCAGTCTTTGTGAAGCGATCTACGATTACCCAAATGCTGTCATTACCTTTCCTAGTTCGTGGCAAACCATCTATGAAATCCATGGAAATCTGTTCCCATTTCCAACCTGGGACTTCCAACGGTTGCAACAATCCAGCTAGCTTCTATTGGTCGCTCTTGACTAATTGACAAGTAGGGCATCTGCTAACATACAAGGAAATATCCCTCTTCATTTCCTTCCACCAGAAAGTGCGTTTGATATCGTTGTACATTTTACTCACACCAGGATGAATGCAAAGTTTGGATTTATGGCATTCATCTAGCACTTCTCTTCGAAGGCCTAGAATATTTGGGATGCAAATCCTATCATTTAACCTGAGAACCCCCTTATCGTCAATACGGAAACTTGTGGTTTCACCTTCCTTGACCCTCTGACTGATTCTCTGAATGAATTCGTCGTCCTTTTGAAGGGCTGAAATCTTATCAATCAATCCAGGCGTAATTATAAGACTGAAAATGATTGCGGTTTTTCTACTAAGCGCATCCGCTACAACGTTATCCTTTCCCGGCGTATACAGGATATCAAGATCATACGCTGCAAGAAATTCTAGCCAACGCTGCTGTCTCAAATTCAAATCTTTCTGGGTGTATAAATACTTCAATGATTGATGATCTGTGTACAGTACAAATTTCTCGCCCAATAAATAATGCCTCCAGATTTTCAATGCAAAAACGATAGCTAGCAACTCAAGATCATGAGTTACATAATTCTTCTCATGTGGTTTCAGTTGGCGGCTTGCATAGGCGACTACCTGGCCTCTTTGCATTAACGCTGCACCAAGACCTCTAATAGAAGCATCTGTCCAAACCGTTAAATCCTGATTGCCATCGATAATGGTTAACACTGGAGCAGTTGTCAGTTTCGATTTCAATTCCTGGAAAGCTTCTTCACAGTCGGAAGTCCACTTAAATTTCTCATGCTTCTTCGTGAGCTTCGTTAACGGACCGGATATCTTCGAAAAATCCTTAATGAACTTCCGATAATAACTAGCCAACCCCATAAAACTTCTAACCTATGGGGGTGTAGTGGGTTGTTTCCAGTCTTGAATCGCTGTTATTTTGCTCGGATCTACAGAAATCCCTTTCTTTGACACAACATGGCCAAGGAACTTCACTTCTTCTTGCCAGAAGACACATTTAGAGAATTTGGCTTTGAAGACGTTCTTTCTTAGAATCTCCAATACTTGTTCTAAGTGTTTTTCATGCTCGGGTTTTGATTTGGAGTAGATTAAAATATCATCGATGAATACGAGGACAAATTTGTTTAGAACTCCCCTAACACTCTATTCATTAGATCGACAAAGTATGTTGGAGCGTTGCACAGGCCGAACGACTTTACTAACCATTCATAAAATATGTCTGGACCTCTGAAAGCTGTCAATGGAACACACTCCTCTGCTATTCTCAATTGATGAAAACCTATGGCTAGGTCCATTCGGGAAAATACTCTCGCCCCATTTAATTGGTCTAGCAGATCATCGATGCGGGGTAATGGGTATTTGTTTTTGAGCGTCTGTTTGTTGAGGTCTCGGTATCAACACACAATCGAAGAGTACTGTCTGACTTTGGGACAAACACTACAGCTGGACCTCAATTAGAAAAGCTAGGTCTAATTAGACCCTTCCACAACAGTTGACGAGTTTGATCGCCTAATTCTTCTTTTTCCTTTGGAGTCATTCTACGAATTGGATGCACCACTGGTCTGGCATTGGGAATTAGATCGATTCTGAATTCTATTTCTCTTTGCGGAGGTAAGTTTTCGACTTCTTCAAACACATCCGCATAGTTTCTAACAATAGGAATCTTTTCTATGGAAGTGGGGATAACTTCTAACGCAGACCAAAATTCTTCTCTATTTGGATTCGAACCACGACAGGGTACAGTAATATATCCAAGCTTCGTTCGAATTTTTACTATTCGTTCTGCACACTTTACTTCAACTTCGTATTTCGTTAACCAATCCAGCCCGAGAATGATATCGAATTCAAGAAAATCCATGATGATTAGATCAAAGGGAAACTGGTATCGGAAGAAAGAAGTAGGCACTTTACAATATGAACTTAGAATGAGAGATCCTCCTATCGGATTATGTACTTCAACCGATTCTTTCAGCTTTCTTTGTTTTAACTTTAATTTGTGCACTGTGTTACTAGCAATAAAACTACGCGACGCACCCGTGTCAAATAATACAGAAACAGGGATATTTTTAATTGTAAGGGTACCTCCCAAAACATCAGGTTTACCTGATCCATCGGAAGCAGCTGCCGGGTTCGTCCCGTCATACACGTGAGCTACTGCGGCCTTTTTAAGCAAAGGGCAGTCTTTGACAAGATGATCCGTCTTGTAGCAGTTAAAGCAAGAGCGAGGGTTCTGAGAGCCCTGGCTTGAACCTTGTGAATTTGTCTTCTGCCTCATCGGGGTTGTGCAAACATTAGAGAAGTGCCCCAATTTGCCACAATTATAGCAGCTTCCTTTTGGCGGCCTGCCTGTCGGCGGTTTCGAGGACGCTGCTTGGCTTGACTCAGCTTGATTCACAGAAGGCTTGCGTTTGTTTCCGGCGCGATCCTGCTCCAGGTGCCTTTGGTCCAGGCCTTCGTAGTTGCATGTCATTTCCACCAATTCATTAAATCCCAGCTTGATGTAGGCCATTGCTCTATCATGGTACTGTCGCTTCAGCCCGAGGATGAACCTCTTATTCTTGGACTTTGCAGTGGCGACAAGCTCCGGAGCATAGCGGGACAACTGTGTAAATTTATTCAGATAATCCTACACCGAAAGATCCCCCTGTTGGAGGTTGGCGAAGTCACCGTGCATGCGCTCTAGGGCTTGTTCTGGGACATATTTCTCTTTGAAGAGTTCTTTGAATCCGTCCCAGGTTCTACCAGCTTCTCTATTCCTTGCGGTGAGAGCTTCCCACCATAGATCGACTTCTTCCTGCATAAGCCAGGCACCCATAATAGCTTTATCTGGATCTCCAAGCCTTAGGCCTTCTAGTATTTTCTCGCATGTTTTGAGCCATGCAAGGGCCTCTATCACAGTGCCAGTTTCCGAGAAGGTCTTGCCTCCTAGGTTCTTGTATCTCTTAGCTACGCGGTCCAGCTCGAAGTGTTGAGCGGCCGGGGGTTGTATCAAGGGTCCTTCTTCAACTGGGACTTCTCCTCGTCCTCTGCCACGGCCAGCACGGCTTCCTCTAGCAGCGGCTTCTCGGGTAGCCATTTTTCAAATTCTGTACAAGCAAGAAAAGAGTCAGCATACAAAAACGATAATTTATTGTATGGTAAAGCAGAAGAACTTAAGAAAAGATAACGATGGACTGATCAAATTGTTTTTGCTATTCTGCTTGGCTCATTCTAGGACATTACTAGTCCTATCTCTAATGAGCTACTCGCCTTAGAATACTACTGATTCTATTTTGACGAAGTGTTTAATGTGTTAGACTCCAGAACTAAGGTTAACCAAAGCTCTGATACTAGCTGTGACGATCCCAAAACCCCGTGACACGGTGTTAAGGATAATCACTGGAATATAACACTTTAATCATCATTAGCAGATCACAGATATTAGCATAAACATAAAATAGAATAATTTACACACATATGACAGCGGAATCCTATAGATATCACCACATCAGAGAGCACAATGCATGATACAACTTAGTGCATAATAATACATAATCAGTCACCATCGCCAGAGGCGGAATCATACATAAAGAGTACACAAAATAAATATCAGTCCACATCGCCAATGGCGGAATCATAATACATATACTACAATGGCGGAAAGAGTCAAAGTCAGCACGGTGTAGTCAAGCCACGCCATGAGCCAAAAGTGCACCAGATACCTGTAACTAGGCTGCCCGTGTGAAAATGAGGGCACCCGAGTTTGCAAGGTGAAACAAACTACGAGTCAGTCATGGGACTGGTATGAGAAATCTACTTAACTTATTAACAACAATAATAAGGCAATTCAAAGGACCACGCCACTTTCGCGGAACGGGTTTACTCCAATGAGTGCTAGTGCATGAAATATAGTAAATGATTAAATCATCGCAATGCTTTTTATAAAATGAAGCCATAATAAGACTAAGGTCCCATCACACAATGCAACGCAAGCCGGAGGATAGATTTTTACCTTATAATGGCCAAAAATGCTTCATACGTATAAAACAAAAGTGTTTGATATTATTACTAGTGCATATATGTTTTCGAAAGCAAATTCAATCATAAATATCAATCCTAGGCGGCATAGTTACCACCTACTATGTCGCAATACTAGTAATACAATCACATCCGCATATTTCGTATTGGAAATTGGATTCCTTCATGAATCGAGGCAAGGGGCAAGCTCCTCTCCGTTCGAGACACTCTAGCAAATGCCCTAGGATCGCAAACAGCGGTCCTTGGAATCGGCTGGGCCAGTCCTCTCTAACTTGTGAGGATTGGCAATTCCTGAACACACGTTTCCCGGTCCCTACAGACCTATAATCGAGGCGCCTCGCATTCCAACAACCACACAGGTGAAAATTATATATAATGTCAGGCTGGTAGGTCACTGACACCACCTTAGCTAGAAAGAAACGTCGTGCTCTCCCAGCGGTCCGTCTCCCATTTTTGACTCATACCGGGGTGTGAGGCTTGAGAAATCACGTTATACACAAAGCTACATCACACAGACCATGCTTTGATCATCAACCACAAGACTTTGCTTTGAAACAGAAGCCTTGATCATATGCCACTTAGGCGTGCCACACAGGCAATCCACTCCATGCGACTGATTTCTATCAATACATAACCTCTGAGCTCGTACGTCTCAGAGAAGGGCGTTAAGCAAGAGAATAAATTCTCCGCCGCCAAACAGATATATATTTAACAGAGATCAATCAACACAGAACAAAATCCAATGTCAGACACACAGTCCATTTCCAAGTTCGCTCTGGGTTTGAACGAAACCAGAGGCACCAATTTCCTCGTATATCCGTACAATCAACAGTATGTCTGGACGGCTACTACTTCAGCTCCTTCAAGGTAGCTACTCCGATCACGAGCATCAGTAGCGTCCATCCATCCAATGTGAAGATCGTCGGTCTTCAACCGTCTTCGACTCTTCGACTTCTCAACGTCGATCGATTATTTTAAATGAGAATGAACTCGGCCTTTTCAAATAACCCACGTATATTTAGATTTTCAAATCAATTTATCATATGGTTGGACTATTCAACATTCACATTTCAGTTCTTTAGTTATAATTTTCATGTTAAATACATTCAACCATCACATATCAAGCAAACACAACAAATTTGGTTTGTTTCCACTCTATATCGTCTATAGTATTTTATAACGATATATCGCCATTTTTATTTATTTAAAACGGCCATATTTAATTAAACGACGTTTCAAGTCGTGCTGAGGCACTGGAGCTGTTTTTCACTAAATTTGTTTTACACATATCTGAAAATCTAACCGTTGGATCTTCACAAATTTTATATCATTAGAAAGATCATTTCAAAACAAATCCAACGGTTTCAGTTTTGGGAAAATCCGACGGTCGGATCTTCCACACTAGTCATTTGAAGTTACGATTTCAAATTACGAACTGCAGCGTCGTTATTCGATTTAATTTAATTATATATATATATATATATATAATCGTTTCTGGCGTTGTTTTTCTTCAGATTTGAATTAAACATTCCAGACAATCCAACCGTCGGATCTTCACAAAGTTGGTGCCGTTGGAAAGATATTTCCAAGGCGAACACAACGGTTGCGGTTTCGGGAAAATCCAATGGTCGGATTTCCCGCACTAGTCGTTTGAAATCACGGTTTCAAAATGCGAACTGCACGGCCACGATTCGTTTTAATTTTTTTTATATTTATATATTTATATAAATATAGTTCATTCAAAAATTCCTATATCGTTTTCACTTCAAATATTTCACTAACGCCTTTAAATTTTGGAAAATTTCGCCATAACCTCCTTTGTACGGGAGGGGCTGGGAAAATTCCCAAATAGCCACACGGGCGTCTCATCTCAAAAAGAAAAAGAAAAAGCCAAGCGGCTAGCCAACAGGCTCATAAAATCATCACCCAAACAAAACAGTAAACGTGTACCTATTTGTTGGGCATAAAATTTTATTCCTCTTCTCTATCCTCTTTGCCATAACCTGTTCAATAAATATGCATGTACATATATACAATTCCTATCACTTCTCATTTTCCATTCAACTTCATATTTGATTCAATTTGGTTTAAAAACACCATTCATGCTAATGTTGCATGCATAGGCAAAAATCATATCATTAACTAATTAATGAATATTTCAACTCATGCATATTTATTTGAACAAGTGGTCATTTTTAACACTTCACATTTCAAAGATGATAATTTTGGCAAACTAAAATATATTTCAACACATGACTATTTTATTTAGTTCCTATGCATGTTAAAAATAATATTTCTTTCACAAATATTTATTTCAACGCTCACATATCTTTAGCATATCACATATATGATAAAAATGATATTTTTATCATTTAAAATATTTATTCAACCAATGAAAGTTTTTAACACTTCATAGTTTCAATAAAAATGTAATTTTTATTGTTCAATCTTTTTATTCAACACATGAACTTTTCTAACACACACACTTCTCAACACATGAGCATTTCCACACATGGATATTTTATATATCTTGTTCATATAAGAAAGATGAAATTTTTATTGTTGGAACTATTTATATATATAAGGCAGATATTTTACATACTTCATATATATTATAAAAATGTGATTTTTATTGTTGGAACTCTTTATTCATTCACACATGAATTTAATTTTCACACATCACTTTTCAATACATGAGCATTTCCACACATGGATATAGTTTCAACACATGACTTTAATTTCAACGCATGAAGATAATTTCAACATATGAAAATAATTCTAACACATGAATATTATTCAAAATTTCTGCAGCAAAACGGCAGGGTAGTTAAAACCGGCACCATCCCTAGTACGGCTCCTCGCTCTACCTTAAAACCTCGCGATTTTTGACAATGGGGATTCATGCATCTAATTTGCACGCAGGCGGCATGTTTTATTTTTATTTCCACAATTATTTCCAATTCATTTCAATCACCAATGGGTATTTTTCAACCACAACCAATCAATATCGACCACAAACAATTATTCAACCATTCGCATTTTTCATCCAATATTTCACACCAATACACAACAATAAATATCGTCCATGGTTTGTGGACGAGGGGAGTATATATGTATATATATAATGGTAATTTCTATATTTCACTTGCATTTCAACACATATATCAATTATAATATGCATGTATAATTCATTCTTCGCTTATATAGCTTACACAACGCATGTACATGAGGTATACAACATGTGTGTAATTTATATTTCGCTTATATAATTTATACACGACATTTTCCATTCAAATTCATTTAATTTAGATTTCTCACATTGGTTTTTCGAGTGCTAAAAATCGTAGATGAGTCAGAAAAATCCGTGGTCTCTTCTATGTGGTAGAGAGCCTCCTTGCGGTCAAGATGTTTCCTGTTTCATCGAATTTCGTCAACACACCATAAAGATATGATTTTTCAAAGTTCAAACATAAAAAAGGACTCACCTTTCACGATGGTTCAAAACTAGGGTTGCAGTTTTCGCGAGAACCGAGGCACGATAGGATGATCAGAGGGTACAGCGTGGAAGAGGGAGGAAAGGGGAGTTGGCGCAGGGTGGTCAGAGGTGGTTCGGTGGTCTCTGGCGATTGGGGCGGCGCTGGGAAGTGTCGAAGTTTGTGGTCGTGGATCTCGTCGATGCGGTGATGGGAAGTGTCGAGGTGGGGTCAGATTTGAAGAGGGTAGGGAGGCGCGTCGACGGAGGTAGGTGGCGGAGGCTGGAGATGGCCTAGGCGGCGGCGATTGGCCAGGGAAGGATCGAAAACGTGGATCGTCGGTGGGAGAGAGAAAACAAGGGTTTCTGGGGTTTTTTTATTTTTAAAAATAATGAAAGAAAAATTCTGATTGGCCAAGGACTTTATTAAATTTTTAAATAGTGTTTCTCCACACGAACACCAATTCAAACCCAACGACTGTCATCCCTAGCTAATCACCCCCATCCCGGACGCAATGGGATATGTTTCGTTGGCCAATTTGACTGTTACAGTCAGTTATTCTTCAAACTAATGAATAAAACATTTAATTTTAACTTTGAACGTACATTTCAATTTGCCAGGGCCACAAACTAATTCGAAAAATTCCAGAAAAATAAATCTAGCTATGTTTTGACGCTACGGTCCCAACAAAACTAGTTTTGTCGAATTCTGAGATCGTTTGAAAAATGGCCATTTTCTGGTCGATCCAATTTAACTGAAATTGGCCAAACACATTTTCTTTTGCCACTCTCACATACTAGCTTCCAAAATTATGAAATTTGAAACATAGCAATAGTTTGACATCCCGGACCAACAAAAGTGGTTTCGTCGAATTCCGAGGTCGTTTGCAAAATATCTATTTTCCAGGGCTATATATTCTATATAGCGACCTTTCTGAAAATTCATTCGGCCATAACTTTTGATTCCCGCTATGAAACTTCGATTTTTCAGATTCGTTAGAAAGGTATTGACAAACAGATTTAAATATTTTTGGTTTCGCTAAAATCCGTTATATTTTCCACCCGGCACAGTCAGTCAAAGTTTGAATTCAAATTTTCAAACTGACTCACTATTTCTAATTCACTATTTTATTGAAATATTCTATTTCAATTGTTCAAATTCCTTTGAAATGACCAATTTAAAAATTTTAAATTGGCTCGTATTTTCTGGGTTGTTACAACCGCCATGGTTTGTTTAAACATCTGTCTAAGTCCAATGAAGAAGCTTTGGAAATGTTTTTCCAAATAAGAAACCAGAAATGTTTTCTAATAAAGAAAACAAGAAATGGAAATGTTTTCCATTTTTAATAACATATATTTTCCAAATTTATAAAATAAGAAATATTGAATATAGGGAAACAGGAGATAATTAAATTAATGAAATAAAGAGATAAATGTTGAGTGATATTTGATCGATATAAATTTCCATTTGGAAATAATATCGTTGTTTGCACACTTGTTTTTATTCGATAGTTAAATCACAGACTGTCGAAGTTTTGACCATTTTAACGTTGTTAATATGGAGAGACCGGTTGGATTATTATCCAAAGAACCACTCTATATTGGCATAAGCGTTGCGAATCACATATGCCAAAGGAAATTGAAGATGGAGTTATGCAAGGGCTATCCTGTTTACAGAATAGTGCCTTCGGTTCATCCTGTTCCTGGATGACTTGTATGGACGGATGTCTGACAGAGTATTTCCAGACGATCACTTATATTGATTTCTCCAACCGTACCAAGAGTGGAAGCGGAGAAGGAAACTTCTTTTAGCTAACACATAATGTATGGTTGAGGACGTCAATCAGTGATTTGATGGATTTGACGATGTGGCATTCAAAGTGAATCTGGTGTGATGATAAAGCGTAGCTTCTAGCCTCACATCCGGTAAATGACAGAAATCAGGCGGGCAGCATGGCTAAGTCGGTCGCACCGAAGTAGGGTGTATAATCACCTGATCTAGAGTTTCATTTACTTCTAAAAATATATTTTTGATGCTGTCCCATTCGGGAAACGGTTGCTGATCCTAACCGTTGGTGATATACATTTGATACACTCAAGCGAAATGAGTGGTCGGTCATGTGTGGCCGGGTTGCAAGATGTTCTTGTTGAACCCAGTTTATTCCTCTCTAGAGGTACACTAGCGAAAGGTGGTTCCATACCTTGTCATAGTTGGAAATCCATTACCCAATACGTGCTCGCGGTTTTGATTTTATGTTATATATGTAGAACGTGAGATGAAAGCGTTTCTGCTAGATGATTATTATATTGTGTTGATAGACATTATTATAATATCAAAAGGTTTTTGATATAAAGATATTTGGATTCTCATAAGGGAAAACCCGTTTCGTTATACGGCGTGGTCTTATGAGATATCGATTACCTGCTTGAACTGTTTTAAACCGTTTTACTCACACCAGTCCCATGACTGACCCAGAGTTTATTTTTTTTGTTTTCCCTAAACTCTTGGGTGCCTAAATTTGTACGGGCAGTCAAGTAGTCGGGATTTACAGATTTACTGGAAGAGCTTGGAGCAGGAGGCTTCAGGATCATATAGCTATAGTTATTTCCGCTGTGTTGTAAGTGCTGTACTTTGATAATGATATGTATATTCAAGTATAGATTTGTATTTCAAAGTTATGTTATGAAATATATGTTATTCGTTCCGTTGTGGGATTCGTGTTACTCTGATATTGTGTTCTTCTTCTTCTTCTATTCTAAGTTTCTATCTTATCTATCCTCACCCTCTAATTTCTTTCATTAATGACCGGTATTTTTTGATGTTTGGTTAGTCATCAGTGAGTTTATGGTGATAACCCAAGTCGTCAAAAACCCGGGTCATTACAATTTACCTAACTTTAAAATAAAGATCAATAACGGTTTTAGTTCTCACACCAGTCACATGACTGACCTGGAGTTTTTTGTTTTAACCTAAACTCTGGGTGCCCTTATTTCACACGGGCAGCTAGTAGTTTTGGGTTTGCAGATTTATATTCACAAGATCCTGGTTTACAGCTGGAATGATATTCAGAAAGCTCTGTATCCGCATATTCCTTTAAGTTGTGTTTTGTATTATTTTCCGCTGCATTGTAACTTGTAAATCTCTGATGTTTAGTAAATGTGTAATGTTTATTCATACTCTATATATTCTTGTATTCTGATGTAAATTGTTGTAATAAGCAATGAAATGTTCTTCTGTTTGTGTTCTGATTTGTCATGTTCTCAAAGCAATCCGGGCTTTCCTTTACGGGAAAGTTCTGGTCATTTCAGTAATATAAATGAAAACCAAAAGTTTTGGTAGAACAAAAATGGTGGAAGTTTGTAATGTTGAGTTTCATAATAAGTGGATTTTGAAGAGGATTGGGTTTGTAGCATTTCTCCCACCGTAGTAATTTTAGGGACGAAATTCATTTAAGGGAGAAGAATGTAACGACCCGGATTTGGTCAATTTATTTTAAACATTTAATATTGATTTAAATGTTGTATTGATAATATAAATGGATTTTTATACCGAGTTACTGATTTAGTAATCAATTACGATTTAATTTCTAGTATATGGAATTATCGTAATCCTGCAAAGAATAACTAATAATTTAATTCAAAATTTAAAATCGAGTAAAAATGATTCGGATAATGAATTTATATTCTATTTGAATATAGACGATAATAATAATAATAATAATATATTATCAAGGAATTGATTGCTTTGAATTTAATTTATAACGATTTAAATTAATATCTTCTCCATATGATCGAATGAAGCTTTGAAACATGTCCCAGTGTGTTCAGAATAGTGGTTAAACCCTAAGAAGGCCTGTTGTTGTGCTCAAATAGAAATTTGAAATCAACGTGATAATTTAAATTAAAGGATATCAGTTCGAATCAACTAAAATAAAAATGTATAAATAAATTTCTTCTACCTAAAGCTAACGTACAGGCTAAACTCCTTTACAACGCAACCTACCATAACCAGCTGCCTTCATCTTTCATTTCACGTACTTCTTGTTCCCTTCCTGTGACACCCCATGTCCGTTAATGTCACTCTTTAACAAAATGCATTAAGTTCCGTGAAGCGTTATAGTTAAACAGAAACATCACAAGACAAATATGAAATAACAGCGGAATTTAAAACTTTATTTTCCAGATGGAAAAATTTATGGTGCAAAACCCAGTTACAACATAAGTCTTAAGTACAGAAAACCCATTATATCAAATTAAAATATCTTCCATGTATTAAAATCATTAAAGTATAGTAATATAAAATCATAGTCCTGAAAAAGATCCATATCAGAGTAGACAGGTAATCAAAGCGGTACATTTAAGCATGTCCAAGCAGAATGGAAGAGAGAATCTTAATCAAGCATGAGTGTTCCCACCCTGAGAACCTTGGGGGGAAGGGGGGGAGGAAGAGGGATAAAAGGAAACAAAACGGATCAGACATAAAGTCTGGCGAGTCCAGTTACTTTTAGCATATAAATAACTAAAAGCATCATGACAGGCAAATAAATTGGATGAAAGAGATAACAGTATCATAAGACATGTATAGCAGGCTAAGTAGGATCAACAGGATAAGCAGAACATAATATCTTGCGCTTCTCAAGTACTTTTCTCCGCACCAATACTAGTGTAACAGAAACAGAATGATCCCAACAGAAACATATGATATACTTAGGTGTACTTCTAGTGATGGGTTTTACCCCCAACAATAATAATAGTCAGTCCAACAAAAATGACAAGTGTTACCCACAATGATAATAACGGGCTCCCAAACAAGCAGGACTAGATGTACCCCAATTACTACCCCAATCGATCGACTCCCTACCCCGTAGATACTCTGTGCTGGCCCCACAGTAGGATGTATCACTTCCTAAATTGGCAACCCCTTATTTCGAGAGGCACAACCATATCTACTATATAATCCATACGTAAGCAAAGAGAGCCATCTTCCTTAGTTGCAAAAACCAAAGGAGCACCCCATTACGATATGCTTCGCCTAATAAATCCTTTCTCAAGTAGCTCCCCTACTTGCTTTGTAACGAACAGAAATATTCGATCCCGAAAATTAACATAAAATACCATGTCGACTATTCCGGAATCGGAAATATCAGATCATTAATAGAAAGAAGTTAGAGGGTGAGGAATAGAAAGAAAGAAATTTAGAATAGAAGAAGGAGAAGAACACAACTGAACAGAATCAGAGTAAACATGAATCTCACAGCGGAACAAATAGAATATATAATATAACATAACTTTTGAAACACAAACTTATATCTGTATATACATACTCTGTATATATCTAGTATCGAAGCCTCCTGCTCCAGGCTCCTTCAAGTATCTGCAAAATCCTGACTACTTGACTGCCCGTACAAATTTGGGCACCCAAGAGTTTAGGGTAAAACAAAACAAAATAAACTCTGGGTCAGTCATGGGACTGGTGTGCGTAAACTCCAACCATTCGGTTTAACTTTTCCAAATCCTTTTAAAAGAAAAGGATAATAGTAAGACCAGCCCACACATAAACATGGACGGTTTTTAGCTTACTATAACCCAAAACATTTTCAAAATCAATACTTTTCTGATATTATAATAGTGTCTAATCACAAGTAAATAAAATCTAGCAGAACGCTTGAATCTCACGCTCCACATATATAATATACAATAAAAACCGCGGGCTCTTATTGGAGATTGGATTCTGACTATGACAAGATATGGAACCACCTGCCAATAGTGTATCTCTAGAGAGGAATATACTGGGTTCAGTAAGAACGTCTTGCAACCCGGCCACACATGACTGACCACTCATTTCTCTTGAGTGTATCAGATATATTGTCACCTATGTTTGCTAGCAACATAACCGTTCCCGGGAGATACAGAAGCGAAAAGAAGTAACAAATATGAATATTCTCTAGATGGTGATAATACACCCTAATGGGGGCGACCCACAAAGCCATGCTACCTGCTCGATTTTTGCCATTTCCCAGTTGTGAGGCTTCAGGTTGTGATGTATCTTCTAGCAAATCACACCTTCATTTAGTTTGAATGCCACGTCGTCATACCCGCCAAATCACAAATTGATTTCCACAAAAATACCATGGGTATAAAGTTAAGAGAAATGAATTCCTCCGCCACCAAACGTGAATATGTTTGAAGAGATCAACTTACGCGATCTATTAGATATACTCTGTCAGACATCCGTCCATACAAGTTGTCCTGGGGCTGGACAAATCGAAGGCACTATCCTGTAAATCCATCTTAGGAAATTTCTACCTAGGATCGCTAGAACAGCCCTTGCATAAATTCCATCTTCAATTATCTTCACATTCTTGATTCGCAACACTAATGCCCTTACGGATTGGTTTTCAGATGATAAATCTGATTTCGATCTCTCCGTATTGACAACGACAAAATGATCAAAAACTTTGATAGTTGGTGATTTAACTATCAAAGAAAAACATACATACAAAAAAACGATCTTATTTCCAAATGGAAATACTACCGACCAATCAGTAATCCCTTTTAATTTATTATTAAATGACCCATTTCCCTAGTTTCCTGTTTCCCATACTTTCCAAAATATTTCTCAAAACCCGTTTTTTCCTCACACGATCCATGGAAAAGTTTCCATCTAATTTAAACTATTTATCTTCTATATTTAGAAATTATCTCTTTTTAACTTCGAGAATTAATTTAATATATTCACAATCTTATTTTCTATATATAGAAAATGTACGCTATTAATATGGGAAAACGTTTCCATATCATTTCTTAATTTCTATATTTCCCACAACATTCCTTTTTCTATGCTTAGAAAACATTACTGATTATATTTGGAAAATGTTTCCAAAATCCTTTTTATGGGATTAAACTGAAGTTATATAACGATATTCACTAACCATAACACTAACCAATCCTTGTTGTCGAACCTTAACCTCTTAGACCTTAAAAATCATTCTCAACTTCGAAATAGACAAGGCTCATAAATTAAATCTTAACACCCATTTCTTACGCAACTCTCGAATTCCATTTAAGAATCCACTTCTTTTAAGGAGAACATTGGTTATCACGATAGCATTATAATAACTACCTCCAAAATATTTTAAATTAAAAATATAACTTTGACCCTTTATTTACAATTATTAAACAATATTAAATTAACTAAATAAACCTTTATTAAAACAGAAAGTGATTAGTACCTTCTTGAATTCGATATAATCGAATTTCAACTTATAACTCTCTTTTGAATATCCTCTACTCAAATAACATTCCGATCATTGGAATAAATTTACCGTTTCTAATCAACTCCATTTCTAACTTCACTTTTGAATTTATCACTTCAAATTTCTACCAGTTTCCTTTTATTACCATTCCCATTTGCACAACGTTTACTTTTAAACCATTATTCACTTTAAATGTGACTATTATTTCTTTCCATAAATCTGGACTCGTTTATCCAATAAAAATTTGGATTTATATATTAATTACCAATTATAGATTAGAATTCCATCTATCGGATTATTTTGTAAACTCACATTTATATTTCACTTCATAAATTCCGTTTACCAATAAACTTCTCATTAACTATAAATCAAGTTTACAATTAAATCTCGACTCTATGTTCTATAATAATTTCTTAGTTTCAAACCAAATCTTAGTTATCTAATCAATCCCATATTATATAATATATGATTTCTAAAATAAATTATTCGACATTGTCGAATTATAATTATAAACCCTTATGGTTTTATTTAGTCATATTCACATTTTGAACATTGCAATAAATTTCATTGTTTTCTTTTGAAAAAACAATTCCCATCTCCATTTCTAATATTTAATCTTGAATTCGCATTTCCAAATTATTTTATACTAATTATTTCACCTCATTCCTAAATATTGTTTACACCAATTTCTTGTTTAAATATAATTAAACAAGTTATTTTATTCTAGTTCGTTCGAATTTAAAAATAGATTTTTCCTTTTTAAAACTCATATTCTTCTCTAATATATCTTTGCGGTATTTTAAATATCAATTATTTAGGTCAATGTTATTTAAACACCCCAACACACAGTAATCTACCACGGACTATTTATCACCTCATATAATGCAATATATGGAAACAACAATATAATTGTTGAGGAATCCAGTTGGATTCCTCCAACCTGTTACCCTGCATCCATAGATGTTAATCAACATACATGACATGACACTAATTTCATATCAGCATGAAATTATTAAATCGGTATTTAACCGACGACTTCATATATATAACCATCAACCGATTTATTTGTAAATCATCCAAACAACCATCACACGACATTCAATCATCATTTATTAATATTAAATAACATTTATAAAATTATAAACTAGACAGGGTTAGTGAGTTTACTCACCTTTGCCATTAATTGTTGAAAACAATCGTTGTCGGTTGATTCAATCAGACGTTTTATTTCATCAAAAATCCAAGAGAGCTCCAACCCGCTCCAGACCATTTCCAATATGTAGCCTATGTCCATGCGGTTGCCACATGACCAACCGTTCGTAAAACTGACCACGTATGGATGCGTTGTCACATTCATAAGTTTATATATATGTAAAGACCCGCAACTTCCCCGTAAAGGAAAGCGTCGGATAGTTCGAGAACAAGCCACAACAGAACGCATACAGAAGGACATTCAATTGTATATCACAACAATGCATCAGATTACAAGAATATACAGAGTATAAATGAATAATACACAGTAATATCATAGATTTAAATTACATTTAAATACATAGCAGCGGAAGATAATACAATACACAACTAGAAGTAGATATACGGATACAAAGCTTTCCGGATATCATTCCAGCTGTAAACCAGGATCCTGTGAATATAAATCTGCAAAACCAAAACTACTAGCTGCCCGTGTCAAAATAAGGGCACCCAGAGTTTAGGTTAAAACAATAAACTCCAGGTCAGTCATGTGACTGGTGTGAGAACTAAAACAGTTATTAATTCTTTATTTTAAAGTTAGGTAAATCAAGGGACCACGCCGTATAACACGGAACGGGTTTCCTCCCAAGAATACCAGTGCATGAAACAAACAGCGCAATGCTAAATAAGGAAAATGAAGCTATTATAAGACCCAGGTCCTATCATACAATGCAACGCAAGCCGGGGGATAGGGTTCTTACCTTATAATAGCCAAGAATGCTTGATACGTTTAAAACATATCATTTGATACTATTATAAGTGCATAGTGTATAAAACAACTTCAAATCATAAGTATCAATCATAGGCGACATGAGCGTCCCATGCCACTATGTCGCCATATATAGGTTTACAAATAAAACCGCAAAGTCACGTATTTGGAAATTGGGTTTCCGTCTATGAACCGAGGCAAAAGATAGTCCTCAACCGATTCGAGACGCTCTAGCCCGTGTCTCAGGACCCAGACACAGGTGGGCCCTTGGATCCTCAGGGCCGGTCCACCGATGTGGATTAAAATGCCTGAACATGCGTTTCCCCGCCCTATGGGGCGTAGGTGAGCCAACTAAATGACTCCATCGGTTCGAGAACGACCGATCAATCTGAGGCGCCTCGCAACATCAACAACCACATAAGTCAAACTCGTCAGGGCGTGTAAAACCACTGACGCCACTTCTAGCTAGAAAGAAACGCATGCCCTCCCTGACGTCCTCTCCCGTTTTTGGTTCATACCGGGTGTGAAACACGCAAAGTAAACGTTACACAAAGCTACGCCACAAAGGCCTTGCTTTGATCATCATCACAAGACTTTGCTTTTCAACAGAAGCCTCGATCAATTGCCACTTAGGCATGCCACACAGGCAATTCACTCCATGCGTTTGATATCCATCAATATATAACCCCTGAGCTCGTACGTCTCAGAGAAGGGCGTTAAGCAAGAGAATAAATTCTCCGTCGCCAAACAGATATATATTTAATATAAATCAAACACACAGACTAAAATCCAATGTCAGACACACAGTCCATTTACAAGTCCGTTCTGGGGCTGAACGAAACCGGAGGCACCTAGTACCCCGCATATCCATCGATCTCCAAGTACGTCTGGACGATCACTAACTGTTTCCATCTTCTTGGGTGTACAGCCCAATCAAGATCATCAGTAATTACCCAAACGACGTGAAAACCTCCGGTCTTCGACCATCGTCTTCATCTTCGACTTATCGTCGTATCAGTTATTCAGAATGGGATAAACCCGGTCTTTCCGAATAACTCGCGTATATTTTAAATAAGTGTTACACAAACACAACATACGCCTCATTCCAAATCATTAGTCACTAACCGTAAATTAATCAAGAGAATAATTCCCCAGATATTAACCCCGAAGGCCGAAACCAACATCAGAACAATATTCAGAAAACCATTCTGCTTGGCTAACCGACAGTTAGTTTCTAAATTTCACGTTCATAGGGAAAGGTTCCCATTAATTTTATCAAAGATAAATTCTTGAATTTATGCTTGAATCTACATTTGAATATCAATTCAAACTAGTTGGGATTAGCGAATCTTACCGAAGTAATCATTTGTTTTAATTTCCCAATCCCAACCTATTCATCCCATGAAGTAAAACTGGTTATACTTCATATCTAACACCACGGTGTTATCGGTAAATTCAATTACCATTTCACGTTCAAATCTAATTAAAGATTTGACTATCGCCTGGAGCAAAGCTGGTGATACTCCATTTCGATTATTTCAATCTAATTAAAGATTCATTAAAACTCCCCTTAGTTTTAATCGTTAACTGGGTTAAAGAATCCGTGTCATTTAAAACACGGTTCACGATAAACCCTAAGTCACATTCATTAATTATCGGGTTAAAGAACAAGTGTTGTTTAAAACACTGTTCACGATAAACCCAAAAATCAATATCACTTCAATTCCAATTAAATATTATTTAATTGGTACACTTCATTAAATCTAAATAAAAAGATTTAATCTTTTCTCAACTGGGTTCAAGAACAGTGTTAGTGAAGACACCATTCACGACAAACCCAAATCACATTTGATATTCAATATAAGGCTCTGAATAGAAAATATATCGGCTTATATTCAATATCAAATTCTACGATTAACAAATGTCGTATTGGAAATAACGATATAAATATATATCTTTCAAATTTCCATAACGACACCTGTGTAATCACGAATTCCAACATCGAAATATTCCGAAGACAATTTCGATTCAATTCCACTCCAATGCAATCATTGGATATTCTGGTTATTTTCAAAACCCTTTTTAAATTCAATTTATTTATTTAAAAATAAATAGAATTATATTTCTAGTTCAAAACTAGTTCATTTCGATAAAAATCTATTTTTATCTTTTCAAATATGGAGTTTTTCATCCCAATTTTTCCCAAATCATTTCTTATGATTTTACACAAATTATTACTATTTTAAATAATTTTATCAAGGCCCGTACAGTCGATTTCCATCAACGGCCATCGAACTGCACTTACAGCGACCTTTTTCGAATTTGATTTGGACATATCTCCAAATCCAACCGTTAGATTTAAAATTTCTAACATTCGTTAGAAAGCTCTTTTCGATACGAACCCAACGGTTCCGGTTTTAGGAGAATCCGACGGTCGGATCTCCCGTAATGTCCGTTTGAAATAAATGGTCGAAATTCGCGAACTGCCGCGGCGCGGCGCGTTCTATTCAGGCCATTATATTATATATATATAATATATAATATATACCTCGTCGATTTCTATTTAAAACGAATTATATAAATAGTTTTAAAATTCGTTTCAAAAGCTATTTCAACTTTCTTTTCAATTCAAATCAAAATTGAATTCTTCTTTATAAATTCGTTTTAAAATTCATTTCTATTCAATTCAAATTTCAATTCAATTTGAATTCATTTCAATTCACTTTCAATTCAATTTGAATTCGTTTTCAATTCATTTCGAAATCGTTTTCAATTCAATTCATTTCGAAATCGTTTTCAATTCAATTCATTTCGAAATCGTTTTCAATTCAATTCATTTCGAAATCGTTTTCAATTCAATTCATTTCGAAATCGTTTTCAATTCAATTCATTTCGAAATCGTTTTCAATTCAATTCATTTCGAAATCGTTTTCAATTCAATTCATTTCGAAATCGTTTTCAATTCAATTCATTTCGAAATCGTTTTCAATTCAATTCATTTCGAAATCGTTTTCAATTCAATTCATTTCGAAATCGTTTTCAATTCAATTCATTTCGAAATCGTTTTATATATCGATATAAATATCGTTCACGTCAAAATGGCGTCAATCTAATCATCACGGCTTCACATATTTCTATTTTCAAATATTTTATTTCAAATATTCTTTATTTTCACGATTGGAATGAGGCCCAATCAATTACCATATAAAGTTAATTATATGGATTTTCATACAACACATGTATATAATAGCAACGATAAATAATCAACCATCAACCAAAGTGCACTACACTGTATAAGCATCAAATATAGATATCTAATGCTTATAACAGCCTGTCAATCAATCGATTGACATATTTAATCAATCAGGATGAGTGAACTTCAAATTTCATACTAACACCCGTGTGGGGTTTCAAACAATCAAACGCATATTTTATTTGTGCAGTTGGGCGATGTGTAAAATTCATCGACCCAATCAATGTCATTCAAATAGGTGTACATAAACAAACCACCCGGTTTGTAAATGAATATTTTATTTTATTCACTCCACGTTAAAAATTATATTTTTAACGATAAAACATTTTATTTTATCATATGAATTTCTATTCAGTTCATTTCTTTAAATAAAATGATATTTTTATTTTTCTAACATATTTTAGAAAATTTCGGCGGCATAACGGTACGATACTAGAAACGGGACAAGGCCTAGCCTTATCCCCGGTCTAGTGAAGGCCCACGCCATTCACACATCAATCAAATTCACCAAACAATTCAATTCAAACCAAATCACCAAATTAATTTATGCAACCAAACAAACAAGTCCATGGTCTATGGACGATTGTGTCGGGTGCTACTAAGCACCGTCTGCATCCTAGTATATATATATAACTAGAAAAAGAAATTGAAAGGTGAGAAATTCTCACAGATAGCTATCCACTTCACGGCAACTCTAATGCAGGAAATCTTGTCGTTCTCGCCTTTCGTCACTTTCGCTGCTCGCTTTCACTACATATGTAAAAATCATATTTTTACTTCGCTATTCAATATATAAAAATCATATTTTTATTTCGAAGTTCAATACATAAAAATCCTATTTTTAATTCGAAGTTCAATACATAAAAATCCTATTTTTAATTCGAAGTTCAATACATAAAAATCCTATTTTTAATTCGAAGTTCAATACATAAAAATCCTATTTTTAATTCGAAGTTCAATACATAAAAATCCTATTTTTAATTCGAAGTTCAATACATAAAAATCCTATTTTTAATTCGAAGTTCAATACATAAAAATCACATTTTTATTTCGAAGTTCAATAGATAAAAATCACATTTTTATTTCGAAGTTCAATATATAAAAACTATATTTTTACTAATATAGATTCCGCCGCCATTTCAAAAATAAAGATTATATTTTTTTTCCAAGTTCAAATCTTTCCTTTCTAAAGTTCTAATCTTTTTATTTTAAAGCTCAAACCTTTTTCTTTTTAAAATCATTTTTCAAATTCAGTTTTTATCACTTTAAAAAAACAGTTTTTAAATGCTTTTCAATTCAGTTTTTATCACTTTAAAAAAACAGTTTTTAAATTCTTTTTAAATTCTGAATTTCAGAATTGAAAATAAAAATAAAATAAAGTAAAAACTTACTGATTTTAGTCGAAGGGGGGGGGGGGGCTGTCGCGCTCGTCAGTGGATGAGGGGGGGGGGGGGGGTGGGGTTCATCGCAGGTGGTAGGTCGGGGTGTGGTGGTGGTGGTGTGCGCAGGCGAGGGGGAAGAGGGGGGGGTCTCCGATGGCGGACTTCGTTGGTGGGGCGGCGCGCGGTGCGAGGGGGCGTTGACGGAGAGGGCGCGGGTGAGGGGGAGGGTCGGAGCGGTGGTGAGGCGTCGGCCCTAGAGCTGGCGCCCTCGATCTCTTTTTTTTTTTTAATCTGAACTGAAATAGAAACGGGGGGGGGGGGGGGCAGAAATATAAAAGAGGAAGAGATATTATTTATTTTTTTATTTTTTTTATTATTATTTAATTATTTAATTATTTTATTCCTTAAAAGTTGACTTTTACATATGACCTCGAAACGAGGCCCACCGCCTGTCGTCTATAGCGTATTACCCCCATTCCGAACTCAATGGGATATGTATCGCAAGCTGATTCGATTGTTACAATCAGTTTCCTTTTGAATTTTCATTTAAATCACTATATTGAATTTTAAACGTACATTTCAAATTACCGGGGCCACATACTAACTAGAAAAATTCCAGAAAAATATTTTCTAGCTTCGTATTGACGATACGGTCCTAACAAAACTAGTTTTGTCGAATTCTGAGACCGTTGGAAAAATGGCCAATTTCCAGTCGATTAAAATCAACTGAAACTGGTCAGACGCGTTTTCCTTTGCCATGCTCACATATTGATTCGAAAAATTATGAAATTTGGAATCTAGCAATAATTTGACATCACGGACCCAATAAAACTGGTTTCGTCGAAATCCGAGGTCATTTGCAAAATGTCCATTTTTAAGGGCCTGAATTCCATAGCGACTATTCAGAATTTTCAACTGGACATATCTTATTATTTCTAAGATGAAATCTCAGTTTGTTAACTTCGTTACAAAGATATAGTTATACAGATTCAAATATTTCTTGTTTCGTTCAATTTTGACTTATATTGAATTCTGTATATTCATTTGAAATTAGAAATCGAATTTTCGAACTACCGCGCCATTTTCAATTCTATTTATAATTATATATAAATATTTATATTCTAACGACGGCGTATATAATATATACGTCGAATTATATTCAAAATAAATTTTCTCGACGATATTATTTAAAATAATTCATTTTAAATAATCAAAATTCGCTAAAATTGCCAAACTAAAAATTTTAAACTGGCCCAGATTTTCCGGGTTATTACAATCTCCCCCACTTAAAACTTTTCATCCCCGAAAAGGAACAAAGTCGAGAGTGGTTTGATTATTTAACTCTACGTTCGATCTGGCTTCCATTCTCCAACTCTTTAGTTTCTGAGAATTTTCAAAATCTCAAAAATTTGGCTAACACCCTAAATTTTTGAAAAATTTCGCCATAACCTCCCCTGCACCGGGAGCATCGGGGAATTTTAAATAGCTTCCCCGGTCCTTCAGATCTCAAAAAGAAAAAGAAAAAGCCAAGCGGCTAGCCAATAGGCTCACAAAATCATCATCACCCAAACAAAACAGTAAATTATGTAGTAAACATGTACCTATTTGTCGGGCAAACAAATTTTATTCTCTGGCTCTAGCCTCCTTGCTATGACCTGTTCAAGGATATATATGTATATGCAAGCAAACGCAACCAATCTCAATACAATTCATTATTCGATCAAATTAGGCATAATGGTTCAAAATTAGCAAACAAATGAACAAACAACACAAACATCAATCAATTAGTGAATTAGAGTTTCAAATTCATAATTTTGATACATATACAAAAATCAGATTTTTGGTGCCAAATCACAACAATAGATCCTATATAGTTTTTGGTTCTCACACCAGTCAATAGGAAATATATAGATATCACACCTTCGACACTCGAATATAAATGCTGATGATGATGCACCATCATCAATATCATCTTCGGGCGACTAGAGTGTGATGCAATATCTATCCAATATATTAAAATTTCAAATACACGTGGATCAGACGTATACGCAAAATATTTATATACTGGACTGTCCATATCAATATAAATAAATAATCAAATACGGATAATTGATTTAAATTTTCAAAACAAAATTTGTTTTCATTTGAAAATTACTCTTCACACTCGTTCTAGGATACTACTGATCCTATCTCTAACGAGTCATTCTAATTGGATATTACTAATCCAATATCTGATGAATTCTTTCGTACGGTTTTAATGTGCCTTGTTCTCTGAGCTTTGTAAACCAAAGCTCTGATACCACGTGTAAAGACCCGCAACTTCCCCGTAAAGGAAAGCGTCGGATAGTTCGAGAACAAGCCACAACAGAACGCATACAGAAGGACATTCCATTGTATATCACAACAATGCATCAGATTACAAGAATATACAGAGTATAAATGAATAATACACAGTAATATCAGAGATTTAAATTACATTTAAATACATAGCAGCGGAAGATAATACAATAAACAACTAGAAGTAGATATACGGATACAAAGCTTTCCGGATATCATTCCAGCTGTAAACCAGGATCCTGTGAATATAAATCTGCAAAACCAAAACTACTAGCTGCCCGTGTCAAAATAAGGGCACCCAGAGTTTAGGTTAAAACAATAAACTCCAGGTCAGTCATGTGACTGGTGTGAGAACTAAAACAGTTATTAATTCTTTATTTTAAAGTTAGGTAAATCAAGGGACCACGCCGTATAACACGGAACGGGTTTCCTCCCAAGAATACCAGTGCATGAAACAAACAGCGCAATGCTAAATAAGGAAAATGAAGCTATTATAAGACCCAGGTCCTATCATACAATGCAACGCAAGCCGGGGGATAGGGTTCTTACCTTATAATAGCCAAGAATGCTTGATACGTTTAAAACAAATCATTTGATACTATTATAAGTGCATAGTGTATAAAACAACTTCAAATCATAAGTATCAATCATAGGCGACATGAGCGTCCCATGCCACTATGTCGCCATATATAGGTTTACAAATAAAACCGCAAAGTCACGTATTTGGAAATTGGGTTTCCATCTATGAACCGAGGCAAAAGATAGTCCTCAACCGATTCGAGACGCTCTAGCCCGTGTCTCAGGACCCAGACACAGGTGGGCCCTTGGATCCTCAGGGCCGGTCCATCGATGTGGATTAAAATGCCTGAACATGCGTTTCCCCGCCCTATGGGGCGTAGGTGAGCCAACTAAATGACTCCATCGGTTCGAGAACGACCGATCAATCCGAGGCGCCTTGCAACAACCACATAAGTCAAACTCGTCAGGGCGTGTAAAACCACTGACGCCACTTCTAGCTAGAAAGAAACGCATGCCCTCCCTGACGTCCTCTCCCGTTTTTGGTTCATACCGGGTGTGAAACACGCGAAGTAAACGTTACACAAAGCTACGCCACAAAGGCCTTGCTTTGATCATCACCACAAGACTTTGCTTTTCAACAGAAGCCTCGATCAATTGCCACTTAGGCATGCCACACAGGCAATTCACTCCATGCGTTTGATATCCATCAATATATAACCCCTGAGCTCGTAGGTCTCAGAGAAGGGCGTTAAGCAAGAGAATAAATTCTCCGCCGCCAAACAGATATATATTTAATAGAAATCAAACACACAGACTAAAATCCAATGTCAGACACACAGTCCATTTACAAGTCCGTTCTGGGGCTGAACGAAACCGGAGGCACCTAGTACCCCGCATATCCATCGATCTCCAAGTACGTCTGGACGATCACTAACTGTTTCCATCTTCTTGGGTGTACAGCCCAATCAAGATCATCAGTAATTACCCAAACGACGTGAAAACCTCCGGTCTTCGACCATCGTCTTCATCTTCGACTTATCGTCGTATCAGTTATTCAGAATG
Organism: Allium sativum; assembly: GCA_030737875.1. Lineage (NCBI taxonomy): Eukaryota > Viridiplantae > Streptophyta > Magnoliopsida > Asparagales > Amaryllidaceae > Allium > Allium sativum. The sequence continues at coordinate 899,421,474 of CM060918.1, forward strand.
GGATAAACCCGGTCTTTCCGAATAACTCGCGTATATTTTAAATAAGTGTTACACAAACACAACATACGCCTCATTCCAATTCATTAGTCACTAACCGTAAATTAATCAAGAGAATAATTCCCCAGATATTAACCCCGAAGGCCGAAACCAACATCAGATCAATATTCAGAAAACCATTCTGCTTGGCTAACCGACAGTTAGTTTCTAAATTTCACGTTCATAGGGAAAGGTTCCCATTAATTTTATCAAAGATAAATTCTTGAATTTATGCTTGAATCTACATTTGAATATCAATTCAAACTAGTTGGGATTAGCGAATCTTACCGAAGTAATCATTTGTTTTAATTTCCCAATCCCAACCTATTCATCCCATGAAGTAAAACTGGTTATACTTCATATCTAACACCACGGTGTTATCGGTAAATTCAATTACCATTTCACGTTCAAATCTAATTAAAGATTTGACTATCGCCTGGAGCAAAGCTGGTGATACTCCATTTCGATTATTTCAATCTAATTAAAGATTCATTAAAACTCCACTTAGTTTTAATCGTTAACTGGGTTAAAGAATCCGTGTCATTTAAAACACGGTTCACGATAAACCCTAAGTCACATTCATTAATTATCGGGTTAAAGAACAAGTGTTGTTTAAAACACTGTTCACGATAAACCCAAAAATCAATATCACTTCAATTCCAATTAAATATTATTTAATTGGTACACTTCATTAAATCTAAATAAAAAGATTTAATCTTTTCTCAACTGGGTTCAAGAACAGTGTTAGTGAAGACACCATTCACGACAAACCCAAATCACATTTGATATTCAATATAAGGCTCTGAATAGAAAATATATCGGCTTATATTCAATATCAAATTCTACGATTAACAAATGTCGTATTGGAAATAACGATATAAATATATATCTTTCAAATTTCCATAACGACACCTGTGTAATCACGAATTCCAACATCGAAATATTCCGAAGACAATTTCGATTCAATTCCACTCCAATGCAATCATTGGATATTCTGGTTATTTTCAAAACCCTTTTTAAATTCAATTTATTTATTTAAAAATAAATAGAATTATATTTCTAGTTCAAAACTAGTTCATTTCGATAAAAATCTATTTTTATCTTTTCAAATATGGAGTTTTTCATCCCAATTTTTCCCAAATCATTTCTTATGATTTTACACAAATTATTACTATTTTTAATAATTTTATCAAGGCCCGTACAGTCGATTTCCATCAACGGCCATCGAACTGCACTTACAGCGACCTTTTTCGAATTTGATTTGGACGTATCTCCAAATCCAACAGTTAGATTTAAAATTTCTAACATTCGTTAGAAAGCTCTTTTCGATACGAACCCAACGGTTCCGGTTTTAGGAGAATCCGACGGTCGGATCTCCCGTAATGTCCGTTTGAAATAAATGGTCGAAATTCGCGAACTGCCGCGGCGCGGCGCGTTCTATTCAGGCCATTATATTATATATATATATATATATATAATATAATATATACTTCGTCGATTTCTATTTAAAACGAATTATATAAATAGTTTTAAAATTCGTTTCAAAAGCTATTTCAACTTTCTTTTCAATTCAAATCAAAATTGAATTCTTCTTTATAAATTCGTTTTAAAATTCATTTCTATTCAATTCAAATTTCAATTCAATTTGAATTCATTTCAATTCACTTTCAATTCAATTTGAATTCGTTTTCAATTCATTTCGAAATCGTTTTCAATTCAATTCATTTCGAAATCGTTTTCAATTCAATTCATTTTGAAATCGTTTTCAATTCAATTCATTTCGAAATCGTTTTCAATTCAATTCATTTCGAAATCGTTTTCAATTCAATTCATTTCGAAATCGTTTTCAATTCAATTCATTTCGAAATCGTTTTCAATTCAATTCGTTTCGAAATCGTTTTATATATCGATATAAATATCGTTCACGTCAAAATGGCGTCAATCTAATCATCACGGCTTCACATATTTCTATTTTCAAATATTTTATTTCAAATATTCTTTATTTTCACGATTGGAATGAGGCCCAATCAATTACCATATAAAGTTAATTATATGGATTTTCATACAACACATGTATATAATAGCAACGATAAATAATCAACCATCAACCAAAGTGCACTACACTGTATAAGCATCAAATATAGATATCTAATGCTTATAACAGCCTGTCAATCAATCGATTGACATATTTAATCAATCAGGATGAGTGAACTTCAAATTTCATCCTAACACCCGTGTGGGGTTTCAAACAATCAAACGCATATTTTATTTGTGCAGTTGGGCGATGTGTAAAATTCATCGACCCAATCAATGTCATTCAAATAGGTGTACATAAACAAACCATCCGGTTTGTAAATGAATATTTTATTTTATTCACTCCACGTTAAAAATTATATTTTTAACGATAAAACATTTTATTTTATCATATGAATTTCTATTCAGTTCATTTCTTTAAATAAAATGATATTTTTATTTTTCTAACATATTTTAGAAAATTTCGGCGGCATAACGGCACGATACTAGAAACAGGACAAGGCCTAGCCTTATCCCCGGTCTAGTGAAGGCCCACGCCATTCACACATCAATCAAATTCACCAAACAATTCAATTCAAACCAAATCACCAAATTAATTTATGCAACCAAACAAACAAGTCCATGGTCTGTGGACGATTGTGTCGGGTGCTACTAAGCACCGTCTGCATCCTAGTATATATATATAACTAGAAAAAGAAATTGAAAGGTGAGAAATTCTCACAGATAGCTATCCAACTTCACGGCAACTCTAATGCAGGAAATCTTGTCGTTCTCGCCTTTCGTCACTTTCGCTGCTCGCTTTCACTACATATGTAAAAATCATATTTTTACTTTGCAATTCAATATATAAAAATCATATTTTTATTTCGAAGTTCAATACATAAAAATCCTATTTTTAATTCGAAGTTCAATACATAAAAATCCTATTTTTAATTCGAAGTTCAATACATAAAAATCCTATTTTTAATTCGAAGTTCAATACATAAAAATCCTATTTTTAATTCGATGTTCAATACATAAAAATCACATTTTTATTTCGAAGTTCAATAGATAAAAATCACATTTTTATTTCGAAGTTCAATATATAAAAACTATATTTTTACTAATATAGATTCCGCCGCCATTTCAAAAATAAAGATTATATTTAATTTTTTTTTCCAAGTTCAAATCTTTCCTTTCTAAAGTTCTAATCTTTTTATTTTAAAGCTCAAACCTTTTTCTTTTTAAAATCATTTTTCAAATTCAGTTTTTATCACTTTAAAAAAACAGTTTTTAAATGCTTTTCAATTCAGTTTTTATCACTTTAAAAAAACAGTTTTTAAATTCTTTTTAAATTCTGAATTTCAGAATTGAAAATAAAAATAAAATAAAGTAAAAACTTACTGATTTTAGTCGAAGGGGGGGCTGTCGCGCTCGTCAGTGGATGAGGGGGGGGGGGGGTGGGGTTCATCGCAGGTGGTAGGTCGGGGTGTGGGGGTGGTGGTGTGCGCAGGCGAGGCGAAAGTGGGGGGGGGGGTCTCCGATGGCGGACTTCGTTGGTGGGGCGGCGCGCGGTGCGAGGGGGCGTTGACGGAGAGGGCGCGGGTGAGGGGGAGGGTCGGAGCGGTGGTGAGGCGTCGGCCCTAGAGCTGGCGCCCTCGATCTCTTTTTTTTTTTAATCTGAACTGAAATAGAAAAAGGGGGGGGGGGGCAGAAATATAAAAGAGGAAGAGATATTATTTATTTTTTATTTTTTTATTATTATTTATTTAATTATTTTATTCCTTAAAAGTTGACTTTTACATATGACCTCGAAACGAGGCCCACCGCCTGTCGTCCATAGCGTATTACCCCCATTCCGAACTCAATGGGATATGTATCGCAAGCTGATTCGATTGTTACAATCAGTTTCCTTTTGAATTTTCATTTAAATCACTATGTTGAATTTTAAACGTACATTTCAAATTACCGGGGCCACATACTAACTAGAAAAATTCCAGAAAAATATTTTCTAGCTTCGTATTGACGATACGGTCCTAACAAAACTAGTTTTGTCGAATTCTGAGACCGTTGGAAAAATGGCCAATTTCCAGTCGATTAAAATCAACTGAAACTGGTCAGACGCGTTTTCCTTTGCCACGCTCACATATTGATTCGAAAAATTATGAAATTTGGAATCTAGCAATAATTTGACATCACGGACCCAATAAAACTGGTTTCGTCGAAATCCGAGGTCATTTGCAAAATGTCCATTTTTAAGGGCCTGAATTCCATAGCGACTATTCAGAATTTTCAACTGGACATATCTTATTATTTCTAAGATGAAATCTCAGTTTGTTAACTTCGTTACAAAGATATAGTTATACAGATTCAAATATTTCTTGTTTCGTTCAATTCTGACTTATATTGAATTCTGTATATTCATTTGAAATTAGAAATCGAATTTTCGAACTACCGCGCCATTTTCAATTCTATTTATAATTATATATAAATATTTATATTCTAACGACGGCGTATATAATATATACGTCGAATTATATTCAAAATAAATTTTCTCGACGATATTATTTAAAATAATTCATTTTAAATAATCAAAATTCGCTAAAATTGCCAAACTAAAAATTTTAAACTGGCCCAGATTTTCCGGGTTATTACAATATATTATTATTAAATTTAATTATACTTTATATAAATTTAAAACCTTGGTCAATACCTCCTTTTTAATAATCGGCCCACGCAAAAATTCGAATGCCTCCATCCATTCCACCTGCCACATCTTGGTTCTATTTATCCATTTCTATTTCCTGATTCTCGAAATGCCATAATACATTATAACCAAATTTTCCACAAACAACTAAATTTCTATTTAAATTTATTTGGATCACCCTATATCTAGATCGGGCCACCCAAATGTTGAATACCAAGACCCACGCCTGTTTTCAATTCTTCTTCCCAAAAACACCACGCCTCCAGTTAAATCGAAAGCCATCTTCGCCCATTCTCACTCCCTCCCCTTGACAAACGTTACTACCCAACTCTAGAAATTACAGCGCCATTACTAATGAACAAACAAATGGCTTCACCTTCTCGAAAATAATTGCCGCAAACTTTTTCTGTCACTCTCCATCATGCCAACAAACATCGCCTTCTCCTTTATGATTTTCACCTCCGTTTTAGAAACTGCTGCCATCTCCAGAACTGCGTCATAGCTCCCTCCTCGCGCACCACATCTCCGTTTTGGAAATATTGGTCATAGCCGATGCTTCTTTTAGATGTGGTTATCTCCTCATACTAAACCATTCTATCTCAACCCACTTCCAAATTTCACCTCATCAAAGCCGATCCCCTCTAACCCATAAATTGTGAACTCAATCACCATCCAAGTCCCGAGGCTTGCAGACCCGTACACACATGATACTGTGCAATGCTCAGCAAGTCTCACGTCGGTTTCTCCTCTTATATATATAGACTTCCATCACCTCCCAACATGAAAGTCAACATCCACCGCTCCATTTCTTTAAAATATGAACCCGCTCATCTTATGCGTGTTGAAACTCAGATCAGAATCCAACTTCTTCTCTTTCTCGGATACCATAAATGACTGCTCTCTTGTGCACTCTTCATATACTGTTGTACTCACGCATAATGCATGTGTATTTCTTGTTTCTTCAAACCATTCCGCGAGCTGTACACTTCTCGATAGTTTTCCTTTTTTTTCGAAACACATGCTGGAAAAATGAAATGAAAATGGCGACTTGGAATTGTGGTTTCAGACCAAGAAAGAGATGAACGGATCTATCACGTATTTATAGAGTTCCAATTCCTTGGTACCCAAGGAATAGCTTACGTAGGATGTACATAGGTTTGCCAAGATTTAAAAATAAAGTTGATTGGAAAACACAATTCTGCGTGATGAAGCATCAGGGAAACTGCGTGAAGTATTAGGTCTGCATTGTCTGCTTCCTAGTTCCATGATAGAACATGGGGTGTCCTTCATGAGGTATGGCGTCCATTCTCGATATGCTAGGGTAGATCTATAGGGTTAATTTGCATGGGATTGTCTTGTCTTGATCCTTTCTTTAATTACAACAAATGGTAAAATCTACGGTTTGATGTTCCTAGTGTGAGTATCTTATCAATGGGTCATCCTGTGGATGGTGACAATTCATTATGGTAGCTTCATGAAATGAAAACACGGACAACAGACTATACATTGGAGGAAGATTTTGCCAATACCTATATAACTTATGGTAGGGACTGTCCATAAGTCTACAGTATTTCTTAATAAGAAGTATGTATTTGATTATTGTTTTCACTGTTTGGGGTTACTTACTCATTATTTTCTTACATTTACTTCCTTAAATATTATCGTTTATAATCATGTGGCCAACTCTTTAGTCCCTTACTTCTGCGTGAAGTATTTGGTAGGAATAGATAGTCTCTAGCCTGTGTGAAAGGGATGGGTATGTATGGTGTGTACATGCTTAGCTTTATGATGCCAAAATGTACATGGTAGGTTGAAGAAAACTCACAAGGCCTATGTGCTATATTTAAGGTGATGTTTTAACTATAGCCAAAGTATATGTCGCGCCAAGTATACTGTGTGTTTATGATGTTAGATGCCGAAAATTCATTTAAGCAGTGTATGTTGATTTTAATGTTTATGTGGTTTCTGTTATATCGAATTCCATTCATTTACGGACTGTTATAGACAAAAATAAAAATACTCTTGTGATGAGAAATGTGCCACGATCCCAGAAATATAATAAAATAGACAAGTTGGCTTATTCTGTGAAGCCCCAAAATGCTGATATAAAGTGTAAAATACTCCAAAAAAGAAGTTGCTTATTTTCCAAATTAAAAATTACAGTAAAATTCTAAAAATTAATTTTTATCTATGTCTCAAAGATCTCATCCAAATTTGAAATGAATAATTTATTACAAATTATATTATCGTTTATTAATAAATTCATTGTTTATAATTCAAATTTAAATTCAATTAAATTCCTTGCATTATCCAATCCACGCAATATTGCACTTTAACACTTTCCGAACATTTCGGAAATTAAATCTATTATCCGATTATTATATATTAATCAGATATCCGAAATATTCCAAATTCGAGTTACTAAAATACTAAACCACTTTTTAAATAACTAAATAAGTTAATTATTAAATCGCTAAAAATACGGGACGTTACATGCTTGCTAAGCTCCCTCCTTTCTCTCGGAGCCAAATGGAGAACAAGCAATGCAACTGGCTTTGCATTGTCCACCAGGTATATCCAGAAATCAATCTTGTGCCTCGGAGGTAAGCTTTAGCGACCCGGGAATTTCAACACTCGAATTCAGACATTAATACATCCCGTGTCCAAACTCAAGCATTGAAAACCCAAAAAGCTAATAGAAAGAAGTTAGAGGATGAGAAATGTAACACCCCGAAAACTCTATAACTGTGAACTTAACAAATTAAAGTATAATTAATCTGAAATCAAATAACTAAGGGAAACGGGATACGCCATTGCGTTCGTCTCGGAAAAATACGCGAAATAGAGTCCGAGTTTTCGAAAAACGGAGTCCGTATGAAGAAGATATGGCCTTCGGAAGTTTTGAATTAAATTTAAAATTCAAACAGAATAAAATAATAATTTAAAATGGGGCCCAATGGGCCAGGGTGGAAGAACACCCGCCTGGGCCACCCAGGTCGACTGGGCTGTCGACCTGGGCTACCCATGTCGACAGGGCTGTCGACAGCCCTGTCGACAGGGGTATCGACCTGGTCGAGCCCAGTCAACCTGGCTGGCCAGGTCGGTGTGTGGTCGAATTTCTGTAGTCTGCTTTGTCATTAGGGCTAGGTGGCGGGTTTTTATTGGTCTCTCTTCCTAATGAATGGCTATGATCTAACCTAGCAACATCAAGGGTCCTAATTAGTTCCTAACCTCTATATAAACAACCCTAGACTAAACCCTAATCTATTCATTCAAATTAAGAACATAGCCGCCATGTTGCTGAGGAACGACAAAGAATAGCCGCCAACTAAAGAGAGGATTAGGAAGAAAGTTCTAAGGCCTAAAGCAATTCAAAGCAACCTAAAGCTAATCAATTCAACAAAGGAATCGTGTCTCTTAATTAGAGAATTCGCCGCAACCATTGTAAGTAGAGTATTACTTTGGTATAAATAAACAACTGTGTTGATGTGTATGCTTGAATTGTGGCAATGGAAGTAATTCATGTTTGTGCAAAATTATGTTATTCATTATAAAGAACTACATGCGGTAGTTCTATGCAAAAATACGTTTGGAATATTGCGCAAATTATGTAATCTATGTTGAAACTACATGTATGTAGTTGAGTGGAATTTATGCAAGTTTGGGGCTTTGTTATTATGTTGTCATGATGTATATTTTGTGCATAAATCGTTTTGCAAGCAATTGAAACAAGTTGGTTGTTATAGTTCATATGAATCTATGTTGGAATTTTGACACCATAATCCATGTATTAAGTCATGCTTATGAATATGGCTAGGCTATGAATGATATTTGGCATAATTGAAATCTATGATTAAGTCTATCTTGTTTAAAAGAATTATATGATGACATATGTGAGACATGGCTAGGTTAGACTCAAAAAATCCCTTTTTGCAAGTTTTAAAACAAACACCATGATTAGGAATAATTATGCATAAGTATATTTATACCATCGTTATGTGATTAAACTTAAACCATGATTAAATTGAACTATGCTTTTGTGTTAGTAACTAAGTATCCCCTTTGTAAACATGTAGAAACCTTGAACATGACATGTTTATGTTTATGCCATGAACAAACTTAACTTTACTTATGCCATGCTTATGTTTGACATTATGCTATGCCTATGCTAGGAATATTTATGACATGCTTATGTTTGACATTATGCCCAAATAAGAATATAGGTTCATGTTGTAGTTAAACCTATGCAAGTTCACATGCTTTGATTCATGTCACCTATGTTGCCACTATGCAAATACACCAATTTCTATTTTGTATTTCCAATGTCGTATTGCAAGTTCATGCGCTCACCTTCCCCTCTTTGTGTATACGCCATAAGCCTCCCCTTTCGCATGGCTAAATTGGGCTTTAAAAGGCTAAGCCCAATATATATGAACGGACGTGTAAAACGGGGGAAAACAACGTTGGGTTAAAATGAATTAATGAATGAAAATATAAAATAGAAGGGCCCAAATTCAAGTATGGGTTGGGCCCGTGATTGGTGTAATCTTTACACCATTAACTTAATAATGGGCCGCAAATATTTACATATAAGAAACAAAGAAGAATGACAAAATATGTAAATGTAGAACATACGATGTGTTTAACCCGAGGTTGGATTGAGTTGTGATGTAAACCTGCCCGGAACCGCCCGGCTGTCCAGTAGTCACAACAATACCTATCCAATGTGGGAGGTTAAACATGGAGCCCAATAAGGACCCGAGGTTGGACTGAGTTGTGGCGTAAGACTGCCCGGAACCAACCGGCAACAGGCAGCCACAACAATACCTGTCTAATGTGAGAGGTCAGGGCCTTAATAAGACAATTAAGGCTGAGTCAGGATTGTTAGGATTAAGTGAACTAAAGACTTAATCAAAATGGAACATGCTAAACTAAACGGACTGGTGGGGTTAGGTTAGGAAACACTTAACCAACTTAGCATGTTGGCTAGAGATAGAAAACCTAGTAACGGGGGACCCTTTTTCAGCAGTAACCCTAGAAGGTGTATCAGGATACCCTGAAACTAGGCAGGGTGGGGCACGATTACTGGGCTGATTGTAAGAGGTCAAAGCGACGGCGGTGGTGTAGCAGTGTAGGTTCTAACGGAGTGCGGGCGTGCACACACTCCGGCGCAGAAAAATAAGGCACTGGACACCAGTAGCATACCTGTGCACTCTAAGGTTGTGTCGGGTTGCCACTATGGGACTTGATACACCCCATGGTGGGACCAGCATAGGTAACTACAGACATCGGGGGCCATAAGACACATGTAACTATGCGAGTAGGAGCCGATCATCATTGAATGGATCACATCACCCTGATTAGGGGGTGCAAAATTGGAAACTAGTTTATATGGGTTCAGAGATTAACATGGGGTACGATAGTATATTCGACCCTAGACAACTTAACCAAGTTATGGTGTTTGCCCACTTCTTGTTTATACTTATCATACCCAGTTCTTTATTCATAGACAAAGTAGTACTAGACTTACTCAGGCTTTATGTCTGACTCTATTTTTCTTTCGTCTTCTTTCTTCCGTTTCCCCCCCAGGTCCTCAGGGAGGGAACTCAGCAGCTTGACCAACCTCAACATCCAGCTTGAAGAAGAGAAATGTATTGCTTGGACTTTCCTGTTTTAAACTATGGCTTTGGACAATCCACTATGGGGCTTTTGCAGTTCATCTATGTTTTATTTATGCTTCTTTAAAAATAATGTACTCAAGACAGATTATGAAAGTGTTATGTTATGTTTTTAAAAAGGATGTTGTTGTAACACGTATTTGACTTTATGAAATAAAGTTTGTTGTTCTTCCGCTGTTTACAAATATGTGTTATTATATCTGTCTTGTATATCTGTGACTTGTACTTAAAAACCTCCACCAAAATTAGGGCATTCCCTTTGAGAGTGACCCTAACGGAGGTGGGGTGTTTCAAGAAGAGAAAGAAAGAGATATTAGAATAGAAGAATAAGAAGATCAGAATCTCTCAGTGGAATGGACAAAATATAATAATCAATAATACTTTATACAAAAAGAACTGTATATATATGATTACAACATCAGAGTATACATTCAGATCAATACAACACACAACGGAAATAAACTAGTACCAGTGAATATATGCAATACGTCTGGACTTCAACTCTATCTCTGGAACTCCAAGTGAAAACCTAACCTGGAAATATACTCGGTCTGACCCGAGCACATTTGAAGCAAAGAAAAATTCACCTAGATCAGTCTGGAATACTTTCAGTGATAAATTCATATGGCACACATCTTGTTTAATTTTGAAAATCCTTTTAAATTAAAAGGATAATAGTAAGACCAGCCTACACAAAAACATGGACGTTTTTTTACCTTACTATAACCCAAAATGTTTTGAAATCAATATCTTGTTCTGATATTATGATAGTGTCTAAATACAAATAGATAGAATCTAGCAGAACGCTTGCGTCTCGCGCTCCACATATATAGTATACAATCAAAACCGCAGGCGCTTATTGGAGATTGGATTCCGACTATGATAAGGTATGGAACCACCTGCCGATAGTGTATCTCTAGAGAGGAATATACCGGGTTCGACAAGAACGTCTTGCAACCTGACTTACACATGACTGACCACTCATTTCTCATAAGTGTATCAAATATATTGTCACCTACGGCTACACTGCTACTGTTTTCCCGGAAGATACAGAAATGGAAAGATGTAACAAAATGAATATTCTCTAGATGATGACAATACACTCTAATGGGGGTGACCCACATAGCCATGCTACCTGCCCGATTTTTGTCATTTCGCAGTTGATGAGGCTTGAGGTTATAATTGACTTTCGAAACATCTGGCCACCATTAACTTCGTCCATACAAGTCATCCAGGAATAGGATGAATCGAAGGACCTCTCCTACTGCATCCAATATAGGAATCTCCCCATGGATCAGCAACGAGAAGTCCTTGTAGGGCTGTCAACGGGTGAAAACAGATACAGATAGTGCTGTATCCGTATCCGAAAATAAAAATCTGCATCCGTATCCGATATCCGCGGATACTGATTAAAAATATCTATATCCATATCCGCGGATATTTTCGGATATCCGAAAATATCCGTATCCGCTTTAGCGGATGCAGATATTTTCAAATATCCGAAAATATCCGTATTCGAAACTTAATAATGCACAATGAATGCGGATACCCGCAAATATTCGGAAATACCCGAAAATTAAACAACAAAAATTTATATATCTATATTTACATTCAAATTCCATAATTCTAATCAAAATTTACCAACAATACATCAATCATGCAAATTTCACCTTATAAATACATGTAATGCGTTTAGAATATTAACAACAAAAATTTTGGACTAAATGAAACATAACAGAAACATAATAATCTAATGACTAAATAAGACCAAAAAAACACAAATACAACAATTTGTTTTTTCTGCACAGGAATTAACAGATTTAAGAGTGCTTCAACTTGAATAGGCTTCAATCTTTCGCTCTAACCTGAACAAATAAGCAAGAAAAATTATTCCTGATTACTTCGCACTAGATTCATACATTTTATGAAATATCTTTGATAATTGGTGGTATATTGTCTGCTCGTCCTTTTCTATAACTGAAATTCTTGAGTTTATAATGTTATTCTAGTCTATTCGTTTTCTTGAGAATTTTTATTTTCCCCTTTTAGCTCAAACATCAATAACAGTAAATAATAAATTGAATGTTGGGATTGAAGAAAAATACAGGCTAAGCCTGCGTCCAAGTGATGGCAACAGCAATGTGGAAGCCAGGAGACATGGAAGTAACAGCCTGGAAGTCGGTGGGTGGCTTGGAAGCGGCAGCCTGAAGCTTGGAAGCGTTGGCCTAGAAGATCGGCGAGTGGCCTGAAAGAGCAAGCCTATTGGCAAGCGGTGGCCTGGAAGATCGGCGAGCTTGCTTCAGTCAGTTCGATTCAAATACATCGCTCCTAGGCTTCCCATTCGGTTCGGTGTTCCACTTCAGGTTGGTTCGGTCCAGTGGTCCCCCTTCCATTTAGTCGGTTCGGTTCGGTGCTCATGGATCTCGATCCGGTTCGGTGCTTCGCTCCAACCCCAGCTCCAAGCTTCATCCTCCGATCCGATCCCACTCTCCTTCATTAGCCCGATCCGATCTCACCCTCCTTCATTAGTCCGATCCGATCCCAATCCAACTATAGTGGCCTTCCTTTTCTCTATACTTTATCTTGTGCCGAGTTCCAGTTCGGTTCGGTACTCCATTGCCCAGTCCACTATCCGATCCGAGCCTTTTCAACCGATCCGACCCGAAACCCTGCACAATTTTCCAGTGACTGTTTTATTCCATACGACGGCATTTTCGATCATTCTAACTCTTCTAATAGATCACAAAGCATACCATACATTCATAGAAACAAAGAGAACTAACCATAAACATCAAAACAATGAATTAACATGTCAAAACGGATCAAACATACCCAAAAACCTATATTTTCCCTTAATCATGTTTAAGCAAAGCTAATGATAAGATTAGTAAAACATAACCAAATTTTCTAACAGAGGCCTAAAACAATATTTTGAAATTTATAAATATTTTTCTAGAATTTAATCATGTTTAAATTCGCTAATTAACACAAATTACCCTTAATTAATCATAATTAGTGAGGAACTATGCAAATCACTCACCTTAGCCAAAAATTAAAACATTCAAAACTGAAACTCCGCTGATTTGGGCGAATACTGATGTTTAACAGCAACTCCAACCTTGCTTTGGTGCTATTTCCCTTTGATTTGACGTAGATTAGGCTAATACTTGATTAGAAAGTGATTAGAGGTGATTCTAGATGTTGAAGGCCATTGTTAGTGTTCCTAGAATGAAAGTGGCGGCTAGCAAACTAAAATGAAATGAAAACCAGCTCATTTCAGCCTCCTCATAACCCTAATCTCGAAATGGGTTATGGGCCCATTCACTAATCACCTCGTTTGGCTCGGTTAAGCAGTTTTTCATCTTCCAAACCTTATTTCAGCCATATCTTCCAAACGGTAAGTCCATTTTTCACATATGACCACTCTACAAAAGATAAACCATTACCCGAATCTAATGGAAGTGGTTTCAGGTCAAAACTCCTTTCCAATCAAAAGTTATGGCCGAAACAAGATCAGCTAGGGGCAAAAAAGTCATTTAAAAATCGACAAAAATTATGAACATGGGAAATGACACCAATAGTCGTCTCCCAAAGTTACATGACCATACGACTTCGTATGTGAAAGAAATAAATATTCTATGATCCTTCGATGCATAGAAGGCGGGTCGTTACATCCTCCCCCCCTCTTTAAGAAATTTCGTCCTCGAAATTCCCTAACCCAAAACACAAAAAGGATCCCGCATGCCTACCAATCATTTACAAACAATCAATCACGCATAACAAACAAACAAGTCTATCCTAGCATGCGAAAAACTAAGTCGCATTTAGAATCCTTACAAGCAAAGAGTTCTGGATACGTCTTCCTAATGCTCTCCTCTGTCTCCCAAGTACATCATTCTCATCCTCGCCCCGCTGATCCTTGACTAGATTCACCGCTTTCCTTCGAAGTTTCTTTGTATCGTGCTCGACAATACAAATCAGCTTGCGGTTCCCAACCGCCTCGGGTTCTACTTCAATATCATCAAACGATCTGGTAAAATAGTCATATCGGGGTCGTGCACGAATTTTCTCAACTGAGAAACATGAAATACGTTATGAACTCCTGCCATCTTCTCTGGTAATTCAACTTTATATGCCAAATTCCCAACTTGCTAGAGGATTGGGAATGGACTAACAAATCTTGGTGTTAACTTACCTCTCCTGCCAAATCGTAACACGCTCTTTAACGGAGAGATCTTGACAAACACCAAGTCGCCAATGAAGAACTTCAAATCTCTTCTCCTCTTATCAGCATAACTTTTCTGCCTGTCTTGGGCAGCCTTCATTCGTTGTTGAATGATCTTAACCTTATCTGAAGTTTCTCTTATCACATATGGTCCAAGCACAAACTTCTCACCTATTTCTAACCAACATGACAGTGAGTTGCATGATCTTCTGTACAAAGCTTCAAATGGAGCCGTACCAATACTGGATTGATTACTATTATTATATGCAAACTCTACTAGATGTAAATGGTCATCCCATGATCCACCAAAATCCAATATGCAAGCTCTTAAGAGATCTTCTAATATACGTTTCACCCTCTCTGTTTGACCGTCGGTTTGAGGATGATATGCGGTACTGAGATGTAATTCTGATCCTAACGCCCCTTGTAAGCTCTTCTAAAACCCACTAGTAAACAATGGGTCTCGGTCACTCATAATGCTTTTAGGTACTCCATGAAAATCTCACTACCCACTTTACATATAGTTCCGTTAGCTTAGTTGCCGTTCTATTCGACTTGACGGGTATAAAACCTTGCACTCTTGGTCAATCGGTCCACAATCATCCAAATGTTATCATGGCCCGATCTAGTTCTTGGTAACCCATCAATGAAATCCATTGAGACTTGTTCCCATTTCCATTCTATAATTTCTAATGGTTGCAACAACCCACTAGGCTTCTTTTGCTTAGCTTTAACTAACTGGCAATCCATGCACTTGGAGATAACTTCCCAACGCCTCTCTCCATCGGTCAATCTTTTTTTTTTCATTGGGTACTACCAGGCTTTCATTCTTTTGAAGCCATCCTTCTCGATCAAGTCCTCGATATCCATCTCTACCTTAGAGGTGGTTTCCAATAGGTTAGGTTCGTTCCTCTTACTGGAACCAATTCACTCAATCAAAATCGATCTAATCGTCAAACATGCTAACATTTCTGGATCAAATCCATACTTAAGTTTGAAATCATATCTCGCGATATACTCCAATGGCTTCCATCCCAGAAACATAACCCTTAAACTGGCATGTCTCCCACTCAATGAAACTGTTATCGCACCTACATCCTTTGCTATGTCCACTTTTCCCCATGAAGTCATGGCAACTTCACTGCACTGGCTCATATCCTTGCTACGATCACTCTGCCCTATGGAGTAATGACTACCCCACTACACTGATACGTAACCTAGTATCCTTATATAATACCATCTCTTTTTTCCCTATCGCTAGAACCCCATAGGTGATAGTCTACCCAATTGAAGAAAAATAGGAACAAACATAGCAACTATAGCATCCATCAAACAAGTTCTATCTATCACCTGCTAAAGCCATGAATACGTCGATACCTGTCCAGTCCAACCAACATCAACAACTAATGGAAGCCCAGCCTCCAAACGGACTACCGTACGTCCAACGCACGTTTATCCTCCAAGGATAACTAGATCACGTCCAACAGATCCAACGTAACGGGCGTCCCTAGATAACCTTGCTTTAAGTCCGCCTAGAATACTTGAGTCCAACCCAAGTCTATCCATTATCTTGCTGCCCTCTCGAGTCCAACTCGAGCCAAATCCAATTCCTTGCAGCCTTCTCGAGTCTAACTCGAGTCAATCTATAACTTAGACCCAATCTTGAGTATCCATTACCGACAAACTCTAGTCCAATGTGATTCGTCTCCCTATTCCTTGCAACTCCAAGATCAATGAACACCCATTTTATTTTACGAGTTCAAGTCCAACTTGAATCAAACTAATCTTCGTTGCACCTTCCACGATCAACGAACACATCCTATTCCTTCAAAGTTCTACTATCCAAAGAGAACATCAACATAGGGTCCTAAACAATCCATTATTTTGCATCTTCCTCGAGTCCCAGTCGAGTCATCTCATAACCCTATCGAGTCTAACTTGGGGCAGTCCATACCACCGAATAGTTTTATCATGTCACGGTTGCCCATCACTCCTCAAGTAAACCAAGATATCATCCAATGAAAAATCGCAACAACTATTTCTCTCTCACGCGAACCATCCTAATCGAACTCGACATTTCCCAAGCACATGCCCCAAAGGACTAAACCAATATCAACAAGCACTCAAGGAACATCTCCTCTGAATTCAGACAATCTCCGTGAGATGGTACTAGCAAAAAAACTAAGCAATCACAAGCAAACATACATCCATAACTCGATAAGACCATATTACAACAAATCATGCAAAGACTAGTCGAACCACCTATCGGGTTCGTCACTACTAAAGGTCTATCGACTATCTCGGATTCCAGTTCCAACCTATCTACCAGGTCACTAAATATGAAGGAATGGGATGCCTCGCTATCAACAAAATTAGAACGGGAACATCATAAATAGAAAGCGTACCTCGAATAACGATGCCCTTTCCCTTCTCCGCCGCAGTTGGGGCATTCGACGAAGAAGGAACAGTGTTGATAGCCTATGCTTTCACGATCTTCCTCTCTTTAGGAGGTTGTGGACATTTATCCTTGTGATGTCCCACTTGGCCGCAATAGAAGCACTTCCTTTCCCCAGGCTTTTCCTGACAATCTCTAGCATAGTGGCCCTTCTTTCCACAACTAAAGCACTCTTTATCTTTCTTGTCCTTCTTTTTCTGACCACCCTTGATCTGATCCTGTTTTCTCTTATTCTGAGACTGCTTTTTACCTCCATCGCTTGCTTGCGGCTTTGGTTCCTCTACAGATGCAATAGCAACATCGACCTTTGACTTAGGGTAAAGAATCTCCAATCTCAATGCTTTCCCCACTATAGACTCAAATGTCTCGTCGATGTGGCTTATCAGCCTTTACCCTAAGTACTCATCTAAGCCGGTTATGAACTTCTCATTCTTCTTCTCGAAAGTGTCAATAAGAGATAATCCATACTTCGATAAAGTATCGAACTCAGCAATATATTTCGAGACTATCCTACCATTCTGCTTAAGCTCCAAAAATTTCCTAAATAATTTAGATTTGTGAGCAGCTGGAACGAACTTTTCGCTGAAACGAGTCACAAACTGATTCCAAGTAACTTTATCTTCTGGAGTAGCTGCCTTAATAGCATTAGAGCAATTCATTGCCCGTCCGTGCAACTGACCGGATGCCAACCTCCTCTTCATCACAACCTCGATACCCAAGTCTTCGAAGATACGTTCACAGCTATCCAACCAATCCTGAACTTCTGTAGCCGATTCCGTTCCGTGGAACGACTTTCCACCATGATTAGTGTAATCGTTGCAAAGCTTGGCAAAATCGGCTCTAGGCGCCTGCACCGTTGCGCCACCACCATTTGCAGCATTGGGAACTGCTCCTTGCACATTTCTAAGCATCTCTCTCATGAAGTAAGTGAACATAGTCATCATGTCAGGAAGTATTCCCGTTATTGGCTCCTCTACCAGTACCCCTCGTATATCGGCTCATCATTCAATCTGTAAAGAGAAATGATTAACCATCCTCTTTGTGGTGTCAGTGCAGTGCGACTTCATCCTTAGCTATACTAATAGTATATATATAGCTTTTGAAAACCAAAATAATCACAAATACGCGCTCTCATATACGTATTATCTCTCCCTGGTGTCTTTCCCTAGGTTAACTACGCAACCTAGAGCTCTGATACTAAATGTGACGGCCCGCCCCGCGCCAGCCTATATTTCCAATGAAAGAGCGTTGTGCCGATGTCCAACCAGCACGGGACGGTCGCCAAAGAAAGAAAAGGGAAGGAAGCTTAACAGTGGACTAACAAAGAACTTGTAGAATGTCTGACAACGCATGGAATAAAATATAATAATAACATACTTGACATAAAACAGGTGAGACAGTGCATAAGCTGAAAACTAAACATCGTAGTAGCGGAAAATCTAAATACAGCTTATGTTCCACTTCATCATTATTACAACTTTAAAATTGTCTCTAAGGCAAAAGAAAGGAAAGGTACACTACTAATGCCCAGAGTAGTGACCAGCAGTGACACAGGGAGAATATCAATATATATATATCATACGTGGAAGCTACCTGCTTGTCTCCGGTACAACTTCTCGTGCATACCACCTATCCTGTCTCTAGTCTTCCCATTTAAGAGCACCCAGAGTAATAAGAAGAGACATAAAACTCTGGGTCAGACAAAAGTCTGGTATGAGTGATAAGCAACAAAACAGAGCAATAACATGTATACTAAACCATACCTGAACTTGGACCTGCAACCAATGAGTTAGCACAACATATCGCTCAATACTCTAAGGTGTGCCACTATACATAAGGCATAAAGATACGGGGGAGGGGGTGTGCATGTCAAGGTGATAGCAAACAATCAAACATAGGAGTCATTCCTCAGGTCTCTCACTCAGTGCGTAAAGCATACGATATCCTCTACTTTGGTCACCTAATCCTTCGGGCCCTGATGGAGTCCAACCCCGTACAATTATCACTACAGGCCCACTATCTGCCTCTCATAAGTGAACCAAAGTTACGAATACCGATAACCCCTTTGCACACGTCCCATAGCAAAGCCCAACCATGAAGATAACTCATTGGTTCCCAACTGGATCCTGAGTCCTAATTCCTATTTGGACTTCCTTTGCATCTCGGGTTTTGGTCGAATTGGAGTTGGTCTTCAGAAGAGTCATCGTGTAATCGCAGCTCCAATCCGGTTCGGTTCGTCTTGCTTCAGTCAGTTCGATTCAAATACATCGCTCCTAGGCTTCCCATTCGGTTCAGTGTTCCACTTCAGGTTGATTCGGTCTAGTAGTCCCGCTTCCATTCAGTCGGTTCGGTTCGGTGCTCATGGATCCCGATCCGGTTTGGTGCTTCGCTCCAACCCCAGCTCCAAGCTTGGTCCTCCGATCCAATCCCACTCCCCTTCATTAGCCCGATCCGATCTCTCCCTCCTTCATTAGCCCGATCCGATCCCAATCCAACTATAGTGGCCTTCCTTTTCGCCATGCTTTATCTTGTCCAAGTTCCAGTTCGGTTTTGTACTCCCTTGCCCAGTCCACTATCCGATCCGAGCCCTTTTAACCGATCCGATTCAAAACCCTGCACAATTTTCCTACGACTTTTCCAGCGACTGTTTTACGCCATAGGACGGCGTTTTCGATCATTCTAACTCTTCTAATCAATCAAAAAGCATACCATATAGTCATAGTAACATAGAGAACTAACCATAAACATCAAAACAATGAATTAACATGCCAAAACGGATCAAACATACCCAAAACCCATATTTTCTCTTAAGCATGTTTAAGAAAAGCTAATGATAGGATTAGTAAAACTTAACCAAATTTTCTAATAGAGGCCTAAAACAATATTTCGAAATTTATAAATATTTTTCTAGAATTTAATCATGTTTAAATTCGCCAATTACCACTAATTACCCTTAATTAATCATAATTAGCGAGGAACTATGCAAATCACTCACCTTAGCCAAAAATTAAAACTTTTAAAATTAAAACTCCGCTGATTTGGGCGAATACTGATGTCTAACAGCAGCTCCAACCTTGCTTTGGTGCTATTTCCCTTTGATTTGACGTAGATTAGGCTAATACTTGATTAGAAAGTGATTAGAGGTGATTCTAGATGTTGGAGGCCATTGTTAGGAATCCTAGAATGAAAGTGGCGGCTAGCAAACTGAAATGAAATGAAAACCTAGCTCATTTCAGCCTCCCCATAACCCTAATCCCGAAATGGTTTATGGGCCCATTCATTGATCACTTCGTTTGGCCCGGTTAAGCAGTTTTTCATCTTCCAAACCTTATTTCAGTCATATCTCCCAAGCGGTAAGTCCGTTTTTCACAAATGACCACTCTACGGAAAGGTGAACAATCATCCGGATCTAATGTAAGTTGATTTAGGTCAAAACTCCTTTCCAATCAAAAGTTATGGCCGAAACAAGATCAGCTAGGGGCAAAACGGTCATTTAAAAATCGACAATAATCGTGAACATGGGGAATGACCCAAATAATCGTTTCCCAAAGTTACATGACCATACGACTTCGTATGTGAAAGAAATAAATATTCTACGATCCTTCGATGCGTAGAATGCAGGTCGTTACACACGTGCTTCGCGCACGGTAGATTTTGGTACCAAATCGGTGATCAGTGGTTAACACAATCAATGTATATGTATATGGTTGGTTTATTTCCTTTTTATAAACTATATTTATATTTAAGAAAATCCATATTTGGTTATGAAATAAATTTCATAACTTCATTTGTATCGGTTCACCTGACCGTAAATCAACTTTATAAAATAAGGTATATTTGGGTCAACTGCTATAAATTCCCCAATCAATACTGTATATTGATTCAAACTCAAAATCATTCAACAGTCAACAGGTTTAAAGTTAACGGGGTTTAATAAGTTCATATGTAATATGAAATAAACAGTATACTGAATGTTTGAGCAATCCGGTTTGATTCCCCTTACCTGTTCTTCTCTGCATCATAGATCATTATAATATTTCATAACAGTCTATAATTAACGTTAATCATCCAATCAAACAATAGGCATCCAAAGCATCCAATCAACCAAAATATATCGACGATAAATTTTAATTAGATGAATTTAACACATCATAGCATTCCAGAAATGCATGAGAATTAACTCATAGTTTATTTTTATTCGACGATTCAGATTGCTTATAATTCTCTTCGAACCAGTGCCGCAGCGATTTACTCGTTGTCATGATTCCAACGAATTCAGTTTCGTGTGATTCTGATAACAACCAAATTTGTTATCACAATTTCGGGTTATAACTTACAATTTATAAACTATATTATTATTATTATTATTAATTATATAATAAACAATTACCTTGACTCAAATACGTTATTAAAAGCTTAATCATCATCTAAATTTGCACGCGTTGTCCCAGCTACATCGATTACCAGTCTGATCCTTCCTCTGACCATTAACGTGATAACTTGTTATCAACCTACTGATTAAGGCTCCCCACGTTTTCTCCTTTCATTCCCAAACCATTGCCTATGTTACTTTCTCTCATTCCAGTATCGAAGAAGATCCCCATCCACACGAACATCTTATGCGCCATCTTATTATTATTATTTTCTTCTTTGATTGGGCCGAAGCCCAAAGTGTATAAAATATCACTGCCTGCTTACCCTGATATTCCATCTCCTTCTCCCATCTTATTTCACGCTACAACAACTCGAATGGAGTAACTCGTCACCTTGCTTCCCTGTACAATCCCATACATGCATATCCGCCATAAAAAGGAAAACACGCCCCAAGCTGCTCTCTTCCCTCCACGCTACATGACAAGAAAAGGACATCACCCCCTTCTTGCCCTCTCCACTTCTTCTTTAATAACTCTTCTCTCTCACATGAAAAATATGCTACAGCATCATCCCCCGTGTTCTCTCCAACTCCTTCTCACATGTGCTCATCCTTCCCACAAGTCCCCCAGACCGATCCCATGACAGCGAACCCTTTGCTTTACTAACATCGACCACCTATTTTCAATTTCGTATTTTGTTTTGGTTTTCTTTTCTTTTACTTGTTTTTCATAAATTTGTTTGAGTCTTGCTTGCAGGAAAATAACTGAGCTTCTGCTCCTATTTATAGATCGAGTTCCTTGATTGCTAAGGAATGTGGAGTATAGGTTCCGCTGTTGATGTTTAATAATTCATGCTAGCCTATTATCTATAATATAGGTTTGCTGTTCCAATTTTTAATTTAAAATCTTGATAAGCCTTTGACATGGTTTTGTAGATGATATGTAGGAGCAAGTCTGCTATCAATTTTGACATAGTTGGTTGTCCTTTTAATGTTTCAATAACAAAATGAGAAAAGTCAGGCAAGGATTTATACATAAGATGTTACTTGGATGCCACGGTTTAATTTTATATTTTATATACAAGTCTGTACATAAAGCATATAGGTAAATTTGATTTTTGGATTGCCAATCTCATTATAGCATGTGGAAAGGGTGTATGTTTTTCTTATTAGGGTAGGTGACATTATTTTGTACCTTTTAACAAAAATGATATGCGAACACTTAAGAGTGGAGACATAGGTTGATAGGTTAGCATGTGTAGGTACTGGAGGACATTAGTTCCATCACATGCAATGGTAGTCTGTATTTGAAAATAGGTTGATACATATTGTTTCTTAGGATAGGTTACACAACACTTGTTTGTACTGTTCCTGCTTAATTGTTTTAAGTAGGCAGTACGTGATTACGATTTTAGGGTAGGCCATGATTTCAATTCAAGAGCCCATTGTATTGTCATTTTCAAATTTAGATTGCTATGTATTTTCTATTCAAGGTCATGTTGCATGACAAGTGACAAAAGAAATTTGTGAAAAGGGTATGTTGTTTAGTGCTTAAGAAAATTTAGGGTAGGTTTTATATTTTATTTATTTACCTGGTTTGATTAACGATTTTCTAGTTATAACATTAGACATATCTTGCTATATAAAACTCCGTCCGTATACGACGTGCTATCGACAAAAATAAACATATCGTCATGTACAACAGTGTGCCATGATCACACTCATATATTATAATAGACCGGTTAATTAATTCTGTGAAACCCCAAAATGCTGCTATAGGATGTAAAATACACCAAATAAAAAGTTGCTTATTTTCCCAATTAAAAATTATAGTAAAATTCTAAAAATTAAATTATAACTACGCCTCAGAGACCTCGTCCAAATTCAAATCCAATATTTAATGATATTAAATAAATCGTTACGACCTATAATCGATTCCACAATGACTATTTTAGAATCTTATTTGGGCATAAAATAAAATATACAATATGAAAAATTCGATTTTTCTCTTCCATTAGAAAAATATTATCAGTTAGATTCAGACGTTTCTTGTTTCACAGAAATCCGACTGAAAACGGGCTCTGTATTATCAAATGAAGTTCGAGCTAAATTTTACGAACTACCACGCATTTTCGAGTTTGTTTTATGATATAAATATAAATGTAAATATTCAGTCCGCGGTTAGTTAACGAATTCAATATAAATAGAATTAATATTCTGAATATAATATTTAAAATGAATATTAATATTCGAATTCAAATAGCCGAAAATCCGGGTCGTTACATTCTTCCCCCCTTAAAAGAATTTCATCCCCGAAATTATAAAGTAAGAAAAATATTATGAACTTGATTATTTCCAAAATGATTCATTTAAAACATTATCAAAAATGTTTCTAAGTTTCAATAATTTTCAAAAAAAAAAAAATATTCGCAAGCAACTCCTCTATACTATTCGATCCAAACAACTAAAAAGGCCACTCTGGGCCTTTCATATTGATCTAAGGAAAATAAAAGCCAAGCGGCTAACCATCTCAGGTATAAATTCAAACACCCAGTAAATAATGTTAAGGCTTACCTTTTTGTCAGGCAACACCATTCTAATTTCGAAGAAAATCAACCAACAACTCTTCATTTTCCAATCCGTGCTTCACTCTCCGTGATCAAGTCAATTATCATAGTCTCCGGGTAGTCTTCCATTAACTCAGCTTCTGATGCAAAGAACTAATAAAGGATTATATCATCTAATGCCCATTCAAAAGCCGTTATGCTGGAATTCCTTTCTTTCCAGTTCATTCAACTTCTTAATTAAACTATTAATGGATTCAATACTCAGATTATCAATTTCGTACAATTCAATCCATTTTGGCTGCCCTTTCAAATTAATTAGCCCTGAATATCATTTTAACAAGCCCAACCCATTCATTGGTTCTTAATCCAATTCAAATCCATGTTTTGATTACACAATTCAGTTCCCCTGATATTTTATTCATAACTAACTCTTGTATATATACCATTCAAATTTAGTATATTTGAATTTTATTTTAATTTATTTACTCCAAATCAGTCCTTAATCAAGTTCAAATCCATATTCGGATTCGTGCTTATGAAATTTATTCCAAACATACAATCCAACAAATTTCCATTTATTCTATTTGGATTCATTCACTTTTTATTTTACCTAACACAAGTCAAATCCTTGTTGGTTTGTCTCAATTCCAATTCAAAGGATTCATTTTAACTCATATAAGTTAAATTTTATTCCCATTTCATATTTGAAATGATTCCACTTCATCCACATTTTGAATTTTATCCAAATCAAATAATAATTTGATAAAATAATAAATTTTATCTTCCTATAAAATATATTAGGTTAAAACAATATAAAAATAATTTTATATTCAAATTACAAATACACACTCTCGCATATAATCAAACTCAATATAGGGTATTACTAACCCCATCTCTATTGAGTTAAGCCACAGGGCCAAGGTTATCACTAAACCATTGCTCTGATACCAACTATAGCGACCCAAGAATTTCAACACTCGAATTCAGACATTAATACATCCCATGTCCAAATTCAAGCATTGAAAACCTAGAAAGCTAATAGAAAGAAGTTAGAGGATGAGAAGAGAATGAAAGAGATATTAGAATAGAAGAATAAGAAGATCAGAATCTCACAGCGGAATGGACAAAATATAATAATCAATAATACTTTATACAAAAAGAGATGTATATATATGATTACAACATCAGAGTATACATTCAGATCAATACAACACACAGCGGAAATAAACTAGTACCCGTGAATATATGCAATACGTCTGGACTTCAACTCCATCTCTGGAACTCCAAGCGAAAACCGAACCTGGAAATATACTCGGTCTGACCCGAGCACATTTGAAGCAAAACAAAATTCACCCAGATTAGTCTGGAATACTTTTAGTGATAAATTCATATGGCAAACATCTTGTTTAATTTTGAAAATCCTTTTGAAATAAAAGGATAATAGTAAGACCAGCCTACATATAAACACGGACGTTTTTTTACCTTACTATAACCCAAAATGTTTTGAAATCAATATCTTGTTCTGATATTATGATAGTGTCTAAATACAAATAGATAGAATCTAGCAGAACGCTTGCATCTCACGCTCCACATATATAGTATACAATCAAAACCACAGGCGCTTATTGGAGATTGGATTCCGACTATGACAAGGTATGGAACCACCTGATGATAATATCTCTAGAGAGGAAGACACTGGGTTCAACAAGAACGTCTTGCAACCCGGCCCACACATGACTGACCACTCATTTCTCTTGAGTGTATCGAATATATTGTCACCTACGGCTGCGCAGCTACCGTTTTCCTGGAAGATACAGAAATGGGAAGGAGTAACAAAATGAATATTCTCTAGATGATGACAATACACCCTAATGGGGGCGACCCACATGGCCATGCTACCTGCCCGATTTTTGTCATTTCCCAGTTGATGAGTCTTGAGGTTATAATCGACTATTTGAAACATCTGGCCACCATTCACTTCGTCCATACAAGTCATCCAGGAACAGAATGAACCGAAGATACTTTCCTACTATATCCAATATAGGAATCACCCCATGGATCAGCAGCGAGAAGTCCCTGCAACCCATAGATTCTAACCACGACAGAATCACAGTATATCTCTAAGGATCGGCCAGAGATTAAAACACCCCACCTCCGTTAAGGTCACTCACAAAGGGAATGTCTTAACTTTGGTGGAGGGTTATAGGTACAGGACAAAGAAAAATTTACAAGACAGATAAATATAAGCAACGAAATTCAAATATTTATTACATACGTGGTTCAATACAAAAGCATTACATCAAATTGTCTCAAAATAACTTCCAGAACATTACACCATAATTTCTGTCTTTATTATTTATTAAGGAAGCATAAACCATAAATAAAACTGCATAAATCCCCAAAGATAATGTCCAAGAGCCATAGCCAATGTTAGAGAGAGTCCAAATCATACGTCTACTTTCTTGAAGCTTGCAAAGAGTCTGACTAAGCAGGAGTATTCCTTCCCTGTGGACACGGGGGAACGGAAGAAAAGAGGACGAAAAAAAATGGGTCAGACAATAAGTCTGGTAAGTTCAGTGATTACTAGTTTTTAAACAAAGAAAGGGATCATGACAGTAATAACAGAACATAGGACAATACCCTAATATAAGATAGGAGGAACATGTGATCGCACCCATTTCTATAGTCTCTGCACCAACTAAACCATTGGTTCAACCAACGGCACATGTTTATGACAAACAATCCCCTTAATGACCGGCTCCTACTCGCATGCATTCATATCCTGTGTCATTCGGCCCTGCTTGACTGTAGATACCTGTGCTGGTCCCACAATGGGGTGTATCAGTCCCTCTGGTGGCAACCCGACACGATTCAAGATGCAAAGTGTATACTACTAACGCATAGTGCCTACTTTTTCCACTCCGGAGTATGTGCACGCCCATACTCCATCGAAACCTACACTGGCGCACCAACCGCCGACATTTTGACCGCTTATAATCAGCCCAGTAATCGTGCCCCACCCTGCCTAGTTTCAAGGTACCATGATACATCTATGTGGGTTACAGCTGAAATAGGTCCCCGGTACTAGGGTTTTCTAATTAACATTTTTATTTGGTTAAATGTCCAAGTTCACCTAACCCTACCAATCTGTTTATTTAACATGTTGAATTGGTTAAGTGTTTTCCTAATTGACTTAACCCTACCAATCCTGACTTAGCTTTAATTTATTCATTAAAGCACCAACCCCTCACATTAGATAAGTCTTGTTATGGTCACTAGATATGCCGGTCGGTTCCAGGCAAATTTACACCAGAACTGAGTCTAACCTCAGGTTCTTTTTGGGCTTGATGCACTAACCACCCACATTAGACAGGTCTTGTTGTGGTCACCGGATATGCCGGTCGGTTCCGGGCATATTTACACCACAACTCAGTCTAACCTTGGGTTAGGCATATTCGTCTTTTCTAAATTCACATATTTTCTATATATTTCTAATTTCTTTATGTAAATTATTTTTAATTTAATCATGCCATAATTATCCTTTGTTTATGCTCACAATAAATAGTATATCAAATATATCATTTTATGAACAAATCTATGCCATGAAATTTTCATATTTTCCCATCGCTACCCCATTGGAACGTACGCATGAATCACATAAAATGTTGGGCTAATAAATTAGCCCAAACCCATAAATCAAAAAAATGGTAATGAACAAGGGACATGAAACAAACATAAAATAGCATACATTTAACTTATCATGTGTAACTTGACATAGAAGTATCATTAACTTAATTAAACGGGTAAAGGTGAACTTGTGACTAAGTTGGGTCTAATTGTCATGTGAACTTGATAAAGGTCTAGCATGGAGGTTTAACATATGAACATAATTTTAAACCACGACCTAGCATATTAACTTATGTATGCCAAAACATAAGAAAGCCACTATAAACATATCTAAATCACAACTTAGCATGATGACTTGTGTGTGTTAAACATAAGAGGGCCATTATAGACATACTTGAATCACAACTTAGCATGATAACTTATGTGTGTTAAACATAAGAGGGCTATTATAAACATATTCGAATCACAACTTAGCATGATAACTTATGTGTGTTAACCATAAGAGAGCTACAAATCAAATCTTGCAACATAAATAGAT
The DNA here is from genome assembly GCA_030737875.1 of Allium sativum. Classification (NCBI taxonomy): domain Eukaryota; kingdom Viridiplantae; phylum Streptophyta; class Magnoliopsida; order Asparagales; family Amaryllidaceae; genus Allium; species Allium sativum. The sequence continues at coordinate 899,449,692 of CM060918.1, forward strand.
TCAACTTAACATGGATCTAAATATACATGAGTGTTGATCTAACATATAAGCATGTGTTTTAGATCATAAACTTGAAAGTAACCACCAAATTATAACATGACATGTTTCACCATTCAGTTGGCATAATAAATCCAATAACCAATCATAATAGATTCCAATAACATACAATATGGTATGTTCATCATCACAAACATATAGGCTTGATCAATCGCAATGGTAGCTTAGGATAAATGAGAATCAAACTTTAGTTATCTTATACATAAGAATCATTCTATATTCGAATTACAAAATGTCATGATTCATTTGAAAGAACATTTAAATCTGCGTAATAACCAACTTACAAACTGAAAAGGAATTCTTGATTTTTGAAATCTGAATTCTGAAATTGGTAAGCTCGCCTTTGATGTAGATCATTGAATTTCATTACTTTAATTTGATTTTGATTCAGGTTTTTATCTTGTCTTTGAATTGGAGATGGCTACTCCGAGTTCTCTATTGACGGCATGATAGTTCCAGGATTATTTTTGTGTGATTTTTAGGTTTGAGCATTGGGTTGTTTATATAAAATTTCAATTTAATTTGAGCCATCGGATGATCCTAGGGTTAACCATAACCATTCAGTCAGGATAGGGTGACACCTTAACCCTAATGACTCAACAAGGAGTCAGAAAGGACTCAGCAACGAGTCACAGTATGGATCAAATCACACCAGAAAGCTGTGCAGGCTCTCTGCTCTGCCTGGGCGCACTTGGCAGGTGCGCCAGTGCAATTTTTGTATTGGCGCATTTCCCAAGTGCGCCAGTGCATTTATATTTTTTTCTCTCTTCTGGTTTTCTTCTTTAACTTCGTTCATCCATATCTCATATACGGTGTCCGTTTTATGCAAACTCAGAATCTATCTCAAGAAGAATTCCGAGACGAACGCAATGGCGTAACACATATCCCTTAATTCTCACATTTGAGATTAAATATTCTTTGATTCGTTACTTTAACGTTGACAGAAAATACGGGGTGTTACATTCTCCCCTCCTTTTAGGATTACGTCCCTGAAATCTTCAAGTCGAGAAGAACTTATATTCTGCCATCCAATCACCCATCTACTCAACCATCAAACACAGGCGTCAATTGTCCTTAAAAGATTTGTAATGCTTCATGATCATATGCATAGTGTGTGTACATGTCCTTATCTAATGTAAAATCAGGCGGTCTACTGATTCAGTTGACCTCCTTTATGCAAATTATGTCAGTGCCATGAGTCCATTATGAATGCAGTTTTTCCTATTCAAAATTTCATACATGAGTGCGCAATCATCCATACAAATGCAACGTCCATATGTTAACACATCAAGTTTCAATCCATATACAAGTACATATATGCATACGCAATATGGAAGTGACTGAGCCGATCTAATACCTTATGTGTGTATATGCATCCACGAGCAACCACTAGCAACCACTTGCAACCATCGACCATAACATGTTTCAATTACATGGTTTCATCCAAATGGGTTTCTACCGAAGGATAAAGGATAGGATCAAGGAGATATACCTAAAAAGATAGATACTCGCATAAACTTAAGGAAAAAGAGATCAAGGATGTACCCTAAAAAAGAAAAGGGTAGGTTGTGCGTATTATGTCCTCAGTTTCCTAAGTCACGTCTTCCTCAGTGTCGCTCCATTGAACTTTGACGAGCTTAACTTCACGATTGCGTAGCTTTTTGATTTCTTTTCCCAAGATACGGGTTGGAACTCTTCTCACAGTTGCTTCTCGTTCGACTTCTACTTCTTCTAGCATGCTTGGTTCTACCACTTTCGCAGACTTGTGTAAGCACTTCCGCAGGCATGAAAGACATTATGAACCCCGACCAATCATGAACCCCGGCCATTCTTTCGGGCATCTGTACCCTATAAGCCATCTTTTCAATCTTCTCGATGATGGGGAACGACCCTACAAATCTTGGTGCTAACTTTCCTGTGGATCCAAAGCGAACGACGTTCCTCAAAGGAGATACTTTAAGGAACACCTTGTCTCCAACTTTGAACTCAAGGTCAGTTCTTCTTTTGCCTACATAGGACTTCTTTCTATCTTGGGTAGTCTTCATTCTTCTTTGTATCAAGTCTACTTTCTCTGAAGTTTCCCTAATCATGTCTGGTCCAAGTATGCGCTTGCCTGTGGACTCCCACTAGCAAATTGGTGACCTGCATGGTCTTCCATATAAAGCTTCGAAAGGCGCCATGCCTATGGTGGCTTGTAGCTATTGTTGTAAGAGAATTCCACAAAAGGTAGATGATCCTCCCATGTACCTCCGAAGTCAATAATGCATAATCTCAAGGGGTCTTCTAATACTTTGTTGACTCTTTCAATTTGGCCATCGGTTAGAGGGTGATAGGCCGTGCTTAAGCATAACCGTGTGCCTACATCCTCTTGTAAACTCTTCCAAAAGTCACTCGTGAAGATAGGGTCTCGATCACTCACTATGCTAGAGGGTATCCCATGGAGTCGAACTATCTCTTTAAGATATATGGATGCTAGAGATGAGGCAGTCCTTCTACTCTTGACGGGTATAAAGTGGACGCTTTTTGCGAGCCTGTCCACTATTACCCAAATGCTGGTATTGCCCCTTCTTGACCTAGGCAACCCATCTATAAAGTCCATCGAGATGCTATCCCATTTCCACTATGGGACCTCTAGAGGATTGAGCAGACCACCAGGCTTCTTCTGCTCCGCCTTGACTTGTTGGCATATTAAACACTTATAAACAAATTCAGCTATGTCTTGCTTCATGCCATTCCAAAAGAAAATTCTTTTGATGTCTTCATACATTTTGTCTCCGCCTGGGTGTATGGTCAGTATGGAATGGTGTGCCTCTTCTAGAACCGCCTTTACCAAGTCCCTTGCTTGTGGGACACATAGTCTTCCATCTCGTCTCAACCAGCCCTTGGCATCAATGGAGTATCTATTGAGGTGACTAGAAGTCTCACCCTAATTAACTTGTCCACCTCATCGGCTAGCTGAGGTCTTCTCTTTGCGCGGCTCCGATTGAGTCTAATAGAGTTGGTCGCACTTCTAACGTTGCTAGCAAGCCAGGTACAAATTCAGTGAAGGGTCTGAAGTTAAAGCTTGCTATAAACTCCAAGCTTTGCCTTTCCACAAAGAGAGGGCTTAAGGTCAGTTTCTTTCTACTCAAGGCGTCGGCTACTGCATTGCCCTTTCCAGGAGTGTAGGAAATCTCAAAATCGTATGAGGCAAGAAACTCCATCCATCTTTGCTGCCTCAAGTTAAGATCTTTCTGCGAGAAAAGGTATTTCAACGATTTATGGTCAGTATACAATTCAAATTTCTCACCTAGGAGATAATGGTGCCAAGACTTAAGAGCAAAAACGATGGCTGCCAAATCTAGGTCGTGGGTTGGGTAGCTTTTCTCATGTACTTTCAACTTCCTTCCACCATAAGCCACTACCTTCCCCTCTTGCATCAGAACAACACCTCGTCCCGTTCCGCATGCATCTGTTTATACTGTAAACATCTTGCTTCCATCAGGCAATGTCAGAACTGGGGCTGTTGTTAGAGCCCTTTTCAAACGTTGGAAAGCAATATCGCAATCCAAATCCTAATTGAAAGCTAGGTTCTTCTTTGTCAACCTTGTAAGTGGAGCTGAGATTTTTGCAAAATCTTTGATGAACTTTCGATAAAAGCCTGCTAGCCCGAGAAAGCTTTGGACTTCGGTTGCATTTCGAGGAACCTTCCAATCTTGCACAGCAACCACTTTCGCGGGGTCCACAACTATCCCCTCTTTGGACACCACGTGTTTAAGGAACCTAACTTATTCTCTCCAAAAATTGCATTTGGAGGATTTAGCTTTCAACTGATGTGCACAGAGGGTATCCATGACTTCCTTTAGATGCTGAGCATGCTCTTCCTCATTCTTTGAGAAGATCAAAATATCGTCTACGAAGACCACCACAAACTTATTGAGGAACTCTGGGAACACCCTACTCATTAAATCAATGAAGTAAGTAGGTGCGTTTGTCAAGCCGAAAGGCATGACAAGCCACTCGAAGAAACCATCTGGAGTTCTGAACGCGGTCTTATCAATGTTGTCTTCAGCCACTCTTAGCTGATGAAACCCAGTAGCTAAATCTAATTTGGAGAAAACTGATGCATCTACAAGTTGATCGAACAAATCATCTACTCTTGGGAGTGGGTGTCTATTCTTCCTGGTCATCTTGTAGCTCCCTATAATCAATGCACATGCAGAGCGAACCATCAGCTTTGGTCGAGAACACTACCAGAGCACCCCATTCAGAAATACTCCGTCTTATGAACCCCTTTTCAAGCAGCTCTTTGATTTGCTTGCTGAGCTCCTTTCTCTCCCTTGGGGCCATGTTCCTAACGGGTAAAGCAATGGGCTTTGCATTATCAACAAGGTATATGCGGAAGTCTATCTCCTACTTCGGAGGTAAGCCCTTTACCTCTTCAAACACATCCGAGTATTCATGGACTATCCGTACAGACTGCAAGTTCTCAACAGACGGATCAAGAGATTCTAGATAACTAAGCATGACGGAGTTCATGGGATTATAAGAAATTTCGAGAGTGTTACCGAGGAGAGTCATGAGTCTAAGCACTCTCTTTTCACAATTGAGGACGACCCCATTACTGGATAGCCAGTCCATGCCTAGAATCAACCCATAGCCCGTGAAGCCCAAAACAAAGGCAATACATCTAAACCCAATGCTTAGTATAGATATATTCAAATCCAAACAAACCATTGACAAATAAGCTGAGCCCCTAATTGGATTTGAAACAACCAAGGGATCCTCTACTCTATTGGTATCTAGGTGCAGCGATTCCACTAAAGCAGTAGATATAAAAGAGTGCGATGCACCAGAATCAAATAGTGTACGAACAGGATGATCAAAAAGATAGACCAAACTTTCGACAGAAATATTTCTGCCTCGTTCTTGCGGAGGTGCCGTGAGAGCGTGAGCTTGTCCTCCAGAAGAAGGCCCAGCTCCCTGCCCTTGCTTCCTTGGGCAGGCCCAAGCCATGTGTCCATTCTCACCACAGTGGAAATAGCCACCCATCTTCCTTTTCTTCTTCTTGTAGTCTTTGATCAGATGTCCAGGAATGCCACAGAAATTACACTTTGTCTTATCATGGGGTTTGTTGTTCTTCCCGCCTTTATTTGAATCGGCCTTCTTGTTCTGCGACCCCTCCCCCTTCTTATCTTGAGGCACTTCCACTTTTGCCTCTTTCTTGCCCTTGTCTTCCTCATGTAAGAGTGCCATGTCCACTAACCTCTCGTAAGTAGCCCCCATAGGTACATGGGTCATAGTCAAGCTTTGAAGTGGCTCATTCAGTCCGTTGACAAAACGGAGAGCCTTCTTATGAGGTGTATTCACTAAATCCAGTCCAAATCGGGCCAGCTGATTGAATTGGTTGACGTACTCCTTGACCGTTATACTTCCTTACTTAAGAGATAAGAACTTTTCCAGCTATAAACTTCGTTCAGCTTGTGAGAGGAATTTCATCTCAAACCTTATACTAAAATCCATCCATGTTTCAACCAGTCTTTCAGCGTTAGAAACTTCCCACCAATAGGAAGTTCGTCTTTGAGCAACCATACAGCCAACCGTATCTTCTACCTATCGTCCACCTCGAAGATAACGAACAGATCCTCAGTTTCTTTGAGCCAGTCCTTGCTTCTACGAATGATTCAGTTCCCTTGAAATCCTTTCCACTCATGGACCTAAAGTCTCTACAAATCTTTGAGAAAGCATTTGTACAAGGAGGAGGAGGAGGAACCGCTGCAGCTGGAGGAGGAGGAATATCTGCTGGGCCTGCATCATTGGCCCTAGCCTCTATGTACCTCCTGAACTATCCAGGTATCGGTACACCCTCTGGAAGGTTAAGATTCCCAGACATGCTGAAACGAAAAAGAAAAGATTCAAAACGAAGGATATAACGATAGTGCATATGGCTTTGGGGACTATCCCTTTTTAACATCCCACCTCCGTTAAGGTCACTCACAAAGGGAATGCCTTAACTTTGGTGGAGGGTTATATGTAAAGACATAGAAAAATTTACAAGACAGATAAATATAAGCAGCGAAATTCAAATATTTATTGCATACGTGGTTCAATACAAAAGCATTACATCAAATTGTCTTAAAATAACTTCCAAAACATTACACCCTAATTTCTGTCTTGATTATTTATTAAAGAAGCTTAAACCATAAATAAAACTGCATAAATCCCCAAGGATAATGTTCAAGAGGCATAGCCAAGGTGAGAGAGAGTCCAAATCATACGTCTACTTTCTTGAAGCTTGTAAAGAGTCTGACTAAGCTGGAGTATTCCCTCCCTGTGGACCTGGAGGGGGGGAAGGGAATGGAAGAAAAGAGGATGAAAGAAAACAGGGCAGACAATAAGTCTGGTAAGTTCAGTGATTACTAGTATTTAAACAAGTAAAGTGATCATGACAATAATAACAGAACATAGGACAATACCCTAATATAAGATAAGAGGAACATGTGATCGCACCCATTTTTATAGTCTCTGCACCTACATAACCATTGGTTCAACCAGCCCCACGTGTTTATGACAAACGATCCCCTTATGATCGACTCCTACTCGCATGCATTCATATCTTGTGTCATTCGGCCCCGCTTGACTGTAGATACCTGTGTTGGTCCCACCATGGGGTGTATTAGTCCCTCTGGTGGCAACTCGACACGTTTCAAGATGCACAGTGTATACTACTGATGCCCAGTTCCTGCTTTTTCCACACCGGAGTAAGTGCACGCCCATACTCCGTCCCAACATACACTGGCGCACCAACCGCCGACGTCTTGACTGCTTATAATAAGCCCAGTAATCGTGCCCCACCCTGCCTAGTTTCAGGGGACCATGATACATCTATGTGGGTTACTGCTCAAATGGATCCCCGTTACTAGGGTTTTCTAATCAACATGTTTATTAGGTTAAGTGTCCAAGTTTACCTAACCCCACCCATCTGTTTAGTTAACATGTTGAATCGCATAAGTGTTTCCCTAATTGACTTAACCCAACAATCCTGACTTAACTTTAATTTATTCATTAAAGCACCAACCACTCACATTAGACAGGTCTTATGTGGTCACTGGATATGCCGGTCGGCTTCGGGCAGATTTACACCACAACTCAGTCTAACCTCGTGTTCTTTTTGGGCTTGATGCACTAACCACCCACATTAGACAGGTCTTGTTGTGGTCACTGGATATGCCGGTCGGTTCCGGGCTAATTTACACCACAACTCAGTCTAACCTCGGGTTAGGCATATTCATTTTTTCTAAATTCACAAATTTTCTATATATGTCTAATTTCTTTATGTAAATTAATTTTAATTTAATCGTGCCACAATTATCCTTTGATTATGCTCATAATAAATGGTATATCAAATATATCATTTTATGAACAAATCTATGCCATGAAATTTTCATATTTTCCCATCCCTATCGCCGTGGAATGTACGCATGAATCACGTAAAATGTTGGGCTAGTAAATTATCCCAAACCCATAAACCAAAAAAGGGTAATAAACAAGGGACATGAAATGTAACAACCCGAATTTTATAACATGTTAAAACAAGAAATCAGGGCAGAATTAAATTATAAATTAAAAATCAATGGGAACGGGTTGCGCCATTGCGTTTGTCTCGGAATTCTGGTTGGAAACGAGTCCGAAATTTCGTAAATCGGAGTCCGTATGACCGAGATATGGCCTCTAGAAGTTTCACGAAAAATTAGAAACGAAAACAGATTTTTGAATTTCAAAATTTAGCCCCAAACGGACTGGGCGGGAAATTTCCCGCCCAGCCCCAGGTCGACTGGGGAGTCGACTGAGGAGTCGACCTCCCAGGGACCAGGTCGACTGCCTAGTCGACCCTGGAGTAGACCTGGGTGTCGACTTCCCTGGTCGGACTAGGTCTGCCTGGGTGCACCTGCATGGTCTTTTGGCTCTGGTTTGGGGGCCTGTGACGATTTTGACGGTTCTGGTCTAAACTAGGGTTAATCTAAAGGCCTAAACTAGTCCTAACTCCTATAAAAACACTCTAAGACCTAACCAAAATCACGAAAAATCATTCTAGCAACAAAGTGCTGCCAAAATCCCCATAAATCATGGCCTCCATCTTCATCAATGAGAGCTTAAGAGTTCTAAACTAAATCTAAGGAAAAGGAGCAATCTTTCTCCATCAAATCAAAGGAGCTACTTATTTCTCAAGTCCTCTAGTGTTGCTACATCATTCCTAGAGCTTCTACATCAAATCAAGGGAGTAGAGCATCATTCCTACACCATTCTACGACAAATGCTTGCTCATAATTCTCTAGCCATGCTTTGTAAGTTCTAGATGCTTTTAGATTGAAACGATAACTTGAATATGGCATGTGATAAAGTTGAAATTGAATCTATGCATGATAATCGATCCATGCTCATTCTTGTTCATTTTGGATCTTGACCTTTGGGGGATGTTGCTATGACATTAATTTAGACCTATGCATGTTGCAAATCACTCTTTCATATCCTTGTCATGCATGTAATGATGTTTTTCTCTCGGATCTTGTTTTATGCAAAGTTTCTACCTTCCCCTATTTATTTTCTTTTGATGAACCTTGGTCGATTTCGGACCTAGGCCTAAACTACGATTTACGTGCGATTTGTATACGGCGGGGGGGGGGGGGGGGGGAATATTGGGATTTCACCTATTTGGATATAGGTGTGGGTGGTCGAATTTGTGCATATTATGAACAAGGAAAATTTGGGGTATTGCCAATGTAATTTGCAAGTTTGGGCATACATGAATTGGCATATGAATTAAATCACGAGTTTTGGGACTATGTAAGTTAAATCAAGGGATTGGGCTTATGTAAATTAGGCATAAGTGGAATTGGGAACATGAACCATGATGTGGGTTTATTTGGGCATGAACGTGACAAAAATGTAACCTTGGCTATAACTTGATTTGGGTAAATTGGCATAAACTTGACATACATGCAAATAGGCGAGATTTGGACACATGGAAAGTGACTAGAATTAGGTACACATTTTGATGGACATGTAATTGGGAACTTGGGAATATGCTTAGTAATATGTAAAGTGGGGATTTTGACTTAGATGACACATATGTAATTAATAATCTAACGGATGCCTTCGACACGAGGTTAGACTTGAGTTGTGGTGTAATTCTGCCCGGAACCGCCCGGCATATCCAGTGACCACAACAATAATAGTCTAATGTGAGAGGTCATAGGCAAAGATTAGATTGTGGTAATGCTTGAACCCGAGGTTGGAATGGATTTGCGGTGTAATTCTGCCTGGAACCGCCCGGCATATCCAGTGACCGCAAATAAGTCCAATGTGAGAGGTTGATGCATCAGTAAATAATAAATGAATATGACATAGACGGGTGGGTTAAGTAACTTGATTAGACTAATGACACTTAACCAAGATGACATGGACGTGTGGGTTAAGTAACTTGATTAGATTAATGACACTTAACCAATATGACATGGACGGGTGGGTTAAGTAACTGGATTAGACTGATGACACTTAACCAATATGACATGGACGGGTGGGTTAATTAAAACCGGACTTGACTTCTTGATGACACTTAACCATATAACACGATTAGAGGATGGGTTAGCCTAACCTGAATGGGTCGATAACACCCGACTAATATAACGCGATGCATGGTAAGGTTAAGTAAACTAAAAAGGGTAACACTTAACCGTTATAATTTGATTAGGGGATGGGGTTAAGTCATGAATCACTTGAATATACTTAACCAATCTAATATGATAACTTGATGGGGTTAAGTCATGAATCGCTTGAATATACTTAACCAATCCAACATGATAACTTGATGGGGTTAAGTCATGAATCGCTTGAATATACTTAACCAATCTAACATGATAACTTGATGAGGTTAAGTCATGAGTCACTTGAATATACTTAACCAAACCAACACTGTAACTTGATGGGGTTAAGCTTAAATATACTTAACCAATTTGACACGATGATTTGGATAGGGTTAAGTCATGAACCGCTGGAATACGCTTAACGAACTTGACACGTGATCCGTAGGGCTAAGCCATGAACGTGAATGACAACACTTAGCCAATCTTGACATGACATGTAGACGGGTTAAGTCACGAACTTGAATGACCACACTTAACCAACTGGACATGCCAGACTGATAGGGGTTATGTCTTGAATTTAGATGACAACACTTAACCTGCTGGACGGAAACCCTAGTTACGCGGTCCTTTTCAGCAGTAACCCTCTTGGATGTATCACGATACCCTAGGGACTAGGCTAGGGTGGGGCACGATTACTGGGCTGATTGTAAGCGACCAAAACGACGGCTGAGTTTGGTGCGCCATTGTAGGTTCAGGCGGACTATGGTCGTGCACGTAGTCCGGAGTTGAAAAAGCAGGCATGGGCACCAGTAGTTGTACACTGTGCGTGCTTGGAATGGTGTCAGTGGTTGACACCCTAGGGGTTGATACACCCTAGGGTGGACCTAGCACAGAGTAGCTACATTCGTGATTGGGCCGTATGACACCGACACACGACGAGTTAGGACTTGTAGGGAGCCGATTGATTAGATCGTTACGTGGAAACAGGGCGTTGTTCGATAGGTAGCATAATCCCTAGTGGTCCTAGGTGGCATAAACCCTGATCGAATCTAGAAAACGTCCAATAGGTAGCATAATCCCTAGTGGTCCTAGGTGGCATAAATCCTAGATGAACACGCGATAATTCATGATAAGAGAATCTGGCCAGGACAAGGATGGCAGTCCGAGCGATTTCAAGGATGGTGACACTACGTTGTAGTGGTACAGAATAACGTGATGGAACCCGTACGATATACGGCAAGGGACTATACATATACATGGAAGGGATGATACGAGTTAGGATGCTAGTACGGTTGGTGCAGAGGACGTTAGACATGCGATGCTATTCCGAGTTTATCTTGTTATCTTGTTACCTTGGTTATCCTGTTATCTTGGTTATCTTGTTACCTGAGTTTATCTTGTTATCTTAGTTTGATCTGGTTATCTTATCATCATGCTTATGTTTACTTTCAGTTTATACATGTCATGTTACCTTTACCTGTTTTTAGGCTGAAAGTAGCTAGGACTTACCAGTCTTTCTGACTGACCCCGTGTTGTTTCGCCTCTTTTTCTTCCGTTTCCCCCCCAGGTTTACAGGGAGGAAATGTTGCTACTTAGTTCGGATTTTCTGTTGCAAGACCATAATCTATGGCTTGGACTTTTCTTGGCTATGGCTATTTTACTGTTTTACTTGGGGAATAATTTATGACTATGGTTTTATGCTTCTTTATTATTGCAAGACAGGTTTCGATGTAAGTAATTTAATGGTACTTTGATGTAAAAGGTTTTAGACCTTGCTACTTTTATAAAGTAATAAAATCATGTTTTCTTCCGCTGTTTTACATGTTCTGTCTTGTAATATTTTTGTGCATGTTTACCTAGATAATACTCCACCAAAGCTAGTGCATTCCCTTTGTGAGTGACCCTAGCGGAGGTGGGGTGTTACATTTGGTATCAGAGCAGAAGGTTACCAGACTGGGAAAAAGTTTTTTTTTAAAAACCTTCTGAAGCTATTTTCAAAGCCATTTTACAAAAAAGCATTTTTCAAGAAAAGTTTTAAAGAAAAAAAGGCTATTCCACAAAAAGCCATTAGCACTATCCTGTGATCGAATCTCTTTTCCTTTCTTTCCTCCACCTGTAGTCACAGTAGTTTTAACTGTGACTAATCCTTTTCTAGCTACGTAAATGTTTTCTGTGCGATGGGGGAAGTTCTCAAGAGACCTGTTACCGCGTTATACAAGAAAGGATAGGAGTGGTTAAGGCGAATGAGGCTCAGAACAAGAAGGTAGTTAAGTACTATAGGACAAGGACATGGGCAAAGAACAAGATTGTCGAGAGGGCAATTGTATGCTCTGACTACTAGCGTGCCTAAGAGGGGTGGTAACGTTTCTGGTAAAAGTTTAGTTTTTCCTTTCTATCATCCCGTTAGGACTTTGTTTTGTACATCGCATCCTTTTTAAATCCTGTTTCGATAGTTGGGTCCCTGCACCTTAGTACAATCACAATAGAGGGTCCCGTTTTTGTCTCAAATCCTGTTGGGGGATCGTCCCATTTATTCATGACTTGTTTGGATTTGAGGACATCTATGACTTTTGGGAATAATGCTTATGTTTTTGAGTTATGGGTTGATGCTAGGAATGGAGTGGTTATCCAGTAAGGGTGCCATTCTCGGTTCTGAAAGGAGGGTAGTTAGACTCTTGACTTGCCTCGGTAATACCCTCGAAGTCTCGTGTAACCTTTAGGGTTCTGTCATGATGGGTTACCTAGAATCTCTTGATGCATTTGTTGGTAATCCATTCTAGTAGAGTTCGCCACTACGGTGAACGATTCATTTCGCTTGTGCATGCGTTATGGAAATCACTCTAGTAAGTACACTTGGTAACATGATTGGCATCTGTTTGTTTTCAAGAGATAGTTCTTCTGCTTGAAATGCCGTATAGTGAGTAAACGAGGTCCAGAGCTCACTAGTGAATTTTGGAGAGCTTGCATGAAAACCGTGAGTACACGGATATGGTTGAGCCAAGTATACTAGATGGAGAATAAGTAAAAGTGGAACGAGAGGCGACAATGAAATGAGTTCCAGCTTGTGTTTGGAAATAGGAATTAAGAAGTTACGGAAGCATGAAGTTAGAAACAGCCAAAGCACAATGGAGTTAAGCTGAAGGAAATGTGACTTAGAAGACTGAAGACTAGATACGCGCATCATATCTCGTTTTAAGAGTATATCCTTGATCCCTGTTTTTCTGTAGAGCTTACTCGCATGCTATCTTTTATGCATATCCTCTCGGTCCTATTTTCGATCTTATTTCTGTTGCAAACTCCATAGGGGGGATGACTCATCGGTTAGTAATACATGTCAGGGTTTGAAGGTGTCCGTTAGGTTGACTAAACCTTTTGGGCTTTATAGATATCGGTTGGGTTTAGAAAGGGATTTCTTGTAATCCGAAAAGGAGTTTATCTTGCTTATCTTCTCGATCCTTTCTTGAGGAACTAAGGTAGAACCCTATGGATGCAAACATGTATTTGAAACATGTTATGATTGATGTTTGCGAAATGGTTGCAAGTGGTCGCAAGTGGTTGCTCGTGGATGCATGAATACACATTAGGCACTAGATCGGCTCAGACACATTGTCATGTTGCATATGCATGAGTGTTTATACTTGTTTATGGATGAAATTGAATGTGTTATCATGTGAATATTGCATATGGATGAATGGTTGTGCACACATATAGTGTTTATGTGACAAGGTCTATTTGCATACATGTGGATTCATGGCACTAAACATATTCTTCATTTAGAAGATCAATCAGGCCTGATCATTTGCATTAGATAAGGAACACATATACACACACTTTCTGCATATGTTCATACAACATTAGAAATCTTTTAAGGACAATGGTTGCTTGTGGATGACGTTTTGAGTAGATGGATGATGGATGGTAGGATACGTTCTTCCTAACTTAGAGATTTCGGGGACGAAATCCTTTAAGGTGGAGAGAATGTAACAGCACGAATTTTATAACATGTTAAAACAAGAAATCAGGGCAGAATTAAATTATAAATTAAAAATCAATGGGAATGGGTTATGCCATTGCGTTCGTCTCGGAAATCTGGTTGGAAACGAGTCCAAAATTTCGTAAATCGGAGTCCGTATGACCGAGATATGGCCTCTAGAATTTTCACGAAAAATCAGAAACGAAAACAGATTTTCGAATTTCAAAATTTTGCCCCAAACGGACTGGGCGGGAAATATCCCGCCTAGCCCCAGGTTGACTGGGGAGTTGACCCCCTAGGGACCAGGTCGACTGCCCAGTCGACCTGGGTGTCGACCTGGGTGTCGACTTCCCTGGTCGGACCGGGTCGACCTGGGTGCACTTGCATGGTCTTTTGGCTCTGGTTTGGGGGCATGTGACGATTTTGACAGTTCAGATCTAAACTAGGGTTAATCTAAGGGCCTAAACTAGTCCTAACTCCTATAAAAACACCCTAAGACCTAACCTAAATCACTAAAAATCATTCTAGCAACAAAGTGCTGCCAAAATCCCCCTAAATCATGGCTTCCATCTTCATCATTGAGAGCTTGGGAGTTATAAACTAAATCTAAGGAAAAGGAGCAATCTTTCTCCATCAAATCAAAGGAGCTACTTGTTTCTCAAGGCCTCTAGTGTTGCTACATCATTCCTAGAGCTTCTACATCAAATCAAGGGAGTAGAGCATCATTCCTACACCATTCTACGACAAATGCTTGCTCATAATTCTCTAGCCACGCTTTGTAAGTTCTAGATGCTTTTAGATTGAAATGATAACTTGAATATGACATGTGATAAAGTTGAAATCGAATCTATGCATGATAATCGATCCATGCTCATTCTTGTTCATTTTGGATCTTGACCTTTGGGGGATGTTGCTATGACATTAATTTGGACCTATGCATGTTGCAAATCACTCTTTCATATCCTTGTCATGCATGTAATGATGTTTTTCTCTCAGATCTTGTTTTATGCAAAGTTTCTACCTTCCCCTATTTATTTTCTTTTGATGAACCTTCGTCGATTTCAGACCTAGGCCTTAACTACGATTTACGTGCGATTTGTATACAGGGGGAATATTGGGATTTCACCTATTTGAATATAGGTGTGGGTGGTCGAATTTGTGCATAACATGAACAAGGAAAATTTGGGGTATTGCCAATGTAATTTGCAAGTTTGGGCATACATGAATTGGCATATGAATTAAATCATGAGTTTTGGGGACTATGTAAGTTATATCAAGGGATTGGGCTTATGTAAATTAGGCATATGTGGAATTGGGAACATGAACCATGATGTGGGTTTATTTGGGCATGAACGTGACAAAAATGTAACCTTGGCTAGAACTTGATTTGGGTAAATTGGCATAAACTTGACATACATGCAAATAGGCGAGATTTGGACACATGGGAAGTGGCTAGAATTGGGTACACATTTTGATGGACATGTAATTGGGAACTTGGGAATATGCTTAGTAATATGTAAAGTGGTGATTTTGACTTAGATGACACATATGTAATTAACAATCTAACGGATGCCTTCGACACGAGGTTAGACTTGAGTTGTGGTGTAATTCTGCCCGGAACCGCCCGGCATATCCAGTGACCACAACAATAATAGTCTAATGTGAGAGGTCGTAGGCAAAGATTAGATTGTGTTAATGCTTGAACCCGAGGTTGGAATGGATTTGCCGTGTAATTCTGCCCAGAACAGCCCGACATATCCAGTGACCGCAAATAAGTCCAATGTGAGAGGTTGATGCATTAGTAAATAATAAATGAATATGATATAGACGGGTGGGTTAAGTAACTTGATTAGACTAATGACACTTAACCAAGATGACATGGACGGGTGGGTTAAGTAACTTGATTAGATTAATGACACTTAACAAATATGACATGGACGGGTGGGTTAAGTAACTGGATTAGACTGATGACACTTAACCAATATAACATGGACGGGTGGGTTAAGTAAAACCGAACTTGACTTCTTGATGACACTTAACCATATAACACGATTAGAGGATGGGTTAGCCTAACCTGAATGGGTCAATAACACCCGACTAGTATAACGCGATGCATGGTAAGGTTAAGTAAACTAAAAAGGGTAACACTTAACCGTTATAATTTGATTAGGGGATGGGGTTAAGTCATGACTCGCTTGAATATACTTAACCAATCTAATATGATAACTTGATGGGGTTAAGTCATGAATTGCTTGAATATACTTAACCAATCCAACATGATTACTTGATGGGGTTAAGTCATGAATCGCTTGAATATACTTAACCAATCTAACATGATAACTTGATGAGGTTAAGTCATGAGTCACTTGAATATACTTAACCAAACCAAAACGGTAACTTGATGGGGTTAAGCTTAAATATACTTAACCAATTTGACACGATGATTTGGATAGGGTTAAGTCATGAAGCGCTGGAATACGCTTAACCAACTTGACACGTGATCCGTAGGGCTAAGCCATGAACGTGAATGACAACACTTAGCCAATCTAGACATGACATGTAGACGGGTTAAGTCACGAACTTGAATGACCACACTTAACCAACTGGACATGCTAGACTGACAGGGGTTAAGTCTTGAATTTAGATGACAACACTTAACCCGCTGGACGGAAACCCTAGTTACGCGGTCCTTTTCAGCAGTAACCCTCTTGGATGTATCACGATACCCTAGGGACTAGGCTAGGGTGGGGCACGATTACTGGGCTAATTGTAAGCCACCAAAACGACGGCTGAGTTTGGTGCGCCATTGTAGGTTCAGGCGGACTATGGTCGTGCACATAGTCCGGAGTTGAAAAAGCAGGCGTGGGCACCAGTAGTTGTACACTGTGCGTGCTTGGAATGGTGTCAGTGGTTGACACCTTAGGGCTTGATACACCCTAGGGTGGACCTAGCACAGAGTAGCTACATTCGTGATTGGGCCGTATGACACCGACACACGACGAGTTAGGACTTGTAGGGAGCCGATCGATTAGATCGTTACGTGGAAAAACGGCGTTGTTCGATAGGTAGCATAATCCCTAGTAGTCCTAGGTGGCATAAACCCTGATCGAATCTAGAAAACGTCCAATAGGTAGCATAATCCCTAGTGGTCCTAGGTGGTGTAAATCCTAGATGAACACGCGATAATTCATTATAAGAGAATCTGGCCAGGACAAGGATGGGAGTCCGAGCGATTTCAAGGATGGTGACACTACGTTGTAGTGGTACAGAATAACGTGATGGAACCCGTACGATATACGACAAGGGACTATACATATACATGGAAGGGATGACATGAGTTAGGATGCTAGTACGGTTGGTGCAGAGGACGTTAGACATGCGATGCTATTCCGAGTTTATCTTGTTATCTTGTTACCTTGGTTATTCTGTTATCTTGGTTATCTTGTTACCTGAGTTTATCTTGTTATCTTAGTTTGATCTGGTTATCTTATCATCATGCTTATGTTTACTTTCAGTTTATACATGTCATGTTACCTTTACCTGTTTTTAGGCTGAAAGTAGCTAGGAATTACCAGTCTTTCTGACTGACCCCATTTTGTTTCGCCTCTTTTTCTTCCGTTTCGGCCCCCCAAGTTTACAGGGAGGAAATGTTGCTACTTAGTTCGGATTTTCTGCTGCAAGACCATCATCTATGGCATGGACTTTTCTTGGCTATGGCTATTTTACTGTTTTACTTGGGGAATAATTTATGACTATGGTTTTATGCTTCTTTATTATTGCAAGATAGGTTTCGATGTAAGTAATTTAATGGTACTTTGATGTAAAAGGTTTTAGACCTTGCTACTTTTATAAAGTAATAAAATCATGTTTTCTTCCGCTGTTTTACATGTTCTGCCTTGTAATATTTCTGTGCATGTTTACCTAGATAGTACTCCACCAAAGTTAGTGCATTCCCTTTGTGAGTGACCCTAGCGGAGGTGGGGTGTTACATGAAACAAACATAAAATAACATACATTTAACTTGTCATGTGTAACTTGGCATAGTAGTATCATTAACTTAATTAAACGGGTAAAGGTGAACTTGTGACTAAGTTGGGTCTAATTGTCATGTGAACTTGATAAAGGTCTAGCATGGAGGTTTAACATATAAACACAATTTTAAACCACAACCTAGCATATTAACTTATGTATGCCAAAACATAAGAAAGCTACTATAAACATATTTAAATCACAACTTAGCATGATGACTTGTGTGCGTTAAAAATAAGAGGGCCATTACAGACATTCTTAAATCACAACTTAGCATGATAACTTATGTGTGTTAAACATAAGAGGGCTATTGTAAACATATTCGAATCACAACTTAGCATGATAACTTATGTGTGTTAAACATAAGGGAGCTACAAATCAAATCTTGCAACACAAATAGATTCAACTTAACATGGATCTAAATATACATGAGTGTTGATCTAACATATAAGCATGTGTTTTAGATCATAAACTTGAAAGTAACCACCAAATTATAACATGACATGTTTCACCATTTAGTTGGCATAATAAATCCAATACCCAATCATAGTAGATTCCAATAACATACAATATGGTACGTTCATCATCACAAACATATAGGCATGATCAATCGCAATGGTAGCTTAAGATAAATGAGAATCAAACTTTAGTTATCTTATACATAAGCATCATTCTATATTCGAATTACAACATGTCATGATTCATTTGAAAGAACGTTTAAATCTACATAATAACCAACTTACAAACTAAAAAGGAATTCTTGATTTTTGAAATCTGAATTCTGAAACTGGTAAGCTCGCCTTTGATGTAGATCATTGAATTTGATTATTTAATTTGATTTTGATTCAGGTTTCTATATTGTCTTTGAATTGGTGAGAGCTACTCCAAGTTCTATATTGACGGCATGATAGTTCCAGGATTATTTTTGTGTGATTTTTAAGTTTGAGCATTGGGTTGTTTATATAGAATTTCAATTTAATTTGAGCCGTCAGATGATCCTAGGGTTAACCATAACCATTCAGTCAGGATAGGGTGACACCTCCGCCCTAATGACTCAGCAAGGAGTCAGAAAGGACTCATCAATGAGTCACAGTATGGATCAGATCACACCAAAAAGCTGTGCAGGCTCTCTGCTCGGCCTGGGCGCACTTGGCAGTACGCCAGTGCAATTTTTGTACTAGTGCATTTATATTTTTTTTCTCTCTTCTGGTTTTCTTCTTTAACTTCGTTCGTCCATATCTCCTTCATATGATGTCCGTTTTACGAAAACTCGAACTCTATCTCAAGCAAAATTCCGAGACGAACGCAATGGCGTAACCCGTATCCCTTAATTCTCACATTTGAAATTAAATATTCTTTGATTCGTTACTATAATGTTGACAGAAAATACGGGGTGTTACAGAGATTGTAGGTAACTCTTCCATTTCATGAAGATCTACGGTCTTCAATTGCCCCATCTCGATCAGCGTCTTTGACGTATTCATATTTATTGGTCGGAATGGTTTTCGAATATAAATTCGATCCCGTTCTTTCCGTGCCAATAACATTGGGTCAGATTTTGATAGTCGGTTATTTAACTACCAAAATAAACAACCATAAAGATAAACAGATCCATTGGTTTATTACACAACATCGCTTGGCAATTTAAAAATAATATATACATGTATATCAGTTGAAATACCCAATAATATATTGGTTTAAGTACGTTAATATTCTCAAATCCTTTTACCTATAAATCTAGAAAATATCTTAAATCAAGACTAATTTATCCTTCAACTAACATTTCAAAACATTACTATAGCATTCCTTATTTCTTATCGATTGAAATTATCAATTGTAAAATAATCATTACGACATCCTCTTTGGCTTCGTTATCTGAACAACAAATCACACTCATCCCTTTCAGAATAAACCCATTTAAATCTCATTCCATAACTTTGAAAATACCGTTATATTTCCACCAATCTCCTTTTTATTTCTTTTATTATGGGGATATCATTTCATACCATAAAGCCCTTTTTATTTCCTTTTATTTGGAATCTTATTATACGTATGTTTCCAAACCCTTAAAATAACGTTACATTATTATTTTCCCAAAATATTTTACTCTAACATCTTCACCATTACGACTAATATCATCCTTTGATAATCCTGAAGTTGTTCAAGTTGAGGAATTTTAGTTACCTCTCAGACCTTGAACAACAACGTTCTTATCTTAAGATAAATATCGGTTGTAAGGCAAAAACCCGTACTCATTTCCCATATCGCAACAAATCCCATTTTAATTCCATCTTGATGAAATTTCATCTCTTCTTTAAAATAGAGGTTCTGTGTCGCATCTTTATTACTTATCTCGTTTAACTATTCTGATTCAAACTTGGGTTTACATTTGATTCCCCATTTCATATCTCTATTTGTTCCTTACCGTAAATCAGTTAGGAAATAGTTCCCTAAATATTAACCTCGAATGCCGAAACCAACAACAGATCAATATTCAGAAAATCAATTATTCCAACTTATTCCTAGTTAAATTCTAATTCTTTAATTTCCAACCCTGGCTTTTACTTTATTCAAATGTCACTCTTACTAACTCGTTCCATTCATATATCCAATAAAACTGGGGTTTTATAACTTCGTATAATGTGGATTCATAGAATCCTATTAAATATAATTCAGAAGAATCAAGTTAAAGCTCTGATCCCACATAATAAATATTAAATCGCCTTATTAACTATGAACACGGCTTTAAACTTTACAAACTTTCCTTACTATATTTTACATTCCAAATTATTACTTTAATTATTATTAAATGACTAAAATTAAGTTTCAACATATATTAAAATAAAACTGGGTCACTTACACATTAACTACTCACATTAGATAAATTAATTTAATAAAACAAATCTTAGTTAACGCAGCCTTTAAACATGATTTACTCGTTAGTAAATTACACTTAGCGCTTTCCATTAATTAATAATATAATTAATTAAAATAATTCCATTCACTTTGATTATTGTATTCATACAACCCATTCTAATTATTACGTTAATTCTGGTCACTTGAATTATATAAATATTATCGTTTTTATTAATCACTTAATAAGAACGTGCTTCGCGCACGGTAGATTTTGGTACCACAACGGTGATTAGTGGTTAACAAGATCAATGTATATATTTGTGATTGGTTTATTTCCTTTTTATAAACTTCATTTATATTTAATAAAATCTATATTTGGTTATGAAATGAATTTCATAACTTCATTTCTATCGGTTCACTTGACCCTAAATAAATCTTTATAAAATAGGGTATATTTGGGCCATCTGCTATAAATTCGCCAATCAATACAGTATACTGATTCAAACTCAACATCATTCAACAGTCAACAGGTTTAAAGTTAACGGGGTTTAATTAGTTCATATGTAATATGAAATAAACAGTATACTAAATGTTTGAGGAATCTGGTTTGATTCCCCCACCTGTTCTTCTCTGCATCACGGATCATTATAATATTTCATAACAGTATATAATTAACGTTAATCATCCAATCAAACAATAGGCATCCAAAGCGTCCAATCAACCAAAATACATCGACGATAAATTTTAATTAGATGAATTTAACACATCATAGCATTCCAGAAATGAGTGAGAATTAACTAACCGTTTATTTTTATTTGACGATTCAGATTGCTTCTAATTCTCTTCGAACCAGTGCTGTAGCGGTTTACTCGTTGTCATGATTCCAACGAATTCAGGTTCGTGTGATTCTGTTAACAACCAAATTTGTTATCACAATTTCGGGTTATAATGTATAATTTATAAACTATATTATTATTATTATTAATTATATAATAAATAATTACCTTGACTCAAATAGGTGATTAAAAGCTTAATCATCATATAAATTTGCATGTGTTGTCCCAGCTACATCGATCACCAGTCTGATCCTTCCTCTGACCGTTAACGTGATAACCCGTTATCAACCAACTGATTAAGGCTCCCCGCGTTTTCTCCTTTCATTCCCAAATCGTTGCCTATGTTACTTTCTCTCGTTCCAGTATCGAAGAAGACCCCCATCCACGCAAACATCTTATGCGCCATCTTATTATTATTTTCTTCTTCTTCGATTGGGCCGAAGCCCAAAGTGTATAAAATATCACTGCCCGCTAACCCTGATATTCGATCTCCTTCTCCCATCTTATTTCACGCTACAGCAACTCAAATGGAGTAACTCGTCACCGTGCTTCCCTGTACATTCCCATACATGCAAATCCTCCATAAAAAGGAAAACACACCCCATGCTGCTCTCTTCCCTCCATGCTACATGACAAGAAAAGGACATCACCCCTTTCTTCCCCTCTCCACTTCTTCTTTAATAGCTCTTTTCTCTCATGTGAAAAATATGCTAAAGCATCTTCCCCCGTGTTCTCTCCAACTCCCTCTCACATACGTTCAGTCTTCCCACAAGTCCCCCAGACCGATCCCATGACACCAAACCCTTTGCTTTACTAACATCAACCCCCTATTTTCAATTTCATATTTTGTTTTGGTTTTCTTTTCTTTTACTTGTTTTTCATAAATTTGTTTGAGTTTTGCTTGCAGGAAAATAACTGAGCTTCTGCTCCTATTTATAGATCGAGTCCCTTGATTGCTAAGGAAATGGGAGTATAGGTTCTGCTGTTGATGTTTAATAATTCATGCTAGCCTAATATCTATAATACAGGTTTGCTGCTCCAATTTTTAATTTAAAACCTTGATAAGCCTTCGACATGGTTTTGTAGAAGATAGGTAGGAGCAAGTCTGCTATGAGTTTGATATAGCTGGTTGTCCTTTTAATGTTTCAATAACAAAATGAGAAAAGTCAGGCAAGGATTTATACACAAGATGTTACTTGGATGCCATGGTTGAATTTTATATTTTATATACAAGTCTCTGTACGTAAAGCATGTGGGTAAATTTGATTTTCGGATTGCCAATCTCATCATAGCCTGCAAAAAGGGTGTATGTTTTTCTTATTAGTGTAGGTGACATTATTTTGTACCTTTCAACAAAAATGATATGCGGACACTTAAGAGTGGAGACGTAGGTTGATAGGCTAGCATGTGTAGGTACTGGAGGGCGTTACTTCCATCACATGCAATGGTAGTCTATGTTTGAAAATAGGTTGATACTTTTTGTTTCTAGGATAGGTTACACAACACATGTTTGTACTGTTCCTGCTTAAATGTTTTAAGTAGGCGGTACATAATTACGATTTTAGGGTAGGCCGTGATTTTAATTCAAAAGCCCATTGTATTGTCATTTTCTAAATTAGATTGCTATGTATTTTCAATTTAAGGTCCTGTTGCGTGACAAGTGATAGAAGAAATATGTAAAAAGGGTACGTTGTTTAGAGTTTAAGAAAATTTAGTGTAGGATTTATATTTTATTTATTTATTTGACTTGATTAACGATTTTTCTGGTTATAACATTAGGCGTATCTTGCTATATAAAACTTCGTCTGTATACGATGTGCTATCGACAAAAATAAAAATACCGTCATGTACAACAGTGTTCCACGATCACACTCACATAATATATAGACCGGTTAATTAATTCTGTGAAACCCCAAAATGCTACTATAGGGTGTAAAATACTCTAAATAAAAAGTTGCTTATTTTCCCAATTAAAAATTACAGTA
Organism: Allium sativum; assembly: GCA_030737875.1. NCBI lineage: Eukaryota > Viridiplantae > Streptophyta > Magnoliopsida > Asparagales > Amaryllidaceae > Allium > Allium sativum. Next base: position 899,473,051 of record CM060918.1, read on the forward strand.
AAATTCTAAAAATTAAATTATAACTACGCCTCAGAAATCTCGTCCAAATTCGAATCCAATATTTAATTATATTAAATAAATCGTTATGGCCTATAATCAATTCCACAACAACTATTTCAGAATTTGATTTGGGTGTGAAATAAAATCTACAATATGAAAAATTTGATTTTTCTCTTCCACTAGAAAAATATTATCAATTAGATTCTAATGTTTCTTGTTTCACAGAAATTCGACTAAAAGCGGGCTCTGTATAATCAATTGAAGTTAAAACTAAATTTTACGAACTACCGTGCATTTTCGATTTCGTTTTATAATATAAATATAAATATTCAGTTAGCGTTTAGTTAACGAATTCGATATAAATAGAATTAATGTTTTGAATATAATATTTAAAATGAATATAAATATTCGAATTCAAATAGCTGAAAACTCTGGGTCATTACATAAGCCCTAAACCTCCTCAAAACATCCGAGTACTCACAGACTACCGGTACAGATCGTAAATCATCGACATATACATTAAGTGATTTTAGGAAACTAAGCATGACATACCCCTTTGGATCACAAGAAATCTTGAGAATCCTCCCATGGCAGGTCAAAAGTCTAATGACCCTCCACGCACAGTCTAGAACGACACCATACATTGCTAGCCAATCCCTCCCTAGAATCAGACCATAGGTCATAAAACCAAGAACATATGCGTCGTACTCAAACTCGATGCCCAATACAGATATCCTCAACCCCGACGAATCACAAACAGATGAGTCGTGCCCTCAATGGGGTTTGAGACCGTAACAACCCAGAATTTCTAAACCAATTTAAAAAATTTATTTTAGCTATTTTAATGAGTTTTGAATATTTAAAATGATTTATTTTAAATAATAACGACAAAAAATTTATTCAAATCGAAGTTAGAATGTTTAAATTTATTTTAATTATAAAACGAGCTTGAAATGACTCGGTAGTTTAAAGATTCGATTTTAAACTTCAATCGAAAATACAGAATTCAGTTTAAACCAGAATTGGATGAAACAAGAAACGTTAGAATCTATTTAACGATATCTTTCTAACGAATGTAATAAATTGAGACTTCACTTTATAAATTGTCAGTTATGTCCAGATTAAAAATTAGAATAGTCGCTATGGAACTTATATATATTTTAATATAATATATAGCCCTTAAAAATAGCCAATTTGCAAACGACCTCTGTTTTCGATGAAACCACTTTTCTTGGATCCGGAATGTCAAACTATTGTCAGATTTAAAATTTCATAATTTTTGGAACTAGTATGTGAGCTTAGTAAATTTAAACGCGTTTTCAATTTCAGTTTGAATTTAATAAGCAAATAAAAAGGCCATTTTTTAAATGGTCTCCAAATTCGATGAAACTAATTTTGTTAGGACCATATCATCAAAACATAGTGAGATTTCAATTTTCATAATTTTTGGAGCCAGTATGTGGCCCCGGTAAATTAAAAAGTACGTTCAAATTTAATATTGAATGTTATATTAATTTATATTTTAATTTTTATGAAAAATAATCGAAATAGTCGAATTGGCTTATGAAACATATCCCATTGTGTCCGGAATAGGGGTATTTAGCTAAGGGCGACAGTCATTGGGTCTGATTTGGAGTTCGAATGCAAAATCACATTTTTTTGGAATTAAAATAATTAATATAATTACCCCACCTAGTCAAAACCCTAGTCTTTCTCTCCCCGTGGCCAAACCACATTGTCAGCCGCAATCAGAAATGAACGATCTAAATCGTTCAACCTTTCGTCCACCAGTCATGAACAATCCACTTAGTATTCTCGAAATCGTTCAACGAGAAAATGGTTTGGCTTGGCGAGATCTTCCAGTGGCCGGCGCCGCCTGGACTCCGGCGGCTCATTTTCCTCGGATAAACTCAAGAACGTAGCGCATATTTGTACAGATTACGGACTCGATGGCGGGAGAGAGGGACTGAAACCGATCGGGATAGGAGTGGCATGGAGAGGCGTTGAGGGTGGGGACCACTGATGGGAGGCCGATGGCCTAGGGCATCACTGGATGAAGGTTCATGATGAGCTTTAGGGTTTTTGGTCAGATAGTTTAAACGAGGAAGAAGGATATGTTAATTAAATTAGTTAATTAATTAATATCTTAAGCTTAGTAAATAATGAAATTAATGTTTAAACATCTGTATCTTTTACGTATGACAACGGAATTTGACAAACCCGGGCTCGTTGGAATCGTGACAACAAACTCTACATTTCAGAATTGAATGGGAAAAATTTGGAAGCAGTTAGAATTTTTGACTAAATTAAAATCTGGTTTAATTTCATTAGAACCATTGCCAATTAAAAGACTGACGGAGTGGAAACCAAAGTGAGAATTCTCTTACTAAAATATTTGTACATTATTTATTTTATAACTGAAAATATATGAATTGTCATTGTTGATTTTTATCTTTTGTATGTGATATTTCTTGAGTTTAACACATGAACTATTCATGACTCATTTGCAAAAGAAGTGTTGTTTGAATATACGACACTCGTATTTCAAACAATGTGGATAGACCCTTTGTAGTTGTTGTAATGATATATAAATATCCATTTATTATTTGAACAATAAATTTTCGTTACTTGTCTAAGTAGAATTGGTTAATTAGAAAAATAATTCTAATCTAATTAGAATTGGTCAAAATCATTAACCAATGATTTATTTAAATAGACTGTTGTTTGAAAACCCCACATGGGTATTGGGATGATATTTGACATACACTAACCCCATTATTTGGTTGTATGTCGATCGATTGATTGACGGATTATTGTAAGCATTATTACTTATTTTAGTACTTATACAGTTGTAGAATGCCCTCTGGATGATGTTTGAATGTTTAATGATTATTTATCATTATTGTTGAATACATGAGATGTATGGAATCCATATAAATAAAATTATATGGTAATTGATTGAGTCTGATTCCTATTTAAAAATAATAAATAGTTTAAAATAATTTTCAGTAAAGAATTAAATTCTCATTTTGATGTTCGACTTTGGATGGACACAAAAATATAAAAATATAAAGCTGAGTTACGTATATGAACGCCATTTTAACTCGATTAGATTTTTATATCAATTTTATTCATTTTATATTTAATATCGAAAAGATTTGATTTCAAATCTTATATTTTGAAAATATTGTCATTTTAATGTTATAATGATATGGAATATTCAATTTTGATTTTGAAAACGAAGTTGAAATCATTTTTAAAATGAATTTATAAACGATTTATAAAATACGTTTTTAAATGGAAATCGACGATATATATTATATATATTTAAATGGCCTGAATAGAATGATTCACGCAGCGACCATTCGCGAATTTCAACCATTGACTTCAAATTGATGTGACAGGAATCCCGACCGTCAGATTCTCCTAAAACCTGAATCGTTGGATTCGTATCGAAAAGATCTTTCCAATGAAAATAAGAGATTTAAATTTGAACAGTTGAATTTTAAATTACGTCCAAAACAATTTCAGAAAAGGTCGCTATGAATGCAGTTCAATGGCCGTTATCGGAAACCGACTGTAAAAGCTTTAATAAAATTATTAAAAATATGGAAAAATCATGTAAAATCATAATGAATGATCTGGAAAGATTTTGGATGAAAAATCGTAAGTTTTGAAAAGATAAAAGATATTTTATCTAAATGAACTAGTTAATAACTAGAATAATAATTAAATTATTTTTAGAGATAATGAATTCGATTGAAAAATGGGTTTTATAATAACCAGAGTTTTCCAATTCATAAATTGGAAAGGATTTAAATGGAAAGCATCTTCAGAATATTTCGATATTGGATTCCGTGATTATACGGATATTGTTGAGGAATTTGAAAGATATAGATATCATTATTCCCAATACACCGTTAGTTTTAGAGTTTGTTGTGAATATAAGCCGATATAATTTCTATTTAGAGCCTTTTATTTAATATCAAATTGGATTTTGTGTTGGTCGTGAATGGTGTCTTCAATAACACTATTCTTAAAACCAGTTGAGAAAAGAATAAATCTTTAATTTAGATTTAGAGAAGTTTACCAACTAATTAATTTAATTGGATATTTCGGGTTTATCATGAGCGTTGTTTTAAATAACGTTAGTTCTTTAACCCAATTAACAGTGAAGATATGATTTGGAATTTATAAATCTTTTTATTAAGATTTAATGGAAAATTTTCAAAGTAAAGTTTTCCAATTTAAAATGTTAAATTAAAATTGAACGGAATTCGATTTAATAATAATCGAGATGAGGTTCCGTGAATGAAGACCTCTACTATTTATGGAATTTAAAAGGCTTTGCCGTTATTACACTTATAGTATTAGTTTGATACAGAAATTTATATCGATTAGGAATTGTTCGAATTTTCGTGAAGGTTCCATTTTTATGGAAGTTGATTTTGGGTTTATCGTGAATGGTGTTTTAAATAACATACGTTCCTAACCCAAGTTAAATGCAAGATTAATTTCCGTAATGTTGAATAATCATCAAACAATGATCTTTGAGATGAAAACTAAGAAGAGTTTTAATAAGTCTTTAATCAGATTTGGAATGGATAGATGGTAATTAATTACCAAAACATGAGAGGTGGTATAAACCAAATATACTTGGTTGTTGATATTCATGTTTGTGATTGATTGATTGGTTGGATTGTGCTTGACCAGTTTATGAGCAAAATATACTTTTACATTTAGCATTGGGTTGGGTAGAAATATTTATATGCTAACATCTTGTGAAACACTTCACGGTTTGACTACGAGATATGTAGTGATGATGTTGAGTTCATTTCAAATTTAATGAATGATTCTGAAATGATATTCTTCTTAAGTGAAAAGAAATGTATTTTCGATTTTAGACAGGGAATGTTTTATAAAAATGTTCTACAAAACAGAAAGGGTTTCGAGGCCTAAACCCGATGTTATCGAAATGATTTTGAAATGTATTATGTGTTTGAACCGATTAGTTTCTATTGATGATATATCTGTTTGGTGGTGGATAATTTATGCTCTTACTTAACACCCTTCTTTGAGATGTACGAGCTCAAAGGTTATGTGATTAATAGTGACTGATCATATGTGTGAATTGCTAATGTAAAGTACTATAGTTTGAAAGTACTTGTGATTATTATGTTGTGAAATGATTTTTACCCACTTCGGGATATAAAAAGATTTAGTATGTGGCTAAAGATTCGAGTAACCCGGATGACTAAACGTATGGTTGAGATGGGCGGTGTATTTCCCCGAGGGCGTGGGAGGTGCATCGTTAGTGTAGCCTTCTCCATCGTGGGAGATGCGCCGCGCGCGCACATACACATACACACACACACACACACACACACAAATATATATATATATATATATCGAGTTGGTAAGGTGTGTACCCTTTGCCTTGTCTAATTGGTGAATACCTGCCAATATTTGGTTTCATATCTTTTTGTATGCATTGTAATGTTTTGGAATTCATATTTCCAATGATTTTGGTTTGAGATCCTAAAGTGAAATCTACTTTGATATAAAAGCTAGATATGTATTTCAAAATGATTTGAAATAAGAAATCGGGAATAAAGTCCAAAGAAATAGTTTCTGTAAAGTTAATTGGATTTGGAAAAATCTAAATTTGGGATTAAGTCTAAATGGGTAGATTGGAAAATTGCATGTTGTTTGATGCATTGTTGATCCATATGTCTATTATTGGTTTTATGGTATCCTTAGGGGGTAAACCCATTCCGTGTTATACATCGTGGTCCCTTGATTTACCCAACACTAAAATCAAGTTAATAACTATTTTATTTCTCACACCAGTCTCATGACTGACTCGGAGTTTATTGTTTTTACCTAAACTCTAGGTGCCCATATTTTCCACATGGGCAGCTAGTAGTTTTGGTTTTCGCAGATATTTCTTTTCACAGGATCCTGGATTACAGCTTGAGCTATATTCGGAAAGCTTTGTATCCGTGTATTTCCTTCTGTTGTGTTAGTCGATGTATTCCCACTATGAATTATATTTATGTATTATATTTTCTACTGCTTTATAATTTGTAATTATTTGATATTTATTTTTCCGTTGTATTATCATTCATTTATACTCTGATATTCTTGTACTCTGATGGAAATTGTTGTAATAAAAATGAAATGTTCTCATGTTGTGTTCTGATCCGTCGTGTTCTAAAAACAATCCGGGCTCCTCCGTCTCTTCGGCGAACGGGTAAGTCTGGGTCGTTTCAGGTTGGTATCAGAGCTTTGGTTTACAAAGCTCGAGAACAAGACAAATTAGCACCAAATGAAAGAATACATATAGAGATAGGATTGGTAACATCCTATAAGAATGACTCATTAGATATAGGGTTAGTAATACCTTAAAATGAGTTCGAATAGTATTATTTATTAAAAATGAATTTAATTTTGAAAATTATATCTTATTATACGTATTTGAGTATTTATTTTATATTAAAATTTGGACTGTCGAGTATTAGAAGATTTTGCATATACGCATCATGAACGTATATCCGAAGTCCCAAATTATACTAGATAGATATAGAATCACACTCCAGTCATCTGGAGATGATTCTGATGGTTGACGTGTCATCATCAGTATTTGTGTTCGAGTTTCGAAAGTGGAATATCTATATGTTTCCAATTGACATGTGTGAGAACCAAAACTTAGTTAGGGTTTATGTTTGCGAGTTGGTATTGAAAACTTGATTTTTGTGTATATATAAAGTTATATTTTTGAAAAGTTAACCAATTAATTGATTGTTGGTTGTGTTGAGTGATTATTAATATAACTAATAAAAATAATGAAATGAAAACCCATATGAGAATGAATGATAAATAAAACCAAACCAAATATAATACATAGCTTAATAGAAAATTTAGTTCAAACTGGATTTATATATTAGATAGATATACATGCTGAGCCGGTTATGTATTTACTGCTGAGTAGAGAAATATATCACATGCCCGACAAACAGGTGCACCTTAATGAGTTGATTGCACAATTTTATTTATTATAAACTACTGTGAATGAATTTGGATGCGCTGTAATGGTTGTTCTATGTGAGATTAAAAACATACGCCATAGAATAGCAACAAATAAGTTATGAACTACACCGCATGGCATACTACATGAAGACAACATACATATCATATTCCATATAAGAATTTGGCGCTTATATGACAAGGTTTGGATTACCGTAATGAGCGAGATGCTTGTATGGTGATGACTGGATTACAGGTTGAACAGAAGACTGATTATGGACTTAATAAACATATAAAGGTGCTCCGGGAAGGATTTAGTAAAAACACTACACAAGTGTGGAGATGACAAAAATTCATGTCTCTCTTGTTTTTAATTAAGTCATATGGATTATTTTATTTCCAACACTAGGGCAAGGTATGAGATTTCGACCCTTTTACTCGTCTCCCATGGACATAGATAGGTCACAAAAATTGTGTATGCTTTTTATTGATTTATTGGGTGCCTAATACAACCCAATAAAATTTTCAAACCCTCCACGTACAGAGGAGGTTATGGCGATTTTTTTTGAAATTTAGGGTGTTAGCCAAATTTTTGAGAAATTAGAAAATTCTTAAAAACTAAAAAGTTGAAGAACTCGAGCCAGAGTGAAAGTTGAGTCGGTTAGTTAAACAACTTTCATCTCCGTTCGTTTCAAGGACGACAAGATTTTAAATGGAGGAGATTGTAACAACCCTGAATTTAAAATTTGTATTTTAGCTATTTTATTGGGTTTTGAATATTTAAAATGATTTAATTTAAATAATAACGACTAAAAATTTATTTAAATCGAAGTTAGAGTGTATAAATTTATTTTAATTATAAAACGAGCATGAAATGGCGCGATAGTTTGAAAATTCGATTTTAAACTTAAACTGAATATACAGAATTCAATTTAAACCAGAATTGGACGAAATAAGAAACGTTAGAATCTATTTAACTATATCTTTCTGACGAATGTAGGAAATTAAGATTTCACTTTATAAAATATTAGTTATGTCCAGATTAAAATTTAGAATAGTCGCTATGGAATATATATATATTTTAATATAATATATAACCCTAAAAAATAGCCATTTTGCAAACAACCTCTGTTTTCGTTGAAACCACTTTTTTTGGTTCTAGAATGTCAAAATTATTGTCAGGTTTAAAATTCCATAATTTTTGGAACTAGTATGTGAGCGTAGTGAATTTAAACATGTTTTCAATTTTAGTTTGAATTTAATAAGCAAATAAAAAGTCCATTTTTCAAACGGTCTCCAAATTTGACAAAACTAATATTTTTAGAACCGTATCATCAAAACATAGCGAGATTTCAATTTTCATAATTTTTGGAGTTAGTATGTGTGAAACACCTTACCTCCGTTAAGGTCACTCACAAAGGGAATGCATTAACTTTGGTGAAGCATTTACAACACAGACATATAAAACAGCGGAAATACTGAAATCATTTCATAAATAGCGTGGTTCAGTCAAAGCATTACAAGCATTGTCTCAAAACTCAATTTCTAATTTATTACAATAAAACATCTGTGTTGATTTAAAACTCCAAGTACATAAAGAAGCAGAAAGCAGTAGTAAAGCAGCATAAATCCCCAATAAAGTTGTAACCACAACCATAGCCCAAGAAAAGAGAATCCAAGCAATACATCTACTCTCCTCAAGCTGGAAAAGGTATGCATTTAGCTAAAGTATTACCTCCCTGCGGACCTGGGGGGGGGGGACGGAAGAAAAAAGGCGAAAGAAAATGGGTCAAACATAAGTCTGGTAAGTGTAGTGATTATTCAGCACGTAAACAGGTAAAAGTATCATGACATGAATAAATTGAACATAGGGCAATACCATGGAAATAAGATAACATAAAATAAGGCAAGATAAACTAAATATACTATCGCACTCATTTCCATTTCTCTGCACCTACTAACGAATGTTTCAACTACCATCATGTGTTCATAACAAAGTGATCCCTTTCCTGATCGGCTTCTACTCGTATGCATTTATTACTTGTGTCATTTGGCCCCGCTTGATTGTAGATACCTATGCTGGTCCCACCATGGGGTGTATCAATACCTATGGTGGCAACCCGACACAAATTCAAGATGCATAATGTATACTACTGATGCCCAGTGCCTGCTTTTTCCACTTCGGAGTAAGTGCACGCCCATACTCCGCCGGAACCTACACTGCTGCACCACCCGCCGCTATTTTGACTGCTTATAATCAGCCCAGTAATCGTGCCCTACCCTACCTCGTTTAGGGTACCGTGATACGTCTATGTGGATTACTGCTGAAATGGGTCCCCGTTACTAGGGTTTCCTGATCAACAAGTTATAACGGTTAAATGTTCTCAAATTAACCTAACCCCACCCATCAGTTTAATTAACATGTTGTATTAGTTAAGTGTTGCCTTAATTAACTTAACCCTACCATTCTTAGCTTGTCCGTTCCTTAGCTTTAATTCATTCATTAAAGCACTAACCTCTCACATTAGATCTATACTGTTGCGGTCGCTAGATGTGTCGGGCGGTTCCGGCATTCTTGCACCGCAACTCAATCTAACCTCGGGTTTTTGGGCTTAATGCACTAACCTCTCACATTAGATCTATATTGTTGCGGTCTCTGGATGTGCCGGTTGGTTCCAGGCATTCTTACACTGCAACTCAATCTAACCTCGGGTTAGGCATGTTCATCTTTAGCCAATTTACATATTTGTCATATGTTCCAAGTTTAGGTCTTTTTATGTCAATATTCCCCAAGTGTAATTAGTACAAGCTTTATGCCACATTCACTTGTTATGCCCAAAATTTACTCAATTAAATTATACCCAATTTTCCCGCGTTATAATCGCACGTACAGCGAGATTCAATCTAAGTTCCGAATGAAGTTAGTATTCATAAGAGAAAATACAAAGGGGAAAAATAGAGAAGGGGCATAAGAATTGACATAAGGAAAAATAGGCATGTAAAGATGTACCCAATTCAAGAATCATATTTCCAATAAGCATGTTGTACATTAACAATAAGTGTGGGAAAACTAAGCCATTTACACCATAGGTATAAAGATTAGATAGAGTTGGACTTAAGAAAATAACTAATTTTGATGTACAACATGATAAATCCCATTATATCAATCACAATAGTCTCATAGGCATAGGATGTACAACATAATAGGTTCCATCATATCAATCACAACAGTCTAATAGGCATTATAGGTTCCATTATGTCAATAACAACAGTCTCATAGGCATGATAGGTTTCATTATGTCAGTCACAATAGTCTCATAGGCGTAAGAAACTCAGAATTGAAAAAAGGATAAGCATGAATTAGAATTAGGCATAGTTCTAAATTTGATTATTATAGTCATGAATTCTATTAGGTGTTTAAATCGGAATAATAACTGAACTTATAGAAAAAGGACGGATCATGTATTCTGGGATCTGATTTCTGAATTTGTTAAGCTAATCCTTTGATGTAGACGTTTGATTCTCTAGTTTGAATTTGGTTTAGAGATTTCTAACTTGATTTCTAGCTTGGAGAAGATGGAGGCTAGGATAACTTAGACATGGACAACATGACGGCTTTATAGAATAGGGTTGTGAGGCCTAGGGTTAAGGTTTGGGGTGATTATATAGAAGTCTAGGTTTAATTCTAGCCTTTAGATTAGTTCAAGAGTAATCAGAGCCATCCAAACCAAAGAGACGTGTCATCCAACCAACCAGAGCACAACACATAAGCCCTAATACCTCAGAAATTGGTCATCAGGCCAATCAGAGAAGGCCACATCAGCTCAGGGCTATAAAAATTCGTCACAGGAATTGGATCTCAAAGGGGTCGACTCCCTACAGGGGGGTCGACACCTATGTCGACACCCCTATAGGGGGTCAACACCTATGTTGACTCCCCGGGTCGACACCTATGAGCCGAAAGTTTCCCGCCCAGCTGTTCTGACCGAATTTTCAGTTTCAAACTGTTTTCTGACTTTTAATTTAATTTCTGTTTAAATTAGAAATCTCCTAACCTCCATAACTTCTTCATACGGAGTACGATTCACGCAAACTCGGACTCTATCTCAAGCAGAATTCTGAGATGAACGTAATGGCGTAACCCGTTTCACCCAATTCTTCTTTTAAAAATTAAGTGTTCTTAGATTTGTTAATTTTAACATTCATAGAAAATACGGGGTGTTACAGTGTGGCCTCGGTAAATTAAAAAGTACATTGAAATTTAATATTGAATGTTATATTAATTTATATTTTAATTTTGATTAAAACTGATCGATACATTCGAATTGGCTTAAAAACATATCCCATTGTGTCCGAAATATGGGTATTTAGTTAGGGGCGACAGTTGTTGGGTTTAATTTGGAGTTCAAATGCGAAATCACCCTTTTTAGAATTGAAATAAAATAAAATAATTAATGTAAATACCCCCACCTAGTCAAAGCCCTAGTCTTTCTCTCCCCGTGGTCAAACCACGTTGTCAGCCGCAATTAGAAATGAATGTTCGAAATCGTTCAAACCTTCCTCCACTAATCATGAACAATTCGCTTAGTATTTTCGAAATTGTTCAACGGGGAAATGGTTCGGCTTGGCGAGATCCTCCAGTGGCCGGCGCCGCCTGGACTCCGGTGGTTCCGTTGGCCTCAGGCAAACTCGGGAAGGTGGCACATATTCGTATAGATTTCGGGCTTGATGGTGGGAGAGAGGGACTGAAACTGGTCGAGATCAGAGAGGCACTGAGGGTGGGGTCCACTAATCAGAGGCCGATGGCCTAAGGCGTCGCCGGCGGGTGAAGGTTCATGATGAGCTTTTCGGATTTATGGTCAGATGGTTTAAACGAGGAAGAAGGATAGGTTAATTTAATTAATTAATTAATATCTTAAGCTTTTTCAATTAATGATGTTAATGTTTAAACATCTGTATTTTTTGAAGACGACAACAAAATTCGACAAACCCGGGCTCGTTGGAATCGTGTAAATAAACTCTACATTTCAGAACTGACTGGGAGGAATTTGGAAGCAGTTATAATTTTTGACAAAATTAAACGTCTGGTTTAATTTAGTTAAAACCATCGCCAGTTAAGGACTGACGGATTGGAAACTAAAGTGAGAATTCTCTCACTAAAATATTTGTAGAGTTATTTATTTTATAACATAAAATATATGAATTGTGATTGTTAGCTTTTATCTGTTGTATGTGATATTGCTTGAGTTCAACACATGAATTTTTCATGACTCATTTGCATAAGAAGCATTGTTTGAATATACGACACTCGAATTTCAAACAATGTGGATAGACACTTTGTAGTTTTTGTAATGAGATATAAATATCCATTTATTAGTTGAACAGTAAATTTTCATTACTTGTCTAAGTAAAATTGGTTAATTAGAAAAATAATTTGAGTCAAATTAGATTTGGTTAAATTTATTAAACAATGATTTATTTAAATAGACTGTTGTTGTTTGAAAACTCCACACGCGTGTTAGGATGATATTTGACATACACTAATCCCAATATTTGGTTGTATGTCAGTTGATTGATTGAAAGACCGTTGTAAGCGTTATTATTTATTTTAATGCTTATACAGTTTTAGAATGCACTCTGGATGATGTTTGAATGTTTAATGATTATTTATCATTATTGTTGAATACATGCGATGTATGGAATCCATATAAATAAAATTATAGGGTAACTAATTGAGTCTGATTCAATTCAAAAATAACGAATATTTTAAAATAATATTCAGTAAAGAATTAAATTATGTGTAACACCCCACCTCCGTCAAGGTCACTCACAAAGGGAATGCCTTAACTTTGGTGGAGCATTTTAGTAAACAGAACAGAAACTTACAAGACAGATAAAACAGTACTTGAAAAATTTATAACTTTATTTCAACAGAACCGAAATAAACTTGGTTACATCCTTTCAAATCACAATATCAGAATTCAAGTACAAAATATCAGTCTTGTACAAAAGCCTTCAGAATGCATATTTTAAAATCATAATCCCCACAGAAGAAGACAAGCCATACTTTAAGCACTGCAAGCGGAAGAAATCTGGATCAAGCTAGAGTATTCCCTTCTACAAAACCTGGGGGGAAACGGAAGAAAGGAGGCGAAACAACAAGGGTCAGACAAAAATTCTGGCAAGTCCAGTGATTTTCAGTTATGAACAGATAATAATAACATGACATGAACATAAAACTGGATGAGAGATAGCTGTAACAGGTGTAGCAGATATAACAGAAGAACAGAATGACATAAGCTATTTCTTTACACTTCTCTACACTAATACTAGTATAACAGAATTAGGTGTCACCCTAATGTCTAAACTGAAAATGAAACGGGTACAGAATAATTTAACAAAAACAGAATGCTAATAATGGGCCTTTACTACCCGATCAGAAACAGACAGAAGCAGAAACAGATTAATCTCTACGGAAACAGAATGTAGAAATAGGTGTACACTAGTAATGGGCCTTTACCACCTGAACAGACGGTACCACGCAGAAACAGACAGGTGTTACCACCCAACAGAAACAGACGGTACCAAGAGAAACATACAGAACTAAGTGTACCCTAAAACCCTACCCCAAGCGATCGGCTCCCTAACATAAATATCCTGTGTCGGCCCCACAGTAGGGTGTATCACTCCCTAAAGTGACAACCAATTGGCACAGACCTATTTACATATGTCACGGCGTCTTACATCCTCAGAGGTAGACCGGGATCCATGCACGCACATGACCCGGTTGGAACACACCATCAACACCCCTCGCCATTATCAGAATGAACCGCTTATAATTAGTTCAGTAAGCGTGCCCGGACCCTACCTACTGTTGGGTCAAAGTTTTGATACCAGAAAGGGATACTGACTAATATGGGTCCCAAACAACAGATGACACAAGTAATTCCCCTCCTAACCTTGTGTCCCCAGACTAACAGATTTCAGCTTAACTTGTCTACAAGTTTTGGACATACAAAATTTAGATTAACTAGTTCACAGATAAGACAATCAAGTTAACAGGTTTTCAGACTAACGGATCAGATGTTCGGATTAACAGGATTACAGATTAACTGGTTATAGATTAACAGACTTACAGATTAACTGGTCACAGATTATCTAACTTTGTATTGGGCCTACGGATTCACGAAACGGGTTTATCAGATTCATTGGTCCAATTGGTTTAACCTTACCCACCCAACACGTTTTAGACATCATATTTATCTCAGATTTTCAATAATTAAATATTAATGCCCAAAGCTCTCACATTAGACTGACAATTTGCGGCTACTGGTTAGGCTGGTTGGTTCCGGGCAGGTTTCTGTCGCAAACTGAGTCTAACCTCGGGTTTTCAAGCACGTTATGACTAACTTCTCACATTAGAACCTATTGTTTGCGACCACTGGAATATGTCGGGCGGTTCCGGGCAGAATTACGCCGCAAACTCATTCTAACCTCGAGTTAGCCATGTTTATCTTTGCGGCCAATTAATTAATGATTTACCATTTATACCCACGCTTGATATACATGTCAAATTATTCATAACTATAGCCAATTCAGATTATGTCAATAGCAGACTAATTATATCAACTCAACAGATATTGCAGATAACAGATTTTTCAGATTAGGCGACTTAACGGATTTAGCAAATTAAGCAAACTAGCAGATTTAGCATTTTCAACAGACTTAGCAGATGACAGATTTGGCAAATGAACAAATCTAGCAGACTAGGTAGTAGAGCAGAATTAGCAGATTAAGCAATATAATAGAACTAGCAGATTAGGCAAATATAACAGATTTAATCATTCCTTAAAGTTTCACAAACATATCTTGCCTAATTTTAAATTTGGCCTAAGCATGCCTAAATAATTGTCATGATTCACACTATGATCATATACCAAATATAACCATCGATTACTATGCATGTCATATATCCCAAAGATCCCTTACTTAGGTGTTTATTTACATTTAATAGATGTCCTACTTTAATGTAAATCTTTATACCTAAGCCATATTCTCTTTATCTCAAGTCATATGTTCAATACGATATAACATGTCCAGTCATATGTCTCAGAGTTATGTTCTAGCTACTGTCCATGTTCTTTCCTCAAATCAGTCACCTATTGGTCATGCCCAATTCATGCATCATTCATTTTATTGTCCCAAACATTTTAGCGTATGTTAATCTCTTATGAGATTGGCTCGGGCTCGTGGTAGCCTGGCTATAGAACAGAAAGAGGAAAGAGATACAAAATAAGGTAAATCCAACAGAACAGAACAGATATAACCTCAGATTCAGATTTACAATTCATGTCACAATCAGAATTAACGTTTATATCGGAAAATAACTGTACATGCCTTGGCTGGATTAAAGAAAGAATTTAATTGTTGTAGAATCGTTGCAGAAGCTTTAATCTCTAATTTGAATTGAGTTGCTTAGGTTGATGTTGATTAGCTTCTAGTTTTGATTCCAGCAGAGTAGCGACGCCATTTTTATTTTATTTAGAACAGAGGCAGAGAAGAAGCAGAATAGAATTGTGTGTAGAGAAGGCTAGGTCTTAGGTTGTTTTTATAGGTGTAGCAATTCATTTCAGCCATCAGATTGACCCTAAAACCAATCCGGACCATCAAAAATTGTCCCTGGGCTTCAAAAATGTGTTCTGGACCGAAACAGGCCGACCAGGTCGACCTGTAGGGGGGGTCGACACTATAGTCGACCCCCATGGGGGAGGTCGACTCCCAGGTCGACCCCCTGGTCGACCTGGCCCCCAGGTCGACCTGCCCAGTTCTGTGCTGACCGAAACCTTCTGAATCTTCTACAGGCCATAACTTCTTCATCCGGACTCCGATTTTTGAAAACTCGGACTCTATTTCATGTAAAATTTCGAGAGGAACGCAATGGTGATGTCCATTTTACCTAATTCCTGATTCTTAAATTAATTATCCTCATTTTACTATCTTTTCCATTACACACACCGTTATCGAACTAATTTTTCTTCTCTTTCATGTATTAATTAATTCTTCTTATGCATCACCATTATTTACCTATCATAAGCATATTTTCATATATTTTATTTCATTTTTAATTATACTTAAAAATACAGGGTGTTACATTATGTTTTTGATGTCCGGCTTTGGATGAACGCAAAAATATAAAAATATAAAGACGAGTTAATCATATGAACATAATTTTAACTCGAACGGATTTTTATATCGATTTTATTCATTTTATAATGAATATCGAAAAGATTTGATTTCCAAATTTGATACTTTGAAAATATTATCATTTTATTGTTATAATGATATAGAATATTCAATTTTGATTTAAAATTATAAACGAAGTTGAGATCGTTTTTAAAATGAATTTATAAATGATTTATAAAATCCGTTTTTAAATGGAAATCGACGATATGTATTATATATATTTAAATGGCTTGAATAGAACGTATCACACAGCGACCATTCACAAATTTCGACCATTAACTTAAAGTTGATGTAACGGGGGATTCGACCGTCGGATTCTCCTAAAACCTGAACCGATGGATTTGTATCGAAAAGATCGTTCCAATGAACACATGAGATTTAAAATTTGAACAGTTGGATTTTAAATTATGTCCAAATCAATTTCACAAAAGGTCGTTATGAATGCAGTTTGGTGGCCATTATCAGAAACCGGCCGTAAAGGCCTTAATAAATTTATTAAAAATTTGAAAAAAATCATGTAAAATCATAATGAATGAGGATTGAAAAATGGGTTTTAAGATAACTAGAGTTTTCCAATTCATAAATTGGAAAGGATTTAAATGGAAAGTATCTTCGGAATATTTCGATATTGGATTCCGTAATTATACGGATATTGTTGAGGAATTTGGAGATATAGATATCGTTATTCCCACTACAACATCCTTTATTTTAGAGTTTAATGTTGAATATTAGCCGATATAATTTCTATTTAGAGCCTTGTATTTAATATCAAATTGGATTTTGGGTTTCTCGTGAATAGTGTCTTCAATAACACTGTTCCTAAACCCAGTTGAGAAAAGAATAAATCTTTAATTAAGATTTAGAGAAGTTTACCAATTAATTAATTAAATTGAAGATTTTGGGTTTATCGTGAGCGATGTTTTAAATAACATTAGTTCTTTAACCCAATTAATAGTGAAGATATGATTTGGAATTTATAAATATTTTTATTAAGATTTAATGGAAATTTTCCAAAGTAAAGTTTTTTAATTTAAAATATTAAATTGGAATTGAATGGAATTCGATTCAATAATAATCGAGATGAGCTTCTATGAATGAGGACTGCTACTATTTATGGAATTTGAAAGGCTTTGTCGTTATTCCACTTATTGTATTAGTTTGATACAGAAATTTGTATCGATTAGGAATTTTTCGAATTTACGTGAAGGTTCCATTTTTATGGAAGATAATTTTGGCTTTATTGTGAATGGTGTTTTAAATAACATACATTCTTTAACCCAAGTTAACGGCAAGATTATTTTCGGAAAGTTGAATAATCATTAAACAATGATTTTTGAGATTAAAACTAAGAAGAGTTTTAATAAGTCTTTAATCAGATTTGGAGTGGATAGATGGTAATTAAATTTAACAAAACATGAGAGGTAGTATAAACCAAATATACTTGGTTGTTTGTATTCGTGGTTGTGATTGATTGATTGGTTGGATTATGCTCCACCAGTTTATGAGCAAAATATGCTTTTACATTTAGCATTGGGATAGGTAGAGATATTCGTATGCTAACAACTTGTGAAATACGTCACGATTGACTACCAGATGTATAGCAATGTTGTTGAGTTCATTTCAAATTTAATGAATGATTTTGAAATGATATTTTTCTTAAGTGAAAAAAATGTATTCCTGATTTTGTACCAGGATTGTTTTATAAAAATGTTTTATAAAACAGAAAGGATTTCGAGGCCTAAACCCGATGTTGTCGAAATGATTTCGAAATGTATTATGTGTTTGACATTGTAGTTCATCACATAACCGATTAGCTGCTATTGATGATATATCTGTTTGGCGGCGGAGAGTTTATTCTCTTACTTAACAACTTTCTTTGAGACGTACGAGCTCAAAGGTTTATTTGATTAATAGTGACTGATCATATGTGTGAATTGCTAATGTAAAGTACTATAGTTTGAAAGTACTTGTGATTATTATGTTGTAAAATGATTTTTCTCCACTTTGGGATATAAAATGATTTAGTATGTGGCTAAAGATTCGAGTAACCCGGACGACTAAAAGTATGGGTAAGATGGACGGTGTATTTTCCCCGAGGGAGTGGGAGGTGCATCGTTAGCGTAGCCTGCTCCATCGTGGGAGGTGCATCGTCAGTGTAGCCTGCTCCATCGTGGGATGTGCACGTACATATATGGAGTTAGTGAGGTGCATATCTTTGCCTTGTCTGAGGGTTGAATACCTCTTGATATTTGGTTGTATATCTTTTTGTATGCATTGTGATGTTTTGGAATTCATATTTCCAAAGATTTTGGTTTGAAATCCCGAAGTGAAATCTACTTTGATATAAAAGCTAGATATGTATTTCAAAATGATTTGAAATAAGAAATCGGGAATAAAGACGAAAGAAATAATTCCTGTAAAGTGAATTGGATTTGGAAAAAAATCTAAATTTAGGATTAAGCCTAAATGGGTAGATTGGAAAATTGCATGTTGTTTGATGCATTGTAGATCCATATATTATTGTTGGTTTTATGGTATTCTTGGGGGTAACCCGTTCCGTGTTATATGGCGTGGTCCCTTGATTTACCCAACACTAAAGTCAAGTTAATAACTACTTTAGTTCTCACACCAGTCCCATGACTGGCTCGGAGTTTATTGTTTTAACCTAAACTCTAGGTGCCCGTATTTTCCACACAGGCAGCTATTAGTTTTGGTTTTCACAAATATTTCTTTTCACAGGATCCTAATTTACAGTTGGAGCTATATTTGGAAAGCTTTGTATCCGTGTATTTCCTTCAGTTGTGTTAGTCAATGTATTACCACTATGCATTATATTTTCCACTGCTTTGTAATTTGTAAATCTCTGATATTTATTTTTCCGCTGTATATTATTCATATGTACTCCGATATTCTTGTACTCTGATGTAAATTGTTGTAATAGCAATGAAATGTTCTCATGTTGTGTTCTGATGCGTCGTGTTCTCAAAACAATCCAGGCTCCTCCATCTCTTCTGGGATCGGGGAAGTCTCAGTCGTTTCAGAGACGACAACGGGACCCAAAACCAAACTAGTACTAATGTGTAGAGACTCAACCACAGAATCAGATATAAAAGAAAGCGAAGCGCCATAATCAAAAAAAGTCCTAATGGGATGTTCGGAAAGGAAAATCAAACCTTCAACAGAAACTCTCTTGCCTCTGTCCAGTACACTGGCCTTGAGGGCATGCACCTACCCTCTAGAAGATCTTTCTCTTTGGCCCTGTCCAAGCATTTTTCCTTTTTTGGCAGTCTTTTACCAAATCGCCCACGTTCCCACAACTGCGACACTTCTTCTTGTCTTTATTTGAACTTTATTAGGCTTTCCTTCTTTCATCTATGTTCCCTTCTTTGGTCATCATTTTTCTCATCCTTGGGTTGTGCTACTTAGCCCTAACTCCCTTATTCTCTTTTTTACCATCCTTGTGTAACATGCTAACAAGTCTGTTGAAAGCTTCCTCCATCGCACAGAAATCCTTACAAAGTTTGAGAGAAAATTAGCTAGAGGCGGAATTACTACAACTACAGATGGAGGTTGGGTACTTCCTTGCCCTTCAACATGTGTCATAGTTTTAACATGCCTACGGAACCATGCCGCAATGGGGACACTCTTTAGGAAGAACCGGTTCACCAGACGTGCGGTAAAGAAAAGGAAAAGGGATTCAAGTGGAGAATCAAAAAATATTTCATATGGCTTTGGGGAATGTGTTTTTCAGAATAGAGTTTTCTTTTGAAAATGCATTCTTTAGAACCTTTTGAAAACAATTTTCAAAACCATTTATGTGATCTGGTAACCTTCAGCTCTGATAACAAATGTGACACCACACGTCCGTTAATGTCACTCTTTAATAGAATGTATTAAGTTTCGTGAAGAGTTATAGGCAAACAGAAATAGAAACATCACAAAACATATATAAAATAACAACGAAATTTGAAATTTTATTTTCCAAATGGAAAACATCGTGGTCCAAAACCCAGTTACAACATAAGTCTGAAGTACAGAAAACCCATTACATCAAATTAAAATATTTGCCTTGTACTAAAATC
The DNA here is from genome assembly GCA_030737875.1 of Allium sativum. Classification (NCBI taxonomy): domain Eukaryota; kingdom Viridiplantae; phylum Streptophyta; class Magnoliopsida; order Asparagales; family Amaryllidaceae; genus Allium; species Allium sativum. Next base: position 899,493,402 of record CM060918.1, read on the forward strand.
ATCAGGGTACATGTAAAGTCCCAGAAATGTCGACGACTGGAAGGTGAAATTTATTGAAGATTTTATTATTTATGATCATATTGATACTGGAGTTAGAAATTTAAATCAAATATATTATTTGTGTACGAATTGATTTTAATATTTAATTCAGAATGGTTGGTGAAAATCAAATATTTATTTGGATCGAATTTGGTTGGATATTTGATTTGGAATTGAAATTCAATGGGAAAATATAAATGGTTGAATTAAATATAATAATAATAATAAACGTTATTAACATTAAATAAATTAGAAATGTTACTCGTCTATATATATATATATATATTGACTTGGAAATGCGTGTAACTATATATACAGAGAGATTGAAAATTTAACGTTCAAAAATATTTAATCGAGCAAAGTTATTGATGGACAAACGAAATAAAATTGGTAAACTGATAAATAATTTAAAAATAAAATTTATCGTTGTTCACAAACGAAGTCGGACTACAATTAAATTTATTTTATTGAATTCAGAATATGGAAATATGAAGGTACATCAAATATAGTTACGTTCGAAGATCGTGTTAACGGTACAAATACTGAGCGTTCGAAGACAATTCGCGGTTAAAATTAATATTTAAAATTAAATCTTGTTAACGCCTTCCCCAAATTAAAACCTCGCCGACCTATCTCTTGAAATATCGCAGCTACCCTATGCTATGATTTTACGTTATTCTTATCTTCACCCGGTTCTCCTCTATATATCGCACCCCTTTCATTTCCTTCAACAAAGTCATTCTTTTCCCTAAATCGAAATTTTCCGAAATAAGAAAAACAATGGCCGAAGCCTCAAATTACTCCACTAAAATCAATTCGTTCTTCCCCAAATTGAAATCGTTTTCCTCTTTTTAATATTTATGACTAAAGCCGAAGGTCACCTTCTACCCCGAAGCCTTCACCACCCCCTCAATCAGAAATGAAATCCTTCAAATCAAAGTCATCTTCTTCAAATCGTTCCACCTCTAGTTGGTGCCACTACCTCATTGCCTCCGCCAGTAACCTGCAGCGCTGTCACTATCACCGCAATCGCCATCATCTAAGCTCCACCTTGGCAAGTTCCAATTCGTGCTCGCGCCCTCCTCCGGATTTTTGAAGGTGAGTGTTAAAACTCATGATTTGCTTGGTTCACGAACTTTAACTTCAGTATTTAACTGAAATTCTCTTGCGTGATTTATGCTGTGAATCATTGATTGATTTTTCTGAAAATGAAATGAATTAATTTCTCGCCTTGGATATACCTTGTGATTCCTGGAAACCATTGGGATCCTCTTTCTAAATAAAAGTTGAAATGATACCTACCAAAAATGATAGTATTATATATGGTACTCGATTTTGCAAAGGAAACAGTATAGATATGTCTATATTATAGGGGCCGAGTTTTTTTTTCTTTTGGACTAACAATCAATTAGGAAACACTCTAAAAGAAAATCTGAAAATTTATTCAAAAAAATTCAATCAAATGTCAAAGACAAAGTAATTATAAAATTTGGAAGGGAGGTAATATCACTCTATATTACATTTTTGCTTCCACTAACCAGCTCAATGAATACACTATGATATTGTAATTATTATCTATCAGAGTACAACATCCGGTAGTTTGCCAATTTGCTGAGTAACCAACTTTGTTGAGGATGTAAGGTGTGTTTCACATCATATATATGTTAAGACAATGGTATTGAAAAATGATTGTTGAAAATGTAATTTGCTGAGTAATTAATTTACTGTCAAATTTATTTCCTGTTGAAACTTAAAATTTGGGATGCACCCTTTTGTCAGCAAGTGGCTTTGCCACTGAATGGTGTATTGAAAGATCACCACTTCCTTTAAAAAAAGAGAAATACTAATAATAATAATGCGTTGGTTTCTGCAAATAAATAAAATAAGTTAACAAGTAAAGGAGTATGCTTCTAATTTTATATTTAAGTATGATTGTGGGTAGTGCAGCACATATTCAAATGATTTCTACATGAATGTGTGCAGTACTGTGTCTCTCGGATGGGGTATGGTATTGGGTATTTATTTGAACCATTCTCATATTGTTTGCCATTATCCTTCATGTTTTTGGCCATAGCGTTGTTGTCCGCTGCCTTGATGATAATCGCGAATATGTAATTTGGATTTTTCTATTCGTGTCTCTTCATTTTCACCCGACTTGTTTAAGCAAGAACACCTGACAATTCACATTTAATCTAGTTGTGTTTTCTTTTGTTTTTTACTTACACCACCGTGAGCTATTAATGTTTCCTTTTGTATACCGGTTACCAAGGAAATGTATAACCATAAATGGCTTATATGATTATTTTGGCTTAATATTTACCTTATCTTCCTGTTGGTATTTGGCTGTCGAAATATATGCTACCGATATGTGATAACTTGTGTCACCATATTAGCAACCGGAACATATATGTATATTTACAGGCGCACAGTAAACCGAGTATACACTAGTTGCTAGTTTGCTTTAAATTTGACCCCACATGAGTGAAGTTTGTATGCTGCCGATCATTAATTATGCCATATGTGAGACGTTACCTATTTAAAAACAAGTGTGTTTTGCGGAGAAAGGTGGTAAAATTGGGGTTAGTGTAGGGACTATGTTAAGATATATGTTTCCTTGCTAATTGCTGCTTTTTCTTTTTTGTACCCAAGCGTGCGTTTCCAATTCTGATTGTGACTGTACACTATGGTTTCAAGAAGCAAAGTCACCATTTTGAATATATTTTGCTGATAATAGCTTCCTGTAGCGAAAAAGCTATTTCCTATTTTGCTTGGCATTAATGCTTTTTTTAGCAATGTCTATTCTTACTTTGTTTATGTTGGTAAGCTTTTAAATGTTCTCATCGTAATTTTTTTTCATAAACAAAATAGTAAAAAAAAGGGTTACCAGGCACAAACTGCGAACAAAATGTTATCCTTTGGTTAAAAGTGATTTCATGATATATCCGTTAATCAAAATTTTGGTTGATAAAAGATGATAGTATTATGAAAACCTTTTTCATATCTAAAAGCACAATACCATTGCTTTATCATTCATGTTGAACCTGAAATGCACGTGTCTTTTGGAATAGCTCAAACTGTGCATTGCCATACTTTCTCTGATTGTATTAAATCTGAAACATGCTTACTCCTTTGAAACTCGAAATTAGTTTATTTTTGCTGTATAGTCAGTTTCAGTTTTACACTTGTTATTCTTATTTGATAAGGAAATTGCTTATGTGGGTGAGAAAGTATGCTTGAACACTTTTTTTTGTCTTCCTGAAAGAATGTTTGGAACATCCTTGTCTCATTTGAACCTGGACACACTTGTGTTATTTGTTTTCGAACAAGGAGGCTATTGTTTATCCTTGGGTAAGTTGGAACTAGAACTTACATGCATTCTTTGCTATATGATGTCGTTTCCTGGATGCTGTGGCGATACACACAGGCACACATGTGCGCATGTATGTATATGCAGGATCCTGAAACCGCACATGTTACCATCTATTATTTGGCTCGGGATGCTGAGGCGGTGTACATGTATATATAAATATATACACATACACACACAAGCTTCTGAGACCATTAGTCCCTAAAATTTATAAAGGATATGAACATATGCCATACTTGATATAGTCATCGATATATGAATGATACAGACATATACTACACAACTATCTTTTTGTGTATATTTCAAAACTTAGGATTAACTGTTACATTTTAGTTTGTACTGAAGTTAATTTACTTGAACTATGATTCAATCCTGACTCGAGTGTTTAATGTTTTGCATGAAACGCTCGAGTCAGACACTGAGCGTTACAGATTTAAAGATTTCAGCCTGGGATTCGAAGAGTAGCAATGCTGGGGATTCCAAAAAATGACGTACTCTGAAGTTTTAAACCAGTAAACATTTCTTTTGTATTCAAACTATATTTGCATTCCACCGTGGTGTAACACCCCACACCCGCTAAGGTCACTCACAAAGGGAATGCCTTAACTTCGGTGGAGCATTTTAAGTGAGTATAGAACAGAAAAATTACAACAAGACATATATAAATACTTGAAAATCTAAAACATCATTTCATAGCAGCAGAAGGTAAACATGTTTAGTTACAACACCATAAAGAGTCAAGTACTAAATATCCATCCCGATAAAGACATAAATACCTAATCCTACTACATAAACAATAGCCATAAAAGAAAAGATAAGCTGAGCTCTACATCACGGTCCAAGCTCCAAAAGATAGATAGAGAAATATGATCAAAGCCCACTAGTGCTAGGCCCAACCTGAGGACCTGAGGGGGAAAAGATAAAAACAACGGGGTCAGACATAAGTCTGAGTGAGCCCTATAACTTTAACAACACAATCATTAAAGTAATTAGGGTATGATATAAACTTGGTACGGGATGACTGGGGATAAATGACTACACTAAGTAGCCAACTAGACATAAGGTGAACTAAGATAACGGTAAAGATGCATCTACCCACCCAAGGGTAATTACTAACTGCACCACACCAGTCATTCCTACTTAAAGGTTGATCCCTACCAAGGACTTAGAAAATTTACCCAGTAGTTTCGTGTACCCCTAGCTGACTACATAGGTGCCGTCTGCCCCTATCTCCACTAGGTGTACCCACTACTCCCCAAGCGATCGGCTCCCTACCGTAGATACCCGTGCTGGCCCCACAGTGGGGTGTATCACTCCCCAAAGTGGCAACCCGATACAACCAATGGTGCACGGCTTATACCTACACGATGCAACAACGTCTTACCTACCAGCCCGGGTCCACACACGCATATGAAACCCGTTGGACTTGCGTTGCCACCGCTAACCCGTTTTGGCCTCTTATAGTCAAGCCCAGTACGCGTGTCCCGTCCTCGACATGGGTCGAGCCCAATAAGATACATATGGGTTACTGGTTGAAATGGGCCCCCACAAGCTACCCACCTAAGCTTGTCACTTTATCTAGTGCATCCCACTTAACCCTTTAATCATGTTTAATTACATGTTTCCACTTGGTTAAGTATTCTAATCGTATTTTCTATTGCCACCCAAGGCAACCCACTAGATTTCCACATGCCACCCAAGCCACTTACTTGATTTCCTCATGCCACCCAAGGCACCCACTTAACCCCTCATGCCCACTACATGCTTATCTGGTTAAGTGTTTCTTAATTGATTAAAAACGTAACCGTTGTAAAGACCTCTCACATTAGACTATCTTTTATGGCAGCTGGATTTGCCGGTTGGGTCCCGGCAGCCTTACGCCATAACCGAGTCTAACCTCATGTCTATACACTTGTCACGTATTTAGTTTGTGCCTAAGACCTCTCACATTGGGCCAACCATTTGTAGCCGCTGGATTTGCCGGTCGGTTCTGGGCAGTCTTACGCTACAAAAGGGTCCAACCTCGTGTCTTAGTCGATTAATTACACCTAATTAATCACCCCTATATTTCGAATTAATTTTCCCTAATTAATTCCAATTTTGACGATGTACATAATTGACTCAATTATGTCCATCCACTTTATGGTATGCATAATCATACCAACTTCATACCATTTCATTAACATGTATATTAACCCCATCGTTCCCCACGTAATTCGCTAACATGACATAAAAGGGAAGATTCATCACAAATACAATGGGTTCAACTTGCATAACATTAGCATCAACATGGTTTTTAAAGGTGTCAACATGCATATAGCATCAACCCAACTAGCATAAATAATCAACCCAAACTTGCATGAATCGCATATGTCATAAAGAGGTTAAATTGCATAAGTTATTTATGTCATACAAAGGGGTAAACTAGCATATGTATGTATGACATACAAAGGGGTTAACTTGCATATGTATGCATATCATACTAAGGTGTCAACTTGCACATGTTACTTGCATATAATCAAACACCAAACTTGCATAACATGTCATATATGAACTTGCATATAATCTTACACCAAACTTGCATAACATATCATATATGAACTTGCATATAATCTTACACCAAACTTGCATAATCATGGTGTCATAATGGATCAATGTTTATCATAGCAATTTGCATAACTAGCATCATGAACACATAGCCTAACACTTGCATAACATCATGATCATATAGCATATAACTTGCATAACATCATGAACATGTAGCATATGACTTGCATAACTTGCATAACATCATGAACATGTAGCATATGACTTGCATAACTTGCATAACATCACAAACACATAGCATATAACTTGCATAACATGCATAACATCATTAACACATAGCATATAACTTGCATAACATGCATAACATCATTAACACATAGCATATAACTTGCATAACTTGCATTGATCCACATTCATAGCCATAACCTCATTATATCCTATCATAATCATTCCAACAATTGGTCATTAAGGCTATAGAAAACTCAAAACTTGTTGATTAGCACTCCTAAGAAGAAGATTAAGTTGCTAGAGTTGATTAGAGGTTGATTTGAGAAGTTATCTTCCTCTTTAATTTGATGGAGGCTCCTTCAAGTTGCATTTTGATGGCATAACGGTGTTGTAGCTATTTTTAGTATGAATTAGGGTAGTCTTAGGGTGTATTTATAGATTAGTTAGGTGTTTTAGGCCATTAGATTAACCCTAAATCAGATTAGAGCCGTCAGATCACGTCCTAGCCACCAAAGCCCAGCCCAAGAGCCAAACTGATGCACCCAGGTCACCTGGGCTCGACCAGGGAGGTCGACCCCCAGGTCGACACTAGGGTCGACACCCTAGTCGACCTGGTGGGCAGGTCGACTCCCCAGTCGACCCCCAGGTCGACTCCCTGGGTCTGGCGGGAATTTTCCCGCTACTTCTGAAATTTGAAATTTCTGTTTTTAAATCTGTTTTTAAATTTTTTGAAACTTCTTCGGGCCATATCTGGGTCGTACGGACTCCGATTTTCGAAAACTCGGACTCTATTTCGCGTATTTTTCCGAGACGAACGTAATGGCATAGCCCGTTTCCCCTGATTCAGATTTTAAAATTTAATTCTTCCCTGTTTTATATTATAGCAAATTATTCAACATACGGGGTGTTACATTCTCCCCTACTTAAAGGATTTCGTCCCCGAAATCTCTAAGTCAAGAAGAACGTATCCTACCAACCAAACAACCATCTACTCAAACCATCAAACACTGGCATCCATTGTCCTTAGAGTTTCTAATGCTGTATGAACATATGCAAAGAGTGTGTGTATATGTTCCCTGTCTAATGCAAAATCAGGCGGTCTACTGATTCAGTTGACCTCCTTAATGCAAACCATGATAGTGCCATGCATCCAATATGTATGCGAAAGAACCCTATCGACACATACTATTTCTACATGAGTGCACAATCATTCACCAAAATGCATCATCCATATGATAGCACAACCATTATACATCCATTAATATAGCTACCTACACACATTATATGCAATATGCAATATGAAGTGATTGAGCCGATCTAGTGCCTAAGGTGTGTCTATATGCATGCACGAGCAACCACTAGCAGCCACTTGCATCCACACGCATCCATCAAACATAACATGTCTCAAACACATGTTTCAGCCATAGGTTTACCCTATCTAAAGGTCAAAGGTACTAATGAGAGGACATACTAAAGATAAGTACTAGACAAACGATAAAGGAGAAGTTAAAAGACATACCCTCAAAAAGGAATGGGTACAATGAACGCATCTTCGCTTCTGTCTCCCAAGTAGCATTGCTCTCATCCTCTCCCCATTGCACTTTGACTAGTCGCACCTCTCTGTTCCTCAACTTCCTAATCTCTGACCCAAGGATGCGGGTAGGAGCTCGTCGAATAGTCGCATCACGCTCTACCTCCACTTCTTTAAGCAAGCTCGGCTCTACCACCTCTGCGGTCTCATGTAGGCACTTCCTCAAATGTGACACATGGAATACGTCATGTACCCCACTAAGTCTCTCGGGTAAATCCACTCTATATGCCATCCGTCCAATCCTTTCCTTAATAGGAAATGGCCCAACAAATCTTGGAGCTAACTTCCCAACGGACCCAAAGCGAACTACATTCCGTAATGGAGATACTTTGACAAAGACCATGTCCCCAACATCAAACTCAAGATCCGTCCTCCTCTTATCCGCGTAAGATTTCTGCCTATCCTGCGCTGCTTTCATCCTTCTTCGATTCAAATCAATCTTCTCCGAAGTCTCTCTAACCATATCGGGCCCAAGCAAGATCTTATCCGTAGATTCCCACCAACATGTAGGTGATCGACAAGGCCTTCCATAAAGAGCTTCGAAAGGAGCCATACCAATACTGGACTGAAAGCTGTTATTATACGCGAACTCCACCTATGGAAGATGCTCTTCCCATGTACCTCCAAAATCTAAGATACAAAGCCTCAAAAGGTCTTCCAGAACACGATTCACCCTCTCGGTCTGGCCGTCCGTCTGAGGATGATATGCGATGCTCAAACACAACTGAGCCCCTACCGCCTCTTGCAAACTCCTCCAAAACTCACTAGTGAAGATAGGATCTCGATCACTCACTATGCTAAAGGGTACCCCATGCAATCGAACTATCTCTCGAAGATAAACTGAAGCTGGCCATGGAGCAGTCCTCTTGCTCTTCACGGGTATGAAATGGGCACTCTTAGTAAGTCTGTCTACCACAACCCAAATTCCCGTATTACCCTTCCTCGATCTGGGTAACCCATCAATAAAATCCATCGAGACGCTATCCCACTTCCATTGCGGAACTTCCAATGGGTGTAGCAACCCACCGGGCTTCTTTTGCTCCGCTTTCACTTGTTGGCACACCAAGCATCTACCGACATACTCGGCCACATCTTTCTTCATACCGGCCCAAAAGAAAACTCGCTTCATGTCTTGGTACATCTTGTCCCCACCGGGATGAATGGTCATCCTAGAACGGTGTCCATCATCAAGAATAGCCTTCCTCAAACCCTCGTCTTGCGGTACACAAAGTCTACCGTCTCTACGCAAGCACCCCCTATTGTCTAGGGTGTACCTACTCAAATGGCTGGACGACTCCCCCCTTATGAGCCTCTCTACCAACTCAACCAACTGTGGGTCGTCCCTCTGTGCCTCGCCAATCCATCCCAAAAGAGTAGGTCTGACCTCCAAGGATGCTAGCAAACCGGGTATATAGTCAACGGAAGGTCTGAAATCAAACATCGAGATAAATTCCAAACTTCGTCGTTCCACGAACAATGGTGTAACACCCCGCCTCCGCTAGGGTCACTCGCAAAGGAATGCACTAGCTTTAGAGGGGCATTATTGGTAAACATGCACAGAAATATCACAAGACAGAACATATAAAATAGCGGAAGTAAAATCGAACTTTCATAAACATTAATAATTAAGGTCTAAAGCCTTTTACATCAGAGTACATCAAAACCTGTCTTGCAATAATAAAGAAGCATTAAGACTTTTCCATAAATTATTCCCCAAATAAAACAGTAAAGTAGCCATAGCCAAGAAAAGTCCAAGCCATCCATGATGACCTTCAAGCAGAAGAAGTCTGAACTAAACAACAGTATTTCCTCCCTGTAACCTGGGGGGGAAACGGAAGACAAGAAGCGAAAGAAAACGGGGTCAGTCATAAAGACTGGTAAGCCCTATCTACTATCAGCATATAAACTAGTAAAGTTAACTGGCATGAGGAACTGAGATGAACATAAGCATGATAACAAGATAGATAAGCTAAATCAGAATAACAGGATAACTACTGAACTAAGGTATCATGATAAACTACGGTGTCATGATAATTCAAGGTATCATATCGCCAGACTTCTATCAAGTATACTATCCCAAGGTATCTACCCCGTCTAACATCCCACGGTATCTATTCCGTATATTCTTCCTGGTTCTAACATGTATATTTGCTCTGCACCCTCCGTACTAGTATCCCAGCCTTGTTATGTGTTAACCATGAATGTCCCTTACTCAAAATCGTGTAATGGTCCATGTCAACCTAACATATCGCATATATATAGGTTACTCAAATCATATGTTTCTTTCCATGTATATAAGTTCAGTCCTTTGCCGTACCTCGTACGGGCTTCCTCATGTCGTATTATCCTTGAAATCGTTTTGACTGTCACCCTTGTTCTAGCTAGGCTCTTCCATATGAATCATCGTTTGAACTACTAGGACTTACGCCACCTAGCACCCTAGGGATTACGCTTGCCTATTGCACGCTTTCGTATTTTGGTTTGGGTTAAACCACCTAGGCCACTAGGGATTATGCTAACCCTCAACCGCGCCCTTTTTCCCACGCATTCATCGTGAATCGTTTTTCTATAACTGTATGCACATGTATCACATCGTGCCATCCGAGTCGTGTCACAGGGCAAAACAAGAAATACGGGACTCGGTCGGGAGCTTTAGATTTATCTGCCGATGCAGATACTAAGGTTTGCTTTTCTACACGTGGCTATGGTCCCACGAGACCCCTCCCTCAACTAGTGAAAGGCAACACAAGAGAAAATCTTGCATGAGAACTACAATCCGGCCAGCCCACATCCTACGGCCTACCTCACCCATAATTAGATAGCAATTATGGTCTGTTGGGTGTTCCCTGCCTTTCCGTACGTACACGCTTGACTCAAGATGGTAGATGATCAACGAACTTGCTATCTCGGGCACCTTATGTATTCGTCGACTCACTGCTATCCACCCCAGTCTTTAGGTCGCTCGCATAGCAACCAAGGCATATTCTTGGTTCTTCTACCGCAGACCTCAACCTCTCGTGAGCCTAGTATAATGACCTGGCAGCTCACAGAGGGATCCCAAGAATATCCTCACGTTCCCTGAAGCCGCTGCTTCGTTACCCAGTTCGCTGGAGCCTTTATCTAAATCAGATAGCCTGCTCCTACACGTATACTTAAACGATGATCTACCGTATCGGGTTACTCATCTATCTAAGAGGTGGTCCAAATTTTCCTTGGCTAAGAATTATTACTTAGTTTCTTTTAACTAAGGTTTACCACTTAGCCTTATTTCCATAATCCTTGTTAACTACGGTTATTTACCTAATCCTCCGAATTAGGGTTTATCTAATGGGTTAGGTGTCACTTAAGTTCATAACTTAGCTCGTCTACAAACCATGTCCAAATTGGCTAAGTATCCAAGTCCAAGACTTAACCCTACAAACCATGTGTCAAGTTGGCTAAGTATATTAAGCAATCCATAACTTAACCTCGTCTAATTATCATTTTAGATTGGTTAATTATATAAATTAACTTGACCTTGTCAAACTACCGAGTCAAATCGGTCAAGCGTATTCAAGTGATTCGTGACTTAGCCTTATCATGTTTTCACGTTAGATTGGTTAAGTATAGGTCACTTAACCACATCAAACTAACGAGTTAGATTGGTTAAGTTTAGTTTACTTAACCACATCAAATTAACGAGTTAGATTGGTTAAGTTTAGGTCACTTAACCACATCAAATCTTCATGTATAATTGGTTAAGTATAAGTTGCTTAACCCCATTAAATTATCACGTTAAGTTGGTTAGGTAATTGTTACTTACCCTCATTGAATTACCAAGTTTAAATTGGTTAAGTATTTAACTTAACCCCATCGAATTACCGTGTTTAGATTAGTTAAGTGTGGATTACTTAACCCCATCTAATTACCGTGGTTAGGTTAGTTAAGTCTTAATTACTTAACCTCATCTAATTACCCAGTCGGATTAGTTAAGTGTAAATTACTTAACCCCATCCCCTAATCATCTTGCATGGTTAAGTGTCATTAAGGAAATCAAGCCCGGTCCCACTTAACCTACCCGTTCGTGTCATATCGGTTAAGTGTCATTAGTCAAATTTACTTAACCTTATCATGTGGCATTAATTTAATTAATGCACTCTTAACCTCTCACATTAGACCTTGTTGTGGTTACTAGTTAAGCCGGGCGGGTCCGGGTAGATTTACACCACAACCTAGTCTAACCTCGGGTCTTAAGCGCGACATGACCAACTTCTCACATTGGGTCCTATTGTTTGCAACTACTAGTTAGGCCGGTCGGTTCCGGGTAGTTTTACGTTGCAAACTCAACCCAACCTCGAGTTGGCCACACTTATATTATCTAAGTTCATCATGTTTCCAAAACATGTTACAAGTTTTTCAAGCATTTGGGTAGACCTAACTTAATAGGTAAATTCCCAAAGGGTAGACCTAACTTAATAGGTAAATTCCTAAGCTCATGTTTTATGCATACTTACATGTCAACTTTCATGTTATATTTCAAGTCATGTTTTCAAATTGTATTTTCATGCCATTAGAAATTACCCATAACATAACCCAACGCTTTTAAACTCGCATATACGTTCGCAACAACGTAGTGGATTAAAAGAAGAGACTTGGCAAAAGCATGACAAAGATGGATATTAAGCCACAAATGAATCATGGTGGCGAATGAGGCACAAATGTGTTCATTAGCTTGCATATACCATTGTTAAGCCTCAAAAACATGCATAAACCCAAACTTGGCACATAAGCGAATCATGGTGATAAACAACATGGAATGATGACAAGTAACTCGCATATGACCTCACATAAGGGTTATGGCTTCATATGCAAGTTGACATGAAGGTTATAAGGGTTCTCATGTTGCATAATGCAACATTTCAACATAAAGGTCAAAGCTTTATGACCACAAGACCAAGGTAATGACTTTATAAGCTTGCATAAGATGATAGCATGCTACATACTAATGTTTAAACCCACTTACAACATGTCATATTAAGTTTAAAGTTCATATCTAGTAGTAGGAGAAGGGCTTACCTTGCTATGAAGGCCTAAATCGATTAAACCAAAGCTTATGATGAAGCCTATGCATGCCATCACCCAAAAACCCAAAGATGGATGCACCAAATCACTAAAAACACCATCTTTATAAACAAAGATCATAGCTTTTGCCTTGAAATCAACTTGAGAAGCTCTCATACTAACATAGGGACTCTCTAACACTCTCATGATCATGAAACCTCTCATAGAAATGAAGTGGAGGCTAGGATAGTTGAGTGGAGGCCATGAGAGTAGAAATTTGGCCATAGTTTAGTTGCATGAATGAATAATGAGGATTTAGGATAGGTTAGGGTCTTATTTATAGATTAGGCAAGTGTTTTAGGCCATAGGATTAAACCTAGATTCAATCCAAGCCATCAAAGCATGTCTTGGGGAAGAAGTCAAGTGTAGGAACCATCTAGGGCCTTTAGATTAAAGATGAACCATGAGAACCATCCAAATGCAAAATCTGCATTTGAGCGAATCGGCCCACGGGTTGACAGCCAAACACCCTGGATTAACCCCTAGTCGACCCAGCGAGCTCGGGTCGACCTCAAAAATCGGCCGGTTCGGTTATTCCCCTCTCCCAATTCGCTGTTTTGAACATTTTTGCATATTTATTTATTTAATTTTCAATTATATATATATATATCAATATATATATATATATTTCTCTGCGCAACCCATTTCACTTAATTAAGTATACTTTAATTTGGGAATTTTTCGTGAAACTTCGCGAGGCCATATCTTGGTCATACGGACTCCGATTTTCGAAAACTCGGACTCTATTTCGCGTATTTTTCCGAGACGAACGCAATGGCATAGCCCGTTTCACTTGATTCAGAATTTAAAATTAAATTCTTCCTTGATTCTCGTCTTTAATCATGTTATCGAAATACGGGTTGTTACATTCTCCCCACCTTTTAGGATTTCGTCCCCGAAATCTCCAAGTTAGGAAGAACATATCCTACCATCCATCATCCATCTACTCAAAACATCATCCACGAGCAACCATTGTCCTTAGATGATTTCTAATGCTGTATGAATATATGCAAGATGTGTGTGTACATGTTCCTTAGCTAATGCTAATGATCAGGCCTGAATAATCTTTCTAATGCAAAATATGTATAGTGCCATGAATCCAACATGTATGCAAATAGTCCTAGTCATATAGATACTATATGCGTGCACAATCATTCATTCATATGCAACAACCGCATGATAATACATTCGATTTCATCCATAAACAAGTATGAATACTCGTGCATATGCAATATGAAATGTGACCGAGTCGAGCTAGTATCTGATGTGTATTCGCGCATCCACGAGCAACCACTTGCAACCACTTGCAACCATATCAATCATAACATGTTTCAAATACATGTTTACATCCATAGGGTTCTACCTAGAATTCCCTGAAACAGGGTCGAGAAGATAAACAGGACAAACTCCTTACAGGGTTTGTAACGGAGAATAGGACCGAGAGGATGTCCACAAAAGATAACCTACAAGTAAGCTCTACAGAAAACAGGGATCAAGGATATACTCCCAAAAAGAGATATCATGCGCGTATCTAGTCTTTGACCATCAAAGTCGTATTTCCTTGAGCTTAATTCTATTGTGCCTTGACCGTCTTTTAACTTCGCGATTTCGTAGCTTCTTATTTCCTGTTTCCATAGCATGAGCTGGAACTCATTTCTTCGTCGCCTCTCGTTCCACTTGCACTTATCCTTTTCCCAGAATACTTGGCGCAAACATGACTGCGTACTCATGATCTCATGCAAGCTTTCCAAAATTCACTAGTGAATCTTGGATCTCGTTTATATACTATAAGGCATTCCATGTAGAAGAACTTTCTCGTGAAAGTAAACAGATGTCAATCAGGTTATCATGCGCACTTACTAGGGTGATCTCTATAACCCATGCATAAATGAAGTAAACCATCCATCTTATTGGCGAACACCACTCGATCGGGCTTCAAATTTCCAATAAAGGCATCAAGGGATTCTAAGTGACTAGTCATGACAGAACCTCAAAAAGGTTACCCGATACTTCGAGGGCATTACCAAGGCTAGTCAAAAGGTCTAACTACCCTCCTATCAAAACCGAGAGTGGCACCCCCTACTGGATAACCACTTCATCCCTAGAATCCATCCATAGCTTATAAACATAAGCATTATTTCCAAACTCAACACTTGGCATAGACATTCCCAAATCCAAACAAGTCATGTATAAATGGACTGATTCTCCAATAGGACTTTGAGACAAAAATGGGATTCTCTATTACGCTAGTACTTAAGGTGCAGAGACTCAACTATCGAAGCAGACTTAAATGATACGAACAACGAAGTCCTAACGGGATGATAGAGAAGAAAAGCTAAACCTTTAACAAGATCGTTACCCTCCTTCCGAGGTACTCTAGAAATGAGAGCATACTACTGCCCTCCCGATGATCTTGTCCTTGTCCCATAATACTTAACTATCAGCCCCGTTTTACCATGCCAAAGGTACTCTCTCGTCATGGGTTTCATTGTTCATCTTTCTCTCTCATTCTGAGTTGAGCCATACCAACAAGTTGCTCATCCTTAAACTCGTATCCTTTATCCTCTTTCTCACTATCCTTTCTTATAACGCGGCCACTGGTCTCCCGAGAACAGCCTCCATCGCATGGAAAGCACTTTCGAAGATAGAAAAGACTAGTCGCAGTTAAAACCACTGTGACTACAGATGGAGGAAAGAAAGGAAAAGAGATTCAATCAAGGAAACCAGGATAGTGCTAATGGCCTTTGGGGAATAGCCTTTTTCTTTTTAAAAGAAAATTTTCTTGAAAAATGCTTCTTTATAAACGATTTTCAAATAGTTTTCAGAAGGTCTTTAAAAACTTTTGCCCAGTCTGGTAACCTTCTGCTCTGATACCAAATGTAACACCCCGCCTCCGCTAGGGTCACTCGCAAAGGAATGCACTAGCTTTAGAGGGGCATTATTGGTAAACATGCACAGAAATATCACAAGACAGAACATATAAAATAGCGGAAGTAAAATCGAACTTTCATAAACATTAATAATTAAGGTTTAAAGCCTTTTACATCAGAGTACATCAAAACCTGTCTTGCAATAATAAAGAAGCATTAAGACTTTTCCATAAATTATTCCCCAAATAAAACAGTAAAGTAGCCATAGCCAAGAAAAGTCCAAGCCATCCATGATGACCTTCAAGCAGAAGAAGTCTGAACTAAACAACAGTATTTCCTCCCTGTAACCTGGGGGGGAAACGGAAGACAAGAAGCGAAAGAAAACGGGGTCAGTCATAAAGACTGGTAAGCCCTATCTACTATCAGCATATAAACTAGTAAAGTTAACTGGCATGAGGAACTGAGATGAACATAAGCATGATAACAAGATAGATAAGCTAAATCAGAATAACAGGATAACTACTGAACTAAGGTATCATGATAAACTACGGTGTCATGATAATTCAAGGTATCATATCGCCAGACTTCTATCAAGTATACTATCCCAAGGTATCTACCCCGTCTAACATCCCACGGTATCTATTCCGTATATTCTTCCTGGTTCTAACATGTATATTTGCTCTGCACCCTCCGTACTAGTATCCCAGCCTTGTTATGTGTTAACCATGAATGTCCCTTACTCAAAATCGTGTAATGGTCCATGTCAACCTAACATATCGCATATATATAGGTTACTCAAATCATATGTTTCTTTCCATGTATATAAGTTCAGTCCTTTGCCGTACCTCGTACGGGCTTCCTCATGTCGTATTATCCTTGAAATCGTTTTGACTGTCACCCTTGTTCTAGCTAGGCTCTTCCATATGAATCATCGTTTGAACTACTAGGACTTACGCCACCTAGCACCCTAGGGATTACGCTTGCCTATTGCACGCTTTCGTATTTTGGTTTGGGTTAAACCACCTAAGCCACTAGGGATTATGCTAACCCTCAACCGCGCCCTTTTTCCCACGCATTCATCGTGAATCGTTTTTCTATAACTGTATGCACATGTATCACATCGTGCCATCCGAGTCCTGTCACAGGGCAAAACAAGAAATACGGGACTCGGTCGGGAGCTTTAGATTTATCTGCCGATGCAGATACTAAGGTCTGCTTTTCTACACGTGGCTATGGTCCCACGAGACCCCTCCCTCAACTAGTGAAAGGCAACACAAGAGAAAATCTTGCATGAGAACTACACTCCGGCCAGCCCACATCCTACGGCCTACCTCACCCATAATTAGATAGCAATTATGGTCTGTTGGGTGTTCCCTGCCGTTCCGTACGTACACGCTTGACTCAAGATGGTAGATGATCGACGAACTTGCTATCTCGGGCACCTTATGTATTCGTCGACTCACTGCTATCCACCCCAGTCTTTAGGTCGCTCGCATAGCAACCAAGGCATATTCTTGGTTCTTCTACCGCAGACCTCAACCTCTCGTGAGCCTAGTATAATGACCTGGCAACTCACAGAGGGATCCCAAGTATATCCTCACGTTCCCTGAAGCCGCTGCTTCGTTACCCAGTTCGCTGGAGCCTTTATCTAAATCAGATAGCCTGCTCCTACACGTATACTTAAACGATGATCTACCGTATCGGGTTACTCATCTATCTAAGAGGTGGTCCAAATTTTCCTTGGCTAAGAATTATTACTTAGTTTCTTTTAACTAAGGTTTACCACTTAGCCTTATTTCCATAATCCTTGTTAACTACAGTTATTTACCTAATCCTCCGAATTAGGGTTTATCTAATGGGTTAGGTGTCACTTAAGTTCATAACTTAGCTCGTCTACAAACCATGTCCAAATTGGCTAAGTATCCAAGTCCAAGACTTAACCCTACAAACCATGTGTCAAGTTGGCTAAGTATATTAAGCAATCCATAACTTAACCTCGTCTAATTATCATTTTAGATTGGTTAATTATATAAATTAACTTGACCTTGTCAAACTACCGAGTCAAATCGGTCAAGCGTATTCAAGTGATTCGTGACTTAGCCTTATCATGTTTTCACATTAGATTGGTTAAGTATAGGTCACTTAACCACATCAAACTAACGAGTTAGATTGGTTAAGTTTAGTTTACTTAACCACATCAAATTAACGAGTTAGATTGGTTAAGTTTAGGTCACTTAACCACATCAAATCTTCATGTATAATTGGTTAAGTATAAGTTGCTTAACCCCATTAAATTATCACGTTAAGTTGGTTAGGTATTGGTTACTTACCCTCATTGAATTACCAAGTTTAAATTGGTTAAGTATTTAACTTAACCCCATCGAATTACCGTGTTTAGATTAGTTAAGTGTGGATTACTTAACCCCATCTAATTACCGTGGTTAGGTTAGTTAAGTCTTAATTACTTAACCTCATCTAATTACCCAGTCGGATTAGTTAAGTGTAAATTACTTAACCCCATCCCCTAATCATCTTGCATGGTTAAGTGTCATTAAGGAAATCAAGCCCGGTCCCACTTAACCTACCCGTTCGTGTCATATCGGTTAAGTGTCATTAGTCAAATTTACTTAACCTTATCATGTGGCATTAATTTAATTAATGCACTCTTAACCTCTCACATTAGACCTTGTTGTGGTTACTAGTTAAGCCGGGCGGGTCCGGGTAGATTTACACCACAACCTAGTCTAACCTCGGGTCTTAAGCGCGACATGACCAAATTCTCACATTGGGTCCTATTGTTTGCAACTACTAGTTAGGCCGGTCGGTTCCGGGTAGTTTTACGTTGCAAACTCAACCCAACCTCGAGTTGGCCACACTTATATTATCTAAGTTCATCATGTTTCCAAAACATGTTACAAGTTTTTCAAGCATTTGGGTAGACCTAACTTAATAGGTAAATTCCCAAAGGGTAGACCTAACTTAATAGGTAAATTCCTAAGCTCATGTTTTATGCATACTTACATGTCAACTTTCATGTTATATTTCAAGTCATGTTTTCAAATTGTATTTTCATGCCATTAGAAATTACCCATAACATAACCCAACGCTTTTAAACTCGCATATACGTTCGCAACAACGTAGTGGATTAAAAGAAGAGACTTGGCAAAAGCATGACAAAGATGGATATTAAGCCACAAATGAATCATGGTGGCGAATGAGGCACAAATGTGTTCATTAGCTTGCATATACCATTGTTAAGCCTCAAAAACATGCATAAACCCAAACTTGGCACATAAGCGAATCATGGTGATAAACAACATGGAATGATGACAAGTAACTCGCATATGACCTCACATAAGGGTTATGGCTTCATATGCAAGTTGACATGAAGGTTATAAGGGTTCTCATGTTGCATAATGCAACATTTCAACATAAAGGTCAAAGCTTTATGACCACAAGACCAAGGTAATGACTTTATAAGCTTGCATAAGATGATAGCATGCTACATACTAATGTTTAAACCCACTTACAACATGTCATATTAAGTTTAAAGTTCATATCTAGTAGTAGGAGAAGGGCTTACCTTGCTATGAAGGCCTAAATCGATTAAACCAAAGCTTATGATGAAGCCTATGCATGCCATCACCCAAAAACCCAAAGATGGATGCACCAAATCACTAAAAACACCATCTTTATAAACAAAGATCATAGCTTTTGCCTTGAAATCAACTTGAGAAGCTCTCATACTAACATAGGGACTCTCTAACACTCTCATGATCATGAAACCTCTCATAGAAATGAAGTGGAGGCTAGGATAGTTGAGTGGAGGCCATGAGAGTAGAAATTTGGCCATAGTTTAGTTGCATGAATGAATAATGAGGATTTAGGATAGGTTAGGGTCTTATTTATAGATTAGGCAAGTGTTTTAGGCCATAGGATTAAACCTAGATTCAATCCAAGCCATCAAAGCATGTCTTGGGGAAGAAGTCAAGTGTAGGAACCATCTAGGGCCTTTAGATTAAAGATGAACCATGAGAACCATCCAAATGCAAAATCTGCATTTGAGCGAATCGGCCCACGGGTTGACAGCCAAACACCCTGGATTAACCCCTAGTCGACCCAGCGAGCTCGGGTCGACCTCAAAAATCGGCCGGTTCGGTTATTCCCCTCTCCCAATTCGCTGTTTTGAACATTTTTGCATATTTATTTATTTAATTTTCAATTATATATATATATATATATCAATATATATATATATTTCTCTGCGCAACCCATTTCACTTAATTAAGTATACTTTAATTTGGGAATTTTTCGTGAAACTTCGCGAGGCCATATCTTGGTCATACGGACTCCGATTTTCGAAAACTCGGACTCTATTTCGCGTATTTTTCCGAGACGAACGCAATGGCATAGCCCGTTTCACTTGATTCAGAATTTAAAATTAAATTCTTCCTTGATTCTCGTCTTTAATCATGTTATCGAAATACGGGTTGTTACAAATGGACTCAAGGACAACCTTTTTCTACTCAAGGCGTCCGCCACCACGTTACCCTTGCCAGGGGTATACGCTATCTCGAAATCATAAGATGCTAAGAACTCCATCCACCTTTGTTGTCTCAAGTTCAAATCCTTCTGAGAAAACATGTACTTCAATGATTTGTGGTCAGTGAACAATTCGAATCTCTCGCCAAGAAGATAATGGCGCCAAATATTAAGCGCAAAAACAATAGCGGCCAACTCTAGATCATGGGTAGGGTAATTCTTCTCATGCTTTCTCAACTGCCTTCCACTGTAGGCTATTACCCTTCCCTCTTGCATTAAGACTGCGCCTAGTCCAGTCCCACAAGCATCGGTATAGACAACAAATGGCTTACTCCCATCTGGCAACACTAAGACTGGAGCTGTGGTTAAAGCTCTCTTTAACTGTCGGAACGCATCATCACAATCTACGTCCCATACGAAGACTAGATTCTTCTTCGTCAAGCGAGTTAATGGGGCTGATATCTTCGCAAAGTCCTTGATAAACTTCCTATAGTAGCCAGCCAACCCCAAGAAACTCCTCACCTCGGTAGCATTCTTCGGAACCTTCCAATCTTGGATGGACACTACCTTCGCGGGATCCACAGCTATCCCTTCCTTGGAGACCACGTGCCCCAAGAACCGCACTTCCTTCCTCCAGAAGTGACATTTAGAGAATTTAGCCTTAAGGCTATGCGCTCGAAGAGTCTCTAACACTTCCCTAAGATGTAGGGCATGCTCTTCTTCACTCTTAGAAAAGACTAAGATGTCATCCACAAAGACCACCACAAACTTATTAAGAAACTCCCTGAACACCCTACTCATCAAATCAACAAAGTATGCAGGGGCGTTCGTCAAACCAAATGGCATCACCAACCACTCATAGAAACCATCCGGAGTCCTAAAGGCAGTCTTGTCTATGCTATCCTCAGCCACCCTCAACTGATGAAACCCCGTGGCTAAGTCCAACTGAGAAAATACTGAAGCGCCAACCAACTGATCAAAGAGATCATCAATCCTTGGCAATGGGTGTCTATTCTTCTTTGTGAGCCTGTTGAGTTCTCTATAGTCTACACAAAGTCTGAGGGACCCATCCGCCTTCGTGGCAAAAACTACTGGAGCACCCCACTCCGATATACTTCGTCTTATGAACCCCTTCTCAAGCAACTCCCCTACTTGCTTATGGAGTTCCCTCCTCTCACGAGGAGCCATGTGGCGCACTGGTAAAGATACTGGTTTAGCATTATCCACCAGATATATTCGGAAGTCCATCTCCCGCTTCGGAGGTAAACCCTTCACCTCCTCAAACACATCCGAGTATTCCCTGACCACTCTAACAGATCGCAAACTCTCGACCGAAGCGTCAAGCGATTCAAGATAACTTAGCATAACAAAACCCATGGGATTACAAGAGATCTCGAGAGTGTTACCCAAGCGGGTCATGAGCCTAACAACTCTCCTTACACAATCAAGAACGACACCATTACTGGATAACCAGTCCATGCCCAAAATAAACCCATAGCCCGTGAAGCCCAAAACAAAAGCATCACATCTAAACTCAACGCTAAGTATAGAAATCTTCAAACCTAAACATATCATGGACAAATAAGTGGAGCCCCCAATTGGGTTTGAAACAACCAAGGGATCATCTACTAGACTGGTGTCTAAGTGTAGTGACTCAACTAATGATGATGAGATAAACGAATGCGATGCGCCAGAATCAAACAATGTACGGACAGGATGATCAAATAGAAAAACCAGACTTTCAACGGAAATAGTTCTACCTCTTTCCTGAATTGGTGGAACCGCGAGAGCCTGAACTTGCCCCCTTGCCTGACCCGGTGCCATAAGAGCTTGCACCTGTCCTCCTGAGGTAGATCCCGTCCTTTGCCCCTTCTTAGGGAAATCCTTCACTAGATGCCCTGCTTCACCACAGTGGTAGCAGCCAATCTTCTTCTTCTTCCGACAATCTTTGCATAGGTGGCCTGGTATCCCGCAATTGAAGCACTTCTTCTTTCCCTTGCCACCGTTGCCTTTCCCACCTTTGTTTTGTTGCTGTTGAGGTCTCTTTTGATATCCTTTCTTCTCAGGTGCCTTATTAGCATTGGGACCCTTCTCTTCCTCATGCATGAGTGCCATGTCAACTAGCTTCTCAAAGGTGGCCCCCATAGGGATGTGAGTCATAGCCAATCCATGCATCGGTTCATTCAAGCCCTTAACGAAACTCAAAGCCTTCTTCTCCAGTGTATTCACCATGTCTATGCCAAACCTTGCCAATTGATTAAACTTGTTGACATATTCCTTCACCGAGAGGTTTCCTTGCTTTAGAGTCAAGAACCTTTCCATATACAAGTTTTCCTCCGCCCTTGAGACAAACTTTGCCACAAATCTTTGCCTGAAATCCGCCCAAGAGTCAACAGGGCATTCTCCATTAGTGACCTCCCACCAGAATGAGGCCTCTCCCTTCATTAACCGAGCGACTAACTTGACTTTCTTTCCTTCTTCCATCTCAAAGATATCTATCAACTCTTCCACCTCCTTAAGCCAATCTCTAGCCTCCGCAAAAGTTTCTAATCCTTGAAAAGGTTTCCCTCCCATAGCCTTAAATTCCTTGCAAGTCTTAGCAAAAGTATCCGTGCGAGGAGGAGGAGGGGGAGGAGGAAGATCGGGTGCTACTGTTGGTGGAGGAACATTTGCTGGACCCGCAGTGGCGGCCCTAGCCTCCATCAATCTCCTATACCATACTGGTATCGTCACACCCTCCGGAAAGTTAAGATCTTCAGCCATGCTGAAATGAAAAAGGAAAGATTCAAAACGGAGAATTCGAAAGATAAAGATATGGCTATTGGGGATTATGCTTTTCTTTCAAAAACCTTTTCTCTTTAAAGACATGTTTTTGAAAATACTTCTTCCGAAAATGTTTTTAGAAAAACAGTTTCTAAAAATTTTATCTGTTCTGGTAACCTTCGCTCTGATACCACGTGTAACACCCCACACCCGTTAAGGTCACTCGTAAAGGGAATGCCTTAACTTCGGTGGAGCATTTTAAGTGAGTATAGAACAGAAAAATTACAACAAGACAGATATAAATACTTGAAAATCTAAAACATCATTTCATAGCAGCAGAAGGTAAACATGTTTAGTTACAAAACCATAAAGAGTCAAGTACTAAATATCCATCCCGATAAAGACATAAATACATAATCCCACTACATAAACAATAGCCATAAAAGAAAAGATAAGCTGGGCTCTACATCACGGTCCAAGCTCCAAAAGATAAATAGAGAAATCTGATCAAAGCCCACTAGTGCTAGGCCCAACCTGAGGACCTGAGGGGGAAAAAGATAAAAACAACGGGGTCAGACATAAGTCTGAGTGAGCCCTATAACTTTAACAACACAATCATTAAAGTAATTAGGGTATGATATAAACTTGGTACGGGATGACTGGGGATAAATGACTACACTATGTAGCCAACTAGACATAAGGTGAACTAAGATAACGGTAAAGACGCATCTACCCACCCAAGGGTAATTACTAACTGCACCACACCAGTCATTCCTACTTAAAGGTTGATCCCTCCCAAGGACTTAGAAAATTTACCCAGTAGTTTCGTGTACCCCTAGCTGACTACATAGGTGCCGTCTACCCCTATCTCCACTAGGTGTACCCACTACTCCCCAAGCGATTGGCTCCCTATCGTAGATACCCGTGCTGGCCCCATAGTGGGGTGATCACTCCCCAAAGTGGCAACCCGATACAACCAATGGTGCACGGCTTATACCTACACGATGCAACAACGTCTTACCTACCATCCCGGGTCCACACACGCATATGAAACCCGTTGGACTTGTGTTGCCACCGCTAACCCGTTTTGGCCTCTTATAGTCAAGCCTAGTACGCGTGTCCCGTCCTCGACATGGGTCGAGCCCAATAAGATACATATGGGTTACTGGTTGAAATGGGCCCCCACAAGCTACCCACCTAAGCTTGTCACTTTATCTAGTGCATCCCACTTAACCATTTAATCATGTTTAATTACATGTTTCCACTTGGTTAAGTATTCTAATCGTATTTTCTATTGCTACCCAAGGCAACCCACTAGATTTCCACATGCCACCCAAGGCACTTACTTGATTTCCTTATGCCACCCAAGGCACCCACTTAACCCCTCATGCCCACTACATGCTTATCTGGTTAAGTGTTTCTTAATTGATTAAAAACGTAACCGTTGTAAAGACCTCTCACATTAGACTATCTTTTATGGCAGCTGGATTTGCCGGTTGGGTCCGGGTAGCCTTACGCCATAACCGAGTCTAACCTCGTGTCTATACACTTGTCACGTATTTAGTTTGTGCCTAAGACCTCTCACATTGGGCCAACCATTTGTAGCCGCTGGATTTGCCGGTCGGTTCCGGGCAGTCTTACGCTACAAAAGGGTCCAACCTCGTATCTTAGTCGATGAATTACACATAATTAATCACCCCCATATTTCGAATTAATTTTCTCTAATTAATTCCAATTTTATCGATGTACATAATTGACTCAATTATGTCCATCCACTTTATGGTATGCATAATCATACCAACTACATACCATTTCATTAATATGTATATTAACCCCATCGTTCCCCACGTAATTCGCTAACATGACATAAAAGGGAAGATTCATCACAAATTCAATGGGTTCAACTTGCATAACATTAGCATCAACATGGGTTTTAAAGGTGTCAACATGCATATAGCATCAACCCAACTAGCATAAATAATCAACCCAAACTTGCATGAATCGCATATGTCATAAAGAGGTTAACTTGCATAAGTTATTTATGTCATACAAAGGGGTAAACTAGCATATGTATGTATGACATACAAAGGGGTTAACTTGCATATGTATGCATATCATACTAAGGTGTCAACTTGCACATGTTACTTGCATATAATCAAACACCAAACTTGCATAACATGTCATATATGAACTTGCATATAATCTTACACCAAACTTGCATAACATATCATATATGAACTTGCATATAATCTTACACCAAACTTGCATAATCATGGTGTCATAATGGATCAATGTTTATCATAGCAATTTGCATAACTAGCATCATGAACACATAGCCTAACACTTGCATAACATCATGATCATATAGCATATAACTTGCATAACTTGCATAACATCATGAACATGTAGCATGTGACTTGCATAACTTGCATAACATCATGAACATGTAGCATATGACTTGCATAACTTGCATAACATCACAAACACATAGCATATAACTTGCATAACATGCATAACATCATTAACACATAGCATATAACTTGCATAACATGCATAACATCATTAACACATAGCATATAACTTGCATAACTTGCATTGATCCACATTCATAGCCATAACCTCATTATATCCTATCATAATCATTCCAACAATTGGTCATTAAGGCTATAGAAAACTCAGAACTTGTTGATTAGCACTCCTAAGAAGAAGATTAAGTTGCTAGAGTTGATTAGAGGTTGATTTGAGAAGCTATCTTCCTCTTTAATTTGATGGAGGCTCCTTCAAGTTGCATTTTGACGGCATAACGGTGTTGTAGCTATTTTTAGTATGAATTAGGGTAGTCTTAGGGTGTATTTATAGATTAGTTAGGTGTTTAAGGCCATTAGATTAACCCTAAATCAGATTAGAGCCGTCAGAAAACGTCCTAGCCACCAAAGCACAGCCCAAGAGCCAAACAGATGCACCCAGGTCACCTGGGCTCGACCAGGGAGGTCGACCCCCAGGTCGACACTAGGGTCGACACCCTAGTCGACCTGGTGGGCAGGTCGACTCCCCAGTCGACCCCCAGGTCGACTCCCTGGGTCTGGAGAGAATTTTCCCGCCACTTCTGAAATTTGAAATTTCTGTTTTTGAATCTGTTTTTAAATTTTCTGAAACTTCTTCGGGCCATATCTGGGTCGTACGGACTCCGATTTTCGAAATTTCGGACTCTATTTCGCGTATTTTTCTGAGACGAACGCAATGGCATAGCCCGTTTCCCCTGATTCAGATTTTAAAATTTAATTCTGCCCTGTTTTATATTATAGCAAGTTATTCAATATACGGGGTGTTACACGTGGAGAAAAATGTTGTATTCAAAAATTCTGATTTATATATAAAAGTTTATTTCGCTATATATTGCTCTGTTATTTATTTATTTTGTGTTTCCTGTGTTGATTTTGTGTTTCCCGTGTTGATTCTGTGTTTAAACTCTGTAAGCTAATAACGATCCGTCGATTTGAACGTTTTAAGTTGGTTTAATTCTTGATTTAGAGCGGTCAAAAAGGCGGGACGTTACAAGTAGTATCAGAGCTTTGGCTTATTCAGAGCTAGCTTATTGAGTTTAAAACGGATTGAAAATGGTAAATTTTGAAAGTATTTTAAACATAAAATTTGAAAGATAAATTATTTTTTGGAAATATCAGTATTTTGAAAATTAGTAGTTTGAAACTAATATGGCGGAAGTAAAAATTATTTTTGAGATTTAAATTTTTGTTCGAAATCCCAGTCTTCAGAAGTCTTCGAATCCAGGTTTGCGAGAGTTATTCTTCGATAAGATCCCCTTAGATTTGAACCTAGGTCCACCATCGAATAATATCCAAGGAAGATGTGTATAAGAAAATTGACAAATCGATTTCTCTAATCGTGTATTTTGGCGTGTGTTTTTATAAGAATTCAAATGGGAATTGGAATGGAAAGGGAAATTTAAAATCAGAAATGAAACAATGAATTTTATTTTGAATTCGGAAAATAAATTAATAAAAATGAAAAGGGTATAATTGGAATTCAATTGTGTTAAAGTTTATTGGCAAGATAATTTATAACTGGGTTCAAATCAATAATGTTAAAAATTGTAAAAATAATATAGCAGTTAGGATAATATTAATTATATTGTTTCCAAAAGTATATATATATATATATATATATAATTTGGGAACAAATGAATGGAATGATGGTTGTTTTTGTTATAAATGTAGAAATGTGTCCTGTCTCCTATCATGGAATTTGAGAATTTCATAAGTTAAACCATAGTACAGCATGCAAGCTACAAATCAATGTTTTCTTATGTATGTATGTAAAAATATTTCCTGGGTAACAGGATAATGTATGAAGATATATGCTGAGGCTATATATATATAAGAAATATATGCATTGTATTTTCAATTAAAATGGGTATGGTTTGCCGTATATTATACGTGAATTTATTCCTTAGAGTACCATGTGTCGACGGCATACATACTTATAGTGTGCATGATGTCATTTAAGGTACAGACTTCTCAAAGGACCCAGTTATGTTTTATATGCAAAGGCAGCAAAGAGAATCCACTTAAATGTTTAGATTTATAAATAGAGTATGAATGATGTATTTATTAAAGTGTGTGAGACATAGAATTAAAGAAAAAAAAATTTGTTCGGTCTTGCTTAACCTGTTTTTTTTTTATTATTATTTAAAAAAACTGATTACTTTGAGATACATTAATGTGAAAGACAGAGTAATGCGTTTGTTTTGAGAATTAATCCTAGTTTTCAAAACGGACTTATGTTGTGGAATGATATTTATAACTGCCTCGGATTAACTTAACAATAATTTCACCGAGAGTTTTGGTGGCAAAACTCGGTTTTCCTAACCATAGGACCAGCACATGGAATAGGCAGATTGGATGAAGTTCATGTTTCTAGAATGAATCCTAAAATGAACATGCACTAAAAGTGAATGAAACCCAGTAGAACGAGACCTGATGTAATAACTAATGCTATTAAGTTAAAGCTTGTATGCACTGAATAAAGGAAGGATTGGTATAGGAATATTGGTGTGGCTAGTTACATGCTTGTTATTGTATGTAAAAATATTTCCCTGTGTTGAAAACTGTATTTATACAAAACGAAGAAGAATTGTAAGGGCAAAGAACCAACTTCAGAAAGATAGATAATAAAATAAGGATGCACCAAGAAATGGTGTAAACAGGGGTAGATTGATTTATAATAACTTATTCTGAAACACCCCACCTTCGTTAGGGTCACTCTCAAAGGGAATGCCCTAATTTTGGTGGAGGTTTATAAGTATAAGTCACAGATATACAAGAAAGATATAAGAACACATATTTTTGAACAGCGGAAAACAACAACTTTTATTTCAACAAAATACGTGTTACACAAACCATGTCATAATTTGTTTTACAATACTTCCAAAAACATAACATCTTCATAACTGTCTTGATTACATTATTTAAAGAAGCATAAAGAAAACATAAATAAACTGCATAAGTCCCATAATTGTTGTCCAAAGCCATAGTCCAAAACGAAAAAGATCCAAGCAATACATTCTTTCTCTTCAAGCTGGATGTGAAAGCTGGTCAAGCTGCGGTATTCCCTCCCTGTGGACCTGGGGGGAAACGAAAGAAAAGAAGGTGAAAGAAAAGTAGAGTCAGACATAAAGCCTGAGTAAGTCTAGGACTATTCAGTCTATGAATAAAGAACTGGGTATGATAAGTATAAACTGGAAATGAGAAAGCACCATAAACTAAGTTAAGTTGTCTAGGGTCGAATACACTATCGTACCCCATATTAATCCCTGTACCCATATAAACTAGTTCCCAACAGGCACCCCATAATCAAGGTGAAGTGATCCATTTCTAATGATCGGCTCCTACTCGCATAGTCACATGTGTCTTACGGCCCCCGTTGTTGTAGTTACCTATGTTGGTCCCAACATGGGGTGTATCAAGTCCCATGGTGGCGGCCCGACACAATTCTAGAATGTACATGTATACTACTGGTGCCTAGTGCCTTATTTTTCTATGCCGGAGTGTGTGCACGCCCGCACCCCATTAGAACCTACACTGCTGCACCACCGCCGTCGATTTGACCTCTTACAGTCAACCCAGTAATCGTGCCCCACCCTGCCTAGTTCAGGGTATCCTGATACACCTTGTAGGGTTACTGCTGAAAAGGGTCCCCCGCTACTAGGTTTTCTATTTCTAGCCAACATGCTAAGTTGGTTAAGTGTTTTGTAAACCTAACCCCCAATCGGTCTGTATAGTTTAGCATGTTCCATTTTGATTAAGTATTAATTCAATTTACTTAACCCTATCAATCCCGACTCAGCCTTAATTGTCTTATTAAAGCCTTGACCTCTAACATTAGACTGGTATTGTTGTGGCTGCCTGTTGCCGGTTGGGTCCGGGCAGTCTTACGCCACAACTCAGTCTAACCTCGGGTCTTTATTAGGCTCCGTGTTTAACCACCCACATTGGACAAGTATTGTTGTGACTAATGGACAGCAGGGCGGTTCCGGGCAGGTTTACATCACAACTCAATCCAACCTCGGGTTAAACACATCGTATTTTCTAAATTTACATATTTTGTCTCTTTCCTTTTTATATGTAAATATTTGCGGCCCATTATTCAAATTCATCTTTATTGGGTAAAATTAATTTATACCACTTAATTGTTTTTCAAGGTTGTTGGCATGTGTCAAACATGCCAACACATATGTTCTATATTTTAACCCAAATGTCATTACCCCCGTTTTGCACATTCGCTACAATATAAGATATGTTGGGTTTAACATTTAAACCCAACTTAGCCATATGAAAAGGGGAGGCTTATAACATGGTGTTTATAAGGTAACATAAAAAGGGGAGTGTGAACGCATGAACTTGCAACATAACGATCCAATTAACATGAATTAGGCACATGTGAACTTGCATTGTAATAGCATATAATCATGGCATAAACATACTTAAACATGAATCATTCTATTCATATAATCATGGCATAAACATACCTAAACATGAACCATTCTATTCATGTAAACATGCAATTGGAATGTAAATCTAACTTAATTATGTGTCACATATGTCACCATATGATTTGATAACAACTTAGGAATAAAACATGTTTTCAACTAGGCATAACACCAAACATAGTTTAGTCATGTTCATAAAGATACTTACTTTTGTCTTTAACACAAAAGTATGGTTTTACACTTGAATCACGATGCCAATTCCAACATAAATAAACCATAGTACTTAGATGAATCCAACTACACACTAAAAGTGATCATAAAAGTATGTACATCATATTGGCATAATGGCGAATCATATACTTGCATGAATCCCAATTAAACTACCACAACATATGGTTGTTAACATGAATCATATACTTGCATGAATCTAAATTAAACCACGATAAACATGTAGTTGTTAACTTCCAACATAAATCACATTCTTGTAAATATTCAATCGTTATACCACAATATTTCCAAATCGTTAGAATCAACGCAACATACAAATATAGATTATTATCACCACAAATCGAATACAATTCTATTTCTCATTTTACACAAATCAAATGCAATTAATTGTTCACATCGGAATAACACTCTACTTACAACGTATGACGAATCTTCAATTCAGGAATCTGAATTCTGAATTTGGAGATGCTATCCTTTGTTGTAGGCGTTGTTTTGATTTAATTGACGTTGCTTTATGCTTTCGAATTATCTCCTAATTGTCTCTCAATTTCTGACGGCTATTCCTAGTCTTTCCTCAACAGCATGACGGTCTCATCTCCATTTTAGTTTGTGTGAATTAGGGTGAGTCTTAGGTCCTTTTTATAGAGTTTGTGAGTTGATTAGGACCGTCGATGGAGCTTGGTTTAATAATAGCCGTTCGTTTGAAGGAGAGACCAACCAGGAGCTGACACCTAGCACTAGTGACAAGGCAAGGCTCAGAAAATCGACCAAACACAGGCTAGGCAAGCCAGGGGGCTGGGTTCGACCTGGCTCAGGGGCCAGGTCGACACGCCAGTCGACACCGTGTCGACTTGGCAGTCGACACGGGTGACCCAGGTCGACTACCTAGTCGACTTGGGTAGCCCCAGGTTGACTACCCAGTCGACCTGGGTGCCTTGGGCGGGAAAATTCCCGCCCTGGCCAATCCGGCCCGATTTTGAATTTTGAATTGGTTTTTCTGGGCTATTTTGAATTTTAAACTGAATTCTGAAACTTCCGGAGGCCATATCTTCTTCATACGGAGTCCATTTTACGCAAACTCGGACTCTATCCCAAGCAGAATTCCGAGACGAACGCAATGACGTATCCCGTTTCCCTTAATTCTTTGGTTTGAATTAATTATACTTTAATTTGTGAATTTCACTGTTATAGAATACACGGTGTGTTACATTCTCCCCCACTTAAAAGGATTTCGTCCTCGAAATCTTCAAGTTCAGGAAGAATGTACATCCTAACATCCAAACATCCATCTACTCATTCATAAAACACGAGCATCCATTGTCCTTAAAAGACTTCTAATGCTTCATGATCATATGCAAAGTGTGTGTGTAGATGTACTTATCTGATGCAAAATCAGGCGGTCTACTGATTCAGTTGACCTCCTTAATGCGAATTATGTAAGTGCCATGAATCCATTATGTATGCAAATTCTCCTATTCATGATTCTACATGAGTGCTCAACCTTTCATATAAATGCAACATCCATATGACAACACATTAAACTTCAACCATATACGAATATAAATACATTTATGCATATGCAATATGAAGTGACTGAGCCGATCTAAAACCTAGATTGTGTGTGTATATGCAACCACGAGCAACCACTAGCAATCACTTGCAACCACTTGCATCAATCATCCATAACATGTTTCAATTACATGTTTTCATCCAAAGAGTTTCTACCTAAAAGATAAGGTCGAGGAGATATACCTAAAAAGATAGATAAAAGCACAACTTAAGGAAAAAGAAAGATCAAAGATGTACCCTCGAAAAGAAAAGGGTAGGCTGCGCGTATTCTAGCTTCAGTTTCCCAAGTTGCGTCTCCCTCGGCGTCGCTCCACTGAACTTTGACGAGCTTGACCTCGCGGTTGCGTAGCTTTTTCACTTCCGTTCCTAATATGAGGGTTGGAACTTTCCTCACGGTCGCTTCGCGTTCCACTTCAGCTTCTTCTAGGATATTTGGCTCTACCACTTCAGCAGATTCATGTAGACATTTTCGGAGATGGGAAACATGAAAGACATTGTGAACTCCGACCAATTTTTTGGGTAGCTCTAATCTATTGGCCATTTTCCCAATTTTCTCGATGATAGGAAATGGACCTACGAACCTTGGTGCTAGCTTTCCTGTGGTTCCAAAACGAACAACATTCCTCAGCGGAGATACCTTAAGAAAAACTCTGTCCCCAACCTCAAATTCAAGGTCGATCCTCCTCTTGTCGGCGTAGGACTTTTGTCTGTCTTGGGCCGTCTTCATCCTTCTTCGTATTAAGTCTACTTTCTCTGAAGTCTCTCGGATCATATCTGGTCCAAGTATGAGCTTATCAGTAGACTCCCACCAACAAGTGGGTGATCGACACGGTCTCCCATATAAAGCTTCGAAGGGCGCCATTCCGATGGTTGCTTGGTAGCTGTTGTTGTAGGCAAATTCCACCCAAGGAAGATGGTCTTCCCACGTCCCTCCGAAGTCAAGGACGCACAGTCTTAAAAGGTTCTCCAAAACTCTATTCACTCTTTCTGTCTGGTCGTCGGTTTGGGGATGATAGGCTGTGCTCAAGCATAACTGTGTGCCTACCGCTTCTTGCAGACTCCGCCAAAACTCACTTGTGAAGATAGGGTCTCGGTCACTAACAATGCTTGAGGGTATTCCATGGAGTCGAACAATTTCCTTGAGGTAAAGAGATGCTAGGGATAAGGCAGTTCTTTTACTCTTGACAGGTAAAAAGTGGGTGCTTTTAGTAAGCCTATCCACTATTACCCAAATGCTAGTGTTGCCTCTTCTAGACCTAGGCAGCCCATCAATGAAGTCCATTGAGATGCTATCCCACTTCCACTACGGGACCTCTAGAGGATGGAGTAGACCGCCAGGCTTTTTCTGTTCCGCCTTAACCTGTTGGCACACCATACACTTAGAAACGAAATCTGGCACGTCCTTCTTCATGCCGTTCCAAAAAAAGTTCTCTTTATGTCCTTGTACATTTTATCTCCGCCTGGGTGTATCGTCATCTTGGAGTGATGTGCTTCCTCGAGAACCTTCTTTACTAAATCCCTTGTCTGTGGGACGCATAGTCTTCCGTCTCGCCTTAGCCAACCCTTGTCGTCGATGGAGTATCTGCTGAGGTGACTTGAAGTCTCACCCCTAATTAGCCTATCAATTTTATCCACAAGCTGAGGGTCTTCGCGTTGTGCTGTCCCTATTGAGTCCACTAAAGTCGGGCGTACTTCGAGAGATGCTAGCAAGCCTAGTACAAAATCGGAGGAGGGCCTAAAGTCAAAGCTGGCTATAAACTCTAGGCTTTGTATTTCAACAAACAACGGGCTTAGGGTTAGTTTCTTTCGGCTCAACACGTCTTCCACTAAGTTGCCTTTGCCCGAAGTGTAGGAGATCTCGAAATCGTATGAGGCAAGAAACTCCATCCATCTCTGTTGCCTCAAGTTAAGGTCCTTCTGCGAGAAAAGGTATTTCAATGATTTATGGTCAGTGTAAAGTTCGAACTTCTCACCTAGGAGATAGTGTCGCCAAGACTTGAGTGCAAAGACGATGGCAGCTAACTCAAGATCGTGGGTCGGGTAGTTCTTTTCATGCACTTTCAACTGCCTTCCACCATAAGCTACTACCCTCCCTTCTTGCATCAAGACAGCGCCTAGCCCTGTCCCACATGCATCTGTATAAACTGTGAACATCTTGCTTCCATCTAGCAACGTCAAAACTGGGGCTGTTGTAAGAGCCCTTTTTAGTCGTTGGAAAGCAAACTCGCAATCCAAGTCCCAATTAAACACTAGATTCTTCTTTGTTAGCCTTGTGAGTGGAGCTGATATTTTTGCAAAGTCTCTGATGAATTTCCGATAGAAGCCTGCTAGCCTAAGAAAGCTTCGGACTTCTGTTGCATTCTTTGGTGTCTTCTAGTCCTGCACCGCTACTACCTTAACAGGGTCCATAGCCAACCCTTCTCTGGATACTATGTGCCCAAGGAACCTCACTTCCTCTCTCCAAAAGTGGCATTTGGAGAATTTGGCTTTTAGCTGATGGACTCGCAGAGTTTCCATGATTGCCCTTAGGTGCTGAGAATGTTCCTCTTCACTCTTTGAGAAGATAAGGATATCGTCTACGAAGACCACTACGAACTTGTTGAGGAATTCTCTGAACACCCTACTCATCAAGTCCACGAAGTAAGCGGGTGCATTTGTCAAGCCAAAAGGCATGACAAGCCATTCAAAGAGGCCGTCTGGGGTTCTGAATGCTGTCTTATCGATACTATCTTCAGCCACCCTTAGCTGATGAAAACCGGTCGCCAAATCGAGTTGGGAGAAAACACACGCTCCTACAAGTTTATCAAATAGATCGTCAATTCTGGGGAGAGGGTGCCTATTCTTTTTCATTAGCTTGTTGAGCTCCCTATAGTCAACACATAGACGGAGTGAACCATCCGCCTTTGTAGCGAACACCACTGGAGCACCCCATTCTGAAATGCTCCTTCTAATGAACCCCTTCTCTAGAAGCTCTTTAATCTGTTTACTGAGCTCTTTCCTTTCCCGTGGAGCCATGTGTCTAACGGGCAACGCAATGGGCTTTGCATTATCTAAAAGATATATGCGGAAGTCTATCTCCTGCTTCGGAGGCAAGCCCTTCACCTCTTCGAAGACATCCAGATATTCCCGGACCACTCTAACCGATTGCAAACTTTCAACAGAGGCATCTAGCGATTCAAGATAACTAAGCATAACCGCATACGAGGGATTACAAGTAATTTCCAGAGTGTTACCGAGTTGGGTCAGAAGCCTAACCACCCTTCTCTCATAATCAAGGATGGCACCATTACTGGATAGCCAATCCATGCCCAAAATCAAACCATATCTAGAGAAGCCCAAAACAAAGGCACTACATCTAAATTCTACGCTTAGAATAGAAATTTTCAATCCCACACAGATCATAGACAAATGAGCTGGGCCCCCAATTGGGTTTGAAACAATTAAGGGGTCCTCTACCATACTAGTTTCTAGGTGCAGAGATTCTACTAAAGCAGACGAGATAAAGGAGTGTGATGCGCTAGAATCAAATAAAGTTCGAACGGGGTGATCATAAAGATAAACTACACTTTCTACAGAAGTATTTATACCTCGTTATTGCAGAGGTGGCGCTTCTAGCACATGAACTTGTGCTCCTGAGGTGGATCCAGCCCTCTGCCCCTGTCCTCGTTTCTTCGGGCAATCCTTAGCCATGTGGCCTGTCTCACCGCAAGAAAAGCACCCGCCATTCATCTTGGCCTTCTTTTTCCAGCAATCTTTCACTAAGTGCCCCACTTTGCCATAGAAATTACACTTCCTCTTCTCCTTGTTGTCTTTCCCGCCCTTCTTAAGGTCTGTCTTCTTAGGTTGCAAACCCTCTTTCTTCCCTTGAGAGTTTTCTGCCTTTGTCTCCTTCTTGCCCTTATCCTCTTCGTTCAGCAATGCCATCTGTACCAATCTTTCATACGTAGCTCCAATGGGTATATGGGTCATGGCCAAACTGTGTAATGGCTCATTCAACCCTTTGACAAAACGGAGAGCCTTCTTGTGTGGGGTGTTGACTAGGTCCAGTCCGAACCTAGCCAGCTCATCGAACTGATTAACATACTCTTTGACTGTCATATTTCCTTGCTTAAGAAATAAGAATTTTTCCAACTGCAAACTCCTTTCAGCGTCTGAGAGAAATTTAGCCTCAAACCTCGCCCTAAAGTCCTCCCATGTTTCCACCGGACTTTCTGCATTGGTGACTTCCCACCAGTAGGAAGCCTCGCCTTTAATTAGCCATACTGCCAGTTGTACCTTCTGCCTATCTTCTACCTCAAAGATGACGAATAAGTCCTCGGTTTCCTTTAGCCAATTCCTAGCTGCCACGAAGGACTCAGTTCCATGAAAGTCCTTTCCTCCCATAGCTTTAAAATCTTTACATATCTTAGCAAAAGTATTTCCTCACGGAGGAGGTGGAGGAAGCGGTGTTGCTGCAGCTGGATGATTTCTTGCAGCTGGAGGAGGAGGAACGGTAGGACCTGGCTGAGTGGCCCTTGCTTCTAAGAATCATCTAAACCAACCAGGTATTGGTATACCCTCTGGCAATTTAAGTTCTTCAGACATGCTGAAACAAAAAGGATAAATTCAAAACGAAGGATAAAAGATAGTACCTATGGCTTTGGGGGACTTTGCCTTTTTAAAATATAATATTTTATCTTTAAAAATGCTTCTTTAAATTTTCCCTCGAAAATAAATTTTCAAAACTTTTATCTTATCTGGTAAACCTATGCTCTGATACAAAGGGAAACACCCCACCTCCGTTAGGGTCACTCTCAAAGGGAATGCCCTAATTTTGGTGGAGGTTTATAAGTATAAGTCACAGATATACAAGACAGATATAAGAACACATATTTTTGAACAGCGGAAAACAACAACAACTTTTATTTCAACAAAATACGTGTTACACAAACCATGTCATAATTTGTTTTACAATACTTCCAAAAACATAACATCTTCATAACTGTCTTGATTACATTATTTAAAGAAGCATAAAGAAAACATAAATAAACTGCATAAGTCCCATAATTGTTGATCAAAGCCATAGTCCAAAACGAAAAAGATCCAAGCAATACATTCTTTCTCTTCAAGCTGGATGTGAAAGCTGGTCAAGCTGTGGTATTCCCTCCCTGTGGACCTGGGCGGGAAACGAAAGAAAAGAAGGCGAAAGAAAAGTAGAGTCAGACATAAAGCCTGAGTAAGTCTAAGACTATTCAGTCTATGAATAAAGAACTGGATATGATAAGTATAAACTGGAAATGAGAAAGCACCATAAACTAAGTTAAGTTGTCTAGGGTCGAATACACTCTCGTACCCCATATTAATCTCTGTACCCATATAAACTAGTTCCCAACAGGCACCCC
This sequence comes from Allium sativum, assembly GCA_030737875.1. Taxonomy (NCBI): domain Eukaryota; kingdom Viridiplantae; phylum Streptophyta; class Magnoliopsida; order Asparagales; family Amaryllidaceae; genus Allium; species Allium sativum. Next base: position 899,530,633 of record CM060918.1, read on the forward strand.
ATACTCAAGGTGAAGTGATCCATTTCTAATGATCGGCTCCTACTCGCATAGTTACATGTGTCTTACGGCCCCCGTTGTTGTAGTTACCTATGCTGGTCCCACCATGGGGTGTATCAAGTCCCATGGTGGCGGCCCGACACAATTCTAGAATGCACAGGTATACTATTGGTGCCCAGTGCCTTATTTTTCTGTGCCGGAGTGTGTGCATGCCTGCACCCCGTTAGAACCTACACTGTTGCACCACCGCCGTCGATTTGACCTCTTACAGTCAGCCCAGTAATCGTGCCCCGCCCTGCCTAGTTCAGGGTATCCTGATACACCTTGTAGGGTTACTGCTGAAAAGGGTCCCCCGCTACTAGGTTTTCTATTTCTAGCCAACATGCTAAGTTGGTTAAGTGTTTTGTAAACCTAACCCCCAATCAGTCTGTATAGTTTAGCATGTTCCATTTTGATTAAGTATTAATTCAATTTACTTAACCCTATCAATCCTGACTCAGCCTTAATTGTCTTATTAAAGCCTTGACCTCTCACATTAGACAGGTATTGTTGTGGCTGCCTATTGCCGGTTGGGTCCGGGCAGTCTTACGCCACAACTCAGTCTAACCTCGGGTCTTTATTGGGCTCCGTGTTTAACCACCCACATTGGATAGGTATTGTTGTGACTACTGGACAGCCGGGCGGTTCCGGGCAGGTTTACATCACAACTCAATCCAACCTCGGGTTAAACACATCGTATTTTCTAAATTTACATATTTTGTCTCTTTCCTTTTTATACGTAAATATTTGCGGCCCATTATTCAAATTCATCTTTATTGGGTAAAATTAATATATACCACTTAATTGTTTTTCAAGGTTGTTGGCATGCGTCAAACATGCCAACACATTTGTTCTATATTTTAACCCAAACGTCATTACCCCCGTTTTACACATTCGCTACAATATAAGATATGTTGGGTTTAACATTTAAACCCAACTTAGCCATATGAAAAGGGGAGGCTTATAACATGGTGTTTATAAGGTAATATAAAAAGGGGAGTGTGAACGCATGAACTTGCAACATAACGATCCAATTAACATGAATTAGGCACATGTGAACTTGCATTGTAATAGCATATAATCATGGCATAAACATACTTAAACATGAATCATTCTATTCATATAATCATGGCATAAACATACCTAAACATGAACCATTCTATTCATGTAAACTTGCAATTGGAATGTAAATCTAACTTAATTATGTGTCACATATGTCACCATATGATTTTGATAACAACTTAGGCATAAAACATGTTTTCAACTAGGCATAACACCAAACATAGTTTAGTCATGTCCATAAAGATACTTACTTTTGTCTTTAACACAAAAGTATGGTTTTACACTTGAATCACGATGCCAATTCCAACATAAATAAACCATAGTACTTAGATGAATCCAACTACACACTAAAAGTGATCATAAAACTATGTACATCATATTGGCATAATGGCGAATCATATACTTGCATGAATCCCAATTAAACTACCACAACATATGGTTGTTAACATGAATCATATACTTGCATGAATCTAAATTAAACCACCATAAACATGTAGTTGTTAACTTCCAACATAAATCACATTCTTGCAAATATTCAATCGTTATACCACAATCTTTCCAAATCGTTAGAATCAATGCAACATAGAAATATAGATTATTATCACCACAAATCGAATACAATTCTATTTCTCATTTTACACAAATCAAACGCAATTAATTATTCACATCGGAATAGCACTCTACTTACAACGTATGACGAATCTTCAATTCAGGAATATGAATTCTGAATTTGGAGATGCTATCCTTTGTTGTAGGCGTTGTTTTGATTTAATTGACGTTGCTTTAAGCTTTCGAATTATCTCCTAATTGTCTCACAATTTCTGACGGCTATTCCTAGTCTTTCCTCAGCAGCATGACGGTCTCATCTCCATTTTAGTTTGTGTGAATTAGGGTGAGTCTTAGGTCATTTTTATAGAGTTTGTGAGTTGATTAGGACCGTCAATGGAGCTTGGTTTAATAATAGCCGTTCGTTTGAAGGAGAGACCAACCAGGAGCTAACACCTAGCCCTAGTGACAAGGCAAGGCTCAGAAAATCGACCAAACACAGACCAGGCCAGCCAGGGGGGCTGGGTTCGACCTGGCTCAGGGGCCAGGTCGACACGCCAGTCGACACCGTGTCGACTTTATAGTCGACACGGGTGACCCAGGTCGACTACTCTGTCGACCTGGGTAGCCCCAGGTCGACTACCCTGTCGACCTGGGTGCCTTGGGCGGGAAAATTCCCGCCCTGGCCAATCCGGCCCGATTTTGAATTTTGAATTGGTTTTTCTGGGCTGTTTTGAATTTTAAACTGAATTCTGAAACTTACGGAGGCCATATCTTCTTCATACGGAGTCCGTTTTATGCAAACTCGGACTCTATCCCAAGAAGAATTCCGAGACGAACGCAATGTCGTATCCCGTTTCCCTTAATTCTTTGATTTGAAATTAATTATACTTTAATTTGTGAATTTCACTGTTATAGAATACACGGGGTGTTACATATTCTGTATAAAAGAATTTTATTTTAGGTATGTGTGGACTGATGGCACGGCCATGCTTTTAGCTCTATGGTAGACACCGTTCAAATAAAAGGCCTATTGTAATACGAACTGTTATGTGAAAAATTTGTTAGCATGAAATTGAATTGGAAAGGCCACTAGCATTTCAGTATTAATTCATTATTAAAACTCTTGAGTATATTTCAGATTCATATTGTTTTAAGGGTAGAATGCACTATGTTTTTAGAAAATATGGCCACTGAAAATAATTGGGACAAGGGTTAGTAATCCAGTTTTACCCTAAACGTGATAGTATGCTCTTAGAAACAGATATAAATAAATATAAGGGTCATTGTATTTGTAACTTGGAAATCACTTATATTACAATGAGAGGGTTACTGTTTTTTTATGAAATGTATAAAATGTGTTTAAATTTCATATATTCGCAAGCAACATTTGTATTAGTAAAAAGAGAGAGAGAGAGAGAGAGAGAAAAAATATCACTTGAACTCCACTTTTGCTGTGAAACCATTAGTTAAAATTGAACTAATAATTGAATATATGAATTCAATTATTAGTTATAAACCTGTTAATCAATTAACAAGAAGTGAAGTGTAAACGAAGGTTGTAAATGAAGCGAAATGTGAAGGAAGAATTTAAAGAAATGTGAACCGATATTTAATTGAAATCGAAACTAATTTGATGTGACGAGTCCAGATTCCTATAAAAGGAATAATATTCGCTGTTGGAAGGGAATAACGTTTGGAAGCAGAAGTGTTTAAATGAAAGCGGAGTTGGCCAGTACGGTGAGATTATTCTAAAGTTCAGAACATAAATAAAATCGGATTTTTCTGAAGTTCGGAATGAATTATCGAATAAGAGATTATTCGAAGGAAGTTTTTCATGGAAATCGATTATGTCAAATTTTAGGAGAGTGCTATTTACTTTCTGTTTTAATTTAATATATTATTAATAAATTGCTTATTTAGATTATACCATAAAGTACAATTTTTAAATTAAATATTTATAAGTGTGAATTATAGTGATAATCAACGAGCATTGTAAAAGAAGTGGATTTGTAATTTCAATTCAAGAATTTCACAAGCAAAAAAAATGATAAAAATTTAAGAAGTGGAGTTAGGGAAAATGGAAACTGACTGGAGATTAGTTAAGCTGATTAATTTCCTGAGTGTTGGTCTGATGTTGGCTTCGGCCTTTAGGGTTAATGGTTAAGGAGTTGCTCGCTTGCTAATTTGCGGTCAAAGGATGTGAATATGAAGAGTAATAGTGCGTGGATGAGAAATCTGTTATAAGAAGGAAAATCTTTGGAATATTGAGAGAATAAAGATGTGAATGTGGTGATGAATTTAATAATTAGGGATTTGGAAGGAAATTTAGTTTATAACCAATAGATTTGTAAATCTGAGTTTGAAAGGATATCAAATATTTGAACTGATTAAGTAATCAAAGCTAAATTTTTGAATTTTGAATAGGAATTTGGGGATATTCAATTTTAGATTTTGATACATAAGTTTCAGAACTTATATGAGGAATATACAAGGAAATAGTTAAGTTTAAAACAATTGGTTTGGAAGGTAATTGGATTGAGATAAAATCTTATATAATAGAATTTTTATAAAAATGAGATGCTTGGAAATATGATTTGAAAGGGAAATTTTATGTATGATTTATGAGGAGTATGAAGAGAAAAACTATATGTACATAGTATTATACGTTTTCAAAGCAAAATAAGGGAACTACCATCCTTCTCCATTGAATTTCGAGCTTAGTGAGCTGTGCTGCTGGTGGTAGTAGGTTGTCCGGACATAAAATTCGAGTTATCTGAAAGAACATGGTCATGTAGCATAATTCGGAGGGTTGTAGATGACCTACGGCGGACGGATGTTTCTTGGGGAACTAAGCGTAAACATCGTGTCTACTGCGATCTACAGTCGTGACAAGGGCGAAATCCGCAGAGCTGTGGAAGTTTACGGGTATGGATGTTTCCTGAGGGAATCAGGCGTAACCATTGTATACCTGTGGTCCCCATGGCATATCTACAAGTGAAAGAGATGTAACCACTAGAGTCACTAAACGTAGAATGGAGCCATGCAATGTTGAAATATCTTAATGATTGTGAGCCACTTGTTTGATGCAGCAGTTAGTCTTCGTAACATGATTGGTCTTCGTGACCTGATTTGTCATTGTGACTTGTTTTGTCCTCGTGACTTGAAATATCTTCATAATTCCATGATTTGTTTCCTTGATTCTGAGATAGAGCAGCCAACACTCAATGACCTAAGATTGTCTTTTTATTCTTAAATATCTTCCGTTGATCTATCCATGACGAAATTTGCAGAGAAGGGATTTCCTATGAATATGGATGTTTTCTGGGGGATCCAAAAGAAACCATTGTGTATCTGCGATTCATGAACAATCAACATATCAATATCACATTGGTACTTTTCGTATATGTTTTTAAAGAGAATTTTTGAAATATTTTCACTGGGGGTTGAAGCAAGGATATTTGAGTACTTATAGATTTTAGTCATGCGCCTGGCCAGCGTATGCCTAACATCTGTGAGAACGACAATGTACTTGTCAGACTTTGAGTTATCAAATATTTTCAAATCAATAATTTGAAATTAAAATGTATTTCACTAAATAGATTAAAGGATTTTAAAATATTTTCAAATCCATAGCTTTACAGTAATAATACAAATATTTTCTGCATAAATTTCGTGTTATATATAAAAGGTAACTAAAGCTTTCAGATTTTGGAAAATGTTCAAGTCAGCAATTTATACTTGAAAAAGAAATGTTATATACACTCTTCAGTGAGTGTTATGAAAGGTCAAATGGATTGAACATATGGAGATGTGGTCGAATCTGTGAAACGATTGATAAGAAAATATTGACAGATGAGATTATGAAGAAATTTGGAATAATTTGCAGGATTTGAACTTTAATAAGAGATAAAATTTGAAAAGAAAGGTGATTCTCTGAATTAATTGAATATGATGGTAAACAATGAGGATCAATAGCTTAAATATCGACAGTTAAATCCGTCGTGGGAAAATTTCAAACAAATATCAAAATTTGAAGTATACATGGGTATAACTCTAACTATCTCTCCTTTTCGAGGACGAAAAGTTTTAAATGGGGGAAGATTGTAACGTCCCAGAAATGTTGACGACTGGAGTGTGAAATTTATTAAAGATTTAATTATTTATGATCATATTGATACTGGAGATAGAAAATTTAAATCAAATATATTGTTTATGTATGAATTGAGCTTAATATTTAATTCAGAATGGTTGGTGAAAATCAAATATTTATTTGGATCAAATTTGGTTGGATATTTGATTTGGAATTGAAATCCAATTGGAAAAATATAAATGGTTGAATTAGATATAATATAATAATAATTATAATAATAATAATAAACGTTACTAACATTAAATAAATTAGAAATGTTACTCGTCGATATATATATATATAGACTGACTTGAAAATGTGTGTAACTGTATATACAGGGAGATTGAAAATTTAACGTTCAAAAATCTTGAATCGAGTAGAGTTATTGATGGACAAATGAAATAAAATTAGTAAACTGATAAATAATTTAAATATAAAATTTATCGTTGTTTACAAACGAAGTCGGACTACACGTAAATTTATTTTATTGAATTCAGAATGTGGAAATATGATGGTACGTCAAATATAGTTACGTTCGGAGATCGTGTTAACGGTACAAATACTGAACGTTCGAAGATAATTCGCGGTTAAAATGAATATTTAAAATTAAATCTTGTTAACACCTTCCCCAAATAAAAAAACTCACCGACCTATCTCCTGAAATATCACAGCTACCCTATGCTATGATTTTCGTTGTTCTTATCTTCACCCGTTTCTCCTCTATATATCACACCCCTTTCATTTCCTTCAACAAAGTCATTCTTTTCCCTAAATTGAAATTTCCCAAAATAAGAAAAACAATGGCCGAAGCCTCAAATTACCCCACTAGAATCAATTCGTTCTTCCCCAAATTGAAATCTTTTTCCCCTTTTTAATATTTATAACTAAAGCCGAAGGTCGCCTTCTTCCCCGAAGTCTTCACCACCCCGTCAATCGAAAACGAACTCCTTTAAATCAAAATCATCTTCTTCAATTCGTTCGACCTCTAGTTGGTGCCACTACCTCGTTGCCTCCGCCAGTCATCTGAAGCGCTGTCACTGTCACCGCGAGCGCCATCATCGAAGATCCACCTTGGCAAGTTCCAATTCGCGCTCACGCCCTCCTCCGGCTTTTGGAAGGTGAGTTTTAAAACTCACGATTTGCTTAATTCACGAACTTTAACTTCAGTATTTAACTTAGATTCTCTTGCGTGATTTATGCCGTGAATCATTAATTGATTTTTTCTGAAAATGAATTGAATTAATTTCTCGCCTTGGATATACCTTGGGATTCTTGGAAACCATCGGGATCCTCTTGCTAAATAAAAGTTAAAATGATACCTTCCAAAAATGATAGTATGATATATGGTACTCCATTTTGCAAAGGCAGCAATATAGATATGTTTATATTATAGTGGCCGAGTTTTTTTTCTTTTTGAGTAACAATCAATCAGGAAACACTCTAAAAGCAAATCTGAAAATTTATTCAAAAAAATTCAATCAAATGTCAAAGACAAAGTAATTATAAAATTTGGAAGGGAGGTAATATCGCTCTACATTACATTTTTTCTTCCATTAACCTGCTCAATGAACACACTATGATATTGTAATTATTGTCTATCAGAGTAGAGTATCCAGTAGTTTGCCAATTTGCTGAGTAACCAACTTTGTTGAGGATGTAAGGTGTGGTTCGTATCATATATATGTTAAGACAATGGTATTGAAAATTGATTGTTGAAAATGTAATTTGCTGTGTAACTAATTTACTATCAAATTTATTTCCTGTTGAAACTTAAAATTTGGGATGCACCCTTTTGCCAGCAAGTGGCTTTGCCACTGAATGTTGTGATAAAAGATCACCACTTCCTTTAAAAAAGATAAATAATAATAATAATCCGTTGCTTTCTATAAATAAAATAAATAAATTAACAAGTAAAGGAGTATGCTTCTAATTTCATATTTTAGTATGATTGTAGGTAGTGCAACACATATTCAAATGATTTCTACATGAATGTGTGCAGTACTGTGTCTCTCGGATGGGGTATGATCTTGGGTATTTATTTGAACCATTCTCATGTTATTTGCCATTATCCTTCGTGTTTTTGTCCATAACATTGTTGTCCTGCTACCTTGATGATATCCGCAAATATGTAATTTGGTTTTTCCATTCGTGTCTCTTCATTTTCACCCGACTTGTTTAAGCATGAACACCTGACAATTCACATTTAATCTAGTTGTGTTTTCTATTGTTTTTAACTTGCACCACCGTGAGCTATTAATGTTTCCTTTTGTATACCGGTTACCAAGGAAATGTATAACCATAAATGACTTATATGATCATTTTGGCTTAATATTTACCTTATCTTCCTGTTGGTATTTGGCTGTAAAAATATATGCTACCCATATGTGATAACTTTTGTCACCATATTAGCAACCAGAACATATATGTATATTGACAGGCGCACAGTATACCGAGTATACACTAGTTGCCAATTTGCTTTAAATTTGACCCTACATGAATGAAGTTTGTATGCTGCCGGTCATTAATTATGCCATATATGCTGCCTTGTTAATTGCTGCTGTTGCTTTTTTGTACTTGAGCGTGCGTTTCCAATTCTGATTGTGACTGTACACTATGGTTTCAAGAGGAAAAGTCACTATTTTGAATATATTTTGCTGATAATAGCTGCTTGTAGCAAAACAACTAGTTCCTCTTTTGCCTGGCATTAATGCTTTCTTTTTTAACAATGTCTATTCTTACTTTGTTTATGTTGGTAAGCTTTTAAATGTTCTCATCGTAATTTAGTTTTTTTTTTCATAAACAAAATAGTTAATAAAAAGGGTTACCACGAAAAGACCAGGAATAAAATGTTATCCTTTGGTTAAAAGTGATTTCATGATATATCTGTTAATCAAAATTTTAGTTTATAAAGATGATAGTATTATGAAAACCTTTTTCATATCTAAAGGCACAATACCGTTGCTTTATCATTCATGCTGAACCTGAAATGCACATGTCTTTTGGAATAGCTCAAACTGTGCTGTGACAACAAGGAATTTCGCTCGATCCAAATCGATCCTAAACCGACCAAGACTGTTCGAAACCCCTGATTGTTTTGAGAACATGACAAATTAGAATGCGAACAGAAGAACATTTCATTGCTTATTACAAAAATTTCATCAGAATACAAGAATATACAGAGTATGAATAAATATTACACATTCGATAAATATCAGAGATTTACAAATTACAATGCAGCGGAAAATAATACAAAACACAACTGAAAAGAATATACGGATACAGAGCTTTCCGAAAATCTTTCCAGCTGTAAACCAAGATCCTGTGAATATAAATCTGCAAACCCAAAACTACTAGTGTCAAAATAAGGGCACCCAGAGTTTAGGTTAAAACAATAAACTTAAGGTCAGTCATGTGACTGGTGTGAGAACTAAAACAGTTATTTAAAACTTTACTTTAAATCAGATATATCAAGGGACCACGCCGTATAACATGGAACGGGTTTCCTCCCAAGAATACCAGTGCATATAACAAAACAACGCAATGCTTTTTGGAAAAATGAAGCTATTATAAGACCCAGGTCCTATCACACAATGCAACGCAGGCCGGGGGATTGGGTTTTCCCTTATAATAGCCAAGCATGCTTGGTACGTTTAAACAAATCATTTGATGCTATTATAAGTGCATAGTGTATAAAACAACTTCAAATCATAAGTATCAATCATAGACGACATAAGTGCCCCATACCACTAAGTCGCCATATATAGGTTTACAACTAAAACCGTAAAGTCCACATAGTCACCGATATATCCGAGGCGCCTCGCAATAGCAACAACCAAACAGGTGAAAATAATATAAATGTCAGGGTTGGTAGGTCACTAACACCACCCTAGCTAGAAGGAAACGCATGCCCTCCCTGAGGTCCTCTCCCGTTTCTTGTTCACAACAGGGGTGTGAGGCTCGCGAATTAACGCTACACAAAGCAACGCCACACAGGCCCTGCTTTGATCATCAACCACAAGACTCTGCTTTTCAACAAAAGCCTTGATCATTTGCCACTTAGGTATGCCACACAGGAAATTCACTCCATGCAATTGATATACATCAATATATAACCTCTTAGCTCGTACGTCTCAGAGACGGGCGTTAAGCAGGAGAATAAATTCTCCACCGCCAAACAGATATATATTTAATAGAAATCAATCACACAGAATAAAATCCAATGTCAGACACACAGTCCATTTACAAGTCCGTTCTGGGTCTGAACGAAACCAGAGGCACCTTGTACCTCACATGTCCATCGATCTCCAAGTACGTCTGGACAATCAACAACCGATTCCCTCCTCTTGGGTATACAGCCCAATCAAGATCATCGGTAATCACCCAAACGATGTGAAGACCTTCGGTGTTCAACCACCGTCTTCATCCTTGACACCACTTTGAATCAGTTATTCAGAATGGGATAAACCCGGTCTGTCTGAATAACTCACGTATATAATAAACAAGTGTTACACAAACACAACATACGCCTCGTTCCAATTCAGAATAAGCCTTTATTCAAATATTCTCATACTTTGGGAAAGGTTCCCATTAATTTTATCAAAGATAAATTCTTTAAATTTATTCTTTAATCTTCCTTTGAATATCAATTCAAACCAAATCATGGTTTATCCAAACTAGTCGGGATTAACAAACCTTACCGAAGTAATCATTTGTTTTAATTTCCCAATCCCAACCTATTCATCCTATGAAGTAAAACTGGTAATACTTTATATCTAACACCACGGTGTTATCGGTAAATTCAATTACCATTTCATGTTCAAATCTAATTAAAGATTTAACTATCGCCTGGAGCAAAACTGGTGATACTCCATTCTCGATTATTTCAATCTAATTAAAGATTCATTAAAACTCCACTTGGTTTTAATCTTCCCAAAAATCATATCAATGATTGTTTAACATGGAAAACCATATCATGTCTTTAACTGGGTTAAAGAACCAATGTCCTTTAAAACACGGTTCACGATAAACCCAAAAATCAATTCAAATTCAGTTCCAATTAAATATCATTTAATTGGTATATTTCATTAAATCTAAATAAAAAGATTTAATCTTTTTCTCAACTGGGTTTAAGAACAGTGTTAATGATGACACCATTCACGACAAACCCAAATCCCATTTGATATTAAATACAAGGCTCTGAATAGAAAATATATCGAATTATATTCAATATCAAATTCTACGACCAACAAATATCGTATTGGAAATAATGATATAAATATATCTTTCAAATTTCCATAACAATATCTGTATAATCACAAAATCAACATCGAAATATTCCAAAGACAATTTCGATTCAAACCCATTTCCACTTTATATATTGGAAATTTTGGTTATTTTCAAAACCATTTCAAATCCACTTTATTTATTTTAAAAATAAATGGGATTATAATTCTAGTTCAAAACTAGTTCATTTCGATAAAAATCTATTTTTATCTTTTCAAGTATTGAATTTTTCATCTCAATTATTTCCAAATCATTTCTTATGATTTTACACAAATTATTACTATTTTTAATAATTTTATCAAGGCCCGTACAGTCGATTTCCAATAATGGTCGTCGAACTACACTTACATCGACCTTTTCCAAATTTGATTTGGACATAATTCCAAATCCAACCATTAGATTTCAAATTTATATTATTTATTGGAAAGCTCTTTTCGATACGAACCCAACGGTTCCGGTTTCAGGAGAATCCGACGGTCGAATCTCCCGTAACGTCAATTTGAAGTCAATGGTCGAAATTCGCGAACTACAGCGGCGCGGCGCGTTCTATTCAGGCCATTTAATATATATAATCTATATATTATATATATTTCGTCAATTTCGATTCAAAACGTATTTTATAAATCTTTTTAAATTCGTTTTCAAAATGATTTCAACTTCACATTCAATTTCAAGTCAAAATTGAATATTCCATATCATTAATCTATAAATGATAATATTTTCAAAGCGTTATATTTTGAAATCACTTCCTTTTTTATATTCATTATAAAAATGAATAAAATCGATATAAATATCGTTCACGTCAAAATGACGCATATCTAATCAACACGGCTTTATATATTTCAATAACTTTGTTATTGTATTCAACAAATGAATATTTTCTTCAACACATGAATTTTCTTTTATTCAACACATGAATATATATTTTATTCAACACATGAATTTTCTTTCATTCAACATATGAATATTCTTTTCATCAACACATGAATATATATTTTATTCAACACATGTATTTTCTTTTATTCAACACAGGAATATTCTTTTTATTCAACACATGAATTTTCTTTTATTCAACACATGAGAATATTCTTTTTATTCAGCACATGAATATTCTTTTTATTCAACACATGAATTTTCTTTTATAATATTCCTTATTTTCCAAATTGGAATAAGGCCCAATCAATTACCATATAATGTTAATTATATGGATTCCCTGCAACACATGTATATAATAGCAACGATAAATAATCAACCATTATCCAGAGTGCATTCTACACTGTATAAGCATCAAATATAATTATTCAATGCTTATAACAGCCTGTCAATCAATCGATCGACATACAGATAATTATTGGGATTAGTGTATGTCAAATTTCATCCCAACACCCGTGTGGGGTTTCAAACAATCAAATATAAATTTTATTTATGCAGTTGGGCGATGTGTAAAATTTATTGTCCCAATCCATATCAGTCAAATCGGTGTACATAAACAAATTGTTCGATTTGTAAATGAATATTTATTTTATTTCAACACATGAATATATATATATGATTTCAACACACGAATATATACTTGATTTCAACACATGAATATATATTTGATTTCAACACATGAATATATATTACTATTCAACACATGAATTTTTATTTTCCATTCCAGCTCACAATCAATTTTCACACAAACAAATCAATCCAAACGCAATCAAACAAACAAGTCGTCCATGGTCTTTGGACGACGGGTGTCGGGTGCTACTAAGCACCGTCTGCATCCTAGTATATATTTCAAACTAGAAATAAAATTAAAAGTGAGGATTTCTCACCTTTGGGATCCACTCCGCCAGTTTTACTTCTGAATTGTATGGATTCCGTTTTGAATTCCGTCAATACCATCGCTATCTTTTCCCGCTGTTCACATTAAAAATCACATTTTTATCGCTTCATTCCACTAAATAAAAATCAAATTTTTATTTTTACTTCATATATTTTTACGATGCTTCTTTCTATATAAAAATTATATTTTTGTTCTCTACATAAATAAAAAATCATATTTTTATCTCTCTACATAAATAAATAAAAATTATATTTTTACTTTGCTGTCTAAAAAATCAAATCTTTTTAAACAAATAGAAATCAGACCTTTGTTAACATAAAAATCAAGCCTTTGTTAACAAAAAAAAAATCAAGCCTTTGTTAACAAATAAAAATCAAGCCTTTGTTAAAAAATAAAAATCAGTTCTTTCTTTAAAATAAAAATCTCAACTTTATTATCATAAAAATCTAATTTTTATCAACATAAAGATCTAATCTTTTTCTTTCTATAAATATAAACTTTTTTTTTGTTTTTAAAAACATAATCTTTCTCATATTAAAAATATAAGATTTTTATTTATTTATAAAAATATAATCCTTTCTCATAAAAAAATATAAACTTTAAACAAATTAAAATCATGTTTTTATCACCTTTAAAATGATATCTTTCTTGCTATTTATATATTTATAAATTTCAGATTTTAAACAATGTATATTAAAAAGGGCAAAACTCACTTGTCGACAAGGGGAAGTGGGGTTCTCCACGTCTAACGGAGGGAGGAGGAGGAGGGAAGGGCTGCGGCAAGGTCAGGTGGTGGGTTGTGGTGCGGCTTGCCATGGCGTCGGCGGAGTGGTAGCAGGGCTCGATTTGGCTCAAGGGGGGAGGGGTTCGTTGTTGCTCGATAGGAAGGCGGAAAAGGGAGCGTCAGCTGCAGAGGAGGGGAGGCTGACGCGGGGAGGCGGTGGTCGGCTCCGACGATGGGGCGACGAGGTTCGACGTCGCGGGTTAGGGTTCCGCCTTTTCCCTTTTTTTTTATTTGAATCGATTTTGAAAGGAACGAGGGGGGGCCTGAGGAAATAAGGTTGACCAAGCATAGGAACTCATATGTATAATTATTTAATTATTTTATTTTGTCTCAAAAGGTTGATTTTTCATTCGAACATCAAACCGAACCCAACGATTGTCATACTTAGCTAATTACCCCCATTCCAAACACAATGGGATATGTATCGGAGGCTGATTCGACCAGTTTTTGTCAAGATCAAAATATAAATCTATATATTGAATTAGAACGCACATTTCAAATTACTAGGGCCACATATGGACTCTAAAAATTACCAAAAAATATTTTCTAGCTTCGTATTGACGATACGGTCCTAACAAAACTAATTTCGTAGAATTCTGAGACCGTTTGAAAAATGGCCATTTTTAAGGGCCAGAATTTCATAGCGTCTATTCTGAATTTTCAACTGGGCATAACTTTTTATTCCCGCTATGAAATTTTAATTTTTCGGATTCGTTGGAAAGATATTCTCAATTAGATTCAAATATTTTTGGTTTCAGTAAAATCTGGTTTATTTTGAATCCTGTACATTCATTTAACTTCGAAATCGAATTTTCAAACTACTGCGCCATTTTCAATCCCTTTTATAATTAAAAATAAATTATTTATATTCTAACAACGATTCAAATAAATATATACGTTATAATTCTATTCAAAAATAAATTTCTCGTCGTCATTATTTAAAATAAATCATTTTAAATAATCAGAATTCATCAAAATTGCCAAAATAAAAGTTTTAAATTGGCTCAGGATTTCCGGATTGTTACATGTGCATTGCCTTACTTTCTCTGATGTTATTAAATCTGAAACATGCTTACTCGTTTGAAACTCGAAATTAGTTTATTTTTTCTGTATAGTCAGTTTCGGTTTACACTTATTAATCTTACTTGATAAGGAAATTGCTTATGTGGGTGGGAAAGTATGCTTGAACACTTTTTTTTGTCTTGCTGAAAGAATTTTTGGAACATCCTTGTCTCATTTGAACCTGGACACACTTGTGTTATTTGTTTTTGAACAAGGACGCTACTGTTTATTCCTGGGTAAGTTGGAACTAGAACTTACATGCATTCTTTGTTATATGATGTCGTTTCCTGGTTGTTGTGGCGATACACACAGGCATTCATGTGCGCATGTGTTTATATGCAGGCTCCTAAAACCGTACATGTTACCATCTCTTATTTGGTTCGGGATGCTGAGGCGGTGTACATGTATATATAAATATACACACACACAAGCTTCCGAGACCATTAGTCCCTAAAATTTATAAAGGATATGAACATATGCCATACTTGATATAGTCATCGATATATGACTGATACAGACATAAACTACACAACTATCTTTTTGTGTATATTTCGAAACTTAGGATTAACTATTACATTTTAGTTTTTACTGAAGTTAATTTACTTGAACTATGATTTAATCTTGAATCGAGCTTTTAATGTTTTGCATGGAACGCTCGGGTCAGACACTGAGCGTTATAGATTTAAATATTTCAGCCTGGGATTCAAAGGGTAGCAAAGATGGGGATTCCAAAAACGGCGTACTCTGAAGTTTTAAACCAGTAAACATTTTGTAACACCCCACCTCCGTTAAGGTCACTCACAAAGGGAATGCCTTAACTTTGATGGAGCATTTTAGTAGACAGAACAGAAATTTACAAGACAGATAAAGCAGTACTTGAAAAATTTATAACTTTATTACAACTGAAGAAGAAATAAGTTTGGTTACATCTTTTCAAATCACAATATCAGAATTCAAGTACAAAATATCGGTCTTGTACAAAAGCCTTCAAGATGCATAGTTTTTAAAGTCGTAATCCCCAACATAAACTGCTATGGAAAGATAAAGCCAAAGCCAAGCAATACTTCAAACACTTCAAGCATAGGGAATCTGAATCAAGCTCCTACGTTTCCGCCTTAAGCACCTGGTTGGGGGGGGGGGGAACAGAAAGAAAAGAGGAGAAACAAACTTGGTCAGACATAAGTCTGGTGAGTCCAGTGACATTCAGTATATAAACAGATAATAATATCATGACATGTAAATAAAACTGGATGAGAGTTAACCGTAACAGGAATAACAGGTTAACAGAATGATAGAGACTAAGCTAAGCTTCTTACTTAGTCCTCACTTCTCTGCACAAATACTAGTATAACAGGATTAGGTGTTACCCTAATGTCTAAACTGAAATAGAAACGGAAACAGAATAAACTCTACAGAAAATGGGCCTTTACCACCCGAACAGACAGAAGGCACAGAAGCAGAATACTGATAATGGGCCTTTACCACCCAACTAATGGGCCTTTACCACCCTAACAGACAGAAGGTATGGAAACATAATCGGAAACGGAATTAGAAACGGAAACAGAATAATCCTTACAGAAACAGAATGTTAGAATTAGGTGTACACTAGTAATAGGCCTTTACCACCCCAACAGACGGTACCACGCAGAAACAGACAGGTGTTGCCACCTAATGGAAACAGACGGTACCCACAGAAATAGACAGTACTAAGTGTAGCCTAAGTCCTACCCCCAAGCGATCGGCTACCTAATACATAAATACCCTATGTCGGCCCCACAGTAGTGTGTACCACTCCCTAAAGTGGCAACCTATTGGCACAAACTTATTTACAGATGTCACGGTGTCTTACATCCTCAGAGCAAACCGGATCCATGCACGCACATGACCCGGTTGGAACGCACCATAAATACCCCTCGCCATTATCAGAGTGAACCGCTTATAATTAGTTCAGTAAGCGTGCCCGGACCCCTACATAGTGTGGGGTCAAAGTTTTGATACCAAAAAGGGTTACTGACTAATATGGGTCCCAAATAACAGATGGCACAAGTATTTCCCCTGCTAACCTTGTTTCCCTAGACTAACAGATTTCAAATTAACTTGTTTACTAGTTTCAGACATACAGAGCTAAGATTTACTAGTTCATAGATCAGACAATCAAGTTACAAGTTTTCAGATTAACAGATCAGATGTACGGATTTAACAGACTTACAGATTGTCTTACCTAACTTTGTATTAGGCCTACAGATTTACGGAACGAGTTTATTAGATTCATCAGACCAATTGTTTTAGCCCTATCCACCCAACACATTTTAGGTATCATATTTATCTTAGATTTGCATTAATTAATTATTAATGCACAGACCTCTCACATTAGGTCGGTAGCTTGTGGCCGCTGGATATGTCGGGCAGTTCCTGGCAGACTTTTGCCACAAGCCAGACCTAACCTCGTGTCTAAGCATATTTTAGTTATGCCTACGACCTCTCACATTAGACTGACAGTTTGCGGTTGTTGGTTAAGACGGTTGGTTCCGGGCAGGCTTCTACCACAAATGGAGCCTAACCTCGTGTCATACCCACTTTACAGAAAATATCAGACTAATTATGTCTATTTAGTAGATTTAACTTCTTTACAAATTAAGGCAGATTATCCAAAGTTCTATTAACATGTTTCGCTCAATTTTAGATCGAGCCTCCAATTTATAATTATTCAGCTTTCAACGGATTAAGCAATTCAACAGATTTAGCAGATAACAATTTTAGTAGATTAGGCAAATTCAGCAGATTTAGCAGATTGGGCAATTCAATAGGTTAAGCAGATAACAGATTTAGCAGATTAGGCAATTCAACAGATTAGCAGATTAGGCAATTTAGCAGATTTAACAGATTAAATATTTCTTAAAGTTCTATTTACATATCTTGCCTAAATTTTTACATGCCTAAATCATGGTCATAATTCATAATACGACATATGCCCCAAATTTTAATTAAACTTTGCACAGTACAAAATATTCGCTAAAAAGCCCCAAACAATATGATTTATGCCAAATTATAGCTTGTGATGCCAAATATCTTAAAATCCATATTTAGGTGCATTCACATTAATAGTTAACCTATTTTAATATAGATCTTTACGCCTAAGTCACATTTATCTTTTTTTTCTCTCTTTTCAAGTCATAAATCATGATATAAAATATGCCCCAAAATCTAGATCTTAAATTTTAATCATGTATTAAGTCCTTGAAATCAGATCTTGCATTATAATATGCATTATTTTCAAATCCCAAGTCATATGCTATCATATAATAATTCTTCTTCCAAATCACTGTCTTTCATACATAGTATGCACTGATTCTAGATCTTAATTTACAACCTATGTTCCTTTTCAAATCAGTCACAGATCAGTCGTGTCCAATTATGCAAGTGTGATGGCCTGCCCCGCACCAGCCGGCATTTTCTCCGAAAGTGCATTATACACATGCCAACTATGACAAAATGGTCGCCAAAGAGAGGAAAGAAGAGGATGAACTAATCGAAAACCTGTGTTATGTCTCACAGCGCATGGAACAAAATATAATAATAATATACTTGACATAAAACAAGGGAGACAGTGCATAAGCTGATGACTAAAACCAACATCAACATCAGAGCAGCGGAAATCCAAATACACCTTATTACAACTTTCCAAATTACTCTTTAAAACAAAAGAAAGCTAAAGTAGGAGATACACTACTAATGCCCAAGCAGTGATCTTCAACAACACAGGTAGAATATCTATATGTATCATACGTGGAAGCCTCATGCTCGTCTCCGGATCAGCTACTCGTGCATACCCAGCTAACCTGTCTGTAGTCTGCTCGTGAGAGCACCTAGAATAATAAGAAGAGACATAAAACTCTGGGTCAGACAAAAAGTCTGGTATGAGCGATAAGCAGCTAAACAGAACAATAACAGGTATACTAAACCATACCTGAACCTGGACCTACAACCAAAGAGTTAGCACTACATACCGTACAATACTCTAAGGTGCCACTGAACAAATGGTGTAAAGATAACGAGGGTGGGGTGTTCATGTCATAATGATGGCAAACAAATCAAGCATAGAAACCATCCTCACATCTCTCACTCAGTGCGTAAAGCATACGATATCTACCGCTTCGGTCACTAGACCCATTGAAGTAGTGACGGAGTTCAACCTGTACAACTACTGCTACTACCAAGCTTTCCACATAGAGTCATGACCAAACCCTTACAAATGACCCCGCTTCATTGGTCTATAGCCCTTTTAGTCGTACCTAGGCCACTGTGGCCCTGAATCCGTTTACGTACTCCCTACACATTGTGATCAAAAGTTATAGGCATCGACAACACCTTAGCACACGTCCCGCAGCAAAGCCCAACTCATGGAGTCGGCTCGTTGGTTCCCAATTGGATCCTGAGTACAAACTTCCATTTTGACTACATTTGCATCTCGGGTTATTGGTCTTCTTTGGATCGGTTCTTAACTTCTGTTTATACTTCAAATTCGGATCGTGATTCACGCCTCAAGTCCAAGCACCTCGGTTCGGATCGATCGAGCTACCCCCATCGGATCGGGTCGGGGTCCACATCTTGTGGCGGTTCGGATCGATCATCATCACCTCCTGGTGGATCGGATCGGGTTCTTCAAGTCCAATCGCCATGCATCGGTTCGGTTCAGAGGTGGCCATGCGGGTCGGGTTGGAGAAGATGCTCCCCAATTTTCTAGATCGTCTCGTGGATACACAGCTTGGAGTGGCGGTTCGGTTCGGGGCTCCTTCCTCCGATCCGATCCGGATCGGCCAGATTCTTGCACTTCTTCCAGCGACTGTTTACGCCATTCGAAGGCGTTTTCGACCAATCTAACACTTCTAAACAATCACAAATCATGCCATACAGTCATAGCAACATGTACAATCAATCATAAACACCAAAACAATGAATCATAGCATGCGAAATGGATCAAACATGGCCAAAACCCCATATTTTCCCTTAAGCATGTTTAGGCAAAACTAATAATAGGATTAACAAAACTTAACCAAATCAACCAAAATTGCTAACAGAGGTCTAAAACATCATTTAAGAATTTATAAGTATTTTTCCAGAATTTTATCATGTCTAATTTCGTTAATCTTCACTAATTACTCTTAATCAACCGTAATTAGTGCAAAACTATGCAAATCACTCACCTTGGCCACAAATAAAAAAATTCAGAACTAAAACCTCGCTGATTTGAGTGAATACTGATGTCTAACAGCAGCCCTAAAACTGATTTGGTGAAGATCTTCTTTGATTTGATGTTGATTAAGCCAAAACCCGATTAGAAAGTGATTAGAAGTTGATTGGAGTATTGGAGGCCATTGTTAAGGTTTCAAGACTGAAAGTGGCGGCTGAAAAATAAAAATAAGATCGTTCTCTAACTGATTTCAGCCTCCTCATAACCCTAATCCCGAAATTTCCCATTGGGCCTAGCTGTTAATCACCCGGTTAAGCCCAATTAAACTGTTTCATTATCTGAAACTTGTTTCAGCCATATCTCCCAAACGGTAAGTCCATTTAGCTAGTATGACCACTCTATGGAATTGTAAACCATCATCCGGAGCCAATGGAAGTGGTTTCAAGTAAAAATTCCTTTCCAGTCAAAAGTTATAGCCAAAACAGTATCGGCTAGGGGCAAAACGGTCATTTAAAAATCGGCAAAAATCATGAACATGGGAAATGACCCCAATAGTCGTCTCCTAAAGTTACACGACCATACGACTTCGTATGTGAAAGAAATAAATATCCTACGATCCTCTGATACGTAGAATGCGGGTCGTTACACTCTTTCCCCTTTAAGAAATTTCGTCCCCGAAATTCCTTAACCAAAAACATACAAAGGGTCCCGTATGCCTACCAACTGTGTACAACAATCAATCATGCAAATCAAACAAAACAAGCCTATCCTAGCATGCGAAAAGACTAAATCGAAGTTAAAATCTTACCAGGCAAAGAGTTCTGGATACGTCTTCCTAATGCTCTCCTCTGTCTCCCAAGTACAGTCATTCTCATTCTCGCCCCACTGAACTTTGACTAGATTCACCGCTTTTCTTCGAAGTTGCTTCGTATCGTTCCCAACAATACGCATGGGCTTGCGGTTCCCAACCGCCTCGGGTTCAACTTCGATATTATCCAACTGATCAGGTGAAATAGTCACATTTGGGTCGTACACGAACTTCCTTAACTGGGAAACATGAAATACGTTGTGAACTCCTGCAATTTTCTCTGGTAATTCAACTTTGTATGCCCAATTCCCAATTTGCTCAAGAACTGGGAATGAACCAACAAATCTTGGTGCTAACTTGCCTCTCCTGCCAAATCGTATCACGCTCTTCAACGGAGAAATCTTGACAAACACCAAGTCGCCAATGGAGAACTTTAATTCTCTTCTCCTCTTATCAGCATAACTCTTCTGCCTATCTTGGGCAGCCTTCATTTGCTGTTGGATAACTTTTATCTTAGCTGAAGTTTCTCTTATCACATCGGGTCCAAGCACAAACTTCTCACCAGTTTCTACCCAACATGGCGGTGAGTTGCACGGTCTTCCGTACAAAGCTTCAAATGGAGCCATACCGATACTGGATTGATAACTATTATTATATGCAAACTCTACTAGATGCAAATGATCATCCCATGATCCACCAAAATCCAATACACAGGCCCTCAAGGGGTTTATAACACTCGATTCACTCTCTCTGTCTGTCCGTCAGTTTGAGGATGATACGCGGTACTGAGATGTAATTCTGATCCTAACGCCTCTTGTAATCTCTTCCAAAATCCACTAGTGAACAACGGATCTCGGTCACTCACAATGCCTTTGGGTATTTCATGAAATCTCACTACCCAATTTATATACAGTTCCGCTAACTTAGCTGCCGTTCTGTTTGACTTGATGGGTATAAATCTTGCACTCTTAGTTAATCTGTCCATAATCACCCAAATGCTATCATGGCCCGATTTAGTCCTTGGTAACCCATCAATGAAATTCATTGACACCTGTTCCCATTTCCATTCTGGAATTTCTAATGGTTGCAACAAACCACTAGGCTTCTTTTGCTCAGCTTTGACTAGCTGGCAATTCATGCATTTGGATATAAACTTCCCAATGTCTCTTTTCATCCCTTCCCAGTAGTTGGTCTGCTTTATGTCTCGGTACATCTTGTTACCACCAGGATGTATAGTCAGTTTTGAGTGATGACACTCTCTAAGCACTTCATCTCTCAATCCATTGACATTGGGTACAACTAGTCTTCCATTCTTTCTAAGCCATCCATCTCGATCAAACCCGTACTTGTTCATCTCCTCATCGATACCCATCTCTAACTTGGAGATGATTTCCAATAGGTTAGGATCGTTCCCCTGACTGGAACCAATCCGCTCAATCAAAGTGGGTCTGATCGTCAAACTTGCTGACATTTCTGGATCCAATTCGCACTTTGGTCTTAAATCATACCCAGCGATGTACTCCAGTTGCTTCCATTCTAGAAACATAGCCCCTAAACTGGCATGTCTTCTACTCAGTGCATCAGCTACCGCATTGCCATTTCTTGGTTTATATGCGATGTCGAAATCGTAGGAAGCTAAGAATTCTAACCATCTTTGTTGTCGGAGATTTAGATCCTTTTGAGAGAAGAGATACTTTAACGACTTATGATCGGTAAACAACTCGAATCTTTCTCCCAAGAGAAAATGTCTCCACATCTTCAATGCAAACACGATCGCTGCCAGTTCCAAATCACGGGTAGGGTACCTTTTCTCATGAGGTTTCAGTTGCCGACTTGCATAAGCTACAACCCTACCTCCTTGCATCAATACAACACCTAGTCCGGTACCACATGCATCCGTATATACCCTCATTTCTTCATTCCCTTTAGGAATGACTAATACTAGTGCACATGTCAACTTTTCCTTTAGGCTCTTGAATGCATTCTCGCACCTTTTGTAACAGCCCGAATTTTAATAACATGTTAAAACTAGGAAGAAGGGTATAATTAAATTTTAAAATAAGAATCAAGGGAAACGGGTTATGCCATTGCATTCGTCTCGAAATTCTACATGAAACAGCGTCCGAGTTTTCAAAAATCGGAGTCTGGATGAAGAAGTTATGGCCTGTAGAAGATTCAGCAGATTTTAGGCAGCACAGGACCAGGTAGGTCGACCTGAGGGCCATGTCGACCATGTGGTCGACCCTAGGGTCGACCTACCCCCCCAGGTCGACCTCCCCCCCTTACAGGTCGACCTGGTCGGCCTGTTTGACCCAGAATTCATTTTTGAAGCCTGAGACGTGTTTTGATGGTCCAGATTGATTCTAGGGTTTATCTAAGGGCCTAAACTAGTTCCTACACCTATAAAAACACCCTAAGTCCTAACCTAATTCACAACAAATCTTTCTTACACTATTATGCTGCTGAACTCCCTCTTGAACCATGGCCGCCGCCCCCAAATTAAAGCTTAAGCATTCAAACTCAAATCAATTCGAAGAACAAAGCTTCAGCAATGGTTCAAACAATAAATCAACACTACTACAACGTTTTATGACAATTTCAGTTCTTAATTCGTTAGCCATTCCCTGTAAGTTCTAGTTATTTTTAGATTAAAATATTTAAATATAATACGGGCATGTGATGAAGTGAAATTGGATTTAAGTATGTTTATCGATCTATTTCTGTTGCTTCTTGGATCTTGAATTTTGAGACTTGTCTATCTTTATTCCCATGTCTAGTTTATGATCTATTCAGCCTATTGTAAATCAGTTTTCTTGATTCATGTTGATATTATTGTCAAGATCTATCTTTTATGCCTGAGATGGCGCTTTTATGCCAGTTTTCTGTCTGTACTTATTGTTACACAAGTTCTACCTCCCCCTATTTATTTTTCTTTTGATGAACCTTGGTCAATTTCGGACCTAGGCCTAAACTGCGATTTGCGTACGATTGAATACGGAGAAATATGGGAATATTGTCTTTACTGGATATATGTTTTTGTAGAATTGACGACATAACATAAAATTGGAAATTTGGGTATTGTCAATATAATTGAAATTGCAAGTTCGGGCATTGGCATAAATAGTTTGGCATGAAGTGGGCATACATGAAATTGTATGTAAGTTAAATCACGAGTTTGGGAATATGTAAGTTTAAATCAAAAGATTGGGCTTATGTTAAATAGACATATGTAGAATTGGGAATTTGAACATGAAAGCAATTGTAAATTTGATAATTGGCATAAACATGTATTATGAACTTGGGCAACTGACATGTATTGTAATAAAAAGATTATAGTTTGGGATAACTACATCATGAATCATGATTTGGGTTTATTGGGTATAAAACTTGATACATGTAATTTTGGCTAGAACTTGATACGGTAAAATGGCATAAAAATTGGCATACATGTAAAACGGCATAAATTGAACATATGTAAATTTGGTACGAATTGGGCATATGTAAAATTTACATTTAATCTAGAACTTGGGCATATGTTAATTATGTAAAATTTGGAGTTGAAATATAAATGATAATTTATGAGTTAGTAGAGATTTAATATGAACGCGCCTAAGTTGGGTTTTGGGTAATTGGCATGTATTGTAAATAAAAGCTATAACTTGGCATAACCTTATAGTGAATTATGATAATAATTTGGGAATACGTTTTGGGGCAAAAACGTGAATCATGAACAATTCTATATGTTAAACGCATGAACTGATATTGGGGTTTTGGGTGGAATACGACCATTAATGAACCTTTGACACGAGGTTAGGCTCAGTTTGTGGTGTAAATCTGCCCGGAACCGCCCGACAAATCCAATAGCCACAAAGTGTCAGTCTAATGTGAGAGGTCATGATTCGTTCATCATAATGAATGAATTAAGGAATACAGACCATAATAAGACGTGGGTATGGTTAGAGGGTTAGGTGGGATGACATGGAAATTTGACATGTAAATGTGGACCTAACCAGTATGAGTTAAGAACATGTAAAACTTATAAATGTAGGCTCAACCAATATGTTATGAATGGGTGGGTTAAGTAACGTAGCTAGGCTAATGACACTTGTTATAACATGACTAGCGGATGGGTTGGGCTAACTTGTATAGGTTGATAACACCCAACCGATATAACCTGATGCGTGGTAAGGTTAAGTAACAACAGAGGGTAACACTTAATCGTCACAACATGATAAGTAGGTGGGCTAAGTCAATATACACTTAACCAATATGACATGACATGCGGTGGGGTTAAGTTAACACAAGGGAGAACACTTAGCCAGTATAATAAGGCTTGCGGTAGGGTTAAGTAACATAAGGAACAACACTTAACCGATGTAACATGATGTGTGGTAGGGTTAAGTAAAACAAGAGAAAACACTTAACGAACTTAACGTGGTGGACGGAGAGGGTTAGGTACATATCAGGTTGGTGGGTAATATTAGTAAATATAGACCCACAAACTTAACCATTAATAAGCATGCTTGAATCGGTGGGTTAAGTACATCAAGGGAAGGTGGGTAATATCTTTATATATATAGGCCCACAAACTTAACCAGTAGGAAACCCTAGTAACGTGGACCCATTTCAGCAGTAACCCAATTAGGTATCATGGTACCCTGAAACAAGGCAGGGTGGGGCACGATTACTGGGCTGATTGTAAGCGGTCAAAGCGACGACGGTGGGTGCAACAGTTTGGGTTCTAATGGAGTGCAGGCGTGCACACACTTCGGAGCAGACAAACAGGGCACTGGGGGCACCAGCAGTATAACCTATGTATTCTAGAATTGCTTCGGCCCGCCACCATGGGTCTTGATACACCCCATGGTGGGACCAGCATAGGTATCTACACTCATTGGGGGCCGTATGACACACATATGTAGCATAATCCCTAGGTTGGACCTAGGTGGCGTAAACCCTAAATCCGAGAAGCGTTCAATAGGTAGCATAATCCCTAGGTTGGACCTAGGTGGCATAAATCCTGGTTGAATCTAGGAAGCGCTCGATAGAAAACCCTAGGTTAGATCTAGGTAATAAATAATAGATGTACACGTGACAGCAACCTTAATTTCGGGGATTGGGATCACGTTATGATTTTATCATTTTATATAGATTACTAGTTGGGACGTTAGTTAGGTGGTGCAGAGCAAATAGATATCATAGAAATATTTTAACGATGAAGCAGAGAAATCTTGCGGTCTTGCGAAATTATACTAAGTTCATCTTGAATGGGAACCTCGCATTGTTATGCATGACAAAAGTTATGTGATGTTATTCTTAGTTGTCGTGCCTGTAGCTTATCTTGTCATCATGCTTACGTTTATTTTCAGTTTATTCATGCCATGTTATGATTGATGGTTGCAAGTGGTTGCAAGTGGCTGCTAGTGGTTGCTCGTGATTGCATAACACATATTAGGCACTAGATCAGCTCAGACACATTTCCATATTGCATATGCATGAGTGAATCTACTTGTTTATGGATGAAATAGGATGTTTTATCATATGGATGATGCATATGGATGGATGTTTGTGCACACATATAGTGTTTATGTGACTTGGACTATTTGCATACATGTTTGATTCATGGCACTAAACATATTTTGCATTGAGAAGATCAGTCAGGCATGATCATTTGCATTAGATAAGGAACATATACACACACTTTCTGCATATGTTCATATAGCATTAGAAATCTCTTAAGGACAATGGATGCCTGTGATTGATGATTGAGTAGATGGATGATTGGATGGTAGGACACATTCTTCTTAACTTGAAGATTTCGGGGATGAAATCCTTTAAGGAGGGGAAAATGCAACAACCCGAATTTTAACAACATGTTGAAACTAGGAATCAGGGTATAATTAAATTTTAAATTAAGAATCAAGGGAAACGGATTATGCCATTGCGTTCGTCTTGAAATTTTACAAGAAATAGAGTTCGAGTTTTCGAAAATCGGAGTCCGGATGAAGAAGTTATGGCCTGTAGAAGATTCAGCAGATTTTAGGCAGCAAAGGACCAGGCAGGTCGACCTGGGGGTCGACCTGGGGGCCAGGTCGACCATGTGGTCGACCCTAGGGTCAACCTACACCACCCCCCCAGGTCGACCATAAGGTCGACCTCCCTCCCTTACAGGTCGACCTGGTCGTCCTGTTTTGACCCAGAACTCATTTTTGAAGCCTGAGACGTGTTTTGAAGGTCCGGATTGATTCTAGGGTTTATCTAAGGGCCTAAACTAGTTCCTACACCTATAAAAACACCCTAAGTCCTAACCTAATTCACAAAAAATCTTTCTTACACTATTATGCTGCTGAACTCCCTCTTGAACCATGGCCGCCGCCCCCAAATTAAAGCTTAAGCATTCAAACTCAAATCAATTCGAAGAACAAAGCTTCAACAATGGTTCAAACAATGAATCAACACTACTACAACGTTCTATGACAAATTCAGTTCTTAATTCGTTAGACATGCCCTGTAAGTTCTAGTTATTTTCAGATTAAAATATTTAAATATAATATGGGCATGTGATGAAGTGAAATTGGATTTAAGTATGTTTATCGATCTATTTCTGTTGCTTCTTGGATCTTGAATTTTGAGACTTGTCTATCTTTATTCCCATGTCTAGTTTATGATCTATTCAGCCTGTTGTAAATCAGTTTTCTTGATTCATGTTGATATTATTATCAAGATCTATCTTTTATGCCTGAGATGACGCTTTTATGCCAGTTTTCTGTTTGTACTTATTGTTACACAAGTTCTACCTCCCCCTATTTATTTTTCTTTTGATGAACCTTGGTCAATTTCGGACCTAGGCCTAAACCACGATTTGCGTACGATTGAATACGGGGAAATATGGGAATATTGTCTTTATTGGATATATGTTTGGTAGAATTGACGACATAACATGAAATTGGAAATTTGGGTATTGTCAATATAATTGAAATTGCAAGTTTGGGCATTGGCATAAATAGTTTGGCATGAAGTGGGAATACATGAATTGGTATGTAAGTTAAATCACGAGTTTGGGACTATGTAAGTTTAAATCAAAAGATTGGGCTTATGTTAATTAGGCATATGTAGAATTGAGAATTTGAACATGAAAGCAATTAAATTTGATAATTGGCATAAACATGTATTATGAACTTGGGCAACTGACATGTATTGTAATAAAAAGATTATAGTTTGGGATAACTACATCATGAATCATGATTTGGGTTTATTGGGTATAAAACTTGATACATGTAATTTTGGCTAGAACTTGATACGGTAAAATGGCATAAAAATTGGCATACATGTAAAACGGCATAAATTAAACATATGTAAATTTGGTACGAATTGGGCATATGTAAAATTTACATGTAATCTAGAACTTGGGCATATGTTAATTATGTAAAATTTGGAGTTGAAACATATATGATAATTTATGATTCAGTAGAGGTTTAATATGAACACGCCTAAGTTGGGTTTTGGGTAATTGGCATGTATTGTAAATAAAAGGCTATAACTTGGCATAACCTTATAGTGAATTATGATAATAATTTGGGAATACGTTTTGGGGCAAAAACGTGAATCATGAACATTTCTATATGTTAAACGCATGAACTGATATTGGGGTTTTGGGTGGAATACGACCATTAATGAACCTTTGACACGAGGTTAAGCTTAGTTTGTGGTGTAAATCTGCCCGGAACCGCCCGGCAAATCCAGTAGCCAAAAAGTGTCGGTATAATGTGAGAGGTCGAAGGCCAAATTGTAGGCGTAACGGTTTATGACACGAGGTTAGACCCAGTTTGTGGTGTAAATCTGCCCGGAACCGTCCGGCAAATCCAGTGGCCATAAAATGCTTGGTCTAATGTGAGAGGTAATGATTCATTCGTCATAATGAATGAATTAAGGAATATTGACCATAATAAGACGTGGGTATGATTAGAGGGTAAGGTAGGATGACATGGAAATTTGACATGTAAATGTGGACCTAACCGGTATGAGTTAAGAACATGTAAAACTTATAAATGTAGGCTCAACCAATTGTTATGAATGGTTGGGTTAAGTAACGTGGCTAGGCTAATGACACTTAACCGTTATAACATGACTAGTGGGTGGGTTGGGCTAACTTGAATAGGTTGATAACACCCAACCGATATAACCTGATGCGTGGTAAGGTTAAGTAACAACAGAGGGTAACACTTAACCATCACAACATGATAAGTAGGTGGGCTAAGTCAATATACACTTAACCAATATGACATGACATGCAGTAGGGTTAAGTTAGCACAAGGGAGAACACTTAGCCAATATAACAAGGATTGCGGTAGGGTTAAGTAACACAAGGAACAACACTTAACCGATATAACATGGTGTGTTATAGGGTTAAGTAAAAAAAGAGAAAACACTTAACCAACTTAACGTGCTGGACGGAGAGGGTTAAGTACATATCGGGTTGGTGGGTAATATTAGTAAATATAGGCCCACAAACTTAACCATTAATAAGCATGCTTGAATCGGTGGGTTAAGTACATCACGGGAAGGTGGGTAATATCTGTATATATATTGGCCCACAAACTTAACCAGTAGGAAACCCTAGTAACGGGGACCCATTTCAGCAGTAACCCAATTAGGTATCATGGTACCCTGAAACTAGACTGGGTGGGGCACGATTACTGGGCTGATTGTAAGCAGTAAAAGCGACGACGGTGGGTGCAACAGTGTGGGATCTAACGGAGTGCGGGCGTGCACACACTTCGGAGCAGACAAACAGGGCACTGGGGGCACCAGTAGTATAACCTATGTATTCTAGAATTGCGTCGGACCGCCACCATGGGTCTTGATACATCCCATGGTGGGACCAGTATAGGTATCTACAATCATTGGGGGCCGTATGACACACACAGGTAGCATAATCCCTAGGTTGGACCTAGGTGGCATAAACCCTAAATCTGAGAATCGTTCAATAGGTAGCATAATCCCTAGGTTGGACCTAGGTGGCATAAATCCTGGTTGAATCTAGGAAGTGCTCGATAGAAAACCCTAGGTTTGATCTAGGTAATAAATAATAGATGTACACGTGAAAGCAACCTTAATTTTGGGGTTTGGGATCACGTTATGATTTTATCATTTTATATAGATTACTAGTTGTTGGGACACTAGTTAGGTGGTGCAGAGCAAATAGATATCATAGAAATATTTTAACGACGAAGTAGAGAAATCTTGCGATCTTGCGAAATTATACTTAGTTCATCTTGAATGGGAACCTCGCAATGTTATGCATGACAAAAGTCATGTGATGTTATTCTTAGTTATCGTGCCTGTAGCTTATCTTGTCATCATGCTTACGTTTATTTTTAGTTTATTCATGCCATGTTATCTTTACCTATTTTTATGCTGAAAGTCACTAGGACTTACTCAGTCTTTATGACTGACCCATTTTGTTTCGCCTCTTTTTCTTCCGTTCCCCCCTAGGTTCGCAGGGTGGGAATACAACTTAGTTCGGATCTTTCCAAGCTCCAAGGCTCTTTCATGTACGACTTGGATTTCTCTTAGCTATGGCTTGCTTTGCTTTACTGTTTTACTTGGGGAATGATTTATGACTATGGTTTTATGCTTCTTTACTATTGCAAGACATATTTCGATGTAATGGATTTAACGACATTTTGATGTAAAAGGCTTTAGACCTTTCTAGATTTTAAAGCAATGAAATTTGGTTCTTCTTCCGCTGTTTTATATGTTCTTTCTTGTAATATTTCTGTGTATGCTTACCTAGATAATGCTCCACCAAAGCTAGTGCATTCCCTTTGTGAGTGACCCTAGCGAAGGTGGGGTGTTACACCTTTCGTCCCAGACGAAGGCTTGATTCTTCTTGGTCAATTGAGTCAACGGTGCTGCTATCTTGGAAAAGTCTTGGATAAACTTACGATAATATCCAGCTAACCCCAAGAAACTTCTTATGTTCGTTGCATTCTTGGGCATAGACCAATCTTGTACTGTAGCCACCTTCGCAGGGTCCACGGCAATACCATTCTCTGAAACAACATGGCCCAAGAATCTCACTTCCCTCCTCCAGAAGTGACACATAGAAAACTTTGCTTTCAATTGGTGTTTTCTCAACACATCCATCACTATCCTCAAATGTTCCTTGTGTTCTTCCTTTGTCCTTGAATAGACCGAAATGTCATCCACGAACACAAGGACAAACTTATTCAACTGATCTCTGAATACCCTATTCATAAGACCCACAAAATATGCTGGGGCATTGGTCAGCCTGAATGGCATGACCAAACACTCATAAAATCCAGACAGCTTCCGAAATGCCGTTTTAGCTATACTCTCAGCTTCTACTCTAAGCTAATGAAAACCTGTCACGATATCCAACTGAGAGAATACTCTCGCACCACTTAACTGATCAAACAAATCATCTATCCACGGTAGAGGATACTTATTCTTCCTCGTCACTTTATTCAACTCGCGGTAGTATACACACAAACGAAAGGAACCATCCACCTTGGTAGCAAACACAACCGGTGCTCCCCATTCAGAGACACCCCTTCTGATAAATCCCTTCTTCAAAAGATTGCTGACTTGCACCTCGAGCTCTTGCTGCTCCCTTGGTGCCATACGAGGAAGTGGCATCACTATAGGTCTAGCATCTTTCACTAAATCTATACGGAACTCAATCTCTCGGTGTGGTGGATCCCCGGTCACTTCCTCGAAGACGTCCGGATACTGGCCAACCACGGGCAACCCTGACAACTCACTATGCGGGATGTTGAGGGAATTTAGAAAACTAGCCATTACCCCATCACCAGGTAGACCACCAAACACTACCCTCCGTCCATCATCCGCCCTAACTGTCACCAAAAAGCCCTCACAATCTACCACCACCCCGTATCTTTGGAGCCAATCGACTCCCAAAATAATGCCAAACCCAATAAATCCCAAAACAAAGTATTCACAAACAAACATGCATCCATGACTCGATAAGACCACATTACGACAAATCATGTTAAGATTAGTTGAACCACCAATCGGGTTCGTCACTACTAAAGGTCTATCGACAATCTCGGGCTCCAATCCCAACCTATGTGCCAGGTCACTAGATATGAAAGAACTGGAAGCCCCAGTATCAAACAAAACTCTAACAGGAACATCATAAACAGAAAGCATACCTTGAATAATGACATTCTTTCCCATCTCCGCCGCGGTTGGGGCATTCGACGAAGAAGGAATAGTATTAAGAGCATATGCTTTCACCACCTGCTTTTCTTTAGGGGGTTGCGGACACTTTTCCTTGTGATGTCCCACTTGGCCACAATTGAAGCACTTCCTATCCGCTGGCTTGGCCCGACACTCTTTGGCCTAATGGCCCTTCTTACCACAACTGAAGCACTCAACATCTTGCTTATTCTTTTTCTTCTGGCCATCCTTATTCTAGTTCTGCTTCCTCTTATTCTGAGAACCATTCTTGCCTCCACTGCTTGCTTGCGGCTTTGGCTCCTCTGCAGATGCAACCTTAGTCTTCGACTTAGGGTAAAGACTTTCAGACCTCAATGCTTTCCCCACAATTGATTCAAACGTCTCATCGATGTGGTTAATAAGCCTTTCCCCCAAGTACTGATCCAAACTAGTTATGAACTTCTCGTTCTTCTTCTCGGCAGTATCAATAAGAGATAGTCCATACTTCGATAAAGTATCGAATTCTACAATATACTTTGAGACAGCTCTGCTATTCTACTTGAGCTCCAAGAATTTCTTAAACAACACTGACTTCTGAGCAACCGGAATGAACTTATCGCTAAAGCAAACCTTAAACTGATCCCAAGTAATCTGATCCTCGGGAGTAGCTGCCTTTATAGCATTCTACCAATTCATTGCCCGTCCTTGCAGCTGACGGGATGTTATCCTTATCTTTATCGCATCCTCGATATCCAAGTCTTCGAAGATACGCTCGCAGCTATCCAACCAATCCTGAACATCTGTAGCCGATTCCGTTCCGTGGAACGGCTTCCCACCAAGACTAGTATAATCCTTGTTCAGCTTGGCGAAATCGGCCCAAGGCGCCTGCACTATTGGACCACCACCATTACCACCATTGGGAGCTGCCCTCTGCACATCCCTAAGCATCTCCCTCACGAGGTCAGTAAACATCGTCCTCATGTCAGCAGCATTCTCATTATTGGCTCCTCTACCAGCACCTCTTGCGTATTGGCTCATCGTTCAATCTGTAAAGAGAAAACGATTAACCATCCTCTTTGTTGTGTCAGTGCAGTGCGACTTCATCCTTAGGTATAATAATAGTATATATATAGCTTTTGAAAATAAAAATAATCACAAATACGTGCTCTCATATACGTATACTACCTCTCCCCAAAAACTTCCCTAGGTTAACTACGCAACCTAGAGCTCTGATACCAAGTGTGACGGCCCGCCCCGCACCAGCCGGCATTTTCTCCGAAAGTGCGCTGTACACATGCCAACTAGGACAGAATGGTCGCCAAAGAGAGGAAAGAAGAGGATGAACTAATCGAAAACTAGTAGAATGTCTCACAGCGCATGGAACAAAATATAATAATAAACTACTTGACATAAAACAGATGAGACAGTGCATAAGCTGATGACTAAAACGAACATCAACATCAGAGCAGCGGAAATCCAAATACAGCTTATTACAACTTTCCAAATTACTGTATCTAAAACAAAAGAAAGCTAAAGTAGGAGATACACTACTAATGCCCAAGCAGTGATCTTCAACAACACAGGGAGAATATCTATATGTATCATACGTGGAAGCCTCCTACTCGTCTCCGGATCAGCTACTCGTGCATACCCAGCTAACCTGTCTCTAGTCTGCTCGTGAGAGCACCCAGAGTAATAAGAAGAGACATAAAACTCTGGATCATACAAAAAGTCTGGTATGAGCGATAAGAAGCTAAACAAAACAATAACAGGTATACTAAACCATACCTGAACCTGGACCTGCAACCAAAGAGTTAGCACTACATACCGTACAATACTCTAAGGTGCCACTGAACAAATGGTGTAAAGATAACGAGGGTGGGGTGTGCATGTCATAATGATGGCAAACAAATCAAGCATAGCACCCATCCTCACATCTCTCACTCAGTGCGTAAAGTATACGATATCTACCGCTTCGATCACTAGACCCATCGAAGTAGTGACAGAGTTCAACCTGTACAACTACTGCTACAACCAAGCTTTCCATATGGAGTCATGACCAAACCCTTACAAATGACCCAACTTCATTGGTCTATAGCCCTTTTAGTCGTACCTAGGCCACTGTGACCCTGAATCCATTTACGTACTCCCTACACATAATGATCCAAAGTTATAGACATCGACAACCCCTTAGCATGTGTCCCGCAGCAAAGTCGAACTCATGGAGTCGACTCGTTGGTTCCCAACTGGATCCTGAGTACAAACTTCCATTTGGACTACCTTTGCATCTCAGGTTATTGGTCTTCTCCGGATCGGTTCATCACTTCAGTTTATACTTCAAATTCGGATCGTGATTCACGCCTCAAGTCCAAGCACCTCGGTTCGGATCGGTCGAGCTACCCCCATCGGATCGAGTCGGGGTCCACATATTGTGGCAGTTCGGATCGGTCATCATCACCTCCTAGCGGATCGGATCGGGTTCTTCAAGTCCAATCGCCATGCATCGGTTTGGTTCGGAGGTGGCCATGCGCGTCAGGTCGGAGAAGATTCTCCCCAATTTTCCAGATCGTCCCGTGGATACACAGCTTGGAGGGGCGGTTCGGTTCGGCGCTCCTTCCTCCGATCCATTCCGTATCAGCCAGATTCCTGCACTTCTTCGAGCGACTGCTTATGCCATTCGATGGCGTTTTCGACCAATCTAACACTTCTAGACAATCTCAAATCATGCCATACAGTCATAGCAACATGTACAATCAATCATAGACACCAAAACAATGAATCATAGCATGCGAAATGGATCAAACATAGCCAAAACCCCATATTTTCCCTTAAGCATGTTTAGGCAAAACTAATAATAGGATTAACAAAACTTAACCAAATCAACCAAAATTGCTAACAGAGGTCTAAAACATCATTTAAGAATTTATAAGTATTTTTCCAGAATTTTATCATGTCTAGTTTCGTTAATCTTCACTAATTACCCTTAATCAACCGTATTTAGTGCAAAACTATGCAAATCTCTCACCTTGGCCACAAATAAAATTTTCAGAACTAAAACCTTGCTGATTTGAGCGAGTACTGATGTCTAACAGCGGCCCTAATACGTATTTTGTGAAGATCTTCTTTGATTTGATGTTGATTAAGCCAAAACTCGATTAGAAAGTGATTAGAAGTCGATTTGAGTGTTGGAGGCCGTTGTTAGGGTTTCAAGAATGAAAGTGGAGGCTAAAAAATAAAAATAAGATTGTTCTCTAACTGATTTCAGCCACCTCATAACCCTAATCCCGAAATTTCCCATTGGGCCTAGCTGTTAATCGCCCGGTTAAGCCCAATTAAGCTGTTTTTCACCATCTGAAACTTGTTTCAATCATATCTCCCAAACGGTAAGTCCGTTTGGCTAACATGACCACTCTACGGAATTGTAAACCATCATCCAAAGCCAATGGATGTGGTTTCAAGTCAAAATTCCTTTCCAGTCAAAAATTATAGCCAAAATAGTATCGGCTAGGGGCAAAACGGTCATTTAAAAATCGACAAAAATCATGAACATGGGAAATGACCCCAATAGTCGTCTGCCAAAGTTACACGACCATACGACATCGTATGTGAAAGAATAAATATCCAATGATCCTCTGATACATAGAATGCAGGTCGTTACAACAATATTCATTATTTGTCCCAAAATTAGCGTTCATGTGTTAATCTCTTATGAGATTTGGAGCAGGCTCATAGTAGCCTGGCTATAGAACAGAAAGAAAAAGGAGATACAAAATAGTCACAGAAAAACAGATCTGACAGATAAGAATTTGCATAACCTCAGATTCAGATTTATAATCATGCCCAGATCATAATAAAGTTTATATCTGAAAATAACTATACTCACAATTAAAAAGGTAAATCTTAATTTCAGGGATTTGTATTCTGACACTGAATAACGCTGTTTTGGCGTAGACTATCGATTAGATTTGATTCTCTTTTAACTCTATTCAGATTGGAAGAAGATGCACTAGTTCTAGTTTTGATTCTAGCAGATTAGCGACGCCATTTTTATTTTTAATTAGAATAGAGGCAGAGTATAGACAGAATGAAATTGTGTGGAGGGAAAGCTAGGTTTGGGGGTGCTTAAATAGGTTAGAGCTCACGAATCTGGTCAGAAAGGCGTCCAGGTGCAGAAAAGTGGATCTGTCTACAGATCTGGAATGGGGGGGGGGGGGGAGGGGGAGGTCGACCCTAGTATTGACCTGGGCCTTGGGCCAGAATTTTCTTGCCCAGACTGGGTGTCTGTTTTGAATTTCGAATATGAATTTTGAATTTTCGGGCTGGTTTTTACTGAAACTTCTGGAGGCCATATCTTCTTCATATGGAGTCCGATTTACGCAAACTTGGACTCTATTCCAAGAAGAATTTCGAGACGAACGCAATGATGTAAACCGTTTTCCTTAATTCTCACATTTAAAATTAATTATACTTCATTTTCTTACTCTTATGTTCACAGAAAATTCAGGGTGTTACATTCTCGCCTCCTTAGAGGATTTCGTCCTCGAAATCTTCAAGTTAGGAAGATTGTGTCCTACCATCCAATCACCCATCTACTCAACCATCATCCACAAGCATCCATTGTCGTTAGAAAACTTCTTACGATGTATAAACATATGAAAAAGTGTGTGTATATGTTCCTTATCTAATGCAAAGATTAGGCAGTCCACTGATTCGGTTGACCTCTTTAATGCGAATTATGTTAGTGCCATGAGTCCAACATGTATGCAATTTTCCTATTTGATACATATCATTTTTATATGAGTGCACAAACGTTCATTTATATACAACATCCATGTGCTGAGCTAGCTATTTTGCATCCATAAAAAATTTAAAAATGCACACACATCCATATGCAGTATGAGAGTGTTTTTGAGCCGATCTAGTGCCTAGTGTGTGTATATGCATCCACGAGCAACCACTAGCAACCACTTGCATCCACTTGCAACCATCAAACATAACATGTCTCAAACACATGTTTACACCCATTAGTTTCTACCTAAAGGTCGAAGATTCGATCGATATGATACAACTGAGTGATAGAAGCAAGTACAATTAAAACAAAAGCTTTGGTCCTATTAGACATCGATTTACGAGAATAACCCCCTAAGTTTCAACCCCGAAGACCGAAATCAACATCAGATTGACACTCAGAGAATCACTCCGATTAAACAAATGTCCAATTGGAAATCTACTTCACGCTTTGAGCAAAAACCCATATCCTTTTCAGAAATATTCAGATACTTACAGACTACTGGTACAGATCAGATTACCAAATGATTCTTGGGAAACTAAACATGATAAAAACCCAAAATATATGCGTCATAGTCAACTTAACGTCCAACAAAGATACTCTCAATCCCAACTTATCACAAACAGATGAGTCGTAACCCTCATGGGGTTTGAGACTATAGTGGAATCAGAAACAAGACTAGTATTAAAGTGTAGAGTTTCAATTACAGAATCAAAATGCCAAAATCAGAAATAGTCTTAACTCCACAATCAGATAAAGAAATTAAACCTTCTACATAAAGTTTTACTATTTTTATCCTATCTACGAGCCTCGAGGATATTCGCCTGTCCTTCAGAAGTTGGTCCTGCCCCTGCCCTTATTCTCGTTTCTTTGGGCAGTCCCTAGTGAAGTGCCCCATTTCTCCACAGTTAAAGCCGGTTCCCTTCCTTTTTATGCAATCCTTGTTCAGATGGGTCGAGTTTCCACAAGTGAAGCACTTCTTCTCCTTCTTGTCTTCAGACTTGTCATCTTTCTTTTGTGTTTCCTTTTTAGGCCCCGCTTTCTTGTTCTGTGTTCCTTCAAGCTTTTCTTCTTTCTTCTCACTTTTGGTTTCCTCTTCATGCATCAATGCCATGTCGACTAATTTCTCGAAGGTAGCCCCCATAGGAATGTGGGACATTGCCAATCCGTGTAGCGGCTCGTTCAAACCTTTAGCAAACCTTAGTGCCTTCTTATGCGGTGTATTTACCAAATATAAGCCGAATCTTGCCAACGGATTAAACTTGTTGACATACTCTCTCGCTGATAAATTCCCCTGCTTAAACGCAAAGAACCTCTCTACGTACAGACTCTCTTCCGCTCGTCAGAGAAATTTCATCTCGCACCTATGCCTCAAATCCATCCATCTCACTATCGGACGCTCTCCATTTGTGACCTCCCACCAGAAAGAAGCTTCGTCCTTAAGCAACCATACTGCTAATTGTATCTTCTGCCTATCGTCCACCATGAAGATAACGAACAAATCCTCAGTTTCTTTAAGCCACTTGCTTTCCTCCACGAAGGATTCAGTTCCATTAAAGTTCTTCCCACCCATGGCTCGAAAGTCTCTACATATCTTCGGGAAAGTATTCACGCGCAGTGGAGGAGGAGGAACTGCTGCAGCTGGGGGAGGAGGGAAGTCTGCTAGGCCCGCATAATTAGCCCTAGCTCTAGGTACCTCCTGAACCAGCCAGGTATTGGTACGCCCTCCGGAAGGTTAAGATCCCCAAACATGCTGAAACGAAAGAAAAGGAAAGATTCAAAACAAAGGATAGAAAGATAGACATTTGGCTTTGGGGATTATGTTTTACAAAATAAACTCTACTTTTGAAAATACTTCCTTTTTAAAACCTTTTTGAAAATAGTTTTCAAAACTTTTTATCAAATCTGGTAACCTTCAGCTCTGATGCCAAGTGTAACACCCCACCTCCATTAAGGTCACTCACAAAGGGAATGCCTTAACTTCGATGGAGCGTTTTAGCAGACAGAACAGAAATTTATACGATAGATGAAGCAGTACTTGAAAATTTTATTACTTTATTACAACAGAAACAGAAATAAGTTTGGTTACATCTTTTCAAATCAAAATATCAGAATTCAAGTACAAAGTATCGATCTTGTACAAAAGCCTTCAAAATGCATAGTTTTTAAAGTCATAATCCCCAACATAAACTGCCATGGAAAGATAAATCCAAAGCCAAGCAATACTTTAAACACTTCAAGCAGAAGGAATCTGAATCAAGCTCCAACGTTTCCACTCTAAGCACCTTGGGGGGGGGGGGACGTAACGAAAAGAGGCAAAACAAACTAGGTCATACATAAGTCTGGTGAGTCCAGTGACTTTCAGTATATAAACAGATAATAGTATCATGACATGTAAATAAAACTAGATGAGAGATAACCGTAACAGGAATAGCAGGTTAACATAATGATAGAGACTAAGCTAAGCTTCTTACTTAGTTTTCACTTCTCTGCACTAATACTAGTATAACAGGATTAGGTGTTACCCTAATGTCTAAAATGAAATAGAAACGGAAACAGAATAATCTCTACAGAAAAAGAATGCTAGTAATGGGCCTTTACCACTCGAACAGACAGAAGGCACAGAAGCAGAGTACTGATAATGGGCCTTTACCACCCAACTAATGGGCCTTTACCACCCCAACAAACAGAAGGAATGGAAACAGAATCGGAAACGGAATCAGAGACGGAAACAGAATAATCCTTATTGAAACAGAATGTTAGAATTAGGTGTACACTAGTAATGGGCCTTTACCACCCCAACAGACGGTACCACGCAGAAACAGACAGGTGTTGCCACCCAACGGAAACAGACGGTACCAACAGAAACACACAGAACTAAGTGTAGCCTAAGTCCTACCCCAAGCAATCGGCTCCCTAATACATAAATACCCTGTATTGGCCCCACAGTTGGGTGTATCACTCCCTAAAGTGGCAACCTATTGGAACAAACCTATTTACAGATGTCACGGTGTCTTACATTCTCAGAGCAGACCGGATCCATGCACGCACATGACCCGGTTGGAACGCATCATCAACACCCCTCGCCATTATCAGAATGAACCGCTTATAATTAGTTCAGTAAGCGTGCCCGGACCCCTACATAGTGTGGGGTCAAAATTTTGATACAAGAAAGGGTTACTAACTAATATGGGTCCCAAACAACAGATGACACAAGTATTTCCCCTCCTAACCTTGTGTCCCCAAACTAACAGATTTCAGATTAAGTTGTTTACTAGTTTCAGACATACAAAGCTCAGATTTACTAATTCACAGATCAGGCAATCAAGTTACAAGTTTTTAGATTAACAGATCGGATGTACGGATTTAACAGACTTATAGATTGTTTTACCTAACTTTGTATTGGGACTACAGATTTACGAAACGGATTTATTAGATTCATCAGACCATTGTTTTAGCCCTATCCACCCAACACATTTTAGGTATCATATTTATCTTAGATTTGCATTAGTTAATAATTAATGCACAGGCCTCTCACATTAGGTCGGTAACTTGTGGCCGCTGGATATGTCGGGCGGTTCCGGCAGACTTCTGCTACAAGCCAGACCTAACCTCGTGTCTAAGCATATTTTAGTTATGCCTACGACCTCTCACATTAGACTGATAGTTTGCGGTCGCTGGTTGAGCCAGTTGGTTCCAGGCAGGCTTCTACCGCAAACGGAGCCTAACCACATTTCATAGCCACTTTACAGAAAATATCAGACTAATTATGTCTATTTAGCAGATTTAACTTCTTCACAAATTACGGCGGATTATCCAAAGTTCTGTTAACATGTTTTGCTCAATTTTATATCGAGCCTCCAATTTATAATTATTCAGCTTTCAACGGATTAAGCAATTCAACAGATTTAGCAGATTAGGCAAATTCAGCAAATTTAGCAGATTAGGCAATTCAACAGATTAAGCAGATAACAGATTTAGCAGATTAGGCAATTCAACAAATTTGCAAATTAGGCAATTCAACAGATTTAACGGATTATATATTTCTTAAAGTTCTATTTACATATCTTTCCTAAATTTACATGCCTAAATCATGGTCATAATTCATAATACGACATATGCCCCCAAATTTTAGTTAAACTTTGCACAGTACTGAATATTCTCTAAAAAGCCACAAACAATATGAGTTATGCCAAATTACAGCCTATGATGCCAAATATCCTAAAATCCATATTTTACGTGCATTCACATTAATAGTTTACCTATTTTAATATAGATCTTTATGCCTAAGTCACATATATCTTTTATTCCTCTTTTCAAGTCATAGATCGTGATATAAAATATGCCCCGAAATCTAGATCTTAAATTTTAATCATGTATTAAGGCCTCAAAATCGGATCTTGCATTATAATATGCATTATGTTCCAAATCCAAAGTCATATGCTATCATATAATATTTCTTCTTCCAAATCACAGTCTTTTATGCATAGTATGCACTGATTCTAGATCTTAATTTACAACCTATATTCCTTTCTCAAATCAGTCTGAGATCAGTGATGTCCAATTATGCAATATTCTTTATTTGTCCCAAAATTAGCGTTCATGCATTAATATCTTATGAGATTTGGTGTAGGCTCGTAGCAGTCTGGCTATAGAACAGAAAGAAAAAGGAGATACAGAATAGTCACAGAAAAACAGTTTTGACAGATAAGAATATGGATAACCTCAGATTCAGATTTATAATCATGCCAAGATCATAATAAAAGTTTATATCTGAAAATAACTGTACTCACAATTAAAAAGGTAAATCTTGATTTCGGGGATCTATATTCTGACATTGAATAGCGCTCCTTTGGCGTAGACTATCGATTAGATTTGATTCTCTTTTAACTCTATTCAGATTGGAAGAAGATTCACTAGTTCTAGTTTTGATTCTAGCAGAGTAGCGACGCCATTTTTATTTTTAATTAGAATAGAGGCAGAGTATAGGAAAAATGAAATTATGTGGAGAGAAAGCTTGGTTTGGGGGTGTTTAAATAGGTTAGAGCTCACGAATCCAGTCAGAAAGGCGTCCAGGTGCAGAAAAATGGATCTGTCTACGGATATGGAAAGGGAAAGGGGGGGAGGTCGACCCTAGTGTCGACCTGTTTACCTAGGTCGACCCCCACGTCGACCCTAGTGTCGACCTGGGCCATGGACGGGAATTCACCCACCCAGCCCGGGTGTCTGTTTTGAATTTCGAATCTGAATATTGAATTTTCAGTCTGGTTTTTACTGAAACTTCTGAAGGCCATATCTTCTTCATACAGAGTCCGATTTACGCAAACTTGGACTCTATTCCAAGCAGAATTTCGAGACAAACGCAATGGCATAACCCATTTTCCTTAATTCTCACATTTAATATTAACAATACTTAATTTTGTTACTCTTATGTTCACATAAAATTCGAGGTGTTACACATTTCTTTTGTATTCAAACTGTATTTTCATTCCATCGTATAGAAAAATATTGTATTCGAAAACTCTGATTTATATATAAAAGTTTATTTCGCTATTCAATACTCTTTTATTTATTTATTTTGTGTTTTCTGTGTTGATTCTGTGTTTAAACTCTATAAGCTAATAACAATCCGTCGATTTGAACGTTTTAAGTTGGTTTAATTACTGATTTAAAGCGGTCAAAAAGGAGGGACGTTACTGTACAATAATATAAAAGCATAGTCCCCAAAAAGATCCATATTAGATAGACAGGTAATCAAAGCGGTACATCTAAGCCGCTGCAAGCAGAACGAAAAAGAGTCTCCTAATCAAGCCTAAGTGTTCCCACCGTGAGAACCTAGGGGGAAAAAGGAAGAGGGAGAAAAGGAAACAAAACGAGTCCGATATAAAGTTTGACGAGTCCAGTTACTTTTAGCATATAGATAAGTAAAAGCATCATGACAGGCATATAAACTGGATGAGAGAGATAACAGTATCATAAGGCAGGTAAAACAGACTGAGCAGGATAAACAGAATAAGTAGAATATATTGCGCTTCTCAAGTTCTTTTCTCTGCGCCAATATTAGTATAACAGAAACAAAATGATCCCAACAGAAATAGATGGTAGAATTAGGTGTACTTCTAGTGACGGGTTTTACCCCCAACAATAATAATAGGCAGCCCAACAGAAATGACAGTTGTTACCCCCAACGATAATAACAGGCTCATATACAAGCAGGACTAGATGTACCCTAATTACTACCCCAATCGATCAGATCCCTGTCCTGTAGATACCATGTGCTGGCCCCACAGTAGGATGTATCACTTCCTAAAGTGGAAACCTCTTATTTCAAGAGGCACAGACATATCTACTGATGACACAACGTCTTAATTTCCCGAGAAATCCAGACCGATGAACGCACATGACTCCGTTGGAATGCGCCGTCAACACCCCCATATAGATGAACCTCTTATAATCAACTCAGTAAGGGTGCCCTGACCCCTACCTAGTTCGGGGTCCCCCCTTTTGATACCAAGATGGGTTACTGACTGATATGGGTCCCACACAACAGATGATACAAGCCATCCTCAGGCTTGCATCCCCACTGCTAGATTTTGATAGGTTATGCCTAACAGATTAACAAGCACGCATAATCC
Source organism: Allium sativum (assembly GCA_030737875.1). Classification (NCBI taxonomy): domain Eukaryota; kingdom Viridiplantae; phylum Streptophyta; class Magnoliopsida; order Asparagales; family Amaryllidaceae; genus Allium; species Allium sativum. The sequence continues at coordinate 899,573,997 of CM060918.1, forward strand.
CACCATATAAAACAAGTTAATTTTGTCGGGTGTATATAACCCCCCATAGATTTAACAGATTTACTTAACCCCTCATCGATTCAAACAAGCTTACTTAACCACTACACAATTTGACAGGTTCATATAACCCCCACAGATTTAAACATGTTAAGTATTAGAGGTTAACAGGTTATTATCATTTCCTATTCATGGATATTAATGCACCAGATCTCTCACATTAAGTCGACCATTTGTGGATGCTGGATATACCGGGTGTTCCAGGCAGACTTCTGCCATAAGCAGGACTTAACCTCGTGTCTTAGTGTTATTACATGGACATTTACACACTAGACCCCTCACATTAGATTAATCACTTGCGGATGTTGGATTTGCCGGGCGGATCTGGGTAGACTTCTACCACTAGTGTAATCTAACCCCGTATCTAAGTTTAGTTACAGTTTCTATTTACTGTAAATTTTAGGCACATTCATTCCTAAACAATTATTCATGTTCATTACAGGTTTTTCATGCCCCTACCCTCAAGTAATAAATCATCATGTATGATATGCCCAAATAAAAGTCTTAGGTCACGGTATAGATTATGCCCCCAATTCCCAGTCATGTTTTATAGTACAAGTTATGCCCCAATCTATCATTCCCAACCATTCCCAATTTCGTTCATTCGCATATTTCAACGATAGGCTTAGGCTCGAAGGTGATCAGGCTATAAAAATAAAAAGAGAAGGAGGGATATAACAGAATATAAATAGGCATAATAACATAATAGGCATATGATAACAGAATTAGGCATACTAACAGAATAGGATTGTGGTGACAGAAATGGGTATAGTGACAGAATATGGATAATAGAGATAGGCATGTAGGGACTAAACAAAGGATTAGGTGTACAGTAATGGAAGATCTGTTTAATTATGATTCAGGTTATTAACAGGCATAGGTTTAGATTTATACTTTTAAACATGTCAGGATCTAAAGCAACATAAACTAATAGTGAGTGGATCTAAAGAAATGAGAAAAGAGTGTCGATGTTGTAGCAAAGATTCTTGTATACGTACAAGTTGTTGTTGAAGAAGAATAGGCTAGTTCAATTTGAGTTGGGGAAGCACCTCATTGTCTCCATTGTTTTTGATGAATAAAACAGTAGAAACGAGGTCCTATTTATAGTCTACCGTCAATGAATCTAGTCAAGAAACAAGTCTTTGTTCAAAGCATGGATCTGCCCCAAATTTGGGTGGGGTCGACCCTAGGGTCGACACCCCCTTATAGGGGTCGACCCATGGGTCAACACCCTTGAGGCATGGGGTCGACCTCCCAATGGGCCAACTTCCCGTGCCTTCCTACCTTCTGATGTTGATTTTCAGAACTTGTTTGTTTATATATATTTTACTTATATGTATACAAACTTCAAACCTTAATATCGTCTTCCTACGATGTCTGTTTTACGCAAACTAGAGTCCATCTTAAGTAGAATTCCGAGACGAACGCAACGTCGCAGTCCATTTTACTTAAACATTTATTAAGTATACTTTAGTTTATCATAATTATGTGGTGTTATACTTCCTTCCTCCAAAGCTACTAGAGAATTAGTGGTACGCGTACAATTGGTTCCCTTTTTCACCTATTTATACAAGACAATACCCACAGTTCTCTCTTTTCTATTTATTCCCTCCCACTATTCCTGTTCTCCAGGCAATGAAAATCACCAAAGCCGTTCTTCCCCAATTCAAATCGAATACTTCTAAAATCAATTTCCGCCTCTTTTCAAATTATTTCAACAAATCAAAGCCTTGAAAGCCTCCAAACGAAATTGGCTGCAACCTCTCGATTGTCCAAAGGCTTTGCATTTACCCATTTTTTGTGCGATGAATTCTTGAGATAGTTCGAATTTGAGCTTCACGTGTTAGGGTATCAATAGTAGTATAGAATAGGGATTGTGTTTAATTATTTTATGGTTGCATGAGGAGGCTTTAGTCATCGAAGAACATGGCGATTGGAGCAGATCGAGAATTAGTGGAGTTAGGGCTAGAGAATTTTATGGTGGTTCGAGGAGTTCAAAATTGGTCAACGTTGGGAAGCAGAGCAGAGGAATGTGGTTCTAAATATTGAATTGTAGAAGCTTGGAGTCCGATAATATTTGGGGATTTACTGAAGTTCGATAGTGGACTGGGATGGAGGAGTCAGTATGATGTCTTTGGATAGTCGGAGCTTAAGTGATGAGGAGTTCAACTGGTTCTCTGTTGTTGGTTCACTGAGTGTGTAAGGTTTAGGTCGGAAGATACAAGGGAGGGATGCAGCAAGTTTTAGGAGCATGGATATTATTGGCACTAAGGTAATCCAAAATTAGACTTCTAAAAATAAATAAATAAGTCATTGATTTAAAATATTGTATTGAATTTATACAAGGTTAGACGATCGGGAAGTAGGATATTTGGATTCATAATTTCAGATCTTACAATCAGGAAATAAAATGGAAATCAGACTGGTTCGACAAAAATAAAAATCAAGGTGAATAAACTTACTCTCTTATTCGATTATAATTTATTATAATGAATTTTATTTGATATAAATATTAATATGTTATTGGTTGATTGATTGGTTGCATTGCTATTTATTGTTAAATTGTGATTATTATATATATTAGTTATATAGGCTTGGTGGTTGGGGCTATTATATATATATATATATATATATATATATATATATATATATATATATTAGTAGTTGGATATTTCCCATAGTACCGTTAGTGGATGCCTGCAGTAACATTAGTGAATGACCCTATGCGCCCCACAATATGATAGTGAATGACCTTTTATATCGTGATATCCTGCCTTGAAGCGGGATAGTTATTATTTACGTTGGCTAACATCTGTGGATGCAGGAAAACAGGTTGGAGGGATCCAACTGGATCCCTCAAAATTATTATTGTTTGTTTTCATATATATTATCATATATGATGTGTTAGAAAACCTATGATTGATAATTGGATGTTTTGGTTGTTTAAATATCATTGGCCCAAAATGTTGACTTCTAAAAATATCGTAAAAAGGGATTTTGAGATTTAAAAGGGGAAATCTATTTTTTTTAAAATAAAATTTGAATTTTGAATGGGCTATAAAAATATTAACTTATTTTGAATAATAAAAGAAGTGGTGAATTTATATACTGTGTTTATAAATTAAATGGAATAACTTTCATTGGATAATGCGAGGAATTGAAATAAATTTATAAACTATGTTTATAAATGAAATAAAATAATTTTCATTGGGTAATGTTGGGAATGTAAATTCAAATGTGAATAATAAAAGTGGAACTGAAATTAGTTTAAAAAAAAGAAATGATGAAATCTATTATGATGTTCAAAATGTAGATTGAACTAAAATAAATCCATATGGATTTAAGATTTGAATTCGATTAGGTCAAATTTGTTTATATAAAATATTTTTAGAAAAGATAATAGGATTTTATTATATAGAAGTTTGAACTTAAGTATGAAAAAATATTCGTTGTCTATATATTATAATCAATAAAATATTCCAGAATAGGAATTGGGTTTCAAATGGATTTGAAATGGAAACTTATTTTAAAATGTAAAACAAGCAAGTTAAATTTATAAACAATGTTTATAAATAATGTAATTATCAGCGGATAACTTTAAAATTTAAATTCAAGTATGAATTTAAAAGTGAATTGGAAATTGTTTTGAAAAGGGGACGATAGATTTTATTCTGAATTCGGAGTATAAACCAAGTTGTAACAATTTTAAAGAATTTATAATTGAAATTCGATTTATATCGAATTTTGTAAAATAATTTATTTTCAAGGGGATTGGAATTTATTATTAAAGATTGAGTTATAAATAATTTATAACTTAATTATGAAATAATCGAAGGATAGGGATAATCGAGAACATTAAGTTGGATTTGGTAAATAGGCTGAATTTATATTTAAAATATATAAAAATGGAATTGAAATTTATTTGCAAATGAAGTTTATACGTTTATATTTAAATATAATTAAATCTATCTCGCCGCAGCATGGCAATTCGTAAATTGATGTTTCGAAGTTCAATTAAGTATATAAAAATCAATTTAAGTTGGAATTCTTTGAAACAGGAATCGTCAGGACAAATTGGATAACATTTTTCTAATGGAAAAGGAAAATCTGGATTTCATCTTATAGATTTTGAGTTATGCCAAAATCCAATTTTCAGAAAAACAGCGTCGTAGTTGTTTAAGAACCATAACGATTTATTTAATTTAATACAAGAATTTTTGGCAAATAAAACTTAGATTTACATTAGAAAAATGTAGACTTGAGTTATAAAATCGATATGAACTCAAGTGGAGTAAATGGATTGTTCTTTTGAAACAAAAATCAGGTTTTTAAAAATATTAAATAGAATTAACTAATTTAAAGAATAATTAGTTAATGGAATTCTTATCGAAATTAGGCTTTGGATAAGTGAATTGGATTTGTAAATTCATATTCAAAATTGAATATGAAACTTGTATTAAAAATGGAATTCAATTGTTTTAAAAGAAAATTAAAATTTGTATATAAACGTGACCTATTCAAATATAAATGAAATGGGTAAAAGAGCTAATTAAAGAGTAAATTAGCAAACTGAGTTAAAAATGATTCAATTGAGTTGAAATAAACTGGAATGAACGTATATATATGGAATAGGTATGGAATGAAGAGAAGGAAGACTATAATTCATGTGCCCAACAAAAAGGTATGTATTTAAATACATATGAATTTTTATGCGCCGAATCGGCAAGCCGCTTGGCTTTTTTATTTTCTTTTTGAATGGAGAGGCCCTAGAAAGGCGAGTTAAGGTTTGATCTATTGACCGGTATAAAGGACGTGCTGGTGAATTTTTCCAGAAATTTAAGGAGTTAGAATATTTTTAAGCAAAATTGATAATTAGAAACCAATACATCAATATATATAGAATTCGATAAGGAAACGAACTTAAAATGGAATATTATAAACAAAAAGGAAATCTATAAATTAAAATCTGGTAAGAATAGAAAGAGAAATATATACACGTTTAAAAATGGATAATTGGTTTGATATGCTGTTGATTTTTCTAGATAAGCAGTCTTGTTTGTTTTGAAGTTGAGAACGTTTTCCGTCAAGGTCTGAGAGGTAGTTATACCCCAACTTGATTGATTTCATTATTAATCGATAAATAGCAAGATTCATTCTCGAAGATCTATGTTTGTATTAAATTTTGTTGAATGCACTACTTTTGGGTTGTTGTAACGATGTTTTACACAACATTCAATTTAACCCAGGCAAGTGGTAGTTTGCAAATATAATAACGAATGTTTCCTAAGTATAGAAACAAATGGGTTCAGGAAAGAGATAAATAATTGGAATGATTTCCAATTATAAATAGGAGATATTTTCTAAGTATACAAAATAAAAGAAGGTCATATAGGAAAAAGTTTTCCAAATAGCATAAGAGCCCAAGATGATTGTTGAAAATATTAGGTTAACAAATATTGATAAGGATATGGAGAAGAGATGTAATTAATGAAATATTAATTAAGGGGACCAGTGATGTAGCGACCTGAACTTCCCGGTCGGCCTAAACCGAACAAGAAGGAAGACTGCTTTGATAACAAGACTAATCGGAACACAAACAACAGAACATTTCATTGCTTATTACAACGATAACATCAGAGTACAAGAATATAACAGGGTATGAATAAATAATATACATCAGAAAAATTTCAGAGAATTAAAATACATTACATAGCAACAAAAAAATAATACATAGCTCAACTGAAAGAAATACACGGATACAGGGCTTTCCGAATATAGATCCAGCTATAAACTAGGATCCCATAAAAATAAATCTGCAAAACCAAAACTACTAGCTGCCCATATGCAAAATATGGGCACCCAGAGTTTTTGTTAAAACAATAAACACCAGTTCAGTCATGGGACTGGTGTGAGAACTAAAACAGTTATTTATAACTTTATTTTAAAGTTGGGTAAATCAAGGGACCACGCCGTATAACATGGAACGGGTTTTCTGCCAGAATACCAGTGCATAAACAGTTATAAACATCGCAATGCTTTTCGAAAAATGAAGCTATTATAAGACTCAGTCCCATCACATAATGCAATGCAAGCCGGAGGATAGTGTTTTCCATTATAATAGCCAAAAATGCTTGGTACGTTTAAAACAAATCATTTGATACTATTATAAGTGCATGGTGTTTAAAAACAAATTCAAATATAAATGTATTAATCATATACGGCATGGGTACCATATCATGTCTCCCTACACAATTAAAACCGAACGTTATCATATTGGAAGTTGGATTTCCATCATGAACCAAGACAAGGGATCATCCTTACCGAATTCGAGACAATCTTTCCCATGTCTCAGGCTCAGTCGCAACTGAACATGGATCTTCCAGGATCGTTCCACTCTTACGTTTGTGGATTGGAAATTCTTGAACAATGTGTTTCCCTGCCTTATGGGCATAAAATCTGTCAGTATGTCAACCAGTCCATCGGCCCCGTAGTGACCTGTGACACCCCAAAATTTTAACGACACTAAAAGAGGATAAACAGAATAATAATTCATTTAATATTCAGAATTAAGGAAAACAGACTGCGCCATTGCATCCATCTCAATTTCTGGTCAAGATAGACATTTGGTTGGCGTAAAACGGACGCCGTATGAAGAAGTTATGAGAGTTTTAAGTTTATATACGTGCAGAAAGAATATATATACACATGAGTCAGAGATGAGTCGGAATTTTATCCAGAACAGTTCGAATTCGAAAAATGAAAAGTGGCAGTAGATTTCCCGCTCTAGGGGGTCGACCCCCCTTAAGGGGTGTTGACCCATAGGGCGACCCACTCATAGGGGTGTCGACACCCTTAGGGCTGAGGTCGCAGTCGGTTTCAGAGGGTTTTGTAACTATATATATTGGCCATTCCTCATATTTTCTTCAATGGGAATTCATGGTGCCCAAACACTACCCGTGTCTGAACTGAACCCGTTAACTTCTTTAACTATCAACTTTGCAAATCAAATCTAGAGATTCAAGATCCATTCTTCTTATATTTTCTAATCCTAACACTGTGAGTTTCTAGTTGCTTTTAGATTTGAATATTTAAAAGTAAATATGACACAACTATGACTTGGATTTGTTTATATGCCTAAGTTAAATCAGATCCATTGCAAATCATGAACGTATGATATTATGAATTGGTTAGGATTTGGATCTAAATCTCTATCTTGTTGGATCTGTTGTAACCCTTGTAGCATTCTATGATTTGTGCTAGATCTATTTTAACTATTGATCTAAATCTCTATCCTGTTAGATCTGTTATAACTCCTATCACATGCCAAGATGTGAATCTTAAACCTTAATTGTGTAGATCTACCTATAAACTATTAAATCCGAATTATGTGAACATTCTATGATATAGATCATAATCCCTATTTGTTAGATCTAACTTTACCTATTAGATCTATATTATGTGGAAACCTAAATTATTAATCAGATCTAGTTTATTAATTGGATCCCCTTGTGCTTCTCATATTAGATCTGAACTTGCTAGACATCTAAATTAAATTTAGATCTTTTCATGTTCATTTTATTACCTTTGCTATGTTACAACTAGTTAACTGCCACAAGTTTATTAGATCTATGCTTATATGTTCACCATGTTAGTATTTGTTTGTGCTAGTTATGTTAGAACATTCACCTTTGTCTCCATTACCCTCCCTTTTTAATCGTTTACGATAAGGCTATTATTTAGCCTATACATGCGGTAAATTATGTAAACATGCTAGTTAAGGAACGGGGAGGGAAAAAGGTAAATATTGGCATAATTTGAATATAAACATGAGTGGGACATAAAATTCAAAAGGGGGGAAGTGGGGACGTAATCACCTATTAAGACATAGGTAAGAATTGGATAAAAATGGGTGTCTAGGTATTACAATTAGGAATTGTAGTTGCACTTATGACACGGGGTTAGGTTGCATTAGTGGTGGAAGTCTGCCCAGACCCGGCCGGCATATCCAGTAGCCACTAATGTTAAACCTAATGTGAGAGGTCTAAGTGCGCAAATACGAATCGGGTTAAGACACGAGGTTAGACCCAACTATGGAATAAGACTGCCCGGACCCGACCGGCTTATCCAACATCCACACGTTGTAGGCCTAATGTGGGAGCTCTAGCCCATTATAAACCACAAATGGACACGGTAATAAATTGGACTACTTAACCAAATCTAATCCATGGGGATTGTATGATTGTGAACTAAAGTTAGGGTTAAGTAAAATTAGTTGGATAGTGGATGGGTTAAGCAAATCTGGAGGGGGTGGGTAATATTTATATATAGGCCAACAGACTTAACCCGATAAGGTTATGTAATTAAAGACACCTAATGGTATGCATAACCAGAAGAAATAATAAAGCTATGTAATTAAAGACGCCTTTTAGGGTAAGCATAACTTGTAAAAATAATAGGGTTATGTAATTAAAGACACCTAATTGTATACATAGCCAAAGAAAACCTAGTAGGGATACAAGACAAAGGGAGAGCTTGTATCATATTGTATGGGACCCATTTCATTCAATAACCAGGAGTAGGTTTTAAACAAAGTACTTCGTAATAGGCGGAGAGGGGGCACGCTTACTGACTTATTGCAAAAGATCCAAACGTGGAGGATGGTGTAGGCGGCGCAAACCGACCGGGCCATGTGCGTGCAGGAGCCGGGCAGAGGGGGATAAGACGACCGTGACACCTGTAGATATGGGGCTGTGCATATCAGTGAGGGGCTACCAATTTAGGACGTGATACATCCTACCGTGGGGCCGACACAGTGTATCTACGGAGTAGGGAGCCAATCATTAGGGTAGTAGTTAGGATACATTTGGACGTATGCCTAATTCTACAACCTTATAGTGGAAGGGATCGTCTCATTCTGATTATTCTAGTAATATTGCAGAGTAATCATTAGAAGCATATACACCTTATGCTGTTTACCTTGTCACACCTGACATTTATGTAGTGATCTCTCTTATCGACTTTATATGCTTGCCATGCTACTTTTATTTATTTACCTGCTAAAAGTCACTAGACTCACCAGACTCTATGTCTAACCCTCTTGTTTCCTCTTCTTTCTTCCATTTCCCCCCAGGTTCTCAGGGAGGAAACACTCAGGCTTGACCGTGATTCTGCTTACTTTTTCTAGAGCTGCTGATATGTATGGCTCAAGTTCCTATCCTTGTTGCTATGGCCACATTTTGTTCTTGGGGAATTTTACTTCTTTTACGTACTCTGATATTTTTGAAGTACAAGGCAGTAACTTTTATGTTGTAATGGGCATTTATGTTTCAGACATGTGATGTTTTTGGACCACGGTATCTTATGATAAATAAAGTTTTTTTTATTTCGCTGTTATTCAATATATCTGCCTTGTAATATTCTGTGTCTGTTTACCGCTTATGCTTCAGGAAATTTAATGCATTCCCTTTGTGAGTGGCATTAAGGGAAGTGGGGTTTCACACTTGGTATCAGAGCTGAAGGTTACTAGATTGGATAAATTTTTTGAAAATTAGTTTCAAAAAGATTTTAAAAGAAAGCATTTTCAAGGAGAAAAGTATGTTTTGAGAAACATTCCCCAAAATCCATATGTAGCATCCTTCGGTCCTTTGTGTAACGACTCTGATTTTCGAACAATTTATTTTAAATATTTAATATGGATTTAAATATTGTGTTGATAATATAAATCGATTTCATATTGCGTTATCAATTTAATAATCGAAATATGAGATCTGAAACTAATTCAATTGTAAATTTTAAACTAAGTCCAATTGATTCAAATAATTTATAGAAATCTTATTTGGACATATAAGTGATAATAATAATAATTTATCCAGGAATTTTATTATTTGGAATTTAATTTATTGGTTTAAATTTACATCTTCTCCATATGATCGGATTGGGCATCAGTAAATGTCCCAGTGTGTCCAGAATAGTGGTATAACGCTAGAAACGCTGGTTGTTGTGTTCAAATAGGAGTTCGAAAACACTGGATAATCATATCAGTTAATTCACAACTAAAGTAAATAAATAAATAAATAAAGGGCTTCCTTCTACCCTAAGTAAATTTATATATAGTACATGGCAAGTACAAGAGACATTAAATCGGGTTGACTAAATTCCTTCGGGATTAAGTATTCTTCTTCTATATAAATCACGACATGCCCTTTGTTTCTTCAATCTCATTTTAGCAGAAAGAAGATGACCTTGTTTTCAAAAAGAAAAGAAAAGAAAAATCAAAGCTTTTTATTTCAATTTTCTCCCTCAGATTCACGAATACCCCACTATACTCATGTCTCGTTCGAAGACAACCAAAGAAAAGGAAATTGAAGCTACATTAAATAGAAATTGCAAGCCCCTATTTGAAATCCTTTTGAAACCGATCCCCTCTGATACGATGAGTTTTGGGGTGCTTGATTTTTCCAGAGACCGACTAGGGTTGACAATCGCTCGCAATTAGGGGTTTCGAGTTGCTCTTCGATTTGAGGAATTGAAAGACGTGAATGGAAAAACTGGTCTGTTGCACGATTGTTTTGAGGGAGGACGAGTGATGATCGCGTGATGAAGGGAGACTAGATATTGCATCCGCATTCGAATATGTCGCTTCCTGAAGCTGATCCAACATATGAAGAACGCGAGTTGCAGGGAGTATCGTGAGTTGAACTGGGTTAGGCGATGATCTGAATATTGACGACATTGTTTTGAGTGAAGTTCAATTTGATGGATGGAGGGTATGATGAAGATACTGTTGGGAAGTGGAGCAGTGCGGGTTGGAGTTTAGTTCCATGGGTTTTTGGTTATGAACGCAGACAGGTAGCAGTTCGAAAATAAGGGTTGGTTTAGAACTCTTGGGTTGTCGAGTTCTCCGTGGAAGCAACGACAAGGAAGAGAGTGGGATGAGGTGAGCGATGGCACCAGCAGTTGTTTTGGTGATCAGATGAAGGATGGAAAGGGGATTTGAGGTTTGGTCGTTTGGGTATGTACAGGGAGGGCCGTGAGTTTTACTCAAGGAAGATAAAGTCAAATGGGGATTAGGCGAGCTGCTAATATAAATAAGGCAATTAAGGTATATTTTTTTCAAGCTAAGTAATTTATTTATGATGATTATAAAAAAAAATCAAATTGGCATTTTCAAAGTTAATTATGGATATTGACCATAAAAAAATATTATAAAGGGAAATTTAAATTTGTTATAGGATTGAATTACGCAAGATGAGTCGAGTTGGAATCTTAGCTTTGTGGTTAATAAGAAGGGAATTAAAAGTGAAATCAGAATGGATTTGCAAATAAACAAAGGTGAGTAAATCTCACTTGTGTTTTATTTAGAATTATTATATTTGTTAAAATAATTGTTCGTTGATTGTTTGCATGCACTGAAATATTATTGTGGCTATAAAATATATATTAGTTATTTAGGATTGGTGTTTGTGGTTATTATATATTGGTGATTGGTTGGATTCGCGTAGCACCATTAGCGGATGCCCGCGGTATCATTAGCGGATGATTTCCCTATGCGCCCCACAATATATATAGTGGATGACCTTCATACCACGATATCCTGCCTTGAAGCAGGAGGGGTAATATTTATGTTGGCTAACGTCTGTGGATGCTGGAAAAACAGGTTAGAGGAATCCAAGTGGATTCCTCAAAATTTATTACTGTTTGTTTTCACACACATATTATCATATATGATGTGTTATAAAACCCGTGATTTGATAATTTGGTATTTTGGATGTTTGAAATATCACTGGGCCTAAATAGTAATTTATAGAAATATCGTAAAAAGGGTTTTGAAATTTGAAAAGTAAAATTCTATTTTTCTAAAATAGAATTTGAATTTAGAATGGGCTAAAGATATTTACTTGTTTTGAAAATAAATAAAAACAAGTATTGCATTTATAAACGATGTTTATAAATTAAATAACCAGGGAATTGAAGTAAATTTATAAACGATGTTTATAAATAAAATGGAGTGATTTTGATTGGATAATCAGGGAACTGAATTGAATTTATAAACGATGTTTATAAATGAAGGGAAATAAATTATCATTTGATGATATGAATATTTTAAATTCTAATGTGAATTTAAAGATATGAATTGGAAATCGTTTTAAGTAGAAAACGATGAAATCTATTCAAATGTTCGAAATGGAAATTTAATTGGATAATTAAGTTAGATTATACTGAATTTATAAAATAAATTATATCAAGAAGGAAGATTAGAATTAAATTAATTAGAGTCTATTTAAATTAAATAATTAAATAGATTATATGTTATATATATATTAGTTATAATAATTAGAATATTCCAAGACAAGCTTTTGGTTTTCAAACAGATTTTGAAATGGGACTTGTTTTATTTTAAAATAAGGAAGTTGGATTTATAAACGATATTTATAAATCTAGTAAATTAAATTATCATTAGATAATTTAAAGATTTAAATTCAAGTATGAATTTGAAAATAGAATTTGAAATGTAATCGAAATGGGAACTTGTTTTAATTATAAAACAAGGAAATTAAATTTACAAACAATGTTTATAAATTAAACATAAATAAATTATCATTTGATAATTTATAAATTTAAATTCAAATATGAATTTAACTGTGAATTGGATATTTGTTTCAGAAAAGGGAACGATGGGTTTATTTCTGCAATTCGGAATATAAACTGAGATGAGATTAATCAGAAGGATTTATAATTTGAAATTTGATTATATCGAATTTTATAAATAATTTATTTCTAAAGGGAGTTGGAATTTAATATAGCAAATTGAGTTATAAATAAATTTATAACCGAGTAAGGAAAAATCAACAATTAGAGAAAATCAGAAATATTAAGTTGGATTTGAAACTAGATTGAATATATACTAAGATATATATTAGAACGAGATTGAAATTTATTTCTAAACGAAGTTTATATTTAAATATAATTAAAACAAACTCGCTGCAGCATGACAGTTCGCAAATTGGCGTTTCGATCTTCAATTGAGTATATAGAACTCAATGTAAGTCGGAATTCTTTGAAATAAGAATCGTCAGGACCGATTTGATAATAGTTTTCTAATGGAAGAGAAAAATCTGGACTTCGTCTTATAGATTTTGAGTTATGTCAAAATCAAATTTTCATAAAAGCAGCACCATAACCATTATAAAACCATAACGGTTTATTTAAACAAATAAAAGGGTTTTAATAAAATAAAATCCGAATTTCCATTAGAAAAATCCAGACTTGAGTTGTAAAATAAATACGAACTCAAGTTGTGTAAATAAAATGATTTTTGAAACAAAAATCAGATTTTAAATTATCGAATAGAATTAAGTAATTAGATGAAAAATTAGTAAATGAACCTTTGGGTTGAATTGGACAATGGATAAGTGAATGGGGTTTGTAATTCATATTCGGAATCGAATATGGAAATTGAATTGAAAATGGAATTCAAATGGTTTATAAGCAAGTAAATATTTGTATTTGAACTGATATGTTCAAACAGAAAGTGGAATAGGTAAAAGAGCTAATTAGAGAATAAATTAGCGAGTTGAATTAAAATGGCCAGATTGAGTTTTAATAAAATGTAAATGGACGGATATGTGTTAGACAGGTATGGAATGAAGTGTATGAAGATTTTAATTTATGTGCTCGACAAAAAGGTACACGTTTAAATTCCATATGAGATTTTATGCGCGGAATCGGCAAGCCGCTTGGCTTTTTAATTTTCTTTTTGAATGGGAAGGGCCCAGAGAGGCATTTTGGAGTTGTACCGAGTGACCCATACAAAAGAGGTTATGGAGAAATATTCCAGAAATTTAAGGAGTTAGAATTTTTTTAAGGAAATTGGATAACTAGAAAATCAATATATCAATATATATTGAATTCGATAAAGAAACGAATTTAAAATAGAATATTATAAAAAAAAAAAGGAAACTAATAATCTGGTAATAGAAAGAGAAACATATATGTGTTTAAAAATGAATAATTGGTTTTGATTGTGTTGACTATTCGAGGTAAGTGATCTGTCCGTTTTGAAGTTAAGGATGTTTTCGGTCAAGGTCTGAGAGGTAGTTATACCCAAACTTGATTGATTTCATTTTTAACCGATAAATAGCAAGACCCAGACTTAAAGAGAAATGTTTGAAAAGAGTTAGTTGGATGCAGTGTTTTGGGTTGTTGTAACGATGTTTTACGCAACATTCGTCTTAACCCAAAGAAATGAAAGTTTCGAAATATAATAATAAATATTTCCTGAGTATTGAAATAAATAAATGGTCGTGAAAGAGATAAGTAATTGGAATGTCTTCAAATTGCAAATAAAAGATATTTTCTAAATATAGAAAATAGAAGGAGTTGATATTTTGAAATGTTTTCCCAATAGTGTAAGAGGCCAGGATGATTGTCGAAATTATCGTGTTAACGAATAGGATAAGGAAGTGGAGAAGTGATTTAATTAATGAAATATTAATTAAGGGCCCAGTGATGGTTTGATGTTATGGATGAATGTTTGTTTGTTTATCTTCGATAGTTAAATAACCGACTATCGAAGTGTTTGCCAATATCGTTATCAATATGGAGAGACCGGTTGGATTATTATCCGAGAACCACTCCGAATTGGAAGTAGCATTGCGAATCAGATTATATAAAATCATCGAAGACGGAGTAAAGTGCAAGGATTTTTCTATTAACAGAAATTGTGCCTTCGGGTTCGTTCAGTCCCAGAACGAAGTGTATGGACGAATGTCTGACAAAGTGTTTCCAATGATCGCATATGTTGGTCTATTTAAATATATATGGTGGAGAAGAATTTATTATCTTAGCATAATATCTAGAATATATTTGTGCAAATCAATTAGTGATTAACAGATCTGACCATGTGGCATCCTAGTATATATATATATATATAACTAGAAAAAAGAAATTTAGAGTGAGAAGTTCTCACCAATAGCTATTCCAACTCCACGACACTTCATTTATAGAGATCTTCGTCGTTCTCGCCTTTCTTCACTTCGTTGCCCGTATTCACTATATATGTAAAAATCGAATTTTTACTTCGCTATTCAATATATAAAAATCGAATTTTTACTTCGCTATTCAATATATAAAAATCGAATTTTTACTTCGCTATTCAATATATAAAAATCGAATTTTTACTTCGCTATTCAATATATAAAAATCGAATTTTTACTTCGCTATTCAATATATAAAAATCGAATTTTTACTTTGCCATTCAATATATAAAAATCGAATTTTTACTTTGTTATTCAATATATAAAAATCGAATTTTTTACTTTGCCAGTCAATATATAAAAATCGAATTTTTACTTTGCTATTCAATATATAAAAATCGAATTTTTACTTTGCCATTCAATATAAAAAAATCGAATTTTTACTTTGCCATTCAATATATAAAAATTGATTTTTTTTACTTTGCTATTCAATATATAAAAATCGAATATTTTCTTTGCTATTCAATATATAAAAATCGAATTTTTTTACTTTGCTATTCAATATATAAAAATCGAATTTTTACTTTGCTATTCAATATATAAAAATCAAATTTTTTACTTTGCCATTCAATATATAAAAATCGAATTTTTACTTTTCTATTCAATATAGGTAAAAATTCTATTTTTTTTCACCGCTACTATATAGATAAAAATTCCATTTTTACACCGGTGTTCATATAATAAAGATTATATTTTTATCACACTATTCTCTACATAAAGATTTCGCCTTTTTCCATTATAAAAATCTAATCTTTTCTATTTTAAAAATCTAATCTTTTCTATTTTAAAAATCTAATCTTTTCTATTTTAAAATCTAATCTTTAAAAAAATCAGTTTTTAAACTGATTAACCTAAGCTAAACATTTAAAATAAATTAAAACAAAACAAAAATAAACAAGTAAATGAAATAAAAAAACTTATAGTGGATATTGGGGGGGTGGGGGGGGGAAGGGTTTCTGGTCGTCGTCAGGGGGCGTAGGGGGTTGTCGGAGGTGGTGGTCATCATCAGGAGGGGGCAGGCGGAAGGCGCGGAGCAGTGGGGTCGGGTTTGGGCGTTGGCGTCGGTTTCAGAGAGAAGGAGAAGGAGAGAGGCGGCGGAAAAATGGGGAAAGAAGGGAAGAAGGGCGGCGGTCCCCCCTGGTGGAGGCGCCGTCGACGAGGAGGAGGGGGGGTGGTGCGCGATTTCGATTTTTGTTTTTGTTTTTCTTCTTTCATCTGAACTAATGAAAACGAGAAGGGGGGGCCAGAACGAATAAAGGGAGAGGGTTTTATTTTTAATTATTTTAATTATTTAATTCCTGAAAGTTGACTTTTTCACACGACCTCTAAACGAGGCCCACCGCCTGTCGTCCGTAGCGTATTACCCCCACTCCGAACACAATGGGATATATATCGTAAGCTGATTTGATCGTTTCGATCATTTTTCATCAAAATCAACATATAACTCTATATATTGATTTTGAACGCGCATTTCAATTTACCGGGGTCACATACGAACTCTATAAATCCCAGAAAAATATTTTCTAGCTTTGTATTGATGATACGGTCCTAACAAAACTAGTTTCGTCGAATTCTGAGACCGTTGGAAAAATGGCCATTTTCCAGTCGAGTAAAATCAACTGAAACTGGTCAAACACGTTTTCTTTTGCCATGCTCACATATTGATTCGAAAAATTATGAAATTTGAAACCTAGCAATAATTTGACATCACGGACCCAACGAAAGTGGTTTCGTCGAAATCCGAGGTCGTTTGCAAAATGTCTATTTTCAAGGGCCTGAATTCCATAGCGACTATTCAGAATTTTCAACTGGACATATCTTTTGATTCCCGCTATGAAATTTCGATTTTCCGGATTCGTTGGAAAGATATTCTCAAATAGATCCTATTGTTTTTGGATTCGCTAAAATCTGGATTGTTTTGCACCAGGTACATTCATTTGAAGTTTGAAATCGAATTATCGAACTACCACGCCATTTTCAATTCTATTTATAATTATATATAATTATTTATATTCTAACGACGACGTATATAATATATACGTTCGATTTCTATTCAAAATAAATTTCTCGTCGTATTATTTAAAATAATCTATTTTAAATGTTCAAAATTCGCTAAAATTGCCAAAATAAAAATTTTAAACTGGCCCAGATTTTCGGGTTGTTACAACTATACTCCTATCTCGTTCGAGGTAAAAAAAGAAAAGGAAATTGAAGCCGTAAGCCCCTCTTTCGAAACCCTTTTGAAGTCGATCCCCTCTGATACGATGAGTTTTGGGGTGCTTGATTTTTCCAGAGACCGACTTGGGTTGACAATCGCTCATGATTAGGGGTTTCGAGTTGCTCTTTGATTTGAGGAATTGAAAGACGTGAGTGGAAGAACTGGTGTGGTGGGCGATTGTTTTGAGGGAGGGAGAGTGATGATCGCATGATGAAGGGAGACTAGAGATCACATCCGCATTCGAATATGTCGGTTCCTGAAGCTGATCCAACATCTGAAGAACGCAAGTTGCAGGGAGTATCGTGAGTTAAACTGGGTTGGGAGATGGTCTGAATATTGACAACAACGTTTTGAGTGAAGTTCGATTTGGTGGATGGAGGGTGTGATGAGGACACTGTTGGGAAGTGGAGCAGTGCGGGTTGGAGTTTTATTTCGTGGGTTTTTGGGTATGAATGCAAACAGTAACAGTTCAAAAAAAGGGTAGATTTAGATTTCCTGTGATGTCGAGTTCGCCGTGGGAGCAACGACAAGGAAGAGAGTGGGATGAGGACTTGAGCGATGGCACCAGCAGTTGTTTTGGTGATCAGATGAAGGATGGAAAGGGGATTTGAGGTTTGATTGTTTGGGTACGTACATGGAGGGCCGTTAGTTTTACTCAAGGAAGATAACGTCAAATGGTGATCAAGCGACCTGCTAATATAAATAAGGCAATTAAGGTAATTTTTTTAGCTAAAAATTTATTTATGATGATTATAAAAAAATCAAATTAGCATTTTCAAAGTTAATTATGGATATTGACCATTAAAAAAATTTATAAGGGGAAATTTAAATTTTTTACAGGATTGAATTACACAAGATGAGTCGATTTGGAATCTTAGCTTTATGGTTAACAAGAAGGGAATTAAAAGTGAAATCGGAATGGATTTGCAAATAAATAAAGGTGATTAAATTTAACTTATGTTTTATTTAGAATTATTTTATTCATAATTGTTCGTTGATTGTTTGCATGCACTGAAATATTATTGTGGCTATAAACTATATGTATTAGTTATTTAGGATTGGTGTTTGTGGTTATTATACACATTGGTGATTGGTTGGATTCCTGCAGTACCATTAGCGGATGCTGCGGTATTATTAGAGGATGATTTTCCTATGCGCTCCATAATATATATAGTGGACGACCTTCATACCGCGATATTCTGCCTCGAAGCAGGATGGGTATTATTTATGTTGGCTAACGTCTGTGGATGCAGGAAAAACAGGTTGGAGGAATCCAACAGGATTCCTCAAAATTTATTACTGTTTGTTTTCAAATATATATTATCATATATGATGTGTTATAAAACCCGTGATTTGATAATTTGGTATTTTGGATGTTTGAAATATCACTGGGCCCAAATGGTAATTTATAGAAATATCGTAAATAGGGTTTCGAAATTTTAAAAGGAAAAGTCTAATTTTCTAAAGTAGAATTTGAATTTAGAATGGGCTAAAGATATTTACTTGTTTTGAAAATAAATAAAAACAAGTATTGCATTTATAAACGATGTTTATTATAAGGACCCGTAACTTCCCCATGAAGGAAAGAGCGGATACTTCGAGAACAACACACAAAAGAACGCAGACAGAAGAACATTTCACTGCTTATTACAACTATTCCATCAGATTACAAGAATATACAGAGTATAAATCAATATTACACATTTTAAAATATCAGAGATTACAATACATTACATAGCAGCATAAAATAATACAATACACAACTAGAAGCAATACACGAATACAGAGCTTTCCGAGTATCATTCCAGCTATAAATCAGGATCCTGTGAATATAAATCTACAAAACCAAAAATACTAGCTGCCCGTGTCAAAATAAGGGCACCCAGAGTTTAGGTTAAAACAATAAACTCCAGGTCAGTCATGTGACTGGTGTGAGAACTAAAACAGTTATTAGTCTTTATTTTAAAGTTAGGTAAATCAAGGGAACACGTCGTATAACATGGAACGGGTTTCCTCCGAAGAATACCAGTGCATAAAACAAACAGCACAATGCTAAATAAAGAAAAATGAAGCTATTATAAGACCCAGGTCCCATCACACAATGCAACGCAAGCTGGAGGATAGGATTTTTACCTTATAATAGCCAAATAATGCTTGGTACGCTAAATTTCATCTTTTGATTCTTAATCAGACTCCAACCGTAAATTAGTAAGAGAACGATTCCCTAAGTATTAACCCCGAAGGCCGAAACCAACATCAAACCAATACCCAAGAAACCACCCATCTTAGCTCGTTTCCAGTTAGTTTCTGATTTTATATACAATCATAAATATCAATCATAGGCAGCATGAATGTCCCATACCACTATGTCGCCATATATAGGTATACAATCAAAACCGCAATTGTCACGTATTGGAAGTGGGATTTCCATTTGTGAACCAAGGCAAAAGATAGTCCTGACCGATTCGAGAGCCTCTAGTCTGCCCCTCAGGTCAGAGCTCGAGTGACCTTTGGATCGTCAGGGCCGGTCCACCGATGTGGATTATTATGCCTGAACATTATGTTTCCCCGCTATTTGGGGGCGCAAATGAGTCAACAAATGACTCCATCGGCTTCACATAGTCACCGATATATCCGAGGCGCCTCGCAACAGTAACAACCACATAAGTCAAACTCATCAGGGCGTGTCAAACCACTGATGCCACTTCTAGGAAACGCATGCCCTCCCTGATGTCCTCTCCCGTTTTTGGTCCACTACCGGGGTGTGAGGCTCACGAATCAATGCTACACAAAGCTATGCCACACAGGCTGTGCTTTGATCATCAACCACAAGACTCTACTTTTCAACAGAAGCCTTGATCATTTGCATCTTTGCATGCCACACAGGCAAACCACTCCATGCAACCGATATCCATCAATCACACAGAATGACATCCAATGTCAGACACACAGTCCATTTACAAGTCCGTTCTAGGTCTGAATGAAACCGAAGGCACCTTTTACCTCGCATATCCATCGATCTTCAAGTACGTTTGGACGATCACTAACTGATTCCCTCCTCTTGGGTGTACGGCCCAATAAAAATCATCAGTAATTATCCAAACGACGTGAAGACCTCCGGTCTTCAACCACCGTCTTCATCTTCGACTCATCGTCGAATCAGTTATTCAGAATGGGATAAACCCGGTCTTTCCGAATAACTCGCGTATATAACAAACAAGTGTTACACAAACACAACATACGCCTCGTTCAAATTCATCAGTCACTAACCGTAAATTAGCAAGAGAACAATTCCCTAAATATTAACCCCGAAGGTCGAAACCAACATCAGATCAATACCTAGGAAACCATTCGACTTAACTAATCACCAGTTAGTTTCTAAATTTCACATTCTTAGGGAAAGGTTCCCAATAATTTTATCAAAGATAAATTATTCTAAATTTATTCTTTAATCTTCTTTTGAATATCAATTCAAACTAGTCGGGATTAGCGAACCACACCGAAGTAATCATTTATTCTATTTCCCAATCTGGTAATACTTCATATCTAACACCACGGTGTTATGGGTAAATTCAATTACCATTTCACGTTCAAATCTAATTAAAGATTTATTAAAACTCCACTTAGTTTGAATCTTTAACTGGGTTAAAGAACCGATGTCATTTAAAACACGGTCCACGATAAACCCCAAAATCACATCACATTTCAATCAGTCCCTAACCATAAAATAGCAAGTGAGCAATTCCCTAAGTATTAACCCCGAAGGACGAAACCAACATCAGATCAATACCCAAGAAACCATTCAACTTAACTAATCTCTAGTTAGTTTCTGATTTTCTTAACTCCATTGGGCCTAAGAACATTATTATTAAAGATACCATTCACACAACCCAAATCACATTCCATTAATTATCGGGTTAAAGAACAAATGTTATTTAAAACACCGTTCACGATAAACCGAAAAATCAATTTCAATTCAATTCCAATTAAATATTATTTAATTGGTATACTTCATTAAATCCAAATAAAAAGATTAAATCTTTTTCTCGACTGGGTTTCAGAACAGTGTTAATGAAGACACCATCCACGACAAACCCAAATCACATTTGATATTAAATACAAGGCTCTGAATAGAAAATATATCAGCTTGTATTCAATATCAAATTCCACGACCAACAAATATCGTATTGGAAATAACGATATAAATATATCTTTCAAATTCCCATAACAATATCTGTATAATCATGAAATCCAACATCGAAATATTCCAAAGACAATTTCGATTCACATGCCTTCCAATTCAATTATTGGAAATTCTGGTTACTTTTAAAACCATTTCAAATCCACTTTATTTATTTTTAAAAATAAATAGAATTATAATTCTAGTTCAAAACTAGTTCATTTCGATAAAAATCTATTTTTATCTTCTCAAATATGGGAATTTTTCATCCTAATTCTTCCCAAATCATTTCTTATGATTTTGCACAAATTATTACTATTTTTAATAATTTTATAAAGGCCCGTACAGTCGATTTCCATCAATGGCCATCGAAGTGCACTTACAGTGACCTTTTCCAAATTTGATTTGAACATAATTCCAAATCCAACCGTTAGATTTCAAACCTCTCATACCCGTTAGAAATCTCTTTTCGATATAAACCCAACGGTTCCGGTTTTAGGAGAATCCGACGGTCGTATCTCCCGTAATATCCAATCGAAGTCAATGGTCGAAATTCACGAACTGCCGCGGCGCGGTGCGCTCTATTCAGGCCATTATATATATATATATATATATATATATAATATTTTGTCGATTTTCATTTTAAAACATATTTAATAAATCGTTTTAAAGTCGTTTTCAAAACAGTTTCGACTTCATATTCAATTTTAAATCAAAATTGAATTTTTCCTTATAAGTTCGTTTTAAATTCATTTCGGTTCAATTCAAATTTCAAATTCATTCCAATTCGAATTCATTTTCTATTCAATTCAATTCGAAATCTTTTTCTCTTCAATTCAATTCAGATTCATTTTCTGTTCAATTTAATTCGAATACATTTTCTATTCGATTTAATTCGAATTCATTTTCTATTCAATTCAATTAGAATTCATTTTCTATTTAATTCAATTCAGATTCATTTTCTGTTCAATTCAACTCGAATTCATTTTCTATTCAATTCAATTCAAATTCATTTTCTACTTAATTCAATTTGGATTCATTTTCTGTTCAATTCAATTCGAATTCATTTTCTATTTAATTCAATTCGAATTCATTTTCTATTTAATTCAATTCAAATTCATTTTCTATCTAATTCAATTCGAATTCATTTTCTATTCAATTCAATTCGAATTCATTTTCTATTCAATTCAATTCAATTCAAAATCATTTTTTATTCAATTCAATTCGAATTCATTTTCTATTTAATTCAATTCAGATTCATTTTCTATTCAATTCAATTCGAATTCATTTTCTATTCAATTTAATTCGAATTTCATTTTCAAAATATTCGATTTTGAAGTCACTTTTCAATATTCATTATAAAACAAATAAAATCGAAAAAAATCTCGTTCGTGTTAAAATGGCTTTTAACTACTTAACACGGCTTCACATTTCAATATTCATTGAATATTATTTTAAATTATTCGATAATTTTGAACTGGAATAAGACTCAGTCAATTATCATATAATTTTATACAACAATGACGATAAACAATCAAGCATCATCCAAATTGTGTTCTACACTGTATAAGAATCAAATATAAATATTCAACGCTCATAACAACCTATCAATCCATTGATCGACATACAACTAATTATTGGGATTAGTGTACGTCATATATCGTCCCAATACCCGTGTCGGTTTCAAACAATCAAACACAGATTTTATTTGTGCAGTTGGGCGATGTGTAAAATTTATCGTCCCAATCAATATCAGTCAAATGTGTGTATATAAACAAATCGTCCGATTTGTTTATATTTATTTATTTCATTTTTAATACATGTTAAAAATTCTATTTTCAACTATAAAATAATTTTAACTATATAAATATTTTACTTCATTTCACATCCCACAATCGACTACACATCAAAATCAAACAAACAAGCGTATAAGCCGTCCATGGTCTGTGAACGACGTGTGTCGGGTGCTGCTAAACGCCGTCTGCATCCTAGTATATATTTTAACTAGAAATAAAAATAAAAGTGAGGAAATCTCACCGACTAGCTAAAACCAAATGCCACAACTCTTCATATGTTGGAAATCTTCGCCTAGCTCGCCTTTTATCACTTTCGTCGTCCATAGCCACTACATATATAAAAATCACATTTTTATATTGTTGTTATGTAAATAAAAATCACCTTTTATAACCACTCTACATGGATAAAAATTCTATTTTTATACCGCTACTATATAGATAAAAAATTCTATTTTTACCTTGCTAGTAATATAATAAAAATTATATTTTTACTCTTTCTATAATATAAAAAATCATATTTTTATTCTTTCTATAATGTAAAAATCATATTTTTATATAGCTAAAAATCATAACTTTCATGAATTAAAAATCAAGTCATTATGCGATTAAAAATTATAGCTTTTCTAGTTTAAAAATCGAACCTTTCCTTTTCTAAATTAAAGATCAAATCTTTATTTAAATTAAAAATCAAAGCTTTGTTTAAATTAATATAAAAACCCTATTTTTCCTAATAAGCCAATTACTGTTAAATAGAAATCGACCATCAAAAAGGATAAAATAAAAATAATAAAAATAATAAGACTTACAGCGATCGGAGAGGGGAGGGGGGTACTGTTTGCGCGTCGGAGGGGGATGGCAGCAGGCTTCTGGTTGCACGGTGGGTCCTTGAGGCAGCGGCGGCGGTCTCGGTTTTAGGGCTTGGGTTCGGAATTGGGGGTTTTCAGCGGAACAAGGGGGAGGGGGTTCGACTAGGGCGGCGGTCGACAGGTAGGTGCGGCCTGGACGAGGTGGGCGGCTGCCTTGAATCGGAGGGGCGGCGCGTTCTCCGCTCGAGGATTGGGGGGGGGGGGGGGCAGGGCGGCGCGATTTAATTTTTTTTCCTTTTCCTTCGAATGAATGAGACGGGGGGGAGGCTAAAGGGTTATAGAGAGGGAGATTTTATTTATTTAATTAATTATTTTATTTCTAAAAGTAACTTTTTCTTTCGAAACCCGAATTGAACCCAACGACTGTCGTCCCTAGCGTGTTACCCCCATTCCGAACACAATGGGATATGTATTACAGGCCAATTCGACTGTTAAGACCAGTTTTCGTCAAAATCAAAATATACATATATATATTGAATTTGTACGCACATTTCAATTTACCGGGCCCACATACAGTCTCTAGAAATTCCCGAAAAATTATTTCTAGCTTCGTATTGAAAATACGGTCCTAACAAAACTAAATTGGTCAAATTCTGAGATCGTTTGAAAAATGGTCGTTTTCCAGTCGATTAAATTCTACTGAAACTGGTCAAACGTGTTTTCCTTCGCCACACTCACATATTGATTCAAAAAACTTCTAATTTTGAAACCTAGCAATAACTTGACATCACGGATCCAACAAAAGTGGTTTCGTCGAAAACCGAGGTCGTTTTCAAAATGGCTATTTTCAAGGCCTTTATATATATTAATATATATATAAATTCCACAACGAGTTTTCTGAATTTTAAACTGGACATATCTTTCGCTATATAAAGTGAAATCTTCGTTTCTTACATTCGTTAGAAAGATATCATCAAATTGATTCAAATATTTCTTTTTTTGTCCAATTCCAACTTAAAACGAATTCTGTATATTCATTTGAAATTCGAAATCGAATTTTCGAACTACCGCGTCATTTCAGGCTCGAGTTATATTTAAAATAAAATTATTTGTTTTCACTTCATCGAAAATAAATTTTCCGTCGTTATTATTTAAAATAGTGAAAATTAGGGTCACATCCTTAAAATAAAACTTAATTAGGCTCACATCCTCCTGTTTCAAAACATATAAATTACATCCCTAATTTCAAACAACGTCTGATATTTTTACAAAAATGCCCTTTTTCTTAATTCACGCCGTATTTACCTAGGTCGGATCTACTCATTACGTAATTAGTTTTTTTTTTCTTTTCCAGAAACCTAATTTTCGTTCTCCATGGCGGCGGCGGCTCCAATGAAATTCATGGCCTATTCTAATCGGTGGCTTCTTCCTCCATCGCCGCCTGAGGTTATCTCTTCTCAATCCAAATCCTGATTCCTCAGCATAAATCTAATTCGTCAGCCTCACTTCCAGCAACCAAAATCGTGATCCGCATCTTCTTAATCGGTGAATCCGCAATTCCTGGACAGCCTCCTAATCGCGATTTTAGTCAAAATTGAAAGCTCCTCCGCTGGTGATCTTCATCTTCTTCTTCGTTCAGGCAACGGGTTAGTAATTCAGTACCCTAATTATGCAGTTATTTGAAAATCTATTTGTACGGATTTTTGTATGGGTTAGTAATTCAGGCAACGGGTGTTACAGATCTTCCTAAATGTAACCTGCGGCTTCATATGTCGCTAAACAATAGAAAGTTGGATGCTTTAATCTTTTTTTTGTGGACTATGGACCTGTAATTTGATCTGCGTGTGACTTGTTTATGGTTGTTCTCGTTGCCTAAGTTTAATTTTGATGAGAAATTCACTGAACTCAAGTATTTTTTTTTTTTTGGATTTTTTTTCCTGTAATCGTTTGTAATTTCAGCATGCATTTCAAGCATAAAACAAATTTGAGCGAGATATGTTTCCTTACATCTGGAGGTTGAGTGGTGCTTCATAGTTCCTTATGGACGTACTGTGTAGTTCTTATGCTTTTGTTTTTTGAAACAAGTAAAAAATTATGTCTTTGTTGTCAATTGAGGTTTTGTCTGAAATTGAACTATACTTTCCGCTATATTAACTTTGTATGGATGTTTCAAAAAAAATATTGTTTTGAACTAATGGAGTTTTTATGTTTCAAACAAAAAACTTTGTATGGTACTGCTCTGATGAAACTGGAGTCAAGTTGCATAGCTTGATGTAGGAAAATATATTTGATTTTTGCTGAACTTCTGATAAAAAGTTGCGGACAAATATGCAGCTATTATTATTATATGCATATATGTATGCAATTTTTGATGAAAATACAAGCAGAAAAACATTCAAAATCGCGATCTGTAAGATGTAGGAAAATATCTTTGATTTTTGCTGAACTTCTGATAAAAAGTTGCGGACAAATATGTAGCTATTCTTAATATATGCATATATGTATGCAATTTTTTATCAAACAAACAGAAGAACATATTATTTTACAAATATATTCATATTTTTATGCATATATCTGGAATACCTGCATATAAATATTCAGAAATTATTGTGTAAGATGTAGGAAAATATCTTTGATTTTTGCTGAACTTCTGATAAAAAGTTGCGGACAAATATGCAGCTATTTTTAATATACGCATATATGTATGCAATTTTTTAACAAACAAACAGAAAAACATATTATTTTACAAATATATTCATATTTCGATGCATATATCTGGAATACTTGCATATAAATATTCAGAAATAATTGTTATTTTGCTGATTTGTTCGCATGTATTTATATTATTCTGAAGCAATTTTTGTAATTTAGGTTACTGCACATTAAGCTTATTAATGTTGATTTTCTTTTTTTGCTAACAGTGTTCCGGCGGATATTGGTGTAGTGGTGTTGTTGAAGCTTGGTCGTCCATCTTTTTCCAAATGATTGAAATCTGCAGTTGTTTCTACAGAGACTATAAGATGTGGTTTGCGCAATAAACTGGGTTTTAACAAAATTACTTGTTCTGCAAAAGACCATCATCTCTGCTTTGTAAATGTTTTGAATTTTTTTATGTAATACATGTAAATGTGGTCTGTACTTATTTTTTGATGTAGTACATGTAAATGTTATGAAATTTTTCATGTATGTATGCACATATTTCTGTTATTTTCATATATATATATATATATATATATATGCATCTTGTTATAATTATATGTATTTACTTTTTTGTCATTTCTTTTGTTTCTGCAATTAGGTAGTACAGTTTTGTATATGTATGCAATTATTTCACTTAGTTGCATAAATTTATGCAATTTTAAGTAACATTTGTATGTAATTGTTTAGTTTTTCGTAAATATCAAAAATGTTAATAAAAAAATTGTAGTCCCTACATTCAAGTAATTATTTATTTATGTATAATATTAATTTATGCACGTCTACTTCATTGTTGCGCAAAACTAATAATTTTTTTATGCACAATATTAATATATGTATGCAATTTTACGTAATATATGTATCTAATTCTCTAGTTTTTCGTAAAAATCAAAAAAATTAAAAAAAAACGCTGTTGGAGTGATAGACGGTTTTCCAGAATTGTAGGATTTAGTTTATGAGCGAGATAATAGGAGCGATAGACTGAGTAAATGAGGAAAAACAGTTGTTGGATAGTTTTTTAGGTGTATAAGGGTAGATCTGGAATTTTTTTAGTGGAAATTCAAAAATAGGGATGTATTCTATATTATTTTTATCACCGGGTTTTTTTTTATTTTTTGAAACTTAATAGGGACCTGTAAAAAATGCACCCTTTTAAATAACTGTTTTAGTTCTCACACCAGTCACATGACTGACCTGGAGTTTATTGTTTTAACCTAAACTCTGGGTGCCCTTATTTTCCGCACAGGCAGCTAGTAGTTTTGGTTTTGCAGATTTATATTCACAGGATCCTGGTTTACAGCTGGGATGATGCTCGGAAAGCTCTGTATCCGTGTATCACCTTCAGTTGTGCTTTGTATTATTTTCCGCTGCTATGTAATTTATTGTAATCTCTGGTATTTATCAAATGTAATTTATTCAATTATACTCTGTATATTCTTGTATCTGATGGAATTGTTGTAATAGCAATGAAATGTTCTTCCGTCTGCGTTCTGATTTGTCTTGTCCTCACAGTAATTCGTTCTTTCTCATCTCTTCGGGGACCGGGGAAGTAACGGGTTGCTTCATTTGGTATCAGAGCATTGGTTTACTGAGCTCGAGAACAAGACACATTAGAACCATACGAAAGAATTCATCAGATATTGGATTAGTAATATCCAATTAGAATGACTCGTTAGAGATAGGATCAGTAGTATCCTCTAACGAGTGTGAAGAGTATATTTTTCAAATGAAAACAATTTTGTTTTGAAATTTAAATCGTTTTAAACGTATTTGAATATTTATTTATTTTGAATATGGACAATCGAGTATATAAAGATTTCGTGTATACGCGTCATGAACGTATATTCGAAGTTTTAATATACTGGATAGATATAGAATCATAATCTAGTGGCCCGAAGATGATTCTGATGGTTGAGTACTCTTCGTCAGAATTTATTTTCGAGTGACGAAGGTGTGATTTCTATATATTTCCATTAGACTGGTGTGAGAACCAAAATATAGGTAGAATACATTGTTGTGATTTGGCATCAAAACATGATTTTTGTATATATATCAAAATTATGAATTTGAAACTTTAATTCACTAATTGATTGATGTTTGTGTTGGTTGTTTATTTGTTTGATAATATTGAACCATTTAGCCTAATTGAACCAAATATTGAACTGTATTGAAAATTGGTCGCATTTGCTTGCATATACATATACTTACATTGAAAAGGTCATAGCAAGGAGGCTAGTGCAGAGAATAAAATTTGTTTGCCCGACAAATAGGTACATGTTTACTATTATTTACTGTTTTGTTTGGGTGATGATGATTTTATGAGCCGATTGGCTAGCCGCTTGGCTTTTTCTTTTTTCTTTTTGAGATCAGAAGGCCTATATGGCAATTTCGGGATTTTCCTGTGGTTCCTGGTGCAGGGGAGGTTATGGCGAATTTTTTCGAAAATTCCGGGTGTTAAGCCAAATTTTTGAAATTTTTGAAAATTCTCAGAAACTGAAAAGTTGGAGAATGGAAGCCAGATCGAACGTAGAGTTGATTGATCAAACCACTTTCGACTTTGTTCCTTTTCGGGGACGAAAAGTTTTAAGTGGGGGAGATTGTAACAACCCGAAAATCTGGGCCAGTCTAAAATTTTTATTTTTGCAATTTTGGCGAATGTTGAATATTTAAAATGAATTATTTTAAATAATATCGACGAGAAATTTATTTTGGAATATAATTCGAACGTAAATATCTATATACGTCGTCGTTAGAATATAAATAATTATATATAATTATAAATAGAATTGAAAATGGCGCGGTAGTTCGATAATTCGATTTCAAACTTCAATTGAATGTACCGGGTGCAAAATAAACCGGATTTTAGTGAAACCAAAAACATTAGGATCTAATTGAGAATATCTTTCCAACGAATCCGAAAAATTGAAATTTCCTAGCGGGAATCAAAAGATATGTCCAGTTGAAAATTCTGAATAGTCGCTATGGAATTCAGGCCCTTAAAAATGGAAATTTTGCAAACGACCTCAGATTTCGACGAAACCACTTTTGTTGGGTCCGTGATGTCAAATTATTGCTAGATTCCAATTTTCATAATTTTTTGATTCAATATGTGAGCGTGGCAAAGGAAAACGCGTTTGACCAGTTTCAGTTGATTTTAATCGACTGGAAAATGGCCATTTTTCCAACGGTCTCAAAATTCGACGAAACTAGTTTTGTAAGGACCGTATCGTCAATACGTAGCTAGAAAATATTTTTCGAGAATTTTTAGAGTTAGTATGCGACCCCGGTAAATTGAAATGCGCGTTCAAATTCAATATATAGAGTTATATGTTGATTTTAACGGAAACTGATTGAAACGGTCGAATCAGCTTATGGTACATATCCCATTGTGTTCGGAATGGGGGTAATACGCTGTGGACGACAGGCGGTGGGCCTTGTTTAGAGGTCAAAAATAAAAGTTGTTTTTTTGGAGATAATTAAATAAATAAATAAAAGCCCCTCTCCTCCTTTACTACTCTGGCCCACCCCACCCCCCTCATTTTTCGATTCATCAGAAAAAAATAAAAAAATAAATAAAAAAAGGGGGAAACATCATCGGGGAATCGCGACGCCACTCCTGGCCATCGCCACCATCCCTCCACCGCCGCCCCCACTTCTGCTCCTCCCCCCGCCACCTACAGCGCCCGACGCCACCCCTCCTCTTCACTGATCCGCCTCCACCCTCGCTTCTCGCTCCGCATCTCCTCCCCCGATGCCACTAAACCCAGTCGCCCCCCTCGCTCTGTCGATCGCCCAAGACCCCACCGCCCTCCACCCAGGCCTCGCGCGAAGGAACCCTCGCCCAGTCCCAGTCCACCGTGGCCCACAGCTCCGCCTTCCCCTGCTGATTCCGACGCAACCGACCCCCCTACCTTCGCAGAAAACCCAAATCGAGGTGAGCTTTATAATCCTCTTTATTTGTTGTTATTTATGTATTGTAGAAAAACTGATTTTATTTGACTTTAAAAACTGATTTTATTTGATTTTAAAAACTGATTTTATTTGATTTTAAAAACTGATTTTCTTTGATTTTAAAAACTGATTTTACATGATTTTAATACTGAAATTAATGTGATTTTAAAACTGAGATTAGCATTGTTTTAAATTATATATACATAGTATAGAAAGGCGAAATCTTTAGAAATAGAAAGGCGAAATCTTTAGAAATAGAAAGGCGAAATCTTTATATAGAGAATAGCATGATAAAAATATAAATTTTATCTATTTAGCATCGAAGTAAAAATTCGATTTTTATATATTGAATAGAAAAGTAAAAATTTGATTTTTATATATTGAATAGCGAAGTAAAAATTCGATTTTTATATATTGAATAGCGAAGTAAAAATTCGATTTTTATATATTGAATAACGAAGAAAAAAATTCGATTTTTACATATGTAGAGAATACGGGCAACGAAGGTGACAAAAAGCGAGAATGGCAGTGATTCCCTACATCAGAAGTGTCGTGGAGTTGGGATTGCTATTGGTGAGAACTTCTCACTCAAATTTCCTTTTCTAGTTATATATATATGCTAGGATGCAGACGGTGTTTAGTAGCACCCGACACCCGTCATCCACAGACCATGGATGGCTTGTATGCTTGTTTGACGTGTTATGAAAATTTGTTTGTGAAATTGATGTGAAATAGATAATGAAATATATTCATGTGTTGAAAGGAAATAAAATATTTATATAGTTAAAAATATTTTATCGTTAAAAATATAAATTTTAACGTGAAAGTGAATAAATAAATATTTATAAACAAATCGGCCGATTTGTTTATATACACTGATTTGACTGATATTGATTGGGTCGATAAATTTTACACATCGCCCAACGGCACAAACAAAACCTGTGTTTGATTGTTTGAAACCCCACACGGGTATTGGGATAAAATACGGCATACACTAATCCCAATAATTAGTTGTATGTCGATCGATTGATTGACAGGCTATTATAAGCGTTAGATATCTATATTTGATGCTTATACAGTGTAGTGCACTTTGGATGATAGTTGATCATTTATCGTTGCTATTATATGCATGTGTTGTATGGAATCCATATAATTAACTTTATATGGTAATTGATTGGGCCTCATTCCAATTTAGAAGATAAAGACTATTGTAAAATAAAGGTTCATGTGTTGACAGTACTCATCCGTTGAGATTAGTCATGTGTTGAACAAAATATTTTAACAAAAAAATTTACATCCTTATCATTATAACAAAAAGAGTCACATGTAGACAGTACTCATTCATTGAGATTAGTCGTGTGTTGACAAAAATATAGATTCACGTATTGAATAGGATAAATATTCATTTATTGAATAGAATAACAAAATTATTGAAATATATAAAGCCGTATTGATTAGAGATGCGCTATTTTGACGCGAACGATATTTATATCGATTATATTCGTTTTTAAATTTGAATTGAATCGAATAGAAAACAAATTTGAATTGAATCGAATAGAAAACAAATTTGAACTGAGTAGAATAGAAAACCAATTTGAACTGAATCGAATAGAAAACGAATTTGAACTGATTCGAATAGAAAACCAATTTGAACTAAATCGAATAGAAAACAAATTTGAATTGAATCGAATAGAAAACAAATTTGAATTGAATCGAAAAAACAAATTTGAATTGAATCGAATAGAAAACCAATTTGAATTGAATCGAATAGAAAACCAATTTGAATTGAATCGAATAGAAAACCAATTTTAATTGAATTGAATTGAAATTGAATTCGAATTGAATTGAATATATAACGAATTCGAATTGAATTGAATATCAAACGAATTCAAATTGAATTGAATTG
This sequence comes from Allium sativum, assembly GCA_030737875.1. Lineage (NCBI taxonomy): Eukaryota > Viridiplantae > Streptophyta > Magnoliopsida > Asparagales > Amaryllidaceae > Allium > Allium sativum. The sequence goes on from CM060918.1 coordinate 899,606,643, forward strand.
AAAACGAATTCGAAATGAATTGAAATTTGAATTGAATAGAAATGAATTTTAAAACGAATTTATAAGGAAGAATTCAGTTTTGATTTGAATTGAAATGGAAGTTGAAATTGTCTTTGAAACGAATTTAAAACGATTTATAAAATTCGTTTTAAATAGAAATCGACGAAATATATATTATATATATTATATATATAATATAATGGCCTGAATAGAACGCGCCGCGGTAGTTCGCGGATTAGGACCATTTATTTCAAACGGACATTACGGGAGATCCGACCGTCGGATTCTCCTAAAACCGGAACCGTTGGGTTCGTATCGAAAAGAGCTTTCTAAAGACTATTATAAATTTAAAATCTAACGGTTGGATTTGGAGATACGTCTAAATCAGATTTGGAAAAAGTCGCTGTAAGTGCAGTTCGATGGCCGTTGATGGAAATCGACTGTACAAACCTTGATAAAATTATTAAAAATAGTAATAATTTGTGTAAAATCATAAGAAATTATTTGGGAAAAATTGGGATGAAAAACTCCATATTTGAAAAGATAAAAATAGATTTTTATCGAAATGAACTAGTTTTGAACTAAAATTAAAACCCATTTATTTTTAAATAAATAAATTGGATTTGAAATGGGTTTTAAATATAATTGATTAGTGGGTTTATCGTGAAGGGTGTTTTGAATGACACTTGTTCTTTAACCCGAAAAATAAATAGAATGTGATTTGGATTTGTCGTGAACTGTGTTTTAAAATGACTTTAGTTCTTTAACCCAGTAAATGGAGTTTTAATGAATCTGCAATTAGATTGAAATGTGAATTGATAATTTAAATTATCAAATTTGGGAAATGAGCGAGAATGGAGTATCACCAGTTTTGCTCCAAAGCGATAGTTAAATCTTTAATTAGATTTGAATGTGAAATGGTAATTTATTTTACCGATAACACTGTGGTGTTAGATGTGGAGTATTACCAGTTTTGCTTCAGGGGATGAATAGGTTGGGATTGGGAAATAAAACAAGTAATTACTTCGGTGTGGTTCGCTAATCTGGACTAGTTTGGAAAACCATAATTTGGTTTGAAATGACATCCAAAGGAAGATTAAAGAATAAATTTTAAAGAATTTATCTTGGATAAAATTAATGGGAACCTTTCCCTAAGAATATGGAATTTAGAAACTAGCGGTAGGTTAGTTAAGAAGAATGGTTTCCTGGATATTGATCTGATGTTGGTTTCGGCCTTCGGGGTTAATATTTGGGAAATTGCTCTCTTACTGATTTACGGATAGTGGTTAATGAATTGGAATGAGGCGTATGTTGTGTTTGTGTAACATTTGTTTTTAATATACGCGGGTTGTTCGGAAAGGCTGGGTTTATACCCATTCTGAATAACCGATTCGACGATATGTCGAAGATGAAGACGGTGGTTGAAGACCGGAAGTCTTCACATCGTTTGGTTGATTACTGATGATCTTGATTGGGCTGTACACCCAAGATGAGGGAATAAGATGGTGATCGTCCAGACGTTCTTGGAGATCGATGGATATGCGAGGAAAGTGACTCCAGTTTCGTTCAGACCCAGAACGAACTTGTAAATGGATTGTGTGTCTGACATTGGATTTTATTCTGTGTTGATTGATTTCTGTTAAATATATATCTGTTTGGCGGTGGAGAATTTATTCTCTTGCTTAACGCCCTTCTCTGAGACGTACGAGCTTAGAGGTTATATATCGATAGATATCAATCGCATGGCATGAATTGCCTGTGTGGCACGCTGAGTTGCATGGATTAAGGCTTCTGTTGAAAAGCAAAGTCTTGTGGTTGATGATCAAAGCACGGCCTTTGTGGCGTAGCTTTGTGTATACCGTGAATTCGCGATCCTCACACCTCAGTATGAGTTAAAAACGGGATAAGGACTACAGGGAGAGCACGACGTTTCTTTCTAGCTTTGGTGGTGTCAATGACTTTACCAGCCCTGACATTTATATACTTTTCACCTATGTGGTTGTTGGATGAGGCGCCTCGATTTTAGGTCTGTAAGGACCGGGAAACGTATGTTCAGGCATACTAATCCTCTAACTAAGTGAGGACAGGTCCTGAAGCATCCAGGGGTTACCCAGAGTGTGTAGTCCCGAGGCATTTGCTAGAGTGTCTCGAAGCGGAGAGGAGCTTGCCCCTTGCCTCGACTCATGACGGAAATCCAATTTCCAATACGTGTATTTCGGCTTTATTTGTAGAGCCTAGTATGGAGACATAGTGGTATGGGGCACTTATGCCGTTTATAATTTATATTTATGATTGAAATTGTTTTGACACTATACACTTACAATAGTATCAAATGATTTGTTTTAAACGTACCAAGCATGTTTGGCTGTTATAAGGTAAAACCCTATCCTCCGGCTTGCGTTGCATTGTGTGATGGGACCTGGGTCTTATAATAGCTTCATTTTTCGAAAAAGCATTTCGTTGTTTATTGATATGCACTGGTATTCTTGGGAGGAAACCCGTTCCGTGTTATACGGCGTGGTCCCTTGAATTACTCTCCTTTAAAGTCAAATTTTAAATAACTGTTTTAGTTCCCACACCAGTCACATGACTGACCTGGAGTTTATTGTTTTAACCTAAACTCTGGGTGCCCTTATTTTCCGCACGGGCAGCTAGTAGTTTTGGTATTGCAGATTTATATTCACAGGATCCTGGTTTACAGCTGGCATGACGCTCAGAAAGCTCTGTATCCGTGTATCACCTTCAGTTGTGCTTTGTATTATTTTCCGCTGCTATGTAATTTATTGTAATCTCTGGTATTTATCAAATGTAATTTATTCAATTATACTCTGTATATTCTTGTATGTGATGGAATTGTTGTAATAGCAATGAAATGTTCTTCCGTCTGCGTTCTGATTTGTCTTGTCCTCACAGTAATTCGTTCTTTCTCATCTCTTCGGGGACCGGGGAAGTAACGGGTCGCTTCATCTCCGGTCCATTAACGAAGCTCACGAAGAAGCATCAGAAATTTAAGTGGACTTCCGACTGTGAAGAAGCTTTCCAGGAATTGAAATCGAAACTGACAACAGCTCCAGTGTTAACCATTATTGATGGCAACCAGGATTTGACGGTTTGGACAAACGCTTCTATTAGAGGTCTTGGTGCAGTGTTAATGCAAAGAAGCCAAGTAGTCGCTTATGCAAGCCGCCAACTGAAACCACATGAGAAGAATTATGTAACTCATGATCTTGAGTTGCTAGCTATCGTTTTTGCATTGAAAATCTGGAGGCATTATTTATTGGGCGAGAAATTTGTGTTGTACACAGATCATCAATCATTGAAGTATTTATACACCCAGAAAGATCTGAATTTGAGACAGCAGCGTTGGCTAGAATTTCTTGCAGCGTATGATCTTGATATCCTGTATACGCTGGGAAAGGCTAACGTTGTAGCGGATGCGCTTAGTAGAAAAACCGCAATCATTGCCAATCTTATAATTACGCCTGGCTTGATTGATTAGATATGTGCTCTCCAAAGGAATGATTATTTCATTCAAAGGATCAGAGGGAGAATCCAGAAGGGAGAGCCCTCAAGTTTTCAGGTAGATAAAGAAGAAGTTATGAGACTGAAAGGGAGAATATGTGTTCCCAACATTCCTGAGCTCAAAATAGAAGTGCTAGATGAATGCCATAAATCCAAACTTTTCATTCATCCTGGTGTTAGTAAAATGTACAACGATGTCAAACGCACTTTCTGGTGGAAGGCAAGGAAGAGGGATATTTCTTTGTATGTCAGCAGATGCCCTACTTGTCAATTGGTCAAGAGCGACCAACAGAAGCTAACTGGATTGTTGCAACCGTTGGAAGTCCCAGGTTGGAAATGGGAACAGATTTCCATGGATTTCATAGATGGTTTGCCGTGAACTAGGAAAGGTAATGACAACATTTGGGTAATCGTAAATCGCTTCACGAAGACTGCCCATTTCATACCTATCAGATCCAATAGAACCGCTCAAAGTCTAGCACAGATATATTTCAAAGAAATCGTTAAGCTGCATGGAATTCCCATCAGCATAGTCAGTGATAGAGACCAAATATTTGCTAGCAAATTCTGGGAGGCTTTCCAGAAAGAATTGGGAACGAAACTGAATATGAGCACCGCTTATCACCCTCAAACAGATGGCCAAACTGAGCGGGTGAATAGAATTCTAGAAGATTTATTACCAGCTTGTTTAATTGATTTTGGTGGGTCATGGGAAGATCACTTGCATTTGGCAGAATTCTCATATAACAATAGCTATCTAGCAAGTTTGGGAATGTCGCCATTTGAAGCATTATATGGCAGAACGTGCAGATCTCCAGCATGTTGGGTAGAACCTGGCAACAGACTTGTGTTAGGACCCGATATGATTAGAGAAGCATCTGATAAAGTCGACTTCATCAAAAAGCGATTGAGAACCGCACAAAGCCGAAAGAAAAGTTATGCAGATTCTAGAAGAAGATATTTGACATTTGCTGTTGGTGACCATGTTTGTTTGAAAGTTTCTCCAATGAGAGGAGTAATCAGATTTGGCAAAACTGGGAAGTTGGCACCGAGATTTATTGGTCCCTTTCCTATACTTGAACGAATTGGAACTCTTGCTTATAGGGTTCAATTACCAGATTGGTTGCCTGGAGTGCATGATTTATTTCACGTATCTCAACTTAGAAGACATGTGCATGATCCGGATCTTGTTGTAGAAGAAGCAAAGCAACAGGATATAGACATAACTTCAGAATTAGCAGTCAGAAGAGAGCCATTAAAGATTGTTGGCAAAGAAACAAGAGAACTAAGAAGCAAAAAGGTTCATTTAGTTAAAGTGCAGTGGAGTAGTGATCCTAGAGACTGTACTTGGGAGACTGAGGAAAGCATTAAGCAAGCTTACCCCAAATGCAGAGTGGACATCTCTGACTAACCCCGGTGCAAGGTACCTTTACAATACTTTGCATTTACATTTTGTTTCCTACTTTACTGTTGTTTCCTTTTCGGGGACTAAAAGTTTTAAATGGGGGAGATTGTAACAACCCGGAAAATACGAGCCAATTTAAAATTTTTAAATTGGTTGTTTCAAAGGAATTTGAACAATTGAAATGGAGTATTTCAATAAAATAGTGAATTAGAAATAGTGAGTCAGTTTGAAAATTTGAATTCAAACTTTGACTGACTGTGTAGGGTGGAAAATATAACGGATTTTAGCGAAACAAAAAATATTTAAATATGTTTATCAATAACTTTCTAACGAATCTGAAAAATCGAAGTTTCATAACGGGAATCAAAAGTTATGGCCGAATTAATTTTCAGAAAGGTCGCTATATAGAATACATAGCCCTGGAAATTTGATATTTTGCAAATTATCTCGGAATTTGACAAAACCACATTTTCTGGGTCCGGGATGTCAAACTATTGCTAGGTTTCAAATTTCATAATTTTTGAAGCTAGTATGTGAGCGTGGCAAAAGAAAATGTGTTTGGTCAATTTCTGTTAAATTGGATCGACCAGAAAATGGCCATTTTTCAAACGATCTCAGAATTCGACGAAACTAGTTTTGTTGGGACCGTAGCGTCAAAACATAGCTAGATTTATTTTTCTGGAATTTTTCGAATCATTTTGTGGCCCTGGCAAATTGAAATGTACGTTCAAAGTTAAAATTAAATGTTTTATACTTTAATTTGAAGAATAACTGACTGTAATAGTCGAATTGGCAGCATAATTCTAACACATGAATATTATTCAAAATTTTGGCAGCATAACGGCAGGGTAGTTAAAACCGGCACCGTCCCTAGTACGGCTCCTCGCTCTACCTTAAAACCTCGCGGTTTTTGACAATGGGGATTCATGCATCTAATTCGCACGCAGGCGTCATGTTTTATTTTTATTTCCACAATTATTTCCAATTCATTTCAATCACCAATGGTATTTTTCAACCACAAACAATCAATATCGACCACAAACAATTATTCAACCATTCGCATTTTCATCCAATATTTCACACCAATTCACAACAATAAATATCGTCCATGGTTTGTGGACGAGGGGAGTATATATATATATATATATATATATATATATATATATATATATATATATATATTATTGCTATATTTCACTTGCATTTCAACACATATATCGATTATTCTATGCATGTATAATTCATACTTCGCTTATATAGCTTACACATCGCATGTACATGAGGTATACAACACGTGTGTAATTTATATTTCGCTTATATAATTTATACACGACATTTTCCATTCAAATTCATTTAATTTAGATTTCTCACACTGGTTTTCGGAGTGCTAAAAATCATAGATGTCTCAGAAAAATCCGCAGTCTCTTCTATGTGGTAGAGAGCTTCCTTGCGGTCCTGATGTTTCCTGTTTCATCGAATTTCGTCAACACACCATAAAGATATGATTTTTCAAAGTTCAAACATCAAAAGGAACTCACCTTTATCGATGGTTCAAAATTAGGGTTGTAGTTTTCGCGAAAACCGAGGCACGATGGGATGATCAGAGGTGATGACGTGGAAGAGGGAGGAGAGGGGAGTCGGCGTAGGGTGATTTGAGGTGGTTCGGTGGTCGGTGGCGCACGTGGCGGCGGTGGGAAGCGTTCGACTTTGGGTCAACGTTACTGGTGATGGAGGCGGCGATAGGGGTGGAGCTTGGGTCGGATTGGAAGAGGAGAGGGAGGCGCGTCGACTGGTGGTGGTGGCGCAGGCTGAAATCGCCTGTGGCGGCGGCGATTTGGCTAGGAAGGGTTGAACGACATTGATCGTCGATCGGGAGAGAAAACGAGGGTTTCTGACTTTTTTTTATTTTTTAAAAATAATGAAAGGAAAATTCTGATTGGCCCATAGTTTTAATAAATTTTTAAATAGTGTTTCTCCACACGGACACCAATTCAAACCCAACGACTGTCATCCCTAGCTAATTACCCCCATCCCGGACACAATGGGATATGTTTCGTTGGCCAATTCGACTATTACAGTCAGTTATTCTTCAAATTAAAGTATAAAACATTTAATTTTAACTTTGAACGTACATTTCAATTTGCCAGGGCCACAAAATGATTCGAAAAATTCCAGAAAAATAAATCTAGCTATGTTTTGACGCTACGGTCCCAACAAAACTAGTTTCGTCGAATTCTGAGATCGTTTGAAAAATGGCCATTTTCTGGTCGATCCAATTTAACATAAATTGACCAAACACATTTTCTTTTGCAACGCTCACATACTAGCTTCAAAAATTATGAAATTTGAAACCTAGCAATAGTTTGACATCCCGGACCCAGAAAATGTGGTTTTGTCAAATTCCGAGATAATTTGCAAAATATCATAGACTGATATTTATTTTGTGTACTTTTTATGTATGATTCCGCCTCAGGCGATGGTGACTGATTAAGTATTATTATGCACTAAGTTGTATTCTGCACTGTGCTCTCTGATGTGGTGATATCTATATGATTCCGCTGTCATATGTGTGTAAATTATTCTATTTTATGTTTATGCTATTATCTGTGATCTGCTAATGATGATTAATGTGTTATATTCCAATGATTATCCTTAACACCGTGTCACGGGGTTTTGGGATCGTTACATGTTTTAAGTTGTGGCTTGCTGTTGACTCGTGGTGAGCTAGTGCATCTTGGACTATTTTCTGAAGCCATTTCCTAGTTGTGTATTTGTGTATTCAAGTTGTTGTATACTTATTCCTTGAGAGATGTTTTGATTGTATATGTGTAGCGACCCGTATTCTACGTATCGGATGATCGTAGAATATTTATGTTATTTACGTATAAAGTCGTATGACTATACATCTTTAGGAAATGTCTATTAGATTAATTTCGTATCTTCGCTATTTTTTTCGAATCTTAGTGTGATAAATTACCCTTGGAAAATCTTGTTTTTCCGATAACTTTTTATTAGAAATGAATTTAGACCTAAAACCGCTTTAATTAGATTTGGATAATGGTTTCCCATTGCGTCGAGTAGTCACATCAAGCAAATGGACTTACTATTTAGGAGGATTGGACGAAATAAGGTTGGGATGGTTAGTCATTAGTTAGTAGGGCCCACAACCCATTCCGGGTTTGGTGACTTGTACAGGCTGATAGGATAGAAGAACCTTCTTCTATTCATCTCACCACTCCCAAAATAAATTCCTACATCTTTTAATTGCCTCATCCTCTCAAATCAGCATTAAAACCATACTTTAGTTAGCCTAAAACCATATTAACAGGAGATCAAGCTTAATCAACATCAAATCTTGTCAAAAGTTGTTGTAATACATTGGAACCCAAGCCAAATCCTCTCTAACTTGGATCTAAGATCTTTTAGGTGATTAAGATGAGTAGCTAATATTCTTACTCACTAATTAGGGTAAATTAGCATGTAAAAACTTTATAAAAATATGAAAAAATGCTTATAAATCATTATTAATCATAAAGTGACATATATGCGAGTTTGGGATAATTTAGGGAAGATTTGTGAAACTTGGAATTTATGGAAGGGTTGAGGATTGTCATATGACCATGGGTTTTGGGTTGTTTGTTAAATTTTGTTGATCTAAATGTTGCTTCAGTATGACTTACCTGTTAGTATATTGCCTAGGAATGCTAGAGTGAATGAAAACGTTGGCGAATGAAAAAATTGGTTGGAGAAAGCATGTAGCAAATTTCAGTTTATTCATCGAGCCAGATCAACATGACTCGGATCAATGATACTTCATTAAGTTTACAAAGAAGGTCCCATGAGGCTTAGGCCAAATTTTAAGTCATTTGGAGTTCCATAAATCTTGTTATGGCGCTTACAAATTTGGTTTAGCTAAGGAAGGCAGATCCGATTCGGCTCAGAAGAAGTGGATTTGGCTAAGGAGAAGAAGGGGAGAGAACTCCGGATCGACTATGTCGATCCAGATCCGGACCATGTTTGAATCGACTAAGTCAATCTGGATATGGTGACCAAGTCAGGTTCGACAATGTCGAACGGGAGTTGGGTCGACCTAGGGAGAAATAGTGGAAGATGTATGGTGGAGCATGCGTCGCATGGTGTTTCTTCAGTGATCGCATTCTTCTGATGACAGACTCCAATATTACCATCTTAAGTATGAGGTGCGAGGAAAGTTTAAGGAAAAGCTACAACATAGGTTCAAGTAGGGAGCCGCAGAGGTGACTTCTTAGATGGACTTCATATGAATACGTATGCAAAGGAGTTACTGGTACTCACGTCTATAGTGCGTCTATAATAGAGCAGCCACGTAGACAAATCAAATCCAGGGAAGTGTAGACAGATTGGCCTAGACCAGAGCTATGTAAGTGTGGACTAGATAAGGGTTATCAGTTGTAGACCACGATAGTTGGTCATAGCCATATTCGAAAGGAAATAGGGCAGTTGGTCCTGACATGATCTCGATGGATTGTATGACTAAAGTAATGAGTACCATATACTCGACGCACTGAGCGAGTGATCCTAAGGATGGATGATATGTTTGGATGTTTATATCATTATGTCACACACACATTTATTTGCACTCAGTATTGTAATTACCATAGAGTAGGTTACATGATCATATGGGCTAACTCTATGGATGCTTGGACATGTCAAGTATGATTCTTCATATGTATGTTATTATAGTATTTAGTGATTGAGATTACTATCACTGAAACCAAACTTTGTCTGACATGCGGTTTTATGCATTGCTTCTTATTCCTCTAGATCCTTTAAAATGAGCAAACTAGAGGCAGGTTGGTGTGCTCGGGTAGCTATCGGGAGACGAGTGGGAGGCTTCCATATATTATATATATACACTCTTGTCTGTGTTTATTTCTGTTGATCGCTACTTTGGCCATAGTAGTGTATTTAAGTTGAGACAATATTACAGAGTTATATATGTATTTGACTATTTGATCCTATGTTGTGATATGGGTCTATTACTCTGATGTTTATGATTCATTTTGGCTTATACTGTCTGGCCTGTTTTATATCAGTCTTATGTTAATAATATATTTATTTCCATGCGATGTGATATTTTGGGTTATTCTTCTTATTCCAACCTTGATGGCCGCCTTGCAATAGCCAAACACCAGTAAAGCACACTTCTTGGGCGTTGGTAGTGTAGTGCGGTTGCCACATTTGGTATCAAAGCGTGGTTTCGTATTTAACCTAAGTAGGAAATACTAGGGGGAGAGTATTTTGTACGGGAGTGTGTACTTGTAATATTTTGATTTTCGAAACTATACCTATATATACTATTAGAATATTTAAGAGCGACGTTGCACTGCACATGCACCGCTTGGCAGGATTTTTGGAAAAGACGATTTATCGTCTTCTTTATAGATTAATTGATGAGTCGTCATGTGAGGAATACTATTAGGAACTCCACTTCAGGAGTTGAGGAAGAAGCAAGTTCAAGAGCTAATAATGTTAGTACTCCTTATATGCAGACTATGTTTACTTCTTTCAAAAGAGATGTTTAGAAATGTTTAAGAAGCTGCTCCCACTACTAGTGAAGGCAATGGTGGTGCACTAGTGCAGGCGCCCAGAGCCTAATTTGCTAAGCTTAATAAAGATTTTACCAGTATGGGTGGTAAACCGTTCCATGCAACAAAATCGGTTATGGAAGTTTAGAATTTGCTTGATACCTATAAACGCATCTTCAAAGATCTTGGGATCAATGATGCTATGAAGAGGAGGCTGGATTCATGTTAGATTCAAGGAAGAGCCATGAACTACTGGAATGCCATTAAAGCTGCACTCCTAAGGATCAGTGTAACACCCCGTATTTTCTGTGAACATAAAATAATAAAACAAAGTATAATTAATTTTTAAAAGATGAATTAAGGGAAATGGGTTACGCATTGCATTAGTCTCGGAATTCTGCTTGAGATAGAGTCCGAGTTTGCGTAAATCGGACTCCATATAAAGAAGTTATGACATTTAGAAGTTTCAGGAATTTAAAATAAAAACCAGCCCGAATTCAAAATTTAATAGTTTGAAATTTAAAACACACACCCGGGTAGGGCGGGAAATTTCCTGCCCAGGACCCAGGTCGACCAGGGGGTCGACCTGGGTCACACAGGTTGACCATGGGGTCGACCTGGGAGTCGACCTCCCCCCGATTTCCAGATTCGAGGACAGGTTCGTTTTTCGGATTTGGACGTCCGTTCTGACCAGATTCGTTGATCCCTATGCTATATAAACACCCCTAAGGCTACAGTTTTCTCTACACAATTTCTTTAAGCCTATATTCTACCCTAATTCATATAAAAATAAATCAATGGCGTCGCTGCTCTGTTGAAACCTTAGTTAGAACTAGTGCTCCTTCTTCTTCCAATCTGAATAGAATTAAAAGAGAACAACTACAACCCCTTTTTCTTTTAGAATCCAACCGAGGTGAGTACAATTACTTTCAGATATGAAATTTAATTATGATCTTGACATGGTTATAAATCTGAATTGGAGATTATGCATACTCTTGTTTATCAGATCTGTTTTTCTGTGTAGATCTATCTTGTTAATATTATTGTAACTATTCTGTATCACTTCCTTCCTTCTGTTCTATAGCCAGGCTACCACGAGCCTGATCCAAATCTCATAAGAGATCGACGCACAAACGCTAAATTAGGGAAAATTGTGAATGATACATAAGTGGATATTACTGATTTGTGACTGATTTGAGAAAAGAACATATGTTGTAATTTAAGATCTAGATCTAGACATACTGTATATGATAGTCTGTGATTTGGAAGAAGGAGAATTATTATGTATATGACTTAGGCGCAAAGATCTATATTATAATAGGATAACCATTATATGTGAATACGACTAAATGGGGATTTTGGATATTTGGCATACACTGAAATTAAAGGCTATAATTTGGCATAATTCGTATTGTATATCATGATTTGTGGTTTTTGGAGAATATTCTGTACTATATAAATTTAACTAAAAAAATTTGGGGCATATGTTATATTGTGAATTATGACCATAATTTAGGCATGTAAAATTAGGCTTAATTTTATGATTAAGCGAGGAATGTCAATGGAATTTTAAGGGATGATTAAATCTGTTAAATTGCCTAATCTGCTAAATCTGTTGAAACTGAATACGGGAATTTGGGGTATGAAATCTGTAGACTCGATCTAAAATTGAGAAAAACATGTTAATAGAACTTTAGATAATCTGTTGTAACTTGTAAAAAATTTAATTTGTTGAATTGGCATAATTAGTCTGATCTTGGCATAATCTGTGAATAATACTTTAGCTAAAAATAAGAATGCTGAGACACGAGGTTAGACTCTGTTTGCGGTAGAAGCCTTCCCGGACCTTACCGTCTTAACCAGCAACCTCAATTTGTCATTCTAATGTGAGAGGTCGTAGGCATAAAGTTGCTTAGACATGAGGTTAGGACTGGCTTGTGGCAGAAGTCTGCCCGGAACCGCCCGGCACATCCGGCGGCCACAAGCTACCGACCTAATGTGAGAGGTCTATGCATTAATATTTAATTCATGCAAATTTAAGATAAATATGATGCCTAAAACCTGTTGGGTGGATAGGGTTAAGTTAACTGGACAGATGAATCTAATAAACCCGTTTCGTAAATCTGTAGCCCCAATACAAGGTTAGGTGAAACAATCTGTAAATCTGTTAATCTGTATATGTGATCTGTTAGTCTGAAAACTTGTTAACTTGTATGTTTGATCTGAGAACTAGTTAATGTTAACTTTGTATATCTGAAATCTGTAAGCAAGTTAATTTGACATCTGTTAGTCTACGGACACAAGGTTAGGAGGGGTAATTATTTGTGTCATCTGTTGTTTGGGACCCATATTAGTCAGTAACCCTTTCTGGTATCAAAACTATGACCCAACACTAGGCGGGGGTCCAGGGCACGCTTACTGGACTAATTATAAGAGGTTCAATCTGATAATGGCGAGGGGTGTTGATGGTGCATTCCAACCGAGTCATGTGCATGCATGGATCCGGTCTACTCTGAGGATGTAATACGCCATGACATCTGTAAATAGGTCTATGTCTATAGGTTGCCACTTTAGAGAATGATACACCCTTCTGTGGGGCCGGCACACGGTATTTATGTATTAGGAGAAGATCGCTTGGGGTAGAATTTAGGGTACACCTAGTTCTATCTGTTTCTGTTGGGATACCGTCTGTTTCTGTTGGGGTGGTAACACCTGTCTGTTTCTATGTGGTACCGTCTGTTGGAGTGGTAAAGGCCCGTCACTAGTGTACACCTAATTCTAACTTTCTGTTTCCATAGGGAATATTCTTTTTCCGTCTATGATTCCGTTTCTGCTTCTGTTTCTGTACCATCTGTCTCTGTTCGGGTGGTAAAGGCCCATTACTAGCATTCAGTTTCTGTAGGTATGTCTCTATTAGGGTGGTAAAGGCCCATTACTAGCATCGTGTTTCTGAAGAGATCGTTTTATTTTCTGTTTAGACATTAGGACAACACCTAATTCTGTTATACTAGTATTAGTGCGGAGAAGTGAAAACCAAGTAAGAAGCTTAATTTAGCCTATATCATTCTATCTCTTCTGTTAACCTACTACTCCTGTTACGGTTATCTCTCATCCAGTTTTATTTACATATCATGATACTGTTATTTGTTTATATGCTGAAAGTCACTGGACTCGCCAGACTTTATGTCTGACCAACGTTTGTTTTCGCCTCTTTTCTTTCCTTCCCTCCCCCCTAGGTACTCAAGTTGGGAACATAGAAGCTTGATTTAGATTTCTCTCTGTTTGAAGTGCTAGAAGTGCTTGAAGTATTGCTTGGCTTTGATTCTACCTATTTATGGCATTCTCTGTTGGGGAATATGGCTTTAAAATTTTGTACTCTGAAGGCTTTTGTACAAGACTGATATTTAGTACTTGAATTTCGATATTGGATTTTGAAAGATGTAACCAAACTTCTTTCTGTTTCCACTGCAATAAAGTTATAAATTTTTTCAAGTACTACTTTAAATATCTATCATCTGTTCTGTTTACTTATAACGTTCCACCGAAGTTAAGGCATTCCCTTTGTGAGTGACCTTAATGGTGGTGCGGTGTTACACTTGGTATCAGAGCTAAAAGTTACCAGATTTGATAAAAAGTTTTTGAAAATTATTTTCAAAAAGGTTTTAAAAATGTAGTATTTTCATAAGTAAAGTTTATTTTGAAAAACGTAATCCCTAAAATCCATATATCAATCTTTCGATTCTCCGTTTTGAATCTCTTCCTTTTTCTTTTTTCAACATGTCAAGGGAACCCGAGATACCCGAGGGCACATCGATACCAGGTTGGTTCAGAAGGTATCTGGAGGCTTGGGCCACCGCCGCAGGCGCATCAAATGTTCCTCCTCCCCCGGCTGCAGCCGCTCCTCCTCCTCCCCCTCCCCGTGCTGATACTTTTTCGAAGATATGCAAGGAATTTCGGGCAGTGGGCGGAAAACCTTTTCACGGGTCAGAGACGTTTGTTGAAGCTCGAAATTGGCTTAAGGAGGTGGAAGATTTGTTTGGTATCTTCGAGATAGAAGATGGAAGGAAAGGTCCAATTGGCTGCTTGGTTAATGAAGGACGAAACCTCTTTTTGGTGGGAGGTCACGAATGGAGAGCGTTCAGTGGAGACATGGATGGATTTCAGGCATAGGTTCGAGATGAAATTTCTCTCATGAGTAGTAGAGAATTTATACATGGAAAGGTTCTTGGCATTAAGTAGGGGAATTTATCAGTAAAGGAGTACGTCAACAAGTTCAATCAATTGGCGAGATTTGGCGTAGACTTGGTGAACACACTTGAGAAGAAGGCCTTGAGATTCGTTAGAGGTTTGAATGAGCCGCTACATGGGCTGGCTATTACCCACATTCCTATGGGGGCTACCTTCGAGAAATTGGTTGACATGGCATTGATGCATGAAGAGGAAGCGAAAAGTGAGAAAAAAGTGGAAAAGCTCGAAGGACCACAGAACAACAAAGCGTGGCCCAAAAAAGAAATACAAAAGAAGGATGAAAAGTCTGAAAATAAGAAGGAGAAAAAGTGCTTTACTTGTGGAAGCTTGACTCATCTGAACAAGAATTACCGAAAGAGGAAGGGCGCTTGCTTCAACTGTGGTGAAATGGGACACTTCACTAGGGACTTCCCGAAGAAACGAGGGCAAGGGACAGGACCTACTTTTGTAGGACAAGCGAATGCTCTCGTGGCTGATGGATAGGATAGAGAAAGGAAAATTTATGTAGAAGGTTTAATTCCCTTATCTAATTATTAAGTTAAAAATATTTTTGTTTCTGGCATTTTGATTCTGTAATTGAGACTCTACACTTTAATACTAGTCTTGTTTCTGATCCCGCTATAGTCTTAAACCCCTAAGGGTTACGACTAATCTGTTTGTGATTAGTTGGGGTTTGAAGGCATCTGTGTTAAGCGTTAAGTAGACTGTGACGCATACATTCTGGGTTCTGTGGGATATGGTGGGGTTTTATCATGCTTAGTTTCCTAAGAATCATTTGATAATCTTATCTGTACCAGTAGTCTGTAAGTATCTAACTATTTGTGAAAAGGATAGGGGTTTTTACTCGAAGTGTGAAGTAGATTTCCATTTTTGATGTTGTTTAATGGGAGTAATTCTCTGAGTGTCAATCTGATGTTGATTTCGGTCTTCGGTGTTGATACTTAGGGATTTATTCTCTTAATCGATGACTAATGGAAACATAACTTTTGTTTTTGTACTTTCTTCTGTCACTCGGTTGTATCCTATCGATCGAGTCTTCGACCTTTAGGTAGAAACTAATGGGTGTAAACATGCGTTTGAGACATGTTATGTTTGATGGTTCCAAGTGGATGCAAGTGGTTGCTAGTGGTTGCTCGTGGATGCATACACACACACTAGGCACTAGATCGGCTCAAAATCACTCTCATACTGCATATGGATGTGTGTGCATCTTTCAATTTTTTGCGGATGCAAATCATTGACTCATCACATGGATGTTGCATTTTGATGAATGGTTATGCACTCATATAGAAATGATGTGTATCAAATACGATTTCTTGCATACATAATTGGACTTATGGCACTAACACAATTCGCACTGAGGAGGTCAACTGAATCAGTAGACCGCCTGATCTTTGCATTAGATAAGAGACATAAAAACACACTTTTGCATATGTTCATACAACATTAGAAGTTTTCCAAGGACAATGGATACTTTTGGATGATGTTTCAGTAGATGAGTGATTGGATGGTAGGATTCATTCTTCTTAACTTGAAGATTTCGAGGACGAAATCCTTTAAGAAGGGGAGAATGTAACACCCCGTATATTCTGTGAACATAAAGTAACAAAAAAAAAGTATATTTAATTTTTAAAAGATGAATTAAGGGAAATGGGTTACACCATTGCGTTCGTCTCGCAATTCTGGTTGAGATAGAGTTTTTGCGTAAATCGGACTCCGTATGAAGAAGTTATGTCACTTATAAGTTTCAGGAATTTAAAATAAAAACCAGCCCAAATTCAAAATTTAAAAGTTCGAGATTCAAAACACACAACCGGGCTGGGCGGGAAATTTCCCGCCTAGGACCCAGATCGACCAGTGGGTCGACCTGGGTCACACAGGTCGACCACGGTTTCGACCTGGGGGTCGACCTCACCCCCCCCCCCCCCAATTTCCAGATCCGAGGATAGGTTTGTTTTTCTGCATTTGGACGCCCGTTCTGACCAGATTCGTTAATCACTATGCTATATAAACACCCCTAAGGCTACAGTTTTCTCTACATAATTTCATTACGCCTATACTCTGCCTTAATTCATATTAAAATAAATCAATGGAGTCGCTACTCTGCTGAAACCGAAGCTTGAACTATTGCTCCTTCTTCTTGCAATATGAATAGAATTAAATGAGAACAACTACAACCCCTTTTTCTTTTAGAATCCAACCAAGGTGAGTACAATTATTTTCAAATATGAAATTTAATTATGATCTTGACATGGTTATAAATCTGAATTGGAGATTATGCATATTCTTATTTATCAGGTCTGTTTTCTGTGTAGATCTATCTTATTAATATTATTGTAACTATTCTGTATCTCATCCTTCCTTCCGTTCTATAGCTAGGCTACCACGAGCCTGAGCCAAATCTCATAAGAGATCGACGCACGAACACTAAATTTGGGGAAAATTGTGAATGATACATAATTGGATATGACTAATTTGTGACTAATTTGAGAAAAGAACATATGTTGTAATTTAAGATCTAGATCTGGACATACTATATATGATAGTCTGTGATTTGGAAGAAGGAGAATTATTGTGTGTATCACTTAGGCCCAAAGATCTATATTATAATAGGATAACTATTAAATATGAATACGCCTAAATGGGGATTTTGGATATTTGGCACATGCTGAAATCAAAGGCTGTAATTTGGCATAATTCGTATTGTATATCATGATTTGGGGTTTTTGGAGAATATTCTGTACTATGTAAATTTAACTAAAAAAAATTTAGGGCATATGTTATATTGTGAATTATGACCATAATTTAAAATTAGGCTTAATTTTATGATTAAGCGAGGTATGTCAATAGAATTTTAAGGGATGATTAAATTTGTTAAATTTCCTAATTAGCTAAATCTGTTGAAACTGAATATGGTAAATTGGGGTATGAAAATCTGTAGGCTCGATCTAAAATTGAGCAAAACATGTTGATAGAACATTGCATAATCTGCTGTAACTTGTAAAAAAGTTAATTTGTTGAATTGGCATAACTAGTCTGATATTGGCATAATCTGTGAATGAATACTTTGGCTAAAAATAAGAATGCTGAGACACGAGGTTAGACCCTGTTTGTGGTAGAAGCCTTCCCGGACCCAACCGGCTTAACCAGCAACCGCAAACTGTTAGTCTAATGTGAGAGGTCGTAGGCATAAAGATGCTTAGACACGAGGTTAGGTCTGGCTTATGGCAGAAGTCAGCCCCGGAACCGCCCAACACATCCAACGACCACAAGCTACCGACCTAATGTGAGAGGTCTGTGCATTAATATTTAATTAATGCAAATCTAAGATAAATATGATGCCTAAAACGTGTTGGGTGGATACGGTTAAGTCAACTGGAAGGATGAATCTAATAAACCTGTTTCTTAAATTTGTATGCCCAATACAAGGTTAGGTGAAACAATCTGTAAGTCTGTTAATCTATATATCTGATCCGTTAGTCTGAAAACTTGTTAACCTGTATGTCTGATCTGAGAACTAGTTAATCTGAACTTTGTACATCTGAAATCTGTAAGCAAGTTAATTTGAAATATGTTAGTCCGGGGACACAAGGTTATAAGGGGTAGTTACTTGTGTCATCCATTGCTTGAGACCCATATTAGTCAGTAACCCTTTCTGGTATCAAAACTATGACCCAACACTAGGCAGAGGTCCAGGGAACGCTTACTGAACTAATTATAAGCGGTTCATTCTAATATTAGCAAAGGGTGTTGATGGTGCATTCCAACCGAGTCGTGTGCGTGCATGGATCCGGTTTTCTCTGAGGTTGTAACACGTTGTGACATCTGTAAATAGGTCTGTGTCTATAGGTTGCCACTTTAGGGAATGATACACCCTTTTGTGGGGCCGGCACAAGGTATTTATTTATTAGGGAGCCGATTGCTTGGGATAGAATTTAGGATACACCTAGTTCTGTGAGTTTCTTTTGGGGTACCATCTGTTTCTGTTGGGGTGGTAACACCTGTCTGTTTCTGCGTGGTACCGTCTGTGGGGGTGGTAAAGGCCCGTCACTAGTGTACACCTAATTCTAACATTCTTTCTCCGTAGGGAATATTCTGTTTCTATCTCTGATTTCGTTTCTGCTTCTGTTTCTATACCGTCGTCTCTGTTTGGGTGGTAAAGGCCCATTACTAGCATTCTGTTTCTGTACGTTTGTCTCTGTTAGGGTGGTAAAGGCCCATTACTAGTATCGTGTTTTTGAAGAGATCGCTATGTTTTATATTTAGACATTAGGACAACACCTAATTCTGTTATACTAGTATTAGTGTAGAGAAGTGAAAACCAAGTAAGAAGCTTAGTTTAGCCTATGTCATTCTGTCTCTTCTGTTGACCTACTACTCCTGTTATGGTTATCCCTCATCCAGTTTTATGTACATGTCATGATACTGTTATTTGTTTATATTCTAAAAGTCACTGGACTCGCCAGACTTTATGTCTGACCCCCGTTTGTTTTTGCCTCTTTTCTTTCCTCCACCCCAAGGTACACTGGTTGGGAACGTAGGAGCTTGATTTAGATTTCTCTCTACTTTAAGTGCTTGAAGTATTGCTTGGCTTTGATTCTACCTATTTATGGCATTCTCTGTTGGGGATTATGGCTTTAAAATTTTGTACTCTGAATGCTTTTGTATGAGACTGATATTTATGCACTTGAATTTCAGTATTGTGGTTTTGAAAGATGTAATCAAACTTATTTTTGTTTCTGCTGCAATAAAGTTATAAAAATTTTCAAGTGCTACTTTAAATATCTATCTAATAATATTCTGTTCTATTTACTTATAACGTTCCATCGAAGTTAAGGCATTCCCATTGTGAGTGACCTTAACAGAGGTGGGGTGTTACAATCAGTTCACTTGGGAACAATTCAAGGCTCGCTTATGTGAGAAATTTATTCCAGCTGCCTAGAAATTGAAGTTGTTTAGTAGATTCGCTGAGTTAAGGCAAGGTGTTAGGACTGTTTGTGAGTACATTGCTAAATTTGACACTTTGCTGAAGTATAGGATATCCTTCATTGACTCTTCTGAGAAGAACGAGCAGTTCATCACTGGTTTGAATGACTGCTTGAGAGAGAGGCTAAGTAATCATATTAATGAGACCTTTGAGTCTATCGTCGAAAAAGTTCTGGGATCGAAGAGTCTTTACCACAAGGCGAAGACTAAGGTTGTTGTTGTTGTTACTGTTCAAACGAGGATCTGAAGCCACATGTGAGCGGTGGAGGCAAGAAGAAATGGGCTAACAAGAGGAAGCTATTCCAGCACAAAGATGGAAAAAAAGAAGGCTAAGAAAGAGTTAGAGTGTTATGGATATGGAAAAAAGGGCGACTATATAAAGGATTGCAGGTCTAAATTGGGGGTGAGGAAGTGATTCAATTGTGATAATAAGGGGCATTTCATGAAGGAACTCCCAGAGCCCCCGAAGGATAAGCAGTTGGTGATGGCATATGCTATTAATGTTGTTCAGCAGTGGTGGAGAAGGAAAGGGTGTCATTATCCAAGGTTCGCTTTCAATTTTTGTTATTCATGTTCGAGTTCCATTTGACACTGGGGCTCCACATTCTTTTATTCAAGTGACCTGGTAGGTAAGTTGGAATTGAAACCCAAAATTGTTGACTAACCTATAGTTGTGACAATCCCGATTGGTCGTTTTACTAGCCTTTGCATGGTTTGTCGTGGGTTGGTCCTATCAAGTCATGGATGTACCTTTTGTTTAAGACTGCTTTGTTTTAGGCTTTACTCTATTAGTATTATCCTGGGAGTCGATTGGCTCTAAAAGTAGGGGGTGGTGGTGGATTGTGAGAGGTCTTTGTTAATCGTTGGGGCAGAAGATGGGCAAAGGGTGGTGTTGGGTCATTTACCTGGTGATGAGGGGATGACTAGTTTTCTATATTCACTTGATATTCTGCACGTTGGGTTATTGGGAGTGCCTATTGTTGGCGAATATCCTTATATCTTCATGGAGGTGATCGAACTTCCACCATACAAGGAGATTGAATCCCGTATTGATTTTGCGAAAAATGCTATACTCGTAATAATGCCTCATCGACGGATGGCACAAAGGGAGCAACGAGAGCTCGAGGTTCAAGTGAGTGATCTCTTGAGGAAGGGATTTATTCAATGGAGTATTTCCATGTAGGGATCACCAATGGTCTTTTTCGGAAAGGAAGATGGTTCCCCTCGTTTATGCGTAGGTTATCATGAGTTGAACAAGGTAACGAGGAAGAATAAGTTTCCTCTTCCATGAGTAGATGATTTGTTTGGTCAGTTGAATAGTGCATCGATATTTTCCTAGTAAGACCTTGCGACATGATATCATCAGCTACGGGTAGCAAATGAGGATGTGCCTAAGATATCATTTCGAACGCGTCTGGTTTATATAAGTAGTTTGTTATGCCTTCGGATTAACCAATTCACTACTTACTTTGTGGATCTCATGAATCATGTTTTCAGCGATCAATTGAATAAGTTTGTACATGTGTTCGTCGATGATATTCTGGTTGACTCACATAACGAGGAGGAACACAAGGAGCATTTAAGGATTGTATTGGAGGTGTTAAGGAAATACCAACTTAAAGCAAAATTTTCTTAGTGTCACATTTGAGGGAGAAAAGTGAGGTTCTTACGCCATGTTGTTTCAGAGAATGGTATTTCCATGGACCACGCAAAGGTAGCGATGGTATAAAATTGATATACGCCCATGAATGGAACTAACGTAAAAAGTTTACTAGTGTTATTTAGGTACTACCTGAAGTTTATATAGGATTTCTCCAAGATAGCAGCACCGTTAACTCAATTTACTAAGAAAAATCAGGCTTTTGTTTGGAATGCAAGACGCGAGCATGCATTTGTGAGTCTAACAGAAAGGTTGACGCACGCTTTAGTGTTGGTTATCCCAAAGGGAAACGAAGAGGTGATGATATACACGGATGCTTGTAGTACCGAACTGGGTGCGTTGTTGATGCAAGGGGTAAAATTGTCGCTTATGTTGAGTTGACAACTTAAACCTCACAAAAAGAGATACCCCACTCATGTTTGAAATTGGCAGTGATTATGTTCGCAGTGAAGATATGCAGACATTATCTGTTAGGAGAAATATTCGAACTGTTAGCTGATCATAAGTAATTGAAGTATCTATTCTCTCAGAAAGATTTAAACCTGCATCAACAACAGTGGTTAGAGTGTTTAGCTTTCTATGATTTTAATATCACATACAACTTGGTAAAGGGTAATTGTAACAACCCGGAATTTCTAAACCAATTAAAAAATTTTATTTTAGCTATTTTAATGTATTTTGAATATTTAAAATGATTTATTTTAAATAATAACAACTAAAAATTAATTTTTATCGAAGTTAGGACATATAAATTTAAAATTTAATTAAAACGAACTCGAGCTAGCGCGGTAGGTTGAAAATTCGATTTTAAATTTCAAATGAATGTACAAAATTCAAAATAAATCGGATTTCAGTAAAACAAGAAACGTTAGAATCTATTTAATTGTAATTTTCTAACGAATGTAAGAAACTGAGATTTCATAATACAAATTGAAAGTTATGTCCAGTTTAAAATTCAAAATAGTCGCTACGGAATTTATATATATTTTAATATAATATATAGCCCTTAAATATAGCCATTTTGTAAACGACCTCCGTTTTCGACGAAACCACTTTTGTTGGATCCAGAATGTCAAATTATTTTTAGGTTTCAAATTTCATAATTTTTGGAATCAATATGTGAGCATGGTAAATTCAAATGTGTTTGCTAATTTCAGTTTTAATTTAATTGATTGGAAAAAGGCCATTTTTTAAACGGGTTCAAAATTTGGCAAAATTAGTTTTTTTAGGACCGTTTCGTTAAAACATAGATATATTAAATTTTCTGCAATTTTTGGAATCATTATGTGGCCCCAGTAAATTAAAATGTACGTTGAAATATATTTTGAACGTTAAATTGATTTATATTTCAATTTTTGACAAAAACTAACCGAAATAGTCAAATTGGCTTACAAAACATATCTCATTGTGTTCGAAAAGGGAGTATTTGGTTAGGGGCGATAGTCGTTGGGTTCGATTTCGATTTCGAGTTCGGATGAAATTGAACTAATTAGAGGATTAAAATAATATTCAATTTATATAAATATACCCTAGAAAAACTTTGTCAAACCCTAACACAAATTCCCGTGGTCAAAACTAGGAGCAGCCACATTTTTTCTCTTGACCAGCAGACGACTCAGGAGCCCCTATCTTCTTCCTTCTCTTTCTTTTAATCCACATGATATTTCTTGAATCATCCCACAGCAAAATGAAAGAACTTGTTGATCTCTAGCTATCCAACAACTAGGATTGCTGCTGATGAACTAGGATGGTCGGAATCCCCCACTGAAGTCACGCCGTTCGAACCGAATATGGGAGGCATTGGGGTGATCAGACTGGTCGAGGTGGGGTGCGCAGTGAGCTGGTGCT
The DNA here is from genome assembly GCA_030737875.1 of Allium sativum. NCBI lineage: Eukaryota > Viridiplantae > Streptophyta > Magnoliopsida > Asparagales > Amaryllidaceae > Allium > Allium sativum. Next base: position 899,629,879 of record CM060918.1, read on the forward strand.
GCGGCGGTTGTTGTGGCGATGACCGATCAGGGTCCGACGAGGCATGGTGGCAGAGGCGATTGAAAATCGATATCAAGAAATGGGTTTGGGGTTTCCAGAATAACGAAGAGAGAGGGTAACGCTAGTTTAAACGTTGTTAGTTTAATTAATTATATTAATTACGTATTTAATTATCCAATGTATTAAGTAGTGTAATTTTTTCATATGAGGTCCAAATCTGATGATTTCAGTAACGTTGGAATCGCGACGAAAAACTCTACGATATGGAACTGACCAGAACGAAAATGGAGCAAAATGAATTTTGAGCCAAATTAAATGTTCTTTTAATTTGGTTTAAAATAAAAATCTTCAATTAAAGAATGACGGAGTGGAACCCAAAGTGTTCTCTCACTAAAATTTTGTACAGTTATTTAATTTATTTTATGACTGCAAAAATATGAATTGGCAGTGTTGGTTTTTACTTGTTTAATTATCACAAATGTTGTACGATGTAGATTAGATCACCTCCCTGTCGTCCACAGACCATAGACGATTTAATTTACTGCACTATGTGTTGATTGTGTTGTTGAAATGCTTAATGTATTAAAAATAATGTTAACATTATTGTGGTAGTTGAAACTAAATTGTAAATATTTATTTATAATTAAAACAATAAAATTGGTTAAGTAGAAAAATAATTCAAACCAAATTAGAATTGGCTAAATTTATTAACCAATAATTTATTTAAATAAACTGTTGATGTTTGAAAACCCCACACGGGTATTGGGATGATATTTGACATACACTGATCCCAATAATTAGTGGTACGTCAATCTATGGGTTGACAGTCTATGACGAGCGTTATTTATTTATTTTAATACTTATACAGTTGTAAATTACACACTGGATGATGTTCGAATGTTGAATGATTGTTTATCATTTGGTTGAATATATGTGATGTATGAAATCCATATAACTGAAATTATATGGTAATTGATTGATTCACATTCCAATTCAGAAAATAACGAATATTTAAAAATAATATTCAGCGAATAATCAAAATTTGATTTTAATGTTCGATTTTTGATGGACACTAAAATATTGGAATATATGAAGCCGAGTGAGTAGCTAAAATCCATTTGAACCCAAACAGGATTATAGATCAATTTTATTCATTTTATAATGGATATCGAAAAGAAATGATTTCAAAATCAGATATTTTGAAAATAATATCATTTTAATATTTTAAAGATATGGAATATTCAATTTTGATTTAAAATTGAAAATGAAGTTGAAATTGTTTTAAAATGAATCTATAAACAATTTATAAAATGCGTTTTAAACGGAAATTGATGAAATATATTATATTATATACATAATGGCCTGAATAGAACGTGTCGCGCTGCGACCGTTCGCGAATTTCGACCATTAACTTCAAATTGATATAATGGGAGATCCGACCATTGGATTCTCCTAAAACCGGAACCGTTGGATTTGTATTGAAAAGAGCTTTCATTGAATATAAGAGATTTGAATTTGAACGGTTAGATTTTAAGATATGTCCAAATCAGTTTCAGAACAGGCCGCTATGAATGCAGTTCGGTGACCATTATTGGAAACCGACTGTAAGGACCTTAATAAAATTACTAAAAATATGGAAAAATTGTGTAAATTCATAATAAATGATTTGGAAAGATTTTGGATGAAAAATTCCATATTTGGAAAGATAAAAGATACTTTTATCTAAATAAACTAGTTATTAACTAGAATAATCATCCAATTATTTTTGGAAATAAATAAATTGGATTTGCAAATGGTTTTAAAATAACCAAAATTTTCCAACGTATGAATTGGAATGGAAATAATCTTCAGAATATTTCGATATTGGATACTGTGATTATACGGATGATGTTGAGGAATTTGGAAGATATAAATATCGTTATTCCCAATATGATATTTGTTGGTTTCAGAATTCAATATTGAATATAAGCCAACAAAATTTCTAGTCAGAGCCTTGTATTTAATATCAAATTTGATTTTGGGTTTGTCGTGAATGGTGTCTTAAATAACACTGTTCTTAAACCCAATTGAGAAAAGAATAAATCTTTTAATTAAGATTTAGAGAAGTTTACCAATTATTTAATATTTAATTGGAATTGAATTGAAATTGGATTTTTGTGTTCATCGTGAACGGTGTTTTATATAACATTTGTTCTTTAACCCAATTAACAGTGAGGATATGATTCGGAATTTATAAATCTATATACTAAGATTTAATGAGAGTTTTCCAAGGTAAAGTTTTCCAATTTAAGTTATTAAATTGGAATTGAATGGAGTTCGATTTGGTTATAATCGAGATAAGCTTCTGTAAAGGAAGACGGTTACTATGTATGGGATTTAAAAGGCTTTACCGTTATTACATTTATAGTATCAGCCTGATACATAAATTCATATTAGTTATATACTGATCAGATTTCTATGAAGATTTCATTTTGATAGAAGAGGATTTTGGGTTTATCGTGAATTGTTTTTTTAATGACATTGGTTCTTTGACCCAGTAAAAGATAAGATTAATTTTTTAAGATTGAATAATCATTTATTGACGATTTTTGGAGATTAAAACCAACTGGAGTTTTAACAAGTCTTTAATTATATTGGAATGAGAATGAGGTAATTAAATTTATCGAGTTCATGAAATGATCGAGAATGGAGTGCCACCAGTTTTACTGTAGGCGATAGTTAAATCTTTAATTAGATTTGAACGTGAAATGGTAAATAATTTTACCCAGAACACAGTGGGTGTTAGATATGGAGTACTACCAGTTTTTCTTCATGAGATGAATAGGTTGGGATTGGGATTAATAAGTAAATGATTACTTCGGTAAAGTTCGCTAATTCTGACCAGTTTTATAAACCTTAATTTGGTTTAGAATGGTTAAAGGATAAAATCTTTTGAAATCGATATCCAAAGGAAGATTAAAGAATATTTTTAAAAGAATTATCTTTGATAAAATTAATGGGAACCTTTCCCTAAGTATGTGAATATTGAATAAAAGAATATTCTGAATTGGAATGAGGTGTATGATGTGTTTATATAGCACTTGATTATAAGATACGCGAATTATTTGGAAAACCAGGCTTAACCCATTTTGAATAATGAATGCGACGACTAAAAGTCGACGATGAAGACGGTTGTTGAAGGCCGGAAATCTTCACATCGTTTGGATGTTTACTGATGTCTTGATTAGGCTGTACAACCAAGATAAGGAATAAGTAATGATCGTCCAGACGTACTTGGAAATCGAATGGATATGCGAGGACCTCTCTTCTGTATTGGACATATGGGATGAGGAAAAAGGTGCGTCGGGTTTCGTTCAGAACCAGAATGGAATTGTAAATGGATGGTATGTCTGACATTGTATTCCTTTATACTGTATTCGTGATCTCTGCTAAATATATATCTATTTGGTGGCGGAGAATTTATTCTCTTGCTTAACACCCTTCTTTGAAACGTATGAGCTTAGAAGTTATATATTGGTGGAAATCAGTGGTACGGTATGGATCGTCAGTGTGGCATGCTAAGATGCAAATGAACAAGGATTTTGTTGAAAAGCAGAGTCTTGTGTTTGATGATCAAAACACAGCTTTAATTAGCATAGCTTTGTGTATAGCATTAATTCGCGAGCCTTACATCCAATATGAGTCAAATACGGGACCGTGACTATAGGGAGTGCACGATGTTTCTTTCTAGCTAGGAGTGGTGTCATGGTATGGAGGCCAGACATTTTTATTTATATGGATGATGGAATGAGGCGCCTCTATTATTGAGTCCCTAGTGGCTTAGAGATAGGTCTGATAGGACTGGGAAATGTGTGTACAGGAATAACTAATCCATTAAAGTAAGTGTGAACCGGCCCTGAAGATCCAGGGGTTGCCCCGCGGTGTGTAATCCTGAGGCATTTGCTAGAGTGTCTCGAATCGGGAGGAGACATCCCTTGACTTGACTCATAGATGGAAATCCAATTTCCAATACATGACTTTCCGGTTTTAGTTGTAAACCTATATGGCGACAGAGTGGGATGGGGCGCTAATGTTGTCTATGATTGATACACATATATTTGAAGTAGTTTTACACTATACACTTATAGTCATATCAAAATGATTTGTTTTACACGTACCAAGCATGTTTAGCTATTATAAGGGAAACCACTATCCTCCGACTTGTATTACATTGTGATAGGACCTGAGTCTTATAATTGCTTCATTTTTCGAAAAGCATAGCGTTGTTTTATTTTAAACTGAGATTCATATGGACTAAACCCGTTCCGTGTTATACGACATGGTTCGTGTTATATGGCGTGGTCCCATGATTTCCCAACTTTTAAAGTAAAGATTTGATAATTGTTTTAGTTCTCACACCAGTCCCATGACAGACTTAAAGTTTATTGTTTTAACCTAAACTCTGGGTGCCTATATTTTCCACACGGGCAGCTTGTAGTTTTTGTTTTCGTAGATATTTATTTTCCCAGAATCCTGGACTATAGCTGGAGCTATGTTCAGAAACCTTCGTATCCGTATATTCCTTTCAGTTGTGTTAGTTGATGTATTTATACATTTTAAATATCAGCTGCTATGTATTTATAAATCTATGATATTATTTTATTTTCCGTGACGGCCCGCCCCGCACTGGCCGGCATTTCCTCCGAACGTGCGCTGTACACATGCCCGCATAGAACGGAACAGTTGCCAAAGAAAGAAAAGAAGAGAATGAATTAATCAAAAACCTGTAGATTGTCTCACAGCGCATGGAACAAAATATAATAATAATGTACTTGACATAAAACAGGTGAGACAGTGCATAAGCTGATAACTAAAACCAACATCAACATCATCATCAGAGTAGCAGAAATCCAAATACATCTTATTACAACTTTCCAAATTACTGTCTATAAACAAAAGAAAGAAATGTACACCACTAATGCCCAAAGTAGTGACAGCATCAACACCGGGAGAATATCTATATATATGTACCATACATGGAAGCGTCCTGCTCGTCTTCGGTACAACTACTCGTGCATACCATCTAACCTGTCTCTAGTCTGCTCGTGAGAGAACCCTGAGTAATAAGAAGAGACATAAAACTCCGGGTCAGACAAAAAGTCTGGTATGAGCGATAAGTAGTTAAATAGAACAATAACAGATATACTAAACCATACCTGAACCTGGACCTGCAACAAAAGAGTTAGCACTACATACCATACAATACTCTAAGGTGCCACTAACATATGGTGTAAAGAATACGGGGGTGGGGGTGTGCATGTCATAATGATGGCAAACAAATGAAACATAGCAACCATCCTCACATCTCTCACTCAATGTGTAAAGCATACGATATCCACCACTTCCAATCACTAGACCCATCGAAGTAGTGACGGAGTTCGACTTGTACAACTACTGCTACTGCCAAGCTCACCCCATGGAGTCATGACCAAATCTTTTCAAATGACCCCCCCTTCATTGGTCTATAGTTCTTTAGCCGTACCTAGACCACTGTGGCCCTGAATCCGTTCACGTACACCCTACACATAGTGATCCAAAGTTACAGACATCGACAACCCCTTAACACACGTCCCGCAGCCAAGCCCAACTCACGAAGTCAACTCGTTGGTTCCCAACTAGATCCTAAGTAAAAACTTCCCATTTGGACTACCTCTGCATCTCGGGTTTTGGTCGTCACCTTCTTCTCCGGATCGGTCTTCATTTCTTCACTTCACTTTGCCTCAGGTCATAGTATCAGCTCCTCGGTTCGGATCAACTTCCTCCATTCGGTTCGGTTCGAGTCACCTGCATCGGATCGGGTCGTGATGTCCTCAACTAGTTCCACCATCCTCCTAGGATCAGGTCATGGTCACCCAACAGGGTCGGATCGGGTCGTGATTAGCTCCTCCGATCCTATCCTCCTTCCCAAGCGCTTCGGGTCGGGTCCACATCTCCAAGCGGTTTGGATCGTGGAGAGTCTGGATCGGGTCGGGTCTTCAAGCTCGTGGCCTTCAAGGTGGAGCAGCTCGTGGAGATGGCTTCAGTTCGGATCGGAGCTTCTTCTCACAAGCGGGTCGGATCGTGGAGCTTCCAGGAGAGCGGGTCGGATCGTGCTTTCCCCCTTCGATCCGATCCGGGTCGGGCAATTTCCTGCACATCTTTCCAGCGTCTGTTTTACGCCATTCGACGACGTTTTCGACCAATTTAACACTTCTAGACAATCACAAATCATACCATACAGTCATAGCAACATGTACAAACAATCATAAACACCAAAACAATAGCCGTAGCATGTAAAATGGATCAAACATAACCAAAACCCCATATTTTCCCTTAAGCATGTTTACGCAAAACTAATGATATGATATGATTAGCAAAACTTAACCAAATTAACCAAATTTTCTAACAGAGGCCTAAAAAAATATTTTGGAATTTATGAATATTTTTCCAGATTTTTAACAAGTATAAATTTGCTAATTATCACTAATTACTATTAATTAACCATAATTAGTGAGGAACTATGCAAATCACTCACCTTGGCCACATATAAATTTCAAAATCTGAAATGATTATCTATTTGGTACTGTTACCAATGCAACACAGCAGCTCTAACCTTGCTTTGGTGCTATCTCTTCTTAATTTGATACTGCTAAGCCTAATCTTCAATCATAAAGCGGTTTTGGGGTGTTTCGAAGAAATTTAGAGAGTGGAGGCCATGGCTAGGTTAAGAGGAATGAATAGTGACGGCTGAAAAATGAGAAAAAGGTATTCTCCAAACCCTAACAGTCCTTTTAAACTCCTAATCCCGAAATTCCCCTTTGGGCCTAGGTGTTAATCACCCGGTTAAGCCCAATTAAGCTGTTTTTCAACATCTAAAACTTTTTTCGGCCATATCTCCCAAACGTTGAGTCCGTTTGGCTAATGTGACCACTCTACGGAAAGGTACACCATCATTTGAAGCCAAAGAAGTGGCTTCAGGTCAAAATTCCTTTCCAATCAAAAGTTATGGCCAAAACAGTATCAACTAGGGGCAAAACGGTCATTTAAAAATCGACAAAAATCATGAACATGAGAAATGACCCCAATAGTCGTCTCCTGAAGTTACATGACCATACGACTTCTTATGTGAAAGAAATAAATATTCTACGATCCTGCGATGCGTAGAATGTGGGTCGTTACACTCTCCCCCTTAAGAAATTTCGTCCCCGAAATTCCTTAACCCAAAACATACAAAGGATCCTGCATGCCCACCAGCCACAAACAACAATCAATCATGCAAAACAAACAAAACAAACCTATCCTAGCATGCGGAAAGACTAAATCGAAACTGAAATCTTACCAGGCGAAGAGTTCTGGATACGTCTACCTAATGCTCTCCTCTGTCTCCCAAGTACAGTCATTCTCATCCTCGCCCCACTGAACTTTGACTAGATTCACCACTTTCCTTCGAAGTTGCTTCGTATCGTTCCCAACAATACGCATAGGCTTGTAGTTCCCAACCGCCTCGGGTTCGACTTCGATATCATCCAACTGATCAGCTGAAATAGCCACATCTATGTCGTGTACGAACTTCCTTAACTGGGAAACATGAAATACATTGTGAACTCCTGCCATCTTCTCTGGTAATTCAACTTTATATGCCAAATTCCCAATTTTCTCAAGAACTAGGAATGGACCAACAAATCTTGGTGCTAACTTGCCTCTTTGGCCAAATCGTATCACGCTCTGGAATGGAGAAATCTTGACAAACACCAAGTCGCCAAGGGAGAACTTTAATTCTCTTCTCCTCCTATCAACATAACTCTTCTGCCTATCTTGAGCAGCCTACATTCGCTGTTGGATAATCTTAATCTTAGCTGAAGTTTCTCTTATCACATCGGGTCCAAGCACAAACTTCTCACTAGTTTCTACCTAACATGACGGTGAGTTTCATGGTCTTCCGTACAAAGCTTCAAATGCAGCCATACCAATACTGGATTGATAACTATTATTATATGAAAACTCTTAGATGCAGATGGTCATCCCATGATCCACCAAAATCCAATACACAGGCTCTCAAGAGGTCTTCTAATATACGATTTACCCTCTCTGTTTGACCACTGGTTTGGGGATGATACGCGGTACTGAGATGTAGTTCTGATCCTAACGCCTCTTGTAAGCTCTTCCAAAATCCACTAGTGAACAACGGATCTCGGTCACTCACAATGCCTTTGGGTATTCCATGAAATCTCACTACCACTTTACATATAGTTCAGCTAACTTAGTTACCGTCCTGTTTGACTTGACGGGTATAAACCTTGCACTCTTAGTCAATCGGTCCACAATCACCCAAATGCTATCATGGCCCGATCTAGTCCTTGGTAACCCATCAATGAAATCCATTGACACTTGTTCCCATTTCTATTCTGGAATTTCTAATGGTTGTAACAAACAACTATGCTTCTTTTGCTCGACATTAACTAACTGGCAATTCATGCATTTGGATATAAATTTCCCAACGTCTCTTTTCATCCCTTCCCAGTAGTAGGTCTGCTTCATGTCTCAGTACATCTTGTTACCACCGGGGTTTATAGTCAGCTTTGAGTGATGACATTCTCTAAGCACTTCATCTCTCAATCCATTGACATTGGGTACAACCGGTCTTCCATTCTTTCTGAGCCATCCATCTCGATCAAGCCCATACTTGTTCATCTCTCCGTTGATTCCCATCTCTAACTTTGAGATGATTTCCAATAGGTTAGGATCGTTCCTCTGACTGGAACCAATCCGCTACATCAAAGTGGGTCTGATCGTCAAACTTGCTAACATTTCTGGATCCAACTCACACTTTATCTGAAATCATACCCAGCAATGTACTCCAGTTGATTCCATTCAAGAAACATAGCCCCTAAACTAGCATGTCTTCTACTTAATGCATCAGCCACCGCACTGCCCTTTCCCGGTGTATATGCGATTTCGAAATCATAGGAAGCTAAGAATTCTAACCATCTTTGCTGTCGAAGATTTAGGTCCTTCTGAGAGAAAAGATACTTTAACGATTTACGATCGGTGAACAACTCGAATCTTTCTCCCAAGTGATAATGTCTCCACATCTTTAACGCGAATACGATCGCAGCCAACTCCAAGTCATGGGTAGGGTATCTTTTCTCACGCGGTTTCAGTTGCCGACTTGCATAAGCTACAACCCTACCACCTTGCATCAATACAGCACCTAGTCCTGTGCCACATGCATCTGTATATACTGTCATCTCTTAATTCCCCTTAGGAATGACTAACACTGGTGCACATGTCAACTTTTCCTTTAGGCTCTTGAATGCATTCTCGCACCTTTCATCCTAGACGAAGGCTTGATTCTTCTTGGTCAACTGAGTCAACAGTGCTGCTATCTTGGAGATTTAACCCATGTATTGATTTGATTAGTGATCATTGACTGGAAATTTAACCCATGTTTTGTTTAAACCAATGGGCAGTATTGGTTGAGTATTGGGCAGCATATGGCCGATAAAATCAATTGTTTGTTTATATTGATTTACCAACTGGTGGATCGATAGAACTGAAGTATGAAATTTATTTTATAACTGGAATTTGATTTTGAAATATATTATTTTGAATAAAGGTTTTTTAAAAAGAAAATAAATATTTATCATCTGTGATTTAAATTTATAATTAATTATCAATTGATTTTATATGGAAATCTCTTGTGTTAATCAGATTTATGTGAATAGGAATTAATCTAAAGAATTAAATTTTGATAATTGTTTTGTTAAGAAACAATTAAGTTAAATTATTTAAATTAATTATATTATTAATTAATTTAAAAAGAAAAAAAGTGAATTGGAATCCGTTAATGAAATAACTGTGTTTTGAGTGGACTAAATCGACTGCTTTTGATTGGAATTGATTAATTAATTAGTTTGTTTTGAATTAATCGAATAAAATAGTTAATGAGTATTGTTTTAATTTTAATAAGATTTTAAAAATGAATTTACTATTTATTTAGTTAATAAAGGAATTAACTACTAAAGTAGTTAATGATCAAAGTAAATTATTATCCTGATTAATAGTAATTTGGAAAATTAGTTTTAATTGAATTAATGTAAGAAGTAATCAGAATTGAAATGGAATCTAATTGAACAGTGAAAGGAGTTATGAACGGGTTTTATATTTAAAACCCGAATTTTTACAATTGAGTTATAAAGTGGAATTTAAGCGAATACGATGCTTAAATTACGTTGACATAATATCTGAATTAAGAGAAAAAAAGAAAGTAAGATGAAAAAGGGTTCAGATTAAACTAGAATGTATTTGAAACAGGGTTGTTAAAAAGCGATGAGGGTTTATATCGTTAAATCCAAATTAACGATATTTAGAAATGGAATTAAAAAGCAAAAAAGGGGAAATTGAAATAAGATTTCTAAAGCGGGAATGGTTGAATGGATTTGAAAGGATATTGGTAAAGGTGAATTTGGGTAAAGAAGTGGGTCGTAGGGTTGTATAACCAAATCCAAACTATAAAGGAATTTGTTTAAAAAGGTAGAGTTAAAAAGGTGTGGTTTATAAGAAATTACGTAGTTATGGAATTAAGAAAGAATGGCTATATTCGAGAAAGAGATTTCAAAGGGGGTAGAAGGTTTATGAAACTGTATTTTGAATAAAATAGTCAAATGGAATTTGTTTGAGACTGGAATAGAATATTAGATTGATTACAACTTATATTTATCTGAGGATAAGAACGTTGTTGATCAAGGTCTGAGAGGTAATTAAAATACCCCAACTTGAACATCATCAGGATTATCTGAAGATGATATTAGTTGGTAATCGTAAGAAAGGTTAGTGCTAATTTATTATTTCCATTAGAGAAATAATAATGTGTTGTTTGGTGAAAATTTGGAGAATATACGAAGTAAAGGAAATTAGTAAGAAGGAAATGTAAGGTTGATTTTTTATTGTATACAAATAAATATTTGTTATTGTTTCAAGAATAGAATAAAAGATATTATGTAACATTGATTACGAATAATAAGTTAAGTGGATTTCCCAAATTGAAATAATAAACAATGATGTAACAAATGTTTGAAAGGAGAAGTAAGAAGAAATAGAATATGGTTATAAGTTATTTTACTAAGTATTATAATGAAATGGTTTGGAGGGTATTAGTATATAAGAATTCAATTGTCGTATAAAAGAGTTAGAAGTTTTAATTAAGCAGAAGGGAATCAGCTTGTTTTAATTAAAAGGGCAAGTAATGCTGAATACTGAACCAGTGAACTCATTGGATTGTCATGATTGAATCACTGTATATTTTGATAGTTAAATCAACGACTATCAAATCTATCCAATACGATTGTTGGCATGGAAAGACCGGGATCGAATTTATATTCGAAAAGCAATTCAACCGACAAATACATGAAGATATCAAAAGATGATCGAGATGGAGCATTGAAGACCGTGGATTTTCGTAAACGGAAGAACCACTAATATTCTCTGCCTGGCAAGCAGAGATAAGTTGTGATTCTGTCGTGGTTGGAATCTACGGGTTGCAAGGACTTCTCGCTACTATTCCATGGGGTGATTCCTATAAGGGATGCGGTAGGAGAGTACCTTCGGTTCATCAAGTTCCTGGATGACTTGTATGGACGGATGTCTGACATAGTATTTCCAAAAGGATCACATACGTTGATTTCTTCAAACGTGCTATAGTTGTTGGCGGAGAATTGCCGTTCTCTTAGCCTAACTGCTGGAGTATTTTTGTGGACGTCATGGATCTGATGATGTGGTTCAAAGTGAATGATGACCAAATGTTCAAAAGTAAATTCTGGCCTCAAGCTTCATCAACCGGGAATGACAAAAATTGGGCAGGTAGCATGGCTATGTGGGTCGCTTCCATTAGGGTGTATAATCACCTATCTAGAGAAATTTCATTTGCTTCTTTAATCTATTTTGATGCTGTCCCTTTTCGGGAAACGGTGGGTAGCTCCCAACCGTTGGTGATATACATTCAATACACTTAAGCGAAATGAGTGGTCAGTCATGTGTGGGCCAGGTTGCAAGACGTTCTTGTTGAACCCAGTGTATTTGCCTCTAGAGATACACTATCGGCAGGTGGTCCTATACCTTGTCATGGTCGGAACCCAATCTCCAATAAGCACCCGCGGCTTTGATTGTATACTATGTATGTGGAGCGCGAGATGCAAGTGTTCCGCTAGATTGATATCTACTTGTATTTAGACATTATTATAATATCAGAAAAGATATTGATTCCAAAAATGATTTGGGTTATCGTAAGGTAAAAACCATCCATATTTATGTGTGGATTTGGTCTTACGATTATCCTTTTCTTTCGAAAAGATTTTCGAACTTTAAAATCTAGTTGGATGATTCCCCTTAATACTGTGTGAGTTTTTCTTACTCTGGTTCACCAGACTGACCTGGTGTTTTGTAAATGCTCAGGTTAGCCCTGGTGTATAGGTTCAGGTTATCGAATGCTGTGAAGTCCAGAGACGATCTGGAGATGTTCAGACGTATGATATTATATAGCTACTATTCTGCTTTGTGTTATATATGGGAACAGGTTATTATAACTGTCCCGTCGTGTGATGTACTCTAATATGGTAAGTATTTTTAAAGCTCTCAATAAAGATTTTTTTTGTATTATATTTTGTTCCGCTGCGATGTGAGACTCTGATTCAGTATTGTGTTAGTTCTTCTTCTTCTATTCTTATATTTCTTTCTTTCTTATCTCACCCTCTAAATTCTTTCTAATAACTATCCAGTGTTTTTTGGTACTTAGAAGGTCGGCATGAGATACAGAATTGTATTTATGTCGATTTCCGGGGCCGAAAATCCTTGGTTCATTACACAACTAATTGATTATTGGATGTGATATGTGATTATCATTTTAGCTAATAGATATTGGAATGGTAAAACCAATAAGAAAATTAATGTTAATTTAGCCAATTGAATCAAATATTGAACTGAATTGAAAATTGATTAGAATTGCATATATGTACTTGTGTATATAATGAATAGATCATAGCATGGAAGCTAAGAAGAGGAATAAAATTGTATGTCCGACAAATAGGTACATATTTACTGTATTTATTGGGTTTGATATTTTATGAGCTGATTGGCAAGCCGCTTGGCTTTTTCTTTTTCTTTTGGATTGATGAGGGCCCTGTGAGGCATGTCGCGGTTTTACCGATCAGCCCGTACAAGGGAGTTTATGGAAAAATTTAGGGTGTTAGGCAAATTTTTGAGGAATTAGATGGTTCTAAGAAACTGAAAAGTTGAAGAACTCAAGCCAGAATGAAAGTTAAGTTGATTAGTTAAACAACTTTCAGCTTTGTTCCTTGTCGAGGATGAAAAGATTTTTAGTGGGAGATATTGTAACAACCCGGAATTTCTAAACCAATTTAAAAAAATTATTTTAGCTATTTTAATGTATTTTGAATATTTAAAATGATTTATTTTAAATAATAACGACTAAAAATCAATTTTTATCGAAGTTAGAATGTATAAATTTAAAATTTAATAAAAACGAACTCAAGTTGGCGTGGTAGTTTGAAAATTCGATTTTAAATTTCAAATGAATGTACAAAATTCAAAATAAATTGAATTTCGGTAAAAAAAAAAGAAACGTTAGAATCTATTTAACTGTAATTTTTTGACGAATGTAAGAAACTAAGATTTCATAATATAAATTGAAAGTTATGTCCAGTTTGAAATTCAAAATAGTCAATATGGAATTCATATATATTTTAATATAATATATAGCCCTTAAAAATAGCCATTTTGCAAATGACCTCCGTTTTCGACGAAACCACTTTTGTTGGATTCAAAATGTCAAATTATTGTTATGTTTCAAATTTCATAAATTTTGGAATTAATATGTGAGCGTGGTAAATTTAAATGTGTTCGGTAATTCAGTTTGAATTTGATCGACTGGAAAAATGTCATTTTGCAAACGGCTCCAAATTCGATGAAATTAGTTTTGTTAGGACCGTATCATCAAAACATAGCTAGATTTAATTTTCTGTAATTTTTGGAACCAGTATGTGGCCCCGGGAAATTAAAATGTATGTTGAAATCTATTTTGAACGTTAAATTGATTTATATTTTAATTTTGATAAAAACTAATCGAAACGGTCGAATTAGCTTACAAACATATCCCATTGTGTTTGGAATGGGGTATTTAGTTAGGGGCAATAGTCGTTGGGTTCGATTTGGAGTTTGGATGAAATTGAACTAACTAGAGGATTAAAATAATATTTAATTTATATAAATATACCCTAGAAAAACTTGGCCAAACCCTAACACAAATTCCCGTTGTCAAAACTAGGAGCAACCGCATTTTTTTCTCTCAACCAGCAGACGATTCAGGAGCTCCGATTTTCTTCCTCCTCTTTCTATTAATCAACGTGATATTTCTTGAACCATCCTACAGCAAAATGGAAGAACTCGTTGAGCTCTAGCTATCAAACGATTAGGATCTCCGCTGATGAAATAGGATGGTCGGAATCCCCCACTGAAGTCATGCCGTTCGAACCCAATTTGGTAGGTGTTGGCGTGTTGGCGTGATCGGACTGGTCGAGATGGGGGTGCGCAGGGAGTTCGCGCTCCGACGGTCGTTGTGGTGGCGACCGATCAGGGTCCGGCGAGGCATGGTGGTAGAGGCGATTGGAAATCGATATTGAGAAATGGGTTTGGGGTTTCCGGAATAACAAAGAGAGAGGTAACATTAGTTTAAACGTTATTAATTTAATTATTTATATAAATTATGTATTTAAATATCCAATGTATTAATTAGTGTAATTTTTTCATAAGAGGTTCAAATCCGATGATTTCAGTCACGTTGGAATCATGACGAAAAACTCTATGACATAGAACTGACTAGAACGGAAATGGAGCAGACTGAATTTTGAGCCAAATTAAACGTTCATTTAATTTGGTTTATGAGACGACCCGAAATCCCGTTCAGACGGAAACAAGGGTTATCTTTGGAATATAACACAGAAACAGATAATAGCAGAACAGAATTAAATAAATACACCAGATAATGAACAACAGAATATACTGGATAAAAGTAATCATCAGAGTTACACAGTATACAGGATCTTACTTAGTACAAATACAGTTCAGCTATAGATAAATGTCTACAGCGGAAATAAACAAAATATGTACAATAGGAGCTGAACAGCATAAAAGGAAATAAATGATAGAATCCATCTTCAGCTCCAGCTATCCAGAAAGAACCAGCTAAACCTGAATACAAGGCTGCCCGTGGAAAAAGGGGCACCCGAGTTTGAGAGTGAAACAAACTACGAGTCAGTCATGGGACTGGTATGAGAAATCTACTCAACACATATATTTTGGCTAATCACAGGACCACGCCACTTTCGTGGAACGGGTTTACTCCATTGGATTGCCAGTGCATTAAAACAACTCTTTCTTTTAAACATCGCTATGCTTTTTATAAAAATGAAGCCGTTATAAGACTCAGTTCCCATCACACAATGCAACGCAAACCGGAGGATAGAGTTTTTACCTTATAACGGCCAAGATATGCTTGATACGAATAAAACAAAGGCATTTGATATTATTGCTAGTGTTTATATGTTTTGAAAACAATTTCAAATCATAACTATCAATCATAGACGGCATTAATGCCCCATACCACTATGTCGCCATATATAGGTATACAATCAAAACCGCACGATGTCGTATTTGGAAATTGGATTTCCGTCATGAACCAAGGCAAAAGATAGTCCTTACCGAATTCGTGACTCTCTAGCCCGAGCCACAGGATCAGAACGCATCAACCCTTTAGATCGTCAGGGCCGGTCCACCGATGTGGATTATTATGCCTGAACACTACGTCTCCCCGCCCTTTGGGGCGTAAACGAGCCAACGAATGACTCCATCGGACCCGGATCGTCCGATCAAACCGAGGCGCCTCGCAACAGCAACAACCACTTAGGTGAAAAGTATATAAATGTCAGGGCTGGTAGGTCACTGACACCACCCTAGCTAGAAAGAAACGCAGGCCCTCCCTGATGTCCTTCTCCCGTTTTAGGTTCATACCGGGGTGTGAGGCTCGCGAATTCACGTTATACACAAAGCTACGCCACACAGGCGGTGCTTTGATCATCACCACAAGACTTTGCTTTTCAACAGAAGCCCTGATCACTGCATCTTAGCATGGCACACAGGCAATTCATGCCATGCGACTGATGTCCATCGATATACAACCTCTGAGCTCGTGCGTCTCAAAGAAGGGCGTTAAGCAAAAGAATAAATTCTCCGCCGCCAAACAGATGTATATTTAATAGAGATCAATCAACACAGAATAAAATCCAATGTCAGACACACAGTCCATTTACAAGTCCGTTCTAGGTCTGAACGAAACCGGAGGCACTAAATACCTCGCAAACCCATCGATCACCACGTACGTCTGGACGATCACCACTCATTATCCATATTTCGGGATGCCTCCCAATCAGGACCTCGGTTACCATCCAAACGAGGTGAAGATCTCCGGTCTTCGACCATCGTCTTCATCTTCGACTTTCAATCGTCGGTCAATTATTTGAAATGAGAATTAACTCGGCCTTCTCAAATAATTCACGTATATTTAGAATTTCAAATCAATTTATTTCAATGGTTAAATTATTCGACAACACCAATATTGTTCTTTAATGTAATTTTCACACCAAACACATTCAACCATCAAATACAACATAAATCGAGCAAATTCAGTTTATTTCCATTCCATAATGTTTATGGTATTTTATAATAATTTATCGCTATTTTTATTTATTTTAAAATACCTAATATATTCAAAACGACGCTTCGGGCCATAAAGCGGCCGTGGCGCTGTTTTTCTTCAGATTTGATTTACACATATCTGAAAATCTAACCGTTGGATCTTCACAAAATTTACATCATTAGAAAGGTCTTTTCAAAACGAATCCAACGGTTCCAGTTTCGGGAAAATCCGACGGTCGGATCTCCCGGTACAATCGTTTGAATTTTAGATTTCAAATTACGAACTGCAGCGTCGTTATTCGATTAAATATATAATTATATTTATATATATATAAATATAATCGCTTCTGGCGCTGTTTTTCTTCAGATTTGAATTAAACATTCCAGACAATCCAACCGTTGGATTTTTACAAGGTTGGTGCCGTTGGAAAGATTATTCCAAGGCGAACCCGACGGTTGAGGTTTCGGGAAAATCCAATGGTCGGATTTCCCGCACTAGTCGTTTGAAATCACGGTTTCGAAATACGAACTGCACGGCTTCGTTTCGTTTTAATTTTATTTATATTTATATATAAATATAAATATAGTTCATTCAATGATTTCCATATCGTTTTCACTTCAAATATTTTTCTAACACCTTAAAATTTTGGAAAATTTCGCCATAACCTCCCCTGCACCGGGAGCATCGGGAAATCGCAAATAGCGTTCCCGGTCCTTCTAATCTCAAAAAGAAAAAGAAAAAGCCAAGCGGCTAGCCAACAGGCTCATAAAATCATCACCCAAACAAAACATATATGTTTATTTTGAACAAGTGGCTATTTTTAACACTTCACATTTCAACGATTTATGCATACAATAAAAATGTGATTTTTATTGTAAAACAATTCATTTCAAAACACTATTTTTCTATATAGTTCAAGTTGGTGATAAAAATGGGATTTTTATCATAAAACAATTTCTTTTAAAACGAGGTTATTTTACACAGTTCATATAGTCGATAAAAGGTGATTTTTATTATCAAACGATTTATTTCAAAATATGAATACCATTCAACACATGAATTTCTAATCAACGAATGAATATCAATTCAACACATGAATGTTTTCTATTCAATGAATAAATATAGTTTAAGCATATGAAAATAATTCAAACACACGAATATTATTCAAAATTTCGGCAGCATAACGACAGGGTAGTTAAACCGGGACCGTCCCTAGTACGGCTCCTCGCTCTACCTTAAAACCTCGCGGTTTTTGACAATGGGGATCATGCATCTAGTTCGCACGCAGGCGGCATGTATATATTTATTTCATTTCCACAAACTAATCCTATGTGGTTTCAACCAAATATTTCTCAACCACAAATGGGTATTTTCCAACCACAATCAACCAATATCAATCACAAACAATCCCAAACAATCATTCGCTATCAATCAATTTTAACCAATAAATATCGTCCATGGTTTGTGGACGAGGGGCGTATATATATATAGATATATATTTATATATAGCAATTCACTTTCATTTCACACATATATAATATTTTTAAATCAGAAATCTCACCAATAGCTATCCAACTACTACGACTCTCCTTTATAGAAATCTTCGCCAATCTCGCCTTTTGTCGCCTTCGTTGCCCGTATTCTCTACATATGTTAAAATCGAATTTTTATTATGCTATTCAATATATAAAAATCGAATTTCAAAAATATAGATTCCGCCTTTTCAAAAATAAAGATTATATTTTTAATATTCCTATGATGTAAAAATTATATTTTTATTACGTTAAAAATATAAAAATCATATCTTACTCCTTCTACTTAATAAAATTTCCGTCTTTTCTCTTTTAAAAATATGATCTTTATTTTTTCCAAGTTCAAATCTTTTTCTATTCAAAGTTCAAATCTTTTTCTTTTTAAAAGTTCAAATCTTTTTCTATTCAAAGTTCAAATCTTTTTCTTTTAAAAGTTCAAATCTTTTTCTTTTAAAAGATTAAACCTTTTTCCTATTTAAAGTTTAAACCTTTTTCCTTTTTAAAGTTTAAACCTTTTTCCTTTTAAAGTTTTAAAATCAAATCAGTTTTAAACTCTTAAAAAAATCAGTTTTTAACTTCTTTTAAAAATCAGTTTTTATAACCTGTTTAAAATCAGTTTTTAAATCTGTTTAAAATCAGTTTTTAAATCTATTTAAAATCAGTTTTTCTTTTTACAAAAAAAATCAGAATTTACTTTTTAAAATAAAAAGTTTTTAAATCATTAAAAATAAAATAACAAAACAAAAAAAAAACTTACAGGGGGAGGGGTTTCGCAGTTCGTCGGAGGGAAGGCAGCTCGGGGTTCGCCGGTGGTGGCAGGCGGTGGGGTTTGGGGTCGTTGCGAATCGGACTGGGGGAGGCGCTAATCGGGTGTCGCGATGGCTTCGAGGGGGAGGGCGAGGTCACTGGCGGTTCGAGGGTGAGGCTTCGGTGGAGGAGGTCGTCAGGGCGGTGGCGTCGATGCTTCTCCGTCCGTCTTCTTTTTTTTTTTTTCTGATTAATGAACTTCGGTAATGAATTACAGGGGGAGGGGCAAGGTATAGGAGGGAATTATATAATATTTTTATTATTTTAATATTTAATTATTTAATTTTGCAAAAAGGTTGACTTTTACATACGACCTCGAAACGAGGCCCACCGCCTGTCGTCCATAGCGTTTTACCCCCATTCCGAACACAATGGGATATGTATCGCAAGCTGATTTGATCGTTACAATCAGTTTCCGTTGAATTTACATTTAAATCACTATATTGAATTTTAAACGTACATTTCAAATTACCGGGGTCACATACTAACTAGAAAAATTCCAGAAAAATATTTTCTAGCTTCGTATTGACGATACGGTCCTAACAAAACTAGTTTCGTCGAATTCTGAGACCGTTTGAAAAATGGCCAATTCCCAGTCGATTAAAATCAACTGAAACTGGTCAAACACGTTTTCCTTTGCCACGCTCACATATTGACTCGAAAAATTATGAAATTTGAAATCTAACAATAACTTGACATCACGGATCCAACAAAAGTGGTTTCGTCGAAATCCGAGGTCGTTTGCAAAATGTCCATTTTTAAGGGCCTGAATTCCATAGCGACTATTCAGAATTTTCAACTGGACATATCTTTTGATTCCCGCTATCAAATTTCGATTCGTCGGATTCGTTAGAAAGATATTCACTAACAGATTTAAATATTTCTGGTTTCACTAAAATCCGGATTGTTTTGCACCCGTTACAGTCCGACAAAGTTTGAATTCAATTTTTGAAACTGCCACGCCATTTCAGGCCTTGTTTATAATTATAATTAATTATATTCGTTTTCAATTGTCGATTCAAACTCAGTTTTCATCGCCATTATTTAAAATATTTATTTTAAATATTTAAAATCCATTATTTTAGCCAATTTAAAATTTTTAAATTGGTTTAGATTTTCTGGGTCGTTGCAATCTCCCCCACTTAAAACTTTTCGTCCCCGAAAAGGAATAAAGTCGAAAGTGGTTTGATAAATCTACAATCACACAACACAACAACCAATTTGTTTTTAACCTTTCTAAAATATTCTGATCTAATCCTATATCCCTTTAAAATCATTCAGACTATAGAATTAAAAGTGCACATCTATGAAAAGAAAATAACAATAGAGTAGAGAATTGAATGGTAATGCAAAGTAGGGTAAATGTACCTTGCACCAGAGTCAATCAGAGATATCTACTCGGCATCTAGGATAAGCTATCTGAATGCTCTCCTCATTTTCCCAAGTACAATCTCGCGGATCTCCACTCCATTGCACTTTGACTAAGCGAACCTTCTTGTTCCTCAGCTCTTTGGTTACTTTGCCGATGATCTTCAGCGGCTCTCGCCTCACAGCTAATTCTGGAGTAATTTCAATATCCTGCTGAGCTGCTTCTTCCACGATCAAGTCTGGATCATGAACGTGCTTTCGAAGTTGAGATATATGAAATACATCATGCACTCCAGGCAACCAGTCAGGCAGTTTGACCCTATAAGCGATAGTTCCAATCCGTTCCAGAATAGGAAACGGACCAATAAATTTAGGCGCTAACTTTCCAGTTTTACCGAACCGGATAACTCCTCTCATCGGCGATACTTTCAAATATACATAGTCGCCAACTTCGAAGGATATATCTCTTCTTCTTTTATCGGCATAGCTCTTTTGTCGGTTTTGAGCGGCGAGTAATCGCTTCTTAATAAAATCGACTTTGTCGGCCGCTTCTCGAATCATATCAGGACCCAACACAAGTCTATTCCCAGGCTCGACCCAACAAGCAGGAGATCGGCACAGTCTACCATACAATGCTTCGAATGGCGACATTGTCAGACTCGCCTGGTAGCTGTTGTTATAAGAGAATTCAGCCAAATGCAGATGGTCTTCCCATGATCCACCGAAATCTAGAACACAAGCCCGCAATAGATCTTCTAAAATGCGATTCACCCTCTCAGTCTGACCGTCTGTCTGAGGATGATAAGCTGTGCTTAGGTTTATCTTCGTTCCCAGCTCGACTTGAAATGCTTCCCAGAATTTGCTAGTGAATATTGTATCTCTATCACTTACTATACTGAGGGGCACTCCATGTAGTCTAACTATTTCCCTGACGTAAATTTGCGCCAGACTCTGAGCGGTCATGTTTGATCTGACAGGTATGAAATGGGCGGTCTTCGTGAAACGATCTACGATCACCCAAATACTGTCATTTCCTTTTCTGGTCCTGGGCAGACCATCAATGAAATCCATAGAAATATGTTCCCATTTCCAGCCCGGAACTTCTAGCGGTTGCAACAATCCAGCCAATTTCTGTTGGTCGCTTTTGACTAGCTGGCAAGTAGGGCATCGGCTAACATATATTGAAACATCTCTTTTCATAGCCTTCCACCAGAATGTTCTTTTGAGATCGTTATACATTTTGGCCACACCAGGATGGATACTCAGCTTGGACTTGTGACACTCGTCTAACACTTCCCTTTTGAGTTCGGGGATGTCAGGAACACAAATCCTTCCTTTCAATCTCAGGGTCTCGTCGTTATCTATTTGAAAACACGAGGGTTCACCTTTCCGAATCCTTTTAATCATATCCTTAATAAAGTTATCCTCCTTCTGAAGAATAGATATTTTGTCAATCAAGGAAGTCGTGATAATAAAGCTGGCGATCATTACATTCTTTCTGCTTAACGCATCGGCCACGACATTGGCTTTTCCTGGAGTATATATAATTTCGAAGTCATATGCTGCAAGAAACTCCAGCCAACGTTGCTGTCTCAGATTTAAGTCCTTCTGAGTGAACAGATACTTTAACGACTGGTGATCTGTAAACAGTTCAAATCTCTCGCCCAGAAGATAGTGTCTCCAGATTTTCAAAGAGAATATGATAGCCAATAACTCAAGATCATGAGTTACATAGTTTTTCTCGTGCGGCTTCAGTTGACGGCTAGCATAAGCAATTACTTGGCCTCTTTGCATTAACACTGCGCCAAAGCCCTCTCTAGACGCATCAGTCCAGACTTTTAAATCTTGGTTACCATCGATGATGGTTAACACTGGAGCTGTAGTTAATCTCAACTTTAGCTCTTCGAAAGCCTCCTCACTCTCTTGAGTCCATTTGAATTTAGAATGCTTCTTTATAAGCTTCGTTAAGTGACCAGATATCTTCGAAAAGTTTTTAACGAACTTCCGGTAATAGCTAGCCAATCCGAGAAAACTGCGGACTTCAGTGGGAGTACTGGGCTACTTCCAATTCTGAATGGCTGTGATTTTACTCGGATCCACAGCGATTCCTTCTTTCGATACAACATGGCCCAGAAATTTTACTTCATCTTGCCAGAAGATACATTTGGAAAACTTGGCTTTCAATACATTCCGTCTCAGAATTTCTAGAACCTGTTCCAGATGCTTTTCATGTTCGGCCTTTGATTTAGAGAAGATTAGAATATCGTCATTGAAAACCAGAACAAATTTATTCAATACTCCTCTGAATACTCTGTTCATCAGATCGACGAAATAAGCTGGAGCGTTACATAAGCCGAACGGAATTACTAACCACTCGTAGAATAAGTCGGGGCCTCTGAACGCTGTCATTGGAACACACTCTTTGGCAATTCGAAGTTGATGGAATCCTGTAGCTAGGTCCATTCGTGAGAATACTTGTGCTCCATTTAATCGATCCAACAAATCATCAATCCGCGGCAATGGATACTTGTTCTTTATTGTCTGTTTGTTCAAATCACGATAATCCACACATAGACGTAGAGTACCGTCAGATTTTGGGACAAACACCACTGCTGCACCCCAATCAGAGAAACTAGGCCTGATCAGACCTTTCCATACTAGCTGTCGTGTTTGATTGTCTAATTCCTCTTTCTCTTTCAAGGACATTCTTCGAATAGCGTGAACTACCGGCCTTGCATTGGGAATCAAAGCAATCTTGAAATCTATTTCTCTTTGCGGAGGTAAGCGAACAACTTCTTCAAACACATCCGCATAGTTCTTGACGACAGGAATATCTTTGATGAGATCGGGAATATTCTCAGTAACTTCAGGGATATTTTCAATTTGGGCTGGAGAAACATTCAAAGCTGCCCAGAAGTCTTTTCTATTAGCATTCTGACCTTCACAGGGAATGGTTATATAACCCCCTGATTTAATCTTAGCTCTAACAACTCTCTCGGCGCATCTAACCTCTGCTTCATATTTGGTTAGCCAATCCAATCCCAAAATAAGATCGAATTCATCAAAATTCATGACGACAGAGATAATAGGGAATTTATAGCAAGAAAAGGAGACAGGTACTGCACAAATCCAACTGAGATTGATAGAAACCCCGACAGGATTCTGGACAGTCATTGGTTCCTTGAGCTTTTTCACATTCAAATCCAGTTTCTTAGCTGCATCTTTTGCAATGAAGCTTCCTGACGCGCCTGTGTCAAACAGTACTTTGACTGGAATGTTTTTGACAGTTAGCGTGCCTTCCAAAACATCCGCCCTTTCTTGACTAGCTGAGGGCTCGGAAGTCTCTGCCAATTCATTTACTTGAACTGTTTTGGTCTTTTTTTAAGAGCCAGCAATCCTTTGCGAGATGACCAGTCTGCCTGCATTTACTGCAAGCTCTTTTCTCTTGGAAATTCTTCTCTGATTTAGATCCACTCTTGATTTGTTTCTTTAGAGATCTGCAACTTATCGAGAGATGTCCTTGCTTATTGCAGTTAGAGCATACAGTTGCCGTTACTGGTTTCTTCTCAGCTTTGGCCCTTTTCCTCTTGGCACTGGGCTTCTTACTGATCTCAAACATTGTACTTGCCTCAGGATAATCAGTTTCAGACTCAATTTTATTACTAGAGCTGACTTCCTCTTCGTACTGTAGCATACCTTTCTTATCTAGATCTTCATATTGATAAGCCATATAAATCATTTCTGAGAAAGGAAGCTTCACATGCCCCAATACTTTATTCTGGTATTTCCTTTGAAGCCCATTGATAAATCTCAAATTCTTCCTCTTCAGATTTGGAATTAGATGAGGAGCAAAGTGAGAAAGTTCGTTGAATTTCTTATAATATTCTGGGATGGTCATATCACCTTGTATTAGATAAGAAAATTCATCACTTAATCTCTCGGTTGCTTCGGGAGGAGTAAATCTTTCTAGGAAAATCACTTTAAATCTGTCCCAGGTGATATCACCTTCTGGATTATTTTTGATGATTGTTTCCCACCAGATTAAAGCTTCTTCCTTGAGCGCCCAAGATGCTACTAACCGTTTCTGGTCATCTCTCAGCTGAATATGCTCAAAGATTCTTTCGACAGAACTCATCCAAGCTTGAGTTTGAATAATAGATTCATTGCCCGAGAATTGTGCTCCACCCAGATTTCGATATCTCTTGAATAGAGCCTCTAGATCAGGTTCTGTATTCCTTCTGTTTCTGGCACTCATTTTTCTAGTACTTCTGCAATTAGCAGATCAAGTGTCAGGTCACATAAAAGGTATTTTAAAATATAGAAACACATACTTCAAGTGTAAATGTGTCTATCCAGGTGTAATTTCATTCTGCTTTACTCATACTAGGATATTGCTGATCCTATCTGTATAGAGTTACCCGTCCTAGAACACTACTGGTTCTATTTCTGACGAGTTCATTCAAATGTTATATTCCAGAACTAAGCTTAACCAAAGCTCTGATACCACGTTGAGACGACCCGAAATCCCGTTCAGACGGAAACAAGGGTTATCTTTGGAATATAACACAGAAACAGATGATAGCAGAACAGAATTAAATAAATACACCAGATAATGAACAACAGAATATACTGGATAAAAGTAATCATCAGAGTTACACAGTATACAGGATCTTACTTAGTACAAATACAGTTCAGCTATACATAAATGTCTACAGCGGAAATAAACAAAATATGTACAATAGGAGCTGAACAGCATAAAAGGAAATAAATGATAGAATCCATCTTCAGCTCCAGCTATCCAGAAAGAACCAGCTAAACCTGAATACAAGGCTGCCCGTGGAAAAAGGGGCACCCGAGTTTGAGAGTGAAACAAACTACGAGTCAGTCATGGGACTGGTATGAGAAATCTACTCAACACATATATTTTGGCTAATCACAGGACCACGCCACTTTCGTGGAACGGGTTTACTCCATTGGATTGCCAGTGCATTAAAACAACTCTTTCTTTTAAACATCGCTATGCTTTTTATAAAAATGAAGCCGTTATAAGACTCAGTTCCCATCACACAATGCAACGCAAACTGGAGGATAGAGTTTTTACCTTATAACGGCCAAGATATGCTTGATACGAATAAAACAAAGGCATTTGATATTATTGCTAGTGTTTATATGTTTTGAAAACAATTTCAAATCATAACTATCAATCATAGACGGCATTAATGCCCCATACCACTATGTCGCCATATATAGGTATACAATCAAAATCGCACGATGTCGTATTTGGAAATTGGATTTCCGTCATGAACCAAGGCAAAAGATAGTCCTTACCGAATTCGTGACTCTCTAGCCCGAGCCACAGGATCAGAACGCATCAACCCTTTAGATCGTCAGGGCCGGTCCACCGATGTGGATTATTATGCCTGAACACTACGTCTCCCCGCCCTTTGGGGCGTAAACGAGCCAACGAATGACTCCATCGGACCCGGATCGTCCGATCAAACCGAGGCGCCTCGCAACAGCAACAACCACTTAGGTGAAAAGTATATAAATGTCAGGGCTGGTAGGTCACTGACACCACCCTAGCTTGAAAGAAACGCAGGCCCTCCCTGATGTCCTTCTCCCGTTTTAGGTTCATACCGGGGTGTGAGGCTCGCGAATTCACGTTATACACAAAGCTACGCCACACAGGCGGTGCTTTGATCATCACCACAAGACTTTGCTTTCCAACAGAAGCCCTGATCACTGCATCTTAGCATGCCACACAGGCAATTCATGCCATGCGACTGATGTCCATCGATATACAACCTCTGAGCTCGTGCGTCTCAAAGAAGGGCGTTAAGCAAAAGAATAAATTCTCCGCCGCCAAACAGATGTATATTTAATAGAGATCAATCAACACAGAATAAAATCCAATGTCAGACACACAGTCCATTTACAAGTCCGTTCTGGGTCTGAACGAAACCGGAGGCACTAAATACCTCGCAAACCCATCGATCACCACGTACGTCTGGACGATCACCACTCATTATCCATATTTCGGGATGCCTCCCAATCAGGACCTCGGTTACCATCCAAACGAGGTGAAGATCTCCGGTCTTCGACCATCGTCTTCATCTTCGACTTTCAATCGTCGGTCAATTATTTGAAATGAGAATTAACTCGGCCTTCTCAAATAATTCACGTATATTTAGAATTTCAAATCAATTAATTTCAATGGTTAAATTATTCGACAACACCAATATTGTTCTTTAATGTAATTTTCACACCAAACACATTCAACCATCAAATACAACATAAATCGAGCAAATTCAGTTTATTTCCATTCCATAATGTTTATGGTATTTTATAATAATTTATCGCTATTTTTATTTATTTTAAAATAGCTAATATATTCAAAACGACGCTTCGGGCCATAAAGCGGCCGTGGCGCTGTTTTTCTTCAGATTTGATTTACACATATCTGAAAATCTAACCGTTGGATCTTCACAAAATTTACATCATTAGAAAGGTCTTTTCAAAACGAATCCAACGGTTCCAGTTTCGGGAAAATCCGACGGTCGGATCTCCCGGTACAATCGTTTGAATTTTAGATTTCAAATTACGAACTGCAGCGTCGTTATTCGATTAAATATATAATTATATTTATATATATATAAATATAATCGCTTCTGGCGCTGTTTTTCTTCAGATTTGAATTAAACATTCCAGCTAATCCAACCGTTGGATTTTTACAAGGTTGGTGCCGTTGGAAAGATTATTCCAAGGCGAACCCGACGGTTGAGGTTTCGGGAAAATCCAATGGTCGGATTTCCCGCACTAGTCGTTTGAAATCACGGTTTCGAAATACGAACTGCACGGCTTCGTTTCGTTTTAATTTTATTTATATTTATATATAAATATAAATATAGTTCATTCAATGATTTCCATATCGTTTTCACTTCAAATATTTTTCTAACACCTTAAAATTTTGGAAAATTTCGCCATAACCTCCCCTGCACCGGGAGCATCGGGAAATCACAAATAGCGTTCCCGGTCCTTCTAATCTCAAAAAGAAAAAGAAAAAGCCAAGCGGCTAGCCAACAGGCTCATAAAATCATCACCCAAACAAAACAGTAAATGTGTACCTATTTGTCGGGCACAAAATTTTATTCCTCTTCTCTAGCCCCTTTGCTATAACCTGTTCAATGAATATGCATGTACATATATATACAGTTCTTATCATTTATCATTTTCTATTCAACTTCACATTTGATTTCTATTTGGTTTAAAAACACCATTCATTCTAATGTTACATAAATAGGTGCAAATCATTTCATTAGCTAATTAATGAATATTTCAACTCATATATGTTTATTTTGAACAAGTGGCTATTTTTAACACTTCACATTTCAACGATTTATGCATACAATAAAAATTTGATTTTTATTGTAAAACAATTCATTTCAAAACACTATTTTTCTATATAGTTCAAGTTGGTGATAAAAATGGGATTTTTATCATAAAACAATTTCTTTTAAAACGAGGTTATTTTACACAGTTCATATAGTCGATAAAAGGTGATTTTTATTATCAAACGATTTATTTCAAAATATGAATACCATTCAACACATGAATTTCTAATCAACGAATGAATATCAATTCAACACATGAATGTTTTCTATTCAATGAATAAATATAGTTTAAGCATATGAAAATAATTCAAACACACGAATATTATTCAAAATTTCGGCAGCATAACGGCAGGGTAGTTAAACCGGGACCGTCCCTAGTACGGCTCCTCGCTCTACCTTAAAACCTCGCGGTTTTTGACAATGGGGATCATGCATCTAGTTCGCACGCAGGCGGCATGTATATATTTATTTCATTTCCACAAACTAATCCTATGTGGTTTCAACCAAATATTTCTCAACCACAAATGGGTATTTTCGAACCACAATCAACCAATATCAATCACAAACAATCCCAAACAATCATTCGCTATCAATCAATTTTAACCAATAAATATCGTCCATGGTTTGCGGACGAGGGGCGTATATATATATAGATATATATTTATATATAGCAATTCACTTTCATTTCACACATATATAATATTTTTAAATCAGAAATCTCACCAATAGCTATCCAACTACTACGACTCTCCTTTATAGAAATCTTCGCCAATCTCGCCTTTTGTCGCCTTCGTTGCCCGTATTCTCTACATATGTAAAAATCGAATTTTTATTATGCTATTCAATATATAAAAATCGAATTTCAAAAATATAGATTCCGCCTTTTCAAAAATAAAGATTATATTTTTAATATTCTTATGATGTAAAAATTATATTTTTATTACTTTAAAAATATAAAAATCATATCTTACTCCTTCTACTTAATAAAATTTCCGTCTTTTCTCTTTTAAAAATATGATCTTTATTTTTTCCAAGTTCAAATCTTTTTCTATTCAAAGTTCAAATCTTTTTCTTTTTAAAAGTTCAAATCTTTTTCTATTCAAAGTTCAAATCTTTTTCTTTTAAAAGTTCAAATCTTTTTCTTTTAAAAGATTAAACCTTTTTCCTATTTAAAGTTTAAACCTTTTTCCTTTTTAAAGTTTAAACCTTTTTCCTTTTAATGTTTTAAAATCAAATCAGTTTTAAACTCTTAAAAAAATCAGTTTTTAACTTCTTTTAAAAATCAGTTTTTATAACCTGTTTAAAATCAGTTTTTAAATCTATTTAAAATCAGTTTTTCTTTTTACAAAAAAAATCAGAATTTACTTTTTAAAATAAACAGTTTTTAAATTATTAAAAATAAAATAACAAAACAAAAAAAAAACTTACAGAGGGGGGGGGGGGTTTCCGCAGTTCGTCGGAGGGAAGGCAGCTCGGGGTTCGCCGGTGGTGGCAGGCGGTGGGGTTTGGGGTCGTTGCGAATCGGACTGGGGGAGGCGCTAATCGGGTGTCGCGATGGCTTCGAGGGGGAGGGCGAGGTCACTGGCGGTTCGAGGGTGAGGCTTCGGTGGAGGCGGTCGTCAGGGCGGTGGCGTCGATGCTTCTCCGTCCGTCTTTTTTTTTTTTTTCTGATTAATGAACTTCGGTAATGAATTACAGGGGGGGCCAAGGTATAGGAGGGAATTATATAATATTTAATTATTTAATTTTGCAAAAAGGTTGACTTTTACATACGACCTCGAAACGAGGCCCACCGCCTATCGTCCATAGCGTTTTACCCCCATTCCGAACACAATGAGATATGTATCGCAAGCTGATTTGATCGTTACAATCAGTTTCCGTTGAATTTACATTTAAATCACTATATTGAATTTTAAACGTACATTTCAAATTACCGGGGTCACATACTAACTAGAAAAATTCCAGAAAAATATTTTCTAGCTTCGTATTGACGATACGGTCCTAACAAAACTAGTTTCGTCGAATTCTGAGACTGTTTGAAAAATGGCCAATTCCCAGTCGATTAAAATCAACTAAAACTGGTCAAACGCGTTTTCCTTTGCCACGCTCACATATTGATTCGAAAAATTATGAAATTTGAAACCTAACAATAACTTGACATCACGGATCCAACAAAAGTGGTTTCGTCGAAATCCGAGGTCGTTTGCAAAATGTCCATTTTTAAGGGCCTGAATTCCATAGCGACTATTCAGAATTTTCAACTGGACATATCTTTTGATTCCCGCTATCAAATTTCGATTCGTCGGATTCGTTAGAAAGATATTCACTAACAGATTTAAATATTTCTGGTTTCACTAAAATCCGGATTGTTTTGCACCCGTTACAGTCCGACAAAGTTTGAATTCAATTTTTGAAACTGCCACGCCATTTCAGGCCTTGTTTATAATTATAATTAATTATATTCGTTTTCAATTGTCGATTCAAACTCAGTTTTCATCGCCATTATTTAAAATATTTATTTTAAATATTTAAAATCCATTATTTTAGCCAATTTAAAAATTTTAAATTGGTTCAGATTTTCTGGGTCGTTACAGTTTAAAATCAAAATCTTCAATTAAAGAATAACAGAGTGGAACCCAAAGTGAGAATTCTCTCACTAAAATTTTGTACGGTTATTTAATTTATTTTATAACTATAAAATATGAATTGCCAGTGTTGATTTTTATTTGTTTAATCATCACAAATGTTGTACGATGTAGATTAGATCACCTACATATCGTCCACAGACCATGGACGATATAATTGACCGTATTGTGTTTTGATTGTGTTATTGAGATGCTTAACATATTAAAAATAATGTTAACAATAATGTGGTAGTTGAAATTAAATTATAAATATTTATTTATAATTTAAACAGTAAAATTGGTTAAGTAGAAAAATAATTCAAACCGAATTAGAATTGGTTAATTTATTAACCAATAATTTATTTAAATAAACTATTGATGTTTGAAAACCCCACACGGGTATTGGATGATACTTGGCATACACCGATCCTAATAATTATTGGCATGTCAATCGATGGGTTGTTAGGCTGTGATGAGCGTTATTTATTTATTTTAAGGGTGTGTTTTTTACAGTCCCTATTAAGTTTTTAAATTAGGCTCACATCTGGTCATAAACTTATTGTAAATTTAGTCCCTTTTTTTTGAAAATTCATCAAAAAAAATATAAAAAATCACGTTAATTCGTATTTAAATTAAACATGTACTCTCCCAAAATTTCATCTCACAAAAAAAAATGCATCAAAATCAAAAATATACAGAAAACAACAAAAAATGCAGTAATTTGCGTTAAATCACGCACATATTTGAAATTCTTGCACTTATCTACGCAAAAATTCCACCATTGAATCTATGTTGGCTTTTTTTCATGCATGTAAGCAAGTTATACAGATTCTTGCATACAAGTGTGTAATAATCTACAGGCAAAATTTCAGTTTAATTTTCTTCATGTGATACTTGCATACATGTGTGCAAGTATTCCAAATAGTTGCACACAAGTATGCAAGTTTAGCTCCAGATTTTCAGTAGAAAACAACGTATGCAACTATTGGAAAAAGTTGCATAGATGTATGCAACTTCTTTTTTAATTTCCTTAAACTTCTATTAATATTTCGAGAATTTACTATTTATTTTACATTGTAGCACCAAAACTTTTGGCCAAAAAAGAAAAAAGGTGGAACTGAAAAAAATAGGGGGCGGGTTTACATGTAAACTTAGGGAGGGACGTGAGACTAATTAAGTTTTCTTTTAGGGATGTGTGCCTAATTTTCACTTATTTTAATCCTTATACAGTTGTAAATTGCACTTTGGATGATGTTTGAATGTTGAATGATTGTTTATCATTATGATTGAATACATGTGATGTATGAAATCCATATAACTGAAATTATATGGTAATTGATTGAGCCGCATTCTGACTCAAAAAATAATGAATATTTTTAAAATAATATTAAGTGATTAATCAAAATATGATTTGATATCCGATTTTGGATGGACACGAAAATATTGGAATATATGAAGCCGAGTGAGTAGCTAAAAACCATTTGAACCCCAATAGGTTTATCGATAGATTTTATTCATTTTATAATGAACATCGAAAAGAAATGACTTCAAAATCAAACATTTTGAAAATAATATCATTTTAATATTTTAATGATATGAAATATTCAATTTTGATTTAAAATTGAAAATGAAGTTAAAATTATTTTATAACAAATTTATAAACAATTTATAAAGTGTGTTTTAAATAGAAATTGACGATATATATTATGTTACATACATAATGGCATAAATAGAACGTGCCGTGCAGCGACTGTTCGTGAATTTCGACCATTAACCTCAAACTGATGTAACGAGAGATTTGACTGTCGGATTCTCCTAAAACCGGAACCGTTGGGTTCGTATCGAAAAGAGATTTCCAATGAATACAAGGGATTTGAAATTGAATGGTTAGATTTTAAAATATGTCCAAATCAATTTCAGAAAAGGTCGTTATGAATTCAGTTCAGTGGCCGTTATTGGAAACCGACTGTAAGGGCCTTAATAAAATTATTAAAAATATGGAAAAATTGTGTAAATTCATAATAAATGATTTAGAAAGATTTTGGATGAAAAATTTCATATTTGGAAAGATAAAAAATATTTTTATCTAAATGAACTTGTTATTAACTAGAATAATAATGCAATTATTTTTGTAAATAAATAAATTGGATTTGTAAATTGTTTTGAAATAACTAGAAATTTCCAATGTATGAACTCGAATGGATTGGAATGGAAATAATCTTCGGAGTATTTCTATACTGGATTCCATGATTATATGGATATTGTTTAGGAATTTGGAAGATATAAATATCCTTATTCCCAATACGATATTTGTTGGTTTCAGAATTTGATATTGAATATAAAATTTGATATTGAATATAAGCCGATAAAATTTCTATTTAGACTCTTGTATTTAATATAAAATTGGATTTTGGGTTTGTCTTGAATAGTGTCCTAAAATAACACTGTTCTTAAATCAAGTTGAGAAAAGAATAAATCTTTTATATATGAGTTAGAGAAGTTTAATAATTATTTAATATTTAATTGGAATTGAATTGAAATTGGATTTTGGGGCTTATTGTGAACGGTGTTTTAAATAACATTTGTTCTTTAACCCAATTAACAGTGAAGACATGATTTGGAATTTATAAATCTTTTTATTAAGATTTAATGGGAATTTCCATGTAAAGTTTTCCAATTTGAAATAATAAATTGGAATCAAATGGAATTCGATTTGGTAATAATCGAGATAAGCTTCTGTAGAGGAAGACCGTTACTATATATGGAATTTAAAAGGCTTTGTCGTTATTCCATTTATAGTATAAGCCTGATATAGAAATTCATATCAGTTATATACTGATCAGATTTTCGTGAAGATTCCTTTTTGATGGAAGAGGATTTTGGGTTTTTCGTGAACTCTGTTTTAATGATATTGATTCTTTGACCTGGCAAAAGACAAGATTAATTTCTTAAGATTGAATAATCATTTAGTGATGATTTTTGGAGATTAAAACCAACTGGAGTTTTAATCAATCTTTAATTAGACTTAAATGGGAATGAGGTAATTAAATTTGTCGAATTCATGAAATGATCGAGAATGAGTACCACCAGTTTTACTGCAGGCGATAGTAAAATCCTTAATTCGATTTGAATGTGAAATGGTCATTAATTTTATCCAGAACACACTGGGTGTTAGATATGGAGTACTACTAGTTTTGCTCCATGGAATGAATAGGTTTGGATTAGGATAAATAAATAAATGATTACCTCGGTAAAGTTCGCTAATCCCGACTAGTTTTATAAACCTTAATTTGGTTTAGAATGGTTAAAGGATAAAATCTGTTGAAATTGATATCCAAAGGAAGATTAAAGAATAATTTTAAAAGAATTTATCTTTGATAAAATTAATGGGAACCTTTCGCTAAAGATGTGAATATTGAATAAAAGAATATTTTGAATTGGAATGAGGCGTATGATGTGTTTTTATCGCACTTGATTATAAGATGCGCGAATTATTCGGAAAGACTGGGTTTAACCCATTCTGAATAATAAATACGACGACTAGAAGTGAACGATGAAGATGGTGTTTGAAGACCGGAGATCTTCACATCGTTTGGATGATTACTGATGTCCGGATCGGGCTGTACACCCAAGAC
The DNA here is from genome assembly GCA_030737875.1 of Allium sativum. Lineage (NCBI taxonomy): Eukaryota > Viridiplantae > Streptophyta > Magnoliopsida > Asparagales > Amaryllidaceae > Allium > Allium sativum. The sequence goes on from CM060918.1 coordinate 899,664,019, forward strand.
AAGGTAATAAGTGGTGATCGTCCAGACGTACTTAGAGATCGACCGGATATGCGAGGGCTTCTCTCTTGTATTAGACATATGGGATGAGGAATAAGGTGCCTCCGGTTCCGTTCAGACCCAGAACGAACTTGTACATGGATGGTATGTCTGACATTGTATTCCTTTATATTGTATTCGTTGATCTTTGCTAAATATATGTATATGTCTGATGGTGGGAAATTTATTCTCTTGCTTAACATTCTTCTCTGAGACATATGGGCTTAGAGATATATATTGGTGGAAATCAGTGGTATGGTATGGGTTGTCAGTGTGGCATGTTAAGATGCAAATGAACAAGGCTTTTGTTGAAAAGCAGAGTCTTGTGGTTGATGATCAAAGCACGACTTTAATTAGCATAGCTTTGTGTATAGCGTTAATTCGCGAGCCTCACACCCGGTATGAGTCAAAAACGGGATCGTGACTGTAGGGAGTGCACGACGTTTCTTTTTAGCTAGGAGTGGTGTCATGGTATGGAGCCCAGACATTTTCATTAATGTGGATGATGGAATAAGGTGCCTTGATTATTGAGTCCCAGTGGCTCGGAGATAGGTCCAATAGGACTGGGAAACGTGTGTTAAAGAATAATTAATCCACTAAAGTAAGTGTTGACCGGCCCTGAAGATCCAAGGGTTGCCCCATGGTGTGTAATCCTGAGGCATTTTGATGTAGCACATCATGGAAGATGCTTGTATGCATGCTATCGATCGTCCAATGACCTAAGGCAATTGTTCAATGACCTAGAACGAAAAGGAAGGAAGCGCCGATCGTCCGTAAGGCTAAAGATTGAAGAAGTGGAGAACCGATCATTCAACGACATAACAAGGTCGCTCAGTGAGGCGATAAATCATAGAGAGAAGCCCAATGATCCAACAAGGTCGTTCTCCAGTTTGAATAAAAGGGACAGGTTTGAGAAAGCATTGGTAAATCGTGCAAGGAATGGGTCGTTCGCCATTGAGTCACTCACTCCAGAGTTGATCACTCATGGATCGTGCGCTAGTGGCTCGCTCGATTCTATATTGTCCGCGCCTAAGTCATTCGTTTTAGAATCGTTTGCTATCGATTCGATCACCCTTGGACCGCTAGGGCTAAAGATAATAAGAGCTGTTAAAAGATAAGATCATGTAGGGTTACTCGTTCCATTGTTGTATTATGATAGTTGATTCGTTCGATCTATTATTTGTACCGTATTAAAGGATCGTGTAAGGTAATAGGTTGGAAGCATTTATTGGATCGTTCTCTTATTCATGGGTCATCTGTTTGGACAAGGCATGTTGTAAATCCTATAATTAGGGGTGTGGCGTGAGTTGTAAAGGTTGTTGATTTCTGATTAAAATTCGTATGTGAACTTTGTGCCACCATTAAATTGAAAGTTGAGTTTATCTCCTTTCTTCATTTTCGGATATTCAAGTGCGCTTGAATCAACGAATTTGAAGCCGATTCACGGTATCGCTTGCGAGTGATCAACGTTCAAAGAATCGTAGGTCAACAACACGGTATCTTGCGAAATCAATGTGTAGAAGATAGCGGGATTCCGGCATCGAAAGATCAACAGAATTGAGCATTTACCTCGTCCTTGATCTTGTTTCCATGAATCCATCAATTCGCGTGGACTTTAATCCTGGAGCTGCGTCACATTTGCTAGAGTGTCTAGAATCGGGAGGAGCTATCCCTTGCCTTGACTCATAAATGGAAATCCAATTTTCAATACGTGACTTTTCGGTTTTAGTTGTAAACCTATATGCGACATAGTGGGATGGGGTGCTCATGCCGTCTATGATTGATACACATATATTTGAAGTAGTTTTGACATTATACACTTATAGTCATATCAAAATGATTTGTTTTAAACGTACCAAGCATGTTTGGCTATTACAAGGGAAAACTCTATCCTCTGCTTGCGTTACATTGTGTGATAGGACCTGAGTCTTATAATAGGTTCATATTTCGAAAAGCATAGCGTTGTTTTATTTTAAACTGAGATTCATGTGGAGTAAACCCATTCCATGTTATACGGCATGGTCCCATTATTTCCCAACTTTTAATGTAAAGATTTAATAATTGTTTTAGTTCTTACACCAGTCCCATCACTGACTCGGAGTATATTGTTTTAAACTAAACTCTGGGTGCCCATATTTTCCACACGGCAGCTTGTAATTTTGGTTTTCGAAGATATTTTTTCCCCAGAATCCTGGTCTATATTTGGAGCTATATTCGGAAAGCTTTGTATCTGTGTATTCCTTTTAGTTGTATTAGTTGATGTATTTACACATTTTAAATTTCCGCTGCAATGTATTTATAAATCTCTGATATTATTTTATTTTCGAAGTGTAATATTTATTCATACTCTTATATATTCTTGTACTATGATGTAAATTTTTGTAATAGCAATGAAATGTTTTATTGTTTGTGTCTGATGCGTCATGTTCTCAGAGCAATCCTCTTTTTTCCATCTCTTCGGAGATTGAGGGATTTTAGAACATTACAGTAATGTTGTCTCTTATGCATTAAGTAGGAGACATGCAAGTTTAGAGGTTATATTTCTATATTGGAAGCAACTAGAGTGTAGTACTAGTTACGACTTCAGGCCAAGATGTGAGTTGGAACTAGAAATGTTGGCAAGCTTAAAGGTCATGCCTACTTTGATCGAATGAACCTGTTCTAGCAAGAAGAGCAACCCTAAATTGTTGGAGATCATTACCACGTAGAGATCCATAGTGATAATGAGAATATGAGGGTATACAGACTCAACGGGGATGGCTAGCTTTGGAAGAATGGACATTGGTTGTGTAGCCAATGTCAATAGGTTAACGGATGAAGTACTCCGAGAGTGTCGTCTTCAAAGTCGACTATACATCCCAATGGCAATAAGATGTACCGTGACAAGAAATAAACCTATTATTGGGAAAGTATGAAGAAGGATGTTGGCGCATTCATCTCTAATTATACAAATTGCAAGTTAGTTAAGGTCAAACAAATGGAACCTTGCGGTTTGCTACAACTGTTGGAAGTTCCCGAGTGGAAATGGAAGCAAGCCTCGATGGATTTCATTGATGGGTTTCTAAGGATCGGAGAAAGGCATGATAGTATTTGGGTCATTATGAATCGATTAACCAAGAGCGCCAGGTTTATACCCGTCAAGTCAAATTGGACAGCAGCTAAACTAGTAGAATTATATATGAGATGGGTTGTGAGATTCCATGGAGTACCAAGATGCATTGTAAGTGACTAAGATCCATTATTTACTAGTGTATTCTAGAAAAGCTTATAAGAAGCTATGGGAATTGAGTTACTATTAGCCAAATCTATGGTTAACACCTGAAAATGAGATTTGATCGTAGCACTTTCAATCCATGGTAGGAAAGAACCAAATGTGAGATCAATAGAGTTATAGTCTTAAAGTACTACCAATGAGTTCGGTAGGTGAATCCTCTGTTAGGAATAAAACCAACCGTGATTCTCATTTTCGTTTTCTCAAATGGGAGGTCTATCTATCGATAATATACTCCCTTAGAATTGTCTTAAGGTATGAAGATAATTTCCCTTAGTACTCGATGATCACAGATATGAGCCTTAGGAAGTTATTCCATCAAATTTGGTCTCCAAATGTTAGGTTTATGTAAATATTCCTTGGATTCTTGTCGATTAAGCGGGATATCATGAATATTACCCTAACTACAATAGTTTAAGCCCAATAAGTCATTGATCTGGGAGATCTTAACTCAATTCTAGGTTTGGCATTAACACAATCCTAAGTTGCTGCAATGATCACTAAGCTAATGAAGGTTTATGTCGTATAATCAAAGCATTCTGGGGTCAGTCAGGGGTCCGGATTCGAAATGGATCTCAATTATTTTTTTGATCCGTATATTTCCCCTGTGATGTTAGAAAATAGTAATAATAACGAATATTATTGAAAAGGTTACACAAAATTACCTTAATTGACATATATCTATATTTTATTAAAAAAATCATTATCATAATCTTTTTTCTCAAATTGATCTAGAAACTAGGGTTTCTCTCTTTATTAAGAGATTACAAAATGTAGACAAAATGAATTCGGGAAAAAGCAAAAGGTCCCTAGCTCTGAGTCGTTGTGTCCTATTTATAGGTACGAATTGACCCTTCCTTGTGCTTTATGTCGGTCACCCGACAAAGGTTGGTCAAGAAGGCTTTACAAGTGCTTTGGTTTATTTTCTTCAAGGTAAGGTACCGATAGTTACTCCCATAGGACTTAACAAGAGGAGCTTTTAATTTGACACGATAGGAATGGTTGTATAGGAGCTCTAGGCTCTTTTATGCTCCTGTCCTGCATCATGTCCCTAGTGCTTTAGGTTTCAAATCAGGATTTCTCACTCTTTGTGTGCTGGTGAATGAGACTTGTCTTTCTTCGATTTCAGGGGCGTGGACTGGAATAGTCGCTTTATTACTTTGAAGGGATCTTTCGACAACAATATCATGTCATAGTTCAGGAAAGTGGATATAGGAACGCATGCTTGCTTTATGATGTTGTTGGTAGGTTTTGGGATGCTTTTCCTTCATATTCTTTTCTGCAGCTGCTTTTGGAGATTCTCTTGCCCCTTCTCTGTTCTTGCTTACTTTTGTTTCAACGACCTTCCGGTTTCGTTTGGCTATCGCATTAGGGATCCTTTTGTAAGTTACTCGAAATATTTTACGGTGTCGATTACACTCTTTCGATGGTACTTTCACGGTAGTCCCTTTTGGCTTCGACTTGAGTAGTTGCGAGAGGCAAAGATGTATGCATATTGTTGGCTTATGATGGAAGTTATCTTTGACTTAACATCTTCTCTGGCAAGGCTGGACCCAAGTACTCTTTTCCTGATATTCACTTTATCTAATTAAACTCATTCCTTGCTCTACCATTTCTTCTTTCTGATTTACCTTCAAGACGTATTCCTTTCTTATACACTTGAGAAATTAGTTCGTTTCACTAGTGTCTTCTACTTACATATGTTGGGCTTTCCGAAATATGCTCGAAGGCCTTTGACTATATCAATTATGTCAGCTTATGTCTCTTAGCTTCCTTCTTAATTCCTGCATATGCTTTTCCCTTGGCTTGCCCTTTCATATTTTTTTGTGAGATAAATTAGTCTAGAAGCAATGCCTTCTCGGTTAAGACTGAATGGGGCATCTGATGCGAGTTCCCTTTTGTTTAAGGTCGAAAGGGGCTTTTCGGTTTGGAGGAGATTTCCCTTAATATTTTCCTTCCATATTCCGAAGGCCTATAACTGCTTCTTTCGAGGTCTAGTTGTCTTTCACACTCCTTCACCTTGATTCCGACTCCTATTTTGCCTTGATTATTTTTGTTCTAACAGTTACATCTTAGTCTGCTTGCTAGCAACAAAAATAACCAAGGTAGAACAAGGATAAATTCAAAGCGAAGTGTGTAAGCGAACAACATTCTGAAGTAAGCAGTGTTAGGCTTTCGACAATATCCTTTTGAAATATGGGAAGGGAGGAAAAGAGAGTTTCCTTTAAGTCAGAAATCCCATTTTAGTCCTTACCAAAAGGGTATTAAGTGTTAATCAGAAAGCCTCTCTGTCTTAACCCAAAGGGAAGTAACCTTAAACCAAAAAGGCCTTTTCGGGCTTAACCGAAAGGGCATTAATTTCGGACATGTTAACCTTGCAAGAAAGATCAAGAGGAGAAAGCACAAAGCATGAGAAGAAATGGAGAAGGAGATAAGAGCCATAAGCAGGAAAGTTTGTAATGGACGAAGGCCTTCAGTCATATTTCGAAAGGCCTATCTTCCAAAAATTGAAGGATCTTGCAAACAAACACACCCCTCTAGTATATAGGAATGAAATGCATTTCAAAGCATAGAATAAAAAGGAAAGGGAAAGTGCCATGGAGAGGCACATCAAAAAGATTGGATATCGGTTAAAAGTTATCCAACCTAAACACATCAGGGAGGATGCTGATTTAAAGACAATCACCACTACAAGCCAAGAGTGTGCATTCAATTATGCATCTCACAACTACTCAAACTGAAACTGAATTGGTCTATCCTGAAAATACCAACAAAGATGAATGGTGGAGCTAGGAAAGCCTTCGTATGATCTTCGGGAAAAACGTCTAATGTAATAGTAGGACGAAACATGAGCATCATTCAGTGAGAAAGAAGGATAAAACAAGATAAGAGGATGTACTAAAGAAGTCAAATATGAGAGCATGAAGGATAGCCCAATATGGATGCTGGAGGAGCCCTTCGGAAGAAATAAAGCATGGTTTTTGATGCATGCCGCCGAGGCTCGGGAAGGACAAGATACGGCTGGCACAACACGAAGGGTAAGGAATCGAGGATCAAAGCTTCTAAGCGTTAAAGACAAAGCACAGGACAACAGTTAGAAGAGAGCCGAAAGCCCCCACATGACCATCCCTCTCGCACTCAACAAAGAGCTCCCTTCGTTATGACCCTCATAAGCAGCAACTTGGATTTGGTCTCAGAGCGCTCGCAAAGGCTTCGTGGTTAACCCCTATCGGGTGACCTGAGAGAAGCAATTAAGCCGAAGGAAGGATTAATCCATACATATAAATAGGACCCCAAAAACTCAGAACGGGAGGGGGGGTCTTTTTGGAGATGTTCAGCTCATTCCTAATATTTATAATCTCTTATGGTGGGGTGAAACCCTAATTACTATATCAGTCTATGGAAAGAATTTGTAATAGTTACATAATTAATAAAGAGGAATGCACAACAATTATGGTAATCATGAGAAATCTTATTCCAATTGTGTTTTGTAATTCCTTTCATTTTTAACATTGTAGAACAATATGTGAATCATATATATATATATATATATATATATATATATATATAACAAGATATATTTCATACCCTGACCGGTGACCATCCGAAGATTCTTAGATCATGAAATAGAAAACATCCTTAGTCTAATGGTTGTAACCGTGACCTAAAATCGTTTTTGTATCTCCCAATCAAGAGACCTATTGATTCAAATATTTGACTGGGCTTAGGATTATATTCTCTCCATCTGGCCAAACCTTTGAGAAACTGAGGAAGACTTACAAAAACCTAGCATTTAACGATTGTTTAAGAGGATTTAACTTCTTTGTATTTAGTTTTTTGATCATTAAACACCCTGAGAAAAGTACCTAAGAATCTCAAGGCACCCCTAAGGAAACATATCACAAGAGGGTAGGTACCCCATTAGGGAATAAAAGGGAAGTTCATGATTAGATTTGTTCTCAACAGGAAACCTTTGGTGTTCTGTAATAGCATTAGCATCTCTTAAATTTGAGCTCATTCCCAATACAAAACATGAGCTTTACAGGAAGATCTCGTCTTAGGGGTGTTAACCACAAATTTGGCTAAAACAGCTTACCGTCCTCAAACCATTGATCAGACTGAAAGGGTGAATCACATATTGGAGGATATCTTGATTGTTTGTATCCTAGATTTTGGAGGTTCGTGTGATGACCATTTGCATTTTGTTGAGTTTGCATACAACTATGGCATGGCTCTGTATGAAGATTTATATGTGAGGTCTTGCAACATCCCTTAATATTGGTTGGAGGTAGGTGAGAAACTGATAGTTGATCGAGATCTGGTTAGAGCGACTACACGAAAGATTATTAGATAATGGACGAAGGCTTCTCTGGATAAGCAGAAGAGCTATGCAGATAAAAGATGGAGAGACTTGGAATTTTCCGTTGGTGATTTTGTGTTTGACAAGACTTCTCCTTTGAGAAATGTGATTTAATTTAGTAGGAAGAAAAGTTGGCACCAAGGTTTGTTGGTCCATTTCCAGTCCTTGAGCGGGTTGGAAATCTGGCATATAGAGTTGAGCTACCTTAAAAGATGGTTGCGGTACACAATGTGTACCATGTTTCCCATTTGAGAAAGTTTGTGCATGATCCCGACGCAACTATCCCACCGGATCAGTTGGATGACATCAAAGAGGAACCAGAAGCAATTGTAGCCATTAACCTATTTGTATTGTTAGATATGATACAAAGCAACTTATAAGGAAAATAGTAAAGCATGCCAAGGTTCAATGGGGTGAAAGCGGGAGTGATTGTGTACTTGATAACCCAAGAAGAGCATAGGGACGTTATATCCAGAGCTCTTTACTTGGTAAAATTTTAATACAATTGCACTTAAATTTGCGTTTGTATTATCATCATTCTTCTCGTTTAGTAACACATATGATAAGATAAGCTTAAATTGTTTTGTAATCATGTTTTGCTATGTGTATTTGATTGCATGTGGATCATTGATAAGAGTGTGAGACAATTTTATTTTTGTTTAAGGAATTTCGAGGGCGAAATATCTTAAGGAGCAGAGAATGTAACGACCCATGTTCTACTTAATGAAGGATCATAGAAAATTTATATTATTTACGCATGAGGTTGTATGACAGTATAAATTTGATAAATGACTATAGGGTCATTACCTATCATCACATTTTTTGTCAAATTTTAATGTGACCATTTTACCCTTTGAAGCGACCCGAACTTCCCCGGTCTCTGAAGAGAAGAGAAAGAACGAATTACTTTGAGGACAAGACAAATACGAACGCAGACAGAAGAACATTCCATTGTTAATTACAACAATTTCATCAGATTACAAGAATATACATTATAAAATATCAGAGATTACAATACATTACATAGTAGAGGAAAATAATACAATACACAACTAGAAGTAATACATGGATACAGAGCTTTCCGAGTATCGTTCCAGCTATAAATCAGGATCCTGCGAATATAAATCTACAAAACCAAAACTACTAGCTGCCCGTGTCAAAATAAGGGCACCCAGAGTTTAGGTTAAAACAATAAACTCCAGGTCAGTCATGGGACTAGTGTGAGAACTAAAACAGTTATTAATCTTTATTTTAAAGTTAGGTAAATCAAGGGACCACGCCGTATAACACGGAATGGGTTTCCGCTTAAGAATACCAGTGCATAAAACAAACAGCGCAATGATAAATAAAGAATAATGAAGGTATTATAAGATCCAGGTCCCATCACACAGTGCAACGCAAGCCGTAGGATAGTGTTTTACCTTATAATAGCCAAAGAATGCTTGATATGCTAAATTTAATCTTTTATTATTGATTAGACTCTGACCGTAAATTAGTAAAAGAACGATTCCCTAAGTATTAACCCCGAAGGCCGAAACCAACATCAGACCAATACCCAGGAAACCCCCATCTCAGCTCGTTTCCAGTTAGTTTCTGATTTTATATACAATCATAAATATCAATCATAGACGGCATGGGTACCATATATCATGTCGCCATACTAGGCTCTACAATCAAAACCGCAAATGTCACGTATTTGGAAGTTGGATTTCCATCTATGAACCGAGGCAAAAGATAGTCCTCTACCGATTCGAGACAATCTAGCCTACCATGTCTCAGGAACAGCGGCAACTGCACCTTAGATCGTCAAGGTCGGTCCACCAATGTGGATTAAAATGCCTGAACACTGCGTTTCCCCACCCTATGGGGCGCAAGTAAGCCAACGAATGACTCCATCAGCTTCACATAGTCACCGATATATCCAAGGCGCCTCGCAACAGCAACAACCACATAAGTCAAACTCGTCAGGGCGTGTAAAGCCACTGACGCCACTTCTAGCTAGAAAGAAACGCATGTCCTCCCTGAAGTCCTCTCCCATTTCTATTTCACAACCGGGGTGTGAGGCTCGCGAATTAACGCTACACAAAGTTGTACCATACAGGCTGTGCTTTGATCATCAACCACAAGACTCTACTTTTCAACAGAAGCCTTGATCATTTGCATCTTAGCATGCCACATAGGAAAACCACTCCATGCAACCGATATCCATCAATCACACAGAATGATATCCAACGTCAGACACACAGTCCATTTACAAGTCCGTTCTGGGTCTGAACGAAACCGGAGGCACCTTGTACCTTGCATATCCATCGATCTCCAAGTACGTCTGGACAATCACTAACTGATTCCCTCCTCTTGGGTGTACGGGCCCAATCAAGATTGTAACAACCCGTATTTTTCAAAAAGATAAAATTTAGTGAATAATGGTAAGAATTTAAATTTTTTTAAAGATATATAAATTGTATGATAAAATTTTCAACATAAAATTATCAAAATAAAATATCTGTTTAATTTATTTGAAGGGCATTTGATAAAATAGCTTATATAAAATTATCATAGTTGGGATAACCATAAATAATTTATTCCAACTATTATACGCGCATTATTGTTGCTTAGATCTCAAATATTCCATAATTGTTTTATCACAGGCATTTATGTATCTGTTTTCAAATAATACCTTTAATTTATTTTACAGAAAAATGATACTTTAAATATATGTGTGATGGATTTATTTCGTTTAATAGCAAATGAGATTATTTAAAGCAGATAATACTTATGTAGTATTTGAATTGTAAATCTATTGAAATTATGAAATAAATTTATATATATAAAAAAAAACGAATATGCACTTTCAAATAATTCTGTGGTATAATTTTAATAAATTTATTTGAATTATCAACTTTATTTGTACCTATTAGAGGATGATTAGATGTTTAATAATGGAATTTGTTACCATATTTTAACAATTTACGTTCCTTCTTATCAAATAAAGGAAGGCATTTAATGGCATCCACAACTTTTTTTTTTCTCCATTCATGGTCTATGAAAACCATGGTCAACTAATTTTTTTTTTTTTGGAAGGGATTATGTGTAATCTAAAATTTATGGCAGATACTTTCTGAATAGTTGGTAAATTTACAAATTGTAATTTCAAATTTTTATTCATACTACGTTGTTGGATGTTAAATTATCTTCTAATAACATTCCATATTTTGAGGTTCCTTTTTGTCAATCGAATGAATTAAAGCTAGTTATGTGATGTACTAATAAAACAACTTGAAGGCTACAAATGACTCAACATGCCCCTTTCTATTTATACACACACATACATACTAATATGTAGACTTTGCACAACTGATAGATAATTAAGATCTTCAATGGTTATTAGTTTCTTGATTTACAAATATTTTACATCATTTGGCAATCTCAAATTAAGCAAACAAACTTATATAGCTGAATTGAATGTTGTAGCTGAAAAATATCACTTGATGTTCATAAATGTTCTTTATTAATGTTATTTTATATTTGTGTTAAATGTCTTTATGTTTTTTTTAAGAAATATTATGTCATTCTTAATAATATAGAAAAATTGTGCTTGCACATCAAGGCAAACATGTCTCATTTAGTGAAATCATGTTTTATATTTGTGTTGATTTTGAAATATGTCACATGGCAAAATTTATTCCAATCTGCCTAAAATTGGATTGGCAATTAGTCAAATTTTTGGAAACATTTTATTTGGCTGATTTGGCTATGAAATTTTTATGTGTATATATTTGTGATGGCTATGAAATTATAATCCACGTATCATTAATGTTGATATTATTATGGCATATTATTTTCACCTTAATTTCAATACGGCATATATTCAAATGATGGATGTTAAATTGTACTGTTTGATTACACTTAATTATATGTTAATATATAAGAAACAAATAATTCTTTCATTAAAGATATTAATTATATGTTATTACCACGCATGTATTTTTTTTTGGAAATACTATGCCATTTATATTATATAAATTAAATTATTCTTGTTGTTTTTATCGTGTGTATGTTAATTATAAGAATATGGTAGTTTGTCACCTATTGACATTAATTTGGAGAGAATACATTTATTAGGGAAAACGTATTAATTTGGCATTTATGAGGATTCATGTTAATTTAGAAGAAAAACATGTAATTAAATGTTTATGTTTATTACAAGGTTAATTCCGAAAATATCATTAATAAAGGAGCAATTAGTGGTTGGAAACATAATTGGCTGCATAAAAGTCACAAAACGTATGAAATTTAAAAGGGCGATTTGGACTTAAATGTAATTAAAAATAGCGACATCAGGTTTAAATAAAAAGGGGTATAATAACCTAGGGACTTAATTAGAATTTGCTAACTCATATATAATATCCTATTCACCTAACCCTTACCTAATTCTAAAACCAAAATCTAAGTTCCTTCTTCCTCCTCTTTGCAATGACGGCTCCTCTCTTCACAAAATACAAGATAAAAATCAAATCTCTCCAAATCATACCAAATTATATATCAAAACGAAGGTCTCGACGATATGAAGCTATGGATACCATTAGTTTTGTCACACAACGCTCGGATTCGCCAAAATTTTGGATCAAACTGTAACGACCCGTATTTTTCTGCCAATTTAATTGGATTATTTTAAATATTTTAATAATTTAAAATATTTGTTTGAGGTTGAATAATCGAATTTAACGATTATATTGTGGATATATTATTTAAAATAAATAATAAATACTATTTTTATTTTCCAAAATATGGGAAATTGTCGAATTTGAACTATATTGTGATGGGACAGTTTAAAGTGGTCAAATATTGTTTATACTGAAATTTTAGTGACAATTCGTTTTGAAAACGACGACGAATATATATAGTTTATAATTTAATTAAATAACGAGCTGCAGCGGCGCGGTAGTTCGCGATTTGGCATTTTGAACTTCAATTGGTCGTACCGGGTTCAAAATAAGTCGGATTTCCTCGAAACAAGAAACGTTGGGACCAGTTTGACAATATCTTCCCAACGACAGAGAAAAATCCAGTTTTCGTCGTGTAGATTTTGTTTTATGTCCAAATCAAATTTTGGGAAAAGCAGCGCCAGAATTCCTTTTATATATATAGCGCTGTAGTTATATAAAATAATGGTTTTTAAATATTTTAAACATCGAATTGGCTTGAAATTCAACCCGGGATATTTTTCCTTGATAATACATCAAATTCTGGTCGTGTATGGCCAACTGCAATATTTTGATAATATTATATTGAAGTACTTTAAAATTGGGTTATTTTATTCAAAATTGGCCAGTTCAAAAGGGACATTTTTCAAATGACCTCTGTTTTCGATGAAACAAATTTTGTTGGGACCGTATCGATAAACCATTGCCAGATTTTCAGACGGCGCGTCAATCGGGGTTATTCTGTGAGCGTGGCAAAATAAAATGTAAAATAAATCGATCAATTTGGACGTGTACAAGCGCTATTTGAGCATACGTGCACGGAATTCGACGAAACAAGTTTCGTTAGGACCGTATCATCGAAATATACTATGCCGTCCAGTTGCGTCATGAACGGGGTTCGTATGTGAGCGCAGCAGCGAATAAACGATATTCGAAATAGCGATAGGTACGAAATAAAAATCGTCAGTCAGTGTCAGACATCACATCAACTTAAAATAATATTTTTCCACTCTATATAAACCCTTCCCCTCCATTTTTCCAGCCCACCTCATTTCTAGCTTGGTAATTTTGCAAATAAGTCCACTTTTACAAAATCAATTATATTTTCCAATCCGTGATGAATTCATGAGAGGTACCAAAGCAAAAGTTGTAGATCGGGAGGTTGTCTACCTATAGCAGAAAGTTGGGGTGGATCCGACAAGTGTGGTGGTCGGAATCGGGGTTACAAGTCAGAAAACCACTTTCGGTTTTGGCAGAAATTGGAGAGATTCGCTTGATTTCAGGTGACGGGACTTTGGGGCTTTCGAAGAGGGGAGATGGGGCTTTGTTTTGGTGGTGGTCTCGGGTCCCAATGTTGCCTGTGGTGGTCGGGACAGCGAGTTGATCGGAGATGTGCTGTTTTGGGGTTTTTCTTCAAGTAGCAGTCGGAGTTTGGCTAATTCCGGCGAAGTCTGTCGCCGAGGATGTCGGGGGCTATGGTGGGGTGAAGCGCCGAAGCAAGGGGGGTCGGATGGTGGTGGACCGCGACGCTGGAACGGTCGGGAGGAGGCGCGGTTCATCGTTGAACGGATTTGGGCATAATTCGAAATTCCGGCGACGGGATCGGTTTTGGGGCTCGCCAGTTCTGGCGACGGGGGTACACGGAGGCGGGGTCATGGCGATGGGTTCAGATGGGTCTCCGGTGGTCGCCGTCGATGGTGATGGAGGGTTTCCCCGTTCGTGCTTTTGAAGAAGGAAAGGGAAGTCGGGGAAAGAAACTGGTGTGGAAGAGAAAACGCGTGGTGAGGAAAATGGAAAACGCAGGGGGAGGCTGACAGGGCGCTGATGTGGGAAGGAGGGTTGACCAGAATTAAAAGGTGATTAAATTACTTAATTTAATTATAATTCTAGTATATTTTCCAAACCGTAAAACAGCGATAACTCTCGCATACGTGGACGAAATTTAACGAAACAAGATCCGTTGGGATCGCAGGGACGAGATCTACGCGATGGCACTGACTAGGAGTCAATCCGACACCGTTGAAAAATCAGCTATTTTTGGACGAATGGTTCAAATTAAAAGCGACAAACGCATCAACCCTTGACCAGAACAAACTCTGGTGAGTTGATTCTCACACCTTCTGGAATACTGTGATGTGGTAAAGTCACAGTTAAATATAATTTACAGTTAACAGTTTAAATTGGCTGATTGGATGCGATGGATGCAAGTTGCTTGTTATTGGTTGATGGTTGCAGTTAATTATATTCTGCCAATTGTTTAACTCGTATATTGTTATCAACTGACATCTATGATGCAGAGAAGGACAGGTTGGAGGGATCCGACCGGATTCCTCAAATAAACTGTATTTTTGGTTGTTGTGTACATATGTAGATAGTTTACATTGACTGACGTCAAAACTGGTTCAAATGTGGATAGGTTGAATATATATATATATACAACCATCGTTGTTGTGGTTAAAGTCAATTGTTTGTGTTGACTAAGTAAAAGGGGCAGTAGTGGTCTAGTCGTAGTATTTTAACTTTGTTTTCCGTCAGGGGGAATTGATGGGGTTAAGGTTATAAATATACTTATAACCGAATTAAAGTTATTCAACTATTTTATACGAGTAATGAAATTGGGAATTGAAATTAAATATATTTAAATCGAGTTATTAAGAGAATTTAGTTAAATGGTTTTGATCAGTTGAGAAGCAGAAATCAAGATATTACATAGGTTGTTAAAAAGGGAAATTTATTGTTTTCAAACGATTAAAATGTGACTTAAATTAAATAAGTTAATTAATTAATTTAAGAAAGGGGAAATGACAATTTGAATTCAGCTAATTGTTAACTGATGAGTATGGTTGGGTATCCACCGTATTTGAGTAAAATAGCCGAAGAGATATTTGGGTTTAAATATCCGTTAAAGTGTAACGAGTAGCGTTGGACATTAGTTAATCTTTGGTTAACTATAATCTAAAGGGATAGTTGAATTGGTTATTGTAAATAACCTTGATTATTATCGAGTAAGCTTGTAAACATGATAAAAATGCTATTTTGGGTTAAGATTAAAGTTAACTATATTTTTATATAGTAGAGGTCAAAGCAAACTATTCTTTAATTTAAAATGATTTAAAGTAGTGAATTTAATTTAATGTCAAACAAGGATTTTATTAAATGGACTTGTAAACACAAGTTCGAACAAGATTTGATAAAAGGGGATTTAAAATTAACAAGTGGTCGACCGACGAGGGAGTTTAGCCAAAGTGGCGATGAAGGTTTATTATAAAATGTCCAAGTAGATGGAATCAAATCATTTGACGAGAGATTTACATCATAAGTAAAAGGGTTAAAGAGAAAGAATACTTGAAGATTAAGTGATGTTTTAAGGAATGTTCACTTAAATAAAGTAATTAAGTAAAGACTTTAACGAGGATTTCAAATAAAAGATGGGTTTTAAACACCAGATTGAAATCCAAAAAGGGAATCGAAGGGGAAATGTGATTGTGTCATTAGTGGTTAAACTAATATTATTCTAAGGTGAAAAGGTTGTCGACTAAGGTCTGAGAGGTAACAAAAATACCCCAACTTGGTTGGCATCTCTATTATCAAGGAATAGTATTAGTTGGGAACGAGTGAAGAGTTGAGATTGGTTTTATCCTACATGAGGAATATCAGACTTTGATGCGAGGGTTTTTGGGAATTTAGCAATATTACAATATTGGTTTAAAGGTAATAAGAATATTAATTTCAAAGTATATTAAACAATGGTTATTCAAGTTAGAGTTGATAAAGTATAGTAATTGAGGAAGAGTTAGCCAAACAGAGTTATTCAGGAAAGTTTCCATCGTGTACGACTGCTAGCGTAATTCGCAGGGCTGCAGATAGCCTATGGCGGTCGGATGTTTCCTGAGGGAATCAGGCGTAACCATTGTGATCGCTGCGATCTAGAGTCGAGCGAATGGAGTTAAGTCGAGTATTAGTTAATAGGAGAAATCAAGTCAAGTTTGTCGAGTTAAATAAGTCGAGTTAGTCGAGTTAGAGTTAATCAATCAAAGTAAATTTGTTAAAGTTAGTCAAAAGGGAATTTGGTTAAATATATTTTAAAAGAAGTCGAGTTGTGCCAAATACTGAATCAGAAACTCGTTGTGTTCACACTATTGTTATTTGATAGTTAAAACACCGACTATCAAACCAGACCAATACGATTGTTGGTTCGGGAAGTCCGGGATTGAATTCTATTCGAAAACCATTCCGACCATCAAATACGTGAAGACGTCGATCGAAGACGGAGCAAGTGAAGACCGTGGATCTTCATAAGCGGAAGGACTACTTGTTGAATTTCTCTGGCCTGCAACCAGAGTTATTTTGATTTGTGATTTTGTCGTGGTTGAAATCCACGGGTTGCAAGGACTTCTCGCTACTGATCCATGGGGTGGTTCCTATATGAGATGCAGTAGGAGAGTACCTTCGGTTCATCCTGTTCCTGGATGACTTGTATGGACGGATGTCTGACAGAGTATTTCCAAAGGAATTACATGCGTTGATTTCTCCAAACGTACGATAGTTGACGGCGGAGAAATGGTTATTCTCTAGCCAGATAGCTAGAGTATGTTTGTGGACGTCAATCAAGTGTGATCTGGCGGATCTGACAATGTGGCATTCAAAGTGAATGATGACCAGATGTTCTGGAGATAAGATTCTTGCCTCAAGCCTCATCAACCGGGAAATGACAAAAATCGGGCAGGCAGCATGGCTATGTGGGTCGCACCCATTAGGATGTATGATCACCTATCTAGAGAAATTCCTATTGCTTCTTTATCTATTCGATGCTGACCCTATTCGGGTGGCGGTTGCTGATCCCAACCGTCGGTGATATACATTCGATACACTCAAGCGAAATGAGTGGTCGGTCATGTGAGGGCCGGGTTGCAAGATGTTCTTGTTGAACCCAGTGTATTCGCCTCTAGAGATACACGTGCGGAAGGTGGACCCATACCTTGT
Organism: Allium sativum; assembly: GCA_030737875.1. Classification (NCBI taxonomy): domain Eukaryota; kingdom Viridiplantae; phylum Streptophyta; class Magnoliopsida; order Asparagales; family Amaryllidaceae; genus Allium; species Allium sativum. The sequence goes on from CM060918.1 coordinate 899,681,372, forward strand.
CAAGTTGGAATCCAATACCCAATAAGCGCCCACGGGTTTCGATTGTATACTATATATGTGGAGCGTGAGATGCAAGCGTTCCTCTAGATTGCTAATTACTTGTAATTAGACATTATGATAATATCAGATCAAAGTATGATTTCAAAATGGTTTTGGGTTATAGTAAGGTAAAAACCATCTGTGTTTATGTGTGGACTGGTCTTACTATTATCCTTTTGTTTCGAAAAGGATTTCCAAAGTTAAACAAGTGCGTGTGTGATGTGAATTTATCACTGATAGTATTCCAGACTGACCCGGTGTATTTTTGTTTTAAATCAAATGTGCTCGGGTCAGACCGAGTATGTTCCAGGTTAGGTTTCGCTTGGAGATTCAGGAGCTGGAGGCAGGTGGCTTCACCGTTAGTTATATACAGATACTTTTCCGCTGTGCAGTTATATGTGTGCGCTGATGATTGGTATGTATACAGAGTTCTTTTGTATAAAGGTATTTGATATTATATTTTATTCATTCCGCTGTGAGATTCTGATGTGTTCTTCTTCTTTCTTCTATTCTAATATTTCTTTCTTTTCTTATCTCATCCTCTAACTTCTTTCTCATGACAATCCAGTGTTTTCGGTGCTTGGAGGATCGGTATAAGATACGGTCATGGTATTTATATCGATTTTCGAGGCCGAAAATCTTGGGTCGTTACAGTGGTATCAGAGCTATTGGTTTAATGATTAACCTTGGCTCTGTGGTGACTCAATAGAGATGGGGTTAGTAACACCCTAGATTGAGTTTGAGTAGATATACGAGAGAGCGTATTTGTGATTTGATATAAAATTATTTTTAATGATTATTTTTGCCCAATTTTATTTTATAATAAATAAAGGTAAAAGTTATTATAGTATGGGCAATCATCTTGATTGGTTAATGTTGGTTGGATGATATGTTTGTAGTGTATGGTTGATTGCTTGAATATAACCTGAACTTGAAATAGATAGACTTGGTTGAAAAACCAAAGATGAAATAAACAAGTTGGGTAATCAATCCAAATTTAACAGATCTGAATGGATAATTTAAGAAATAAGCGAAGTGATATAAATAATTATAATCTCGTGTGGGTTGAACTGTGTATATAATTGGTTGGTGTGGAATGATATGGATGTATCGAACATAATTGACATTTGTTGATAACTGATAAGTTTGTTTGAGTTGAGAACAGGTGTAAAGTGCCAGTTCAGCTTTAAACCCAACCGAAGGAGAAAATCTGGAGTTATTTGAATCCAGTTGAGTAGAGTTGCAAAATCAATTAAGCAGGCTCAAATAAATATATCGCTTATTGCATAATAACGCTCGCCAAAAGGTACGCTTACGCAAATATGTAGTTTTGGGTTTTGTTTGGATTTTGGGATTTGATTTTGAATTTTCCGACCATGAGAGTCGATGTATACATATTTCTTGAACCTGCAATATTGCAGATGTCCCTCCGTACAGGGGAGACTCTGCCGAAATTTTCCCAGAATTTAAGGAGTTAGAAAATTTTTGAAAATTTTTGGGAAATTCTTTTGCTTGAAATAAATTGGTTTTAAAACCAATAGGGTCAGTTTGAAAATAAATTCGAGTTTTAAATTTTATTATTTTTGGAAAGACAATAATAGACGACATTTCTTCTACCTTAGCAATTTCGAGGACGAAATTATTTTAAGGGGGAAGGAATGTAACGACCCGTATTTTTCTGCCAATTTAATTGGATTATTTTAAATATTTTAATAATTTAAAATATTTGTTTGAGGTTGAATAATCGAATTTAACGATTATATTGTGGATATATTATTTAAAATAAATAATAAATACTATTTTTATTTTCCAAAATATGGGAAATTGTCGAATTTGAACTATATTGTGATGGGACAGTTTAAAGTGGTCAAATATTGTTTATACTGAAATTTTAGTGACAATTCGTTTTGAAAACGACGACGAATATATATAGTTTATAATTTAATTAAATAACGAGCTGCAGCGGCGCGGTAGTTCGCGATTTGGCATTTTGAACTTCAATTGGTCGTACCGGGTTCAAAATAAGTCGGATTTCCTCGAAACAAGAAACGTTGGGACCAGTTTGACAATATCTTCCCAACGACAGAGAAAAATCCAGTTTTCGTCGTGTAGATTTTGTTTTATGTCCAAATCAAATTTTGGGAAAAGCAGCGCCAGAATTCCTTTTATATATATAGCGCTGTAGTTATATAAAATAATGGTTTTTAAATATTTTAAACATCGAATTGGCTTGAAATTCAACCCGGGATATTTTTCCTTGATAATACATCAAATTCTGGTCGTGTATGGCCAACTGCAATATTTTGATAATATTATATTGAAGTACTTTAAAATTGGGTTATTTTATTCAAAATTGGCCAGTTCAAAAGGGACATTTTTCAAACGACCTCTGTTTTCGATGAAACAAATTTTGTTGGGACCGTATCGATAAACCATTGCCAGATTTTCAGACGGCGCGTCAATCGGGGTTATTCTGTGAGCGTGGCAAAATAAAATGTAAAATAAATCGATCAATTTGGACGTGTACAAGCGCTATTTGAGCATACGTGCACGGAATTCGACGAAACAAGTTTCGTTAGGACCGTATCATCGAAATATACTATGCCGTCCAGTTGCGTCATGAACGGGGTTCGTATGTGAGCGCAGCAGCGAATAAACGATATTCGAAATAGCGATAGGTACGAAATAAAAATCGTCAGTCAGTGTCAGACATCACATCAACTTAAAATAATATTTTTCCACTCTATATAAACCCTTCCCCTCCATTTTTCCAGCCCACCTCATTTCTAGCTTGGTAATTTTGCAAATAAGTCCACTTTTACAAAATCAATTATATTTTCCAATCCGTGATGAATTCATGAGAGGTACCAAAGCAAAAGTTGTAGATCGGGAGGTTGTCTACCTATAGCAGAAAGTTGGGGTGGATCCGACAAGTGTGGTGGTCGGAATCGGGGTTACAAGTCAGAAAACCACTTTCGGTTTTGGCAGAAATTGGAGAGATTCGCTTGATTTCAGGTGACGGGACTTTGGGGCTTTCGAAGAGGGGAGATGGGGCTTTGTTTTGGTGGTGGTCTCGGGTCCCAATGTTGCCTGTGGTGGTCGGGACAGCGAGTTGATCGGAGATGTGCTGTTTTGGGGTTTTTCTTCAAGTAGCAGTCGGAGTTTGGCTAATTCCGGCGAAGTCTGTCGCCGAGGATGTCGGGGGCTATGGTGGGGTGAAGCGCCGAAGCAAGGGGGGTCGGATGGTGGTGGACCGCGACGCTGGAATGGTCGGGAGGAGGCGCGGTTCATCGTTGAACGGATTTGGGCATAATTCGAAATTCCGGCGACGGGATCGGTTTTGGGGCTCGCCAGTTCTGGCGACGGGGGTACACGGAGGCGGGGTCATGGCGATGGGTTCAGATGGGTCTCCGGTGGTCGCCGTCGATGGTGATGGAGGGTTTCCCCGTTCGTGCTTTTGAAGAAGGAAAGGGAAGTCGGGGAAAGAAACTGGTGTGGAAGAGAAAACGCGTGGTGAGGAAAATGGAAAACGCAGGGGGAGGCTGACAGGGCGCTGATGTGGGAAGGAGGGTTGACCAGAATTAAAAGGTGATTAAATTACTTAATTTAATTATAATTCTAGTATATTTTCCAAACCGTAAAACAGCGATAACTCTCGCATACGTGGACGAAATTTAACGAAACAAGATCCGTTGGGATCGCAGGGACGAGATCTACGCGATGGCACTGACTAGGAGTCAATCCGACACCGTTGAAAAATCAGCTATTTTTGGACGAATGGTTCAAATTAAAAGCGACAAACGCATCAACCCTTGACCAGAACAAACTCTGGTGAGTTGATTCTCACACCTTCTGGAATATTGTGATGTGGTAAAGTCACAGTTAAATATAATTTACAGTTAACAGTTTAAATTGGCTGATTGGATGCGATGGATGCAAGTTGCTTGTTATTGGTTGATGGTTGCAGTTAATTATATTCTGCCAATTGTTTAACTCGTATATTGTTATCAACTGACATCTATGATGCAGAGAAGGACAGGTTGGAGGGATCCGACCGGATTCCTCAAATAAACTGTATTTTTGGTTGTTGTGTACATATGTAGATAGTTTACATTGACTGACGTCAAAACTGGTTCAAATGTGGATAGGTTGAATATATATATATATACAACCATCGTTGTTGTGGTTAAAGTCAATTGTTTGTGTTGACTAAGTAAAAGGGGCAGTAGTGGTCTAGTCGTAGTATTTTAACTTTGTTTTCCGTCAGGGGGAATTGATGGGGTTAAGGTTATAAATATACTTATAACCGAATTAAAGTTATTCAACTATTTTATACGAGTAATGAAATTGGGAATTGAAATTAAATATATTTAAATCGAGTTATTAAGAGAATTTAGTTAAATGGTTTTGATCAGTTGAGAAGCAGAAATCAAGATATTACATAGGTTGTTAAAAAGGGAAATTTATTGTTTTCAAACGATTAAAATGTGACTTAAATTAAATAAGTTAATTAATTAATTTAAGAAAGGGGAAATGACAATTTGAATTCAGCTAATTGTTAACTGATGAGTATGGTTGGGTATCCACCGTATTTGAGTAAAATAGCCGAAGAGATATATGGGTTTAAATATCCGTTAAAGTGTAACGAGTAGCGTTGGACATTAGTTAATCTTTGGTTAACTATAATCTAAAGGGATAGTTGAATTGGTTATTGTAAATAACCTTGATTATTATCGAGTAAGCTTGTAAACATGATAAAAATGCTATTTTGGGTTAAGATTAAAGTTAACTATATTTTTATATAGTAGAGGTCAAAGCAAACTATTCTTTAATTTAAAATGATTTAAAGTAGTGAATTTAATTTAATGTCAAACAAGGATTTTATTAAATGGACTTGTAAACACAAGTTCGAACAAGATTTGATAAAAGGGGATTTAAAATTAACAAGTGGTCGACCGACGAGGGAGTTTAGCCAAAGTGGCGATGAAGGTTTATTATAAAATGTCCAAGTAGATGGAATCAAATCATTTGACGAGAGATTTACATCATAAGTAAAAGGGTTAAAGTGAAAGAATACTTGAAGATTAAGTGATGTTTTAAGGAATGTTCACTTAAATAAAGTAATTAAGTAAAGACTTTAACGAGGATTTCAAATAAAAGATGGGTTTTAAACACCAGATTGAAATCCAAAAAGGGAATCGAAGGGGAAATGTGATTGTGTCATTAGTGGTTAAACTAATATTATTCTAAGGTGAAAAGGTTGTCGACTAAGGTCTGAGAGGTAACAAAAATACTCCAACTTGGTTGGCATCTCTATTATCAAGGAATAGTATTAGTTGGGAACGAGTGAAGAGTTGAGATTGGTTTTATCCTACATGAGGAATATCAGACTTTGATGCGAGGGTTTTTGGGAATTTAGCAATATTACAATATTGGTTTAAAGGTAATAAGAATATTAATTTCAAAGTATATTAAACAATGGTTATTCAAGTTAGAGTTGATAAAGTATAGTAATTGAGGAAGAGTTAGCCAAACAGAGTTATTCAGGAAAGTTTCCATCGTGTACGACTGCTAGCGTAATTCGCAGGGCTGCAGATAGCCTATGGCGGTCGGATGTTTCCTGAGGGAATCAGGCGTAACCATTGTGATCGCTGCGATCTAGAGTCGAGCGAATGGAGTTAAGTCGAGTATTAGTTAATAGGAGAAATCAAGTCAAGTTTGTCGAGTTAAATAAGTCGAGTTAGTCGAGTTAGAGTTAATCAATCAAAGTAAATTTGTTAAAGTTAGTCAAAAGGGAATTTGGTTAAATATATTTTAAAAGAAGTCGAGTTGTGCCAAATACTGAATCAGAAACTCGTTGTGTTCACACTATTGTTATTTGATAGTTAAAACACCGACTATCAAACCAGACCAATACGATTGTTGGTTCGGGAAGTCCGGGATTGAATTCTATTCGAAAACCATTCCGACCATCAAATACGTGAAGACGTCGATCGAAGACGGAGCAAGTGAAGACCGTGGATCTTCATAAGCGGAAGGACTACTTGTTGAATTTCTCTGGCCTGCAACCAGAGTTATTTTGATTTGTGATTTTGTCGTGGTTGAAATCCACGGGTTGCAAGGACTTCTCGCTACTGATCCATGGGGTGGTTCCTATATGAGATGCAGTAGGAGAGTACCTTCGGTTCATCCTGTTCCTGGATGACTTGTATGGACGGATGTCTGACAGAGTATTTCCAAAGGAATTACATGCGTTGATTTCTCCAAACGTACGATAGTTGACGGCGGAGAAATGGTTATTCTCTAGCCAGATAGCTAGAGTATGTTTGTGGACGTCAATCAAGTGTGATCTGGCGGATCTGACAATGTGGCATTCAAAGTGAATGATGACCAGATGTTCTGGAGATAAGATTCTTGCCTCAAGCCTCATCAACCGGGAAATGACAAAAATCGGGCAGGCAGCATGGCTATGTGGGTCGCACCCATTAGGATGTATGATCACCTATCTAGAGAAATTCCTATTGCTTCTTTATCTATTCGATGCTGACCCTATTCGGGTGGCGGTTGCTGATCCCAACCGTCGGTGATATACATTCGATACACTCAAGCGAAATGAGTGGTCGGTCATGTGAGGGCCGGGTTGCAAGATGTTCTTGTTGAACCCAGTGTATTCGCCTCTAGAGATACACGTGCGGAAGGTGGACCCATACCTTGTCAAGTTGGAATCCAATACCCAATAAGCGCCCACGGGTTTCGATTGTATACTATATATGTGGAGCGTGAGATGCAAGCGTTCCTCTAGATTGCTAATTACTTGTAATTAGACATTATGATAATATCAGATCAAAGTATGATTTCAAAATGGTTTTGGGTTATAGTAAGGTAAAAACCATCTGTGTTTATGTGTGGACTGGTCTTACTATTATCCTTTTGTTTCGAAAAGGATTTCCAAAGTTAAACAAGTGCGTGTGTGATGTGAATTTATCACTGATAGTATTCCAGACTGACCCGGTGTATTTTTGTTTTAAATCAAATGTGCTCGGGTCAGACCGAGTATGTTCCAGGTTAGGTTTCGCTTGGAGATTGAGGAGCTGGAGGCAGGTGGCTTCACCGTTAGTTATATACAGATACTTTTCCGCTGTGCAGTTATATGTGTGCGCTGATGATTGGTATGTATACAGAGTTCTTTTGTATAAAGGTATTTGATATTATATTTTATTCATTCCGCTGTGAGATTCTGATGTGTTCTTCTTCTTTCTTCTATTCTAATATTTCTTTCTTTTCTTATCTCATCCTCTAACTTCTTTCTCATGACAATCCAGTGTTTTCGGTGCTTGGAGGATCGGTATAAGATACGGTCATGGTATTTATATCGATTTTCGAGGCCGAAAATCTTGGGTCGTTACACAAACTTTCTGAAATTCGATTGAAGTTGTTCGATGTCGCCTCGTTTATAAACGACGGGAGGTCAGAATTTGATGAAATGTGTTGGAATCCTCTTGACGAGAAGCTTCGCATAGAGACCAATTTTGCCTAATTCTGAGGATGTTGAATTTTGCCGAAAACCGATCTTTTGGATCCAATAAAGTCAAACCTCTGTGAGAACTCTTATCTCACTCAATCTATATTTATAGTTATTATTTGTTTTCATTAATAAATGTAGTTTAATGTCTGTGATGAAATTTTGTGGATTATTTTTGTGGCATACATTATTTGTTATGTATTGATGTTTGGGGATGCAATGTTTGAATTGGTGAATATGTAACATATCAATTGATGTCACCTTATTTATGATTCTTAAAATATGTTACACGGCCATATATGAGTTACCTGACTCATACATGTTGATTGGGTTGATATTTTCACACATCGCCCAAGTGCACAAATAATACATTATTATTTGAATGTTGTTTGAACGTTATTTTAACGTTGTTTGAATGTTATGTGGTTGAGATGTATAATGAATGTTATTATTGAATACATGGACTGTTTGAAATCCATTAATTAACGGTATCTGATTTGGGTCTCATTCCAATTCAGAAAAGAAATTTGTCAAATAAATATTTATAGTAAAAATTATCCTTTTTATCGAACATTAAAAAAAATAGGAATTTGTCCAAATAAGATTTATAATAAAATTATTCCTTTTATTATAAATAAGAACATGTCTATTGTCATATCTTGAATAACTATGAAAATAATCTTTTTATTTTATTTAGAAAATATGTTTAGTGTCATATTTTCATTAACGCTAAAAATCATTCTTTTATTTTCATTTATAAACATGAAAATGAACATAAAGTAGTTGACGCTAAAAACGAACCTTTATTTTCATTTAGAAATATGCAAATGAACATATTTTGTTGACGCTAAAAGTTATGCGAATGAATATATTTTGTTGACGTTGAAGATTATTCCTTTTATCGTAACATAAAAAGATTTGCATCAAAAGATTATTCTTTTATCGTAGTTACAGTGCATAAAAATGATAAAAAAAAATCATCATTCTTTCATTGTCACCAAAGAACATGAAAAATGATTTGCATAAAAAAAATCATTCTTTATTGTCATGTAAGTACATAAAAGTGATTCGCATTAAAAAGTTAATCTTTTTATATCATGTAAGAATATGAAATATGTTGTAAAATAAAAAGTTAATCTTTTTATTTAAAGTAAGAACATAAAATATGTTTTTAATATAAAAAGTTCTATCTTTTTAATGTCATGAAGAAACATAAAATGATTTGCATTAAAAAATTCAACTTTTTAATGTCATAAAGGAACATGAATTTGTTTACATTAAGAATTTATCTTTTTAATGTCGGAACGTGAATTTGTTTACCTTAAGAATTTATCTTTTTAATGTCATGTAGGAATATTTTAATTTAATATTCAGTTAATGGAATTAATTAAAGTTGATTTAGAAAGATTACCTCTTTACTGTCAATAGGTTAAGATAAGAAGATTTGATTTCAAAATTTGAACATTTTGAAAGATTACATTTTACTTGTCATTAATTGGTAATAAATAGATTTGATTTCAAAATTTGAACGTTTTGAAAGATTACATTTTACTTGCCATTAAGTGGCAATAAATAAATTTGATTTCAAAATTGAGCGTTGGAAAGATCATTATTGTTGTTTTAATAAATGGAAGGTTCAAATCTTTATAAAGATTTGAAAAGATAAGTTAAGGCATTTGAAAGCACGACATATTAGAATTAAAGAATAACCTAAAATTAAGATTCTTTAATGGAAAGGATATTTTCAAATAATATGTTTGGACAAATTAATTATAATTATAAAATTATAATTGTACTTGGACACGAGGTTAGGTCACATTTGTGGTGGAAGTCTGCCCGGAACCAACCGGCATATCCAGCAACCACAAATGTTGGGCCTAATGTGAGAGGTCCAAGTGCGCAAATACGAATTGGGCCCAGACACGAGGTTAAGCCCAACTTGTGGGATAAGTCTGCCCAGAACCAACCGGCATATCCAGCATTCACAAGTGGCAGGCTTAATGTGAGGGGTCTAGCCCAATATAAAATATAAATGAATAAGAAAATGAACTGGGCTATTTAATTTGTTTAAAATAGCAACGCCATTTTAACCCGAGCGTATTAATCGATCTATTTTGTCCATTTTATAATGCAAATTAAAAGGGCTAACTTCAAAATTAATATTTTGGAAATAATATTATTTTAATATGATAATAGATAGAATATCCAATTGAAAATAAAGACTGAATTGAAGGTAAAGATTTGATATTACATTTTTCAGTATAATAAAGACGGATTGAAAATATTACATTTTTCAATGTAATAAAGAATGAATTGAAAATATTACAATTTTTAATGAAATAAAGGTTGAATTAAAAAGATTACATCAAAAGATTCCATTTTTTTAAGATTGATTACATTAGAAAGAATACATTTTTATAGTTCAATTGTTTCATTAAAAAGATTAGCTAATAAGAATGACATTTTCACTATAATACGGTTTTCAAGTATGATTTGCATTAAAAAGAATTTGATGTTAAAATATGATTTGTGATTTAGAAATCCTTTAATTAAAATTTAATAGAAATTTCTAAAGAGAAGCTTTCTAATTCAACATATATTAAATTAGAATTGAAGGAAGAATTGGATTTTGCGTTGTCGTGAACGGTGTCTTTAATAACACTGTTCTTAAACCGCGATTAGAAAAGAATAAATCTTTTAAATAAGAGTTAATGAATTTTCCAATCACTATTTAAATTAGAATTAAATAGTAAATATAAGTTTGGGAAAGATAAATCTTTTAATTAATATTATTAGAGTTTCCAATTATACTTAGTAATTGGAATAAATTGAAATGTAAATTTGGTTTATCGTGAACTATGTTTTTTTTAACGACATTCGTTCTTTAACCCGATTTACAGTGAAAGTATAATTTGGAATTTTTAAATCTTTTATTTGGATTTAATGGAAATTTTCCAAAGTAAAGAATTCCAATTAAATAAAATAAATCGGAATTGAATGGAATTCGATTGGTTAATAATTGAGATGAACTTCTGTGGATGAAGACTGTTACTATATATGGGATTTAAAAGGCTTTGCCATTATTCCATTTATATTATTAGTCTGATACAGAAATTTGTATCGATTATATATTGATCTAATTTCAGTAAAGATTTCATATTTTATGGAAGATGATCTTGGGTTCATCGTGAACTGTGTTTTAAATGACACAAGTTCTTTAACCCAATTAAAGATAAGAATTATTTCTTAAAATTGATTATCATTAAATAATGATTGTTGATATGAAAACTAAATTGGAGTCTTAATAAATTCTTAATTGGATTGAATAGATAAATTCAAAGGATTTTATCTTTGATAAATTTAGTGGGAATCTTTCCCTAAAAATAAGAGTATTTTATTAAAAAGTATATTCTGAATTGGAATGAGGTGTTGGTTGTGTTTTTATATAGCACTTGATTATAAAATACGCGAATTATTCAGAAAGACCGGGTTTAACCCATTCTGATTAATTACTACGACGATGAAGAGTCGAAGATGAAGACGGTGACTGAAGACCGGAGATCTTCACATCGTTTGGGTGATTACTGATATCTTGATTGGACCGTACACCCAAGACGAAGGAAAAGTGGTGATCATCCAAACGTATTTGGAGATCGACCGGATATGCGAGGTATAAGGTGCCTCCGGTTTCATTCAGACCCAGAACGGACTTGTAAATGGATTGTATGTCTGACGTTGTATTCCTTTATACTGTATTCGTTGATCTCTGCTAAATATATATCTGTTTGGTGTTCAACACCCTTCTCTAAGACATACGAGCTTAGAGGTTATATATTGGTAGAAATCAATGGTATGGTATGGATTGACAATATGGCATGCCAAGATGCAATGATCAAGGCTTTTGTTGAAAAGCAGGGCCTTGTGGGAGGATCAAAGCATAGCCCATTACGGCATAGCTTTGTGTATAGCGTGACTTCGCGGACCTCACACCCCGGTGTGAACCAGAAACGGGATGGACCTCCGGGAAATGGACATATGCTGGTTTCTAGCTAGGAGTGGTGTCAGCGACCTACCAGCCCTGGCACTTTACTCATGTGGATGTTTCTTATTATTACTTGATGGATAAAGAGGCGCCTCGGATATATGTATATCGGTGGTTGCAGAGGCTTACGTGCCCAAGATCACTATGAGGTTCAATAGAACCGGCTAGCATATCGTTTACGGCATAACTAATCGTCGACGGATGACCGGCCCCGAGGATCTGGGTGCAGTTGCGGCTGAGACCTGAGGCAAGAGCTAGAGTGTCTCGAATTAGCACAGGATAATCCCTTTGCCTTGGTTCACAGATGGAATCCAACTTCCAATACGACATTTTGCGGTTTTGATTGTAGAACTAGTATGGCGACATGATATATGGTACCCATGCCGTCTATGATTGATACATTTATATTTGAAGTTGATTTCTTCACTTATATAGTAATAATAAAAGATCAAATTTCACGTATCAAGCATTATTTGGCTATTATAAGAGAAAAATCTATCCTCCGGCTTGCGCTTGCATTGTGTGATGGGACCTGAGTCTTATAATAGCTTCATTTTTCAAAAAGCATTGCGTTGTCTTATGCACTGGTTTTCTCGGGAGTAAACCCGTTCTGCTTTAGCGGCGTGGTCCCTTGATTTACCCAACTTTAAGATAAAAGATTAATAACTGTTTTTAGTTCTCACACCAGTCCCATGACTGACCTGGAGTTTATTGTTTTAACCTAAACTCTGGGTGCCCATATTTTCTACACGGGCAGCTAGTAGTTTTGGTTTTGCAGATATTATATTCACAGGATCCTGATCTACAGCAGAAGCGATATTCGGGAAGCTCTGTATCCGTGTATTTCTTTCAGTTGTGTTTTGTATTATTTTCCGCTGCTATTTAAATGTAATTTAAACTCTGATATTGTATTCCCAATGTATATCATTTATTCATACTCTGAATATTCTTGTACTCTGATGTAATTGTTGTAACAGCAATAAAATGTTCTTCTGTTTTGTGTTCTGATGTGTGTTGTTCTCAAAGCAATCCGGGCTTTCCTTTATGGAGAAGTTTGGGTCGTTTCATTTGGTATCAGAGCTTTGGTTTACAAAGCTTGAGAACAAGACACATTAGAACCGAACAAAAGAATTCATCAGAAATTGGATTAGTAATATCCAATAAGAATAACTCGTTAGAGATGGGATCAGTAGTATCCTAGAACGAGTGTGAAGAGTATTAATTTTAAATAAATAAGAAAACAAATTTAGTTTTGAAAATTTTATCTTAATATGCGTATTTGATGTATTATTATATTTTAATTTGGACAATCGAGTATATAAAGATTTTGGATATACGAGTAATTAACGGATATTCGAAGTTTTAATATACTGGATAGATATAGAATCACACTGTAGTCGCCCGAAGATGATTCTGATGATTGATGCATCATCATCAGAGTTTATGTTCGAGTTTCGAAAGTGGTATCTCTATATATTTCCATTGACTGGTGTGAGAACCAAAACTAGATAGGGTATATTGTTGTGATTTGCACTGAAATATGATTTTTGACTATATGTATATAAAAAAAATATTTGAAAGGTTAATCACCCAATTGATTACTGGTTGTGTTTGATAATTAGTTTAACTAATAAAATTATTAGAATGATAATTAATAAAAACCAGTATATAATGATAAATTTAACTAGACTGAATTTAATATTGAACTAAATTGAAAATTTAAAATAATGAAAGTTGAGTTGATTTATAAAACAACTTTTAACTCTATTCCTTTTCGAGGACGAAAAGATTTTAAGTGGGGGAGACTGTAACAACCCGTATTTTTCAAAAAGATAAAATTTAGTGAATAATGGTAAGAATTTAATTTTTTTTAAAGATATATAAATTGTATGATAAAATTTTCAACATAAATTATCAAAATAAAATATCTGTTTAATTTATTTGAAGGGCATTTGATAAAATAGCTTATATAAAATTATCATAGTTGGGATAACCATAAATAATTTATTCCAACTATTATACGCGCATTATTGTTGCTTAGATCTCAAACATTCCATAATTGTTTTATCACAGGCATTTATGTATCTGTTTTCAAATAATACCTTTAATTTATTTTACAGAAAAATGATACTTTAAATATATGTGTGATGGATTTATTTCGTTTAATAGCAAATGAGATTATTTAAAGCAGATAATATTTATGTAGTATTTGAATTGTAAATCTATTGAAATTATGAAATAAATTTATATATATAAAAAAAAAACGAATATGCACTTTCAAATAATTCTGTGGTATAATTTTAATAAATTTATTTGAATTATCAACTTTATTTGTACCTATTAGAGGATGATTAGATGTTTAATAATGGAATTTGTTACCATATTTTAAAAATTTACGTTCCTTCTTATCAAATAAAGGAAGGCATTTAATGGCATCCACAACTTTTTTTTTTCTCCATTCATGGTCTATGAAAAACATGGTCAACTAATTTTTTTTTTTTTGGAAGGGAATATGTGTAATCTAAAATTTATGGCAGATACTTTCTGAATAGTTGGTAAACTTACAAATTGTAATTTCAAATTTTTATTCATACTACGTTGTTGGATGTTAAATTATCTTCTAATAACATTCCATATTTTGAGGTTCCTTTTTGTCAATCGAATGAATTAAAGCTAGTTATGTGATGTACTAATTAAACAACTTGAAGGCTACAAATGACTCAACATGCCCCTTTCTATTTATACACACACATACATACTTATATGTAGACTTTGCACAACTGATAGATAATTAAGATCTTCAATGGTTATTAGTTTCTTGATTTACAAATATTTTACATCATTTGGCAATCTCAAATTAAGCAAACAAACTTATATAGCTGAATTGAATGTTGTAGCTGAAAAATATCACTTGATGTTCATGAATGTTCTTTATTAATGTTATTTTATATTTGTGTTAAATGTCTTTATGTTTTTTTTAAGAAATATTATGTCATTCTTAATAATATAGAAAAATTGTGCTTGCACATCAAGGCAAACATGTCTCATTTAGTGAAATCATGTTTCATATTTGTGCTGATTTTGAAATATGTCACATGGCAAAATTTATTCCAATCTGCCTAAAATTGGATTGGCAATTAGTCAAATTTTTGGAAACATTTTATTTGGCTGATTTGGCTATGAAATTTTTATGTGTATATATTTGTGATGGCTATGAAATTATAATCCACGTATCATTAAAGTTGATATTATTATGGCATATTATTTTCACCTTAATTTCAATACGGCATATATTCAAATGATGGATGTTAAATTGTACTGTTTGATTACACTTCATTATATGTTAATATATAAGAAACAATTAATTCTTTCATTAAAGATATTAATTATATGTTATTACCACGCATGTATTTTTTTTTGGAAATACTATGCCATTTATATTATATAAATTAAATTATTCTTGTTGTTTTTATCGTGTGTATGTTAATTATAAGAATATGGTAGTTTGTCACCTATTGACATTAATTTGGAGAGAATACATTTATTAGGGAAAACGTATTAATTTGGCATTTATGAGGATTCATGTTAATTTAGAAGAAAAACATGTAATTAAATGTTTACGTTTATTACAAGGTTAATTCCGAAAATATTATTAATAAAGGAGCAATTAGTGGTTGGAAACATAAGTGGCTGCATAAAAGTCACAAAACGTATGAAATTTAAAAGGGCGATTTGGACTTAAATGTAATTAAAAATAGCGACATCAGGTTTAAATAAAAAGGGGTCTAATAACCTAGGGACTTAATTAGAATTTGCTAACTCATATATAATATCCTATTCACCTAACCCTAACCTAATTCTAAAACCAAAATCTAAGTTCCTTCTTCCACCTCTTTGCAATGATGGCTCCTCTCTTCACAAAATACAAGATATAAATCAAATTTCTCCAAATCATAGCAAATTATATATCAAAACGAAGGTCTCGATGATATGAAGCTACGGATACCATTAGTTTTGTCACACAACGCTCGGATTCGCCAAAATTTTGGATCAAACTTTCTGAAATTCGATTGAAGCTGTTCGATGTCGCCTCAGTTTCTAAACGACGGGAGGTCAGAATTTGATGAAATGCGTTGGAATCCTCTTGACGAGAAGCTTCACATAGAGACCAATTTTGCCTAATTCTGAGGATGTTGAATTTAGCCGAAAACCGATCTTTTGGATCCAATAAAGTCAAACCTCTGTGAGAACTCTTATCTCACTCAATCTATATTTACAGTTATTATTTGTTTTCATTAATAAATGTAGTTTAATGTCTGTGATGAAATTTTGTGGATTATTTCTGTGGCATACATTATTTGTTATGTATTGATGTTTGGGGATGCAATGTTTTAATTGGTGAATATGTAACATATCAATTGATGTCACCTTATTTATGATTCTTAAAATATGTTACACGGCCATATATGAGTTACCTGACTCATATATGTTGATTGGGTTGATATTTTCACACATCGCCCAAGTGCACAAATAATACATTATTATTTGAATGTTGTTTGAACGTTATTTTAACGTTGTTTGAATGTTATGTGGTTGAGATGTATAATGAATGTTATTATTGAATACATGGATTGTTTGAAATCCATTAATTAACGGTATTTGATTTGGGTCTCATTCCAATTCAGAAAATAAATTTGTCAAATAAATATTTATAGTAAAAATTATCCTTTTTATCGAACGTTAAAAAAAATAGGAATTTGTCCAAATAAGATTTATAATAAAATTATTCCTTTTATTATAAATAAGAACATGTCTATTGTCATATCTTGAATAACTACGAAAATAATCTTTTTATTTTATTTAGAAAATATGTTTAGTGTCATATTTTCATTAACGCTAAAAATCATTCTTTTATTTTCATTTATAAACATGAAAATGAACATAAAGTAGTTAACGCTAAAAACGAACCTTTATTTTCATTTAGAAATATGCAAATGAACATATTTTGTTGACGCTAAAAGTTATGCGAATGAATATATTTTGTTGACGTTGAAGATTATTCCTTTTATCGTAACATAAAAAGATTTGCATCAAAAGATTATTCTTTTATCGTAGTTACAGTGCATAAAAATGATAAAAAAAAAAATCATCATTCTTTCATTGTCACCAAAGAACATGAAAAATGATTTGCATAAAAAAAAATCATTCTTTATTGTCATGTAAGTACATAAAAGTGATTCGCATTAAAAAGTTAATCTTTTTATATCATGTAAGAATATGAAATATGTTGTAAAATAAAAAGTTAATCTTTTTATTTAAAGTAAGAACATAAAATATGTTTTTAATATAAAAAGTTCTATCTTTTTAATGTCATGAAGAAACATAAAATGTTTTGCATTAAAAAATTCAACTTTTTAATGTAATAAAGGAACATGAATTTGTTTACATTAAGAATTTATCTTTTTAATGTCGGAACGTGAATTTGTTTACCTTAAGAATTTATCTTTTTAATGTCATGTAGGAATATTTTAATTTAATATTCAGTTAATGGAATTAATTGAAGTGGATTTAGAAAGATTACCTCTTTACTGTCAATAGGTTAAGATAAGAAGATTTGATTTCAAAATTTGAACATTTTGAAAGATTACATTTTACTTGTCATTAATTGGTAATAAATAGATTTTATTTCAAAATTTGAACGTTTTGAAAGATTACAATTTACTTGTCATTAAGTGGCAATAAATAAATTTGATTTCAAAATTGAGCGTTGGAAAGATCATTATTGTTGTTTTAATAAATGGAAGGTTCAAATCTTTATAAAGATTTGAAAAGATAAGTTAAGGCATTTGAAAGCACGACATATTAGAATTAAAGAATAACCTAAAATTAAGATTCTTTAATGGAAAGGATATTTTCAAATAATATGTTTGGACAAATTAATAATAATTATAAAATTATAATTGTACTTGGACACGAGGTTAGGTCACATTTGTGGTGGAAGTCTGCCCGGAACCAACCGGCATATCCAGCAACCACAAATGTTGGGCCTAATGTGAGAGGTCCAAATGCGCAAATACGAATTGGGCCCAGACACGAGGTTAAGCCCAACTTGTGGGATAAGTCTGCCCGGAACCAACTGGCATATCCAGCATTCACAAGTGGCAGGCTTAATGTGAGGGGTATAGCCCAATATAAAATATAAATGAATAAGATAATGAACTGGGCTATTTAATTTGTTTAAAATAGCGATGCCATTTTAACCCGAGCGTATTTATCGATCTATTTTGTCCATTTTATAATGCATATTATAAGGGCTAATTTAAAAATTAATATTTTGGAAATAATATTATTTTAATATGATAATAGATAGAATATCCAATTGAAAATAAAGACTGAATTGAAGGTAAAGATTTGATATTACATTTTTCAATATAATAAAGCCAGATTGAAAATATTACATTTTTCAATGTAATAAAGAATGAATTGAAAATATTACAATTTTTAATGAAATAAAGGTTGAATTAAAAAGATTACATCAAAAGATTCCATTTTTTTTTAAGATTGATTGCATTAGAAAGAATACATTTTTATAGTTCAATTGTTTCATTAAAAAGATTAGCTAATAAGAATGACATTTTCACTATAATACGGTTTTCAAGTACGATTTGCATTAAAAAGAATTTGATGTTAAAATATGATTTGTGATTTAGAAATCCTTTAATTAAAATTTAATAGAAATTTCTAAAGAGAAGCTTTCTAATTCAACATATATTAAATTAGAATTGAAGGAAGAATTGAATTTTGCGTTGTCGTGAACGGTGTCTTTAATAACACTGTTCTTAAACCGCGATTAGAAAAGAATAAATCTTTTAAATAAGAGTTAATGAATTTTCCAATCACTATTTAAATTAGAATTAAATAGTAAATATAAGTTTGGGAAAGATAAATCTTTTAATTAATATTATTAGAGTTTCCAATTATACTTAGTAATTGGAATAAATTGAAATGTAAATTTGGTTTATCGTGAACTATGTTTTTTTAACGACATTCGTTCTTTAACCCGATTTACAGTGAAAGTATAATTTGGAATTTTTAAATCTTTTATTTGGATTTAATGGAAATTTTCCAAAGTAAAGAATTCCAATTAAATAAAATAAATCGGAATTGAATGGAATTCGATTGGTTAATAATTGAGATGAACTTCTGTGGATGAAGACTGTTACTATATATGGGATTTAAAAGGCTTTGCCATTATTCCATTTATATTATTAGTCTGATACAGAAATTTGTATCGATTATATATTGATCTAATTTCAGTAAAGATTTCATATTTTATGGAAGATGATCTTGGGTTCATCGTGAACTGTGTTTTAAATGACACAAGTTCTTTAACCCAATTAAAGATAAGAATTATTTCTTAAAATTGATTATCATTAAATAATGATTGTTGATATGAAAACTAAATTGGAGTCTTAATAAATTCTTAATTGGATTGAATAGAATAAATTCAAAGGATTTTATCTTTGATAAATTTAGTGGGAATCTTTCCCTAAAAATAAGAGTATTTTATTAAAAAGTATATTCTGGATTGGAATGAGGCGTTGGTTGTGTTTTTATATAGCACTTGATTATAAAATACGCGAATTATTCAGAAAGACCGAGTTTAACCCATTCTGATTAATTACTACGACGATGAAGAGTCGAAGATGAAGACGGTGACTGAAGACCGGAGATCTTCACATCGTTTGGGTGATTACTGATATCTTGATTGGACCGTACACCCAAGACGATGGAAAAGTGGTGATCATCCAAACGTATTTGGAGATCGACCGGATATGCGAGGTATAAGGTGCCTCCGGTTTCATTCAGACCCAGAACGGACTTGTAAATGGATTGTATGTCTGACGTTGTATTCCTTTATACTTTATTCGTTGATCTCTGCTAAATATATATATCTGTTTGGTGTTCAACACCCTTCTCTAAGACATACGAGCTTAGAGGTTATATATTGGTAGAAATCAATGGTATGGTATGGATTGACAATGTGGCATGCCAAGATGCAATGGTCAAGGCTTTTGTTGAAAAGCAGGGCCTTGTGGGAGGATCAAAGCATAGCCCATTACGGCATAGCTTTGTGTATAGTGTGACTTCGCGGACCTCACCCCCCGGTGTGAACCAGAAACGGGATGGACCTCCGGGAAATGGACATGTGCTGGTTTCTAGCTAGGAGTGGTGTCAGCGACCTACCAGCCCTGGCACTTTACTCATGTGGATGTTGCTTATTATTACTTGATGGATAAAGAGGCGCCTCAGATATATGTATATCGGTGGTTGTAGAGGCTTACGTGCCCAAGATCACTATGAGGTTCAATAGAACCGGCTAGCATATCGTTTACGGCATAATTAATCATCGACGGATGACCGGCCCCGAGGACCTGGGTGCAGTTGCGGCTGAGACCTGAGGCACGAGCTAGAGTGTCTCGAATTAGCACAGGATAATCCCTTTTCCTTGGTTCACAGATGGAATCCAACTTCCAATACGTCATTTTGCGGTTTTGATTGTAGAACTAGTATGGCGACATGATATATGGTACCCATGCCGTCTATGATTGATACATTTATATTTGAAGTTGATTTCTTCACTTATATAGTAATAATAAAAGATCAAATTTCACGTATCAAGCATTATTTGGCTATTATAAGAGAAAAATCTATCCTCCGGCTTGCGCTTGCATTGTGTGATGGGACCTGAGTCTTATAATAGCTTCATTTTTCAAAAAGCATTGCGTTGTTTTATGCACTGGTTTTCTCGGGAGTAAACCCGTTCTGCTTTAGCGGCGTGGTCCCTTGATTTACCCAACTTTAAGATAAAAGATTAATAACTGTTTTTAGTTCTCACACCAGTCCCATGACTGACCTGGAGTTTATTGTTTTAACCTAAACTCTGGGTGCCCATATTTTCTACACGGGCAGCTAGTAGTTTTGGTTTTGCAGATATTATATTCACAGGATCCTGATCTACAGCAGAAGCGATATTCGGGAAGCTCTGTATCCGTGTATTTCTTTCAGTTGTGTTTTGTATTATTTTCCGCTGCTATTTAAATGTAATTTAAACTCTGATATTGTATTCCCAATGTATATCATTTATTCATACTCTGAATATTCTTGTACTCTGATGTAATTGTTGTAACAGCAATAAAATGTTCTTCTGTTTTGTGTTCTGATGTGTGTTGTTCTCAAAGCAATCCGGGCTTTTTTCCTTTATGGGGAAGTTTGGGTCGTTTCAAAGATCATCAGTAATTATCCAAACAACGTGAAGACCTCTGGTCTTCCACCACCGTTTTCATCTTCGACTTATCGTCGAATCAGTTATTCAGAATGGGGTAAACCTAAACTTTCTGAATAACTCGCGTATATAATAAACAAGTGTTACACAAACACAACATACGCCTCATTCCAATTCATCAGTCACTAACCGTAAATTAGCAAGAGAATAATTCCCCAAATATTAACCCCGAAGGCCGAAACCGATATCAGATCAATATCCAAGAAACCATTCAACTTAGCTAACCTACAGCTAGTTTCTAAAATTCACATTCTTAGGGAAAGGTTCCCATTAATTTTATCAAAGATAAATTCTTTTAAATTTATTCTTTAATATTCCTTTGAATATCAATTCAAACTAGTCGGGATTAGCGAACCACATCGACTTAATCATTTATTTTATTTCCCAATCCCAACCTATTCATCCCATGAAGTAAAACTGGTAAAACTTCATATCTAACACCACGGTGTTATCGGTAAATTCAATTACCATTTCACGTTCAAATCTAATTAAAGATTTAATTATCGCCTGGGGCAAAACTGGTGATACTCCATTCTCGAACTTTTCAATCTAATTAAAGATTCATTGAAACTCCACTTAGTTTTAATCTTTCACTGGGTTAAAGAACCGATGTCATTTAAAACACGGTTCACGATAAACCCCAAAATCATATCACATTTCAATCAGTCCCTAACCATAAATTAGCAAGTGAGCAATTCCCTAAATATTAACCCCGAAGGCCGAAACCAACATCAGATCAATACCCAGGAAACCATTCAACTTAACTAATCTCTAGTTAGTTTCTGATTTTCTTAACTCTATTGGGTCTAAGAACTGTATTATTGAAGATACTATTCACGACAACACAAAATCATATTCCATTAATTATCGGGTTAAAGAACAGGTGTTATTTAAAACACCGTTCACGATAAACCCAAAAATCAATTCAAATTCAATTCCAATTAAATACCATTTAATCGGTACACTTCATTAAATCTAAATAAAAAGATTTAATCTTTTTCACAACTGGGTTTAAGAACACTGTTAATGAAGACACCATTCACGACAAACCCAAATCACATTTGATATTAAATACAAGACTCTGAATAGAAAATATATCGGCTTATATTCAATATCAACTTCTGCAACCAACAAATATCGTATTGGAAATAACGATATAAATTTATCTTCCAAATTTCCATAACGATATCTGTATAATCCCAAAATCCAACATCGAAATATTCCAAAGATAATTTCCATTCACATCCATTCCAATTCAATTATTGGAAATTCTGTTTATTTTCAAAAACCATTCCAAATCCACTTTATTTATTTTAAAAATAAATAGAATTATAATTCTAGTTCAAAACTAGTTCATTTCGATACAAATCTATTTTTATCCTTTCAAATTTGGAATTTTTCATCCTAATTCTTCATGAATCATTTCTTATGATTTTACACAAATTATTACTATTTTTAATAATTTTATCAAGGCTCGTACAGTCGATTTCTATCAATGGCCATCGAACTGCACTTACAGCGACCTTTTTCAAATTTGATTTGGACATAATTCCAAATCCAACCGTTAGATTTCAAATTTATAATATTCTTTAGAAAGCTCTTTTCGATACGAACCCAACGGTTCTGGTTTTAGGAGAATCCGACGGTCGGATCTCCCGTAATATCCATTCGAAATCAATGGTCGAAATTCGCGAACTACCGCGGCGCGACGCGTTCTATTCAGGCCGTTTGCAAAACGTATTATATTTCATCGATTTCCTTTCAAAATGTATTTTATAAATCGTTTTAAATTCGTTTTCAAAACAGTTTCAACTTCACATTCAATTTTAAATCAAAATTGAATTTTTCCTTATAAATTCGTTTTAAATTCCTTTCAGTTCAATTCAGATTTCAAATACATTTCAATTCGAATTCATTTTCTATTCAATTCAATTCGAATTCATTTTCTATTCAATTCAATTCGAATTCATTTTCAATTCAATTGCAATTCGAATTCGTTTCTATTCAGTTTCAATTCGAATTCATTTCTATTGAATTTCAATTCGAATTCATTTCTATTCAATTTCAATTCAAATTCGTTTCTATTCAAATTCATTTCAAAATATTCGATTTTGAAATCACTTCTCGATATTCATTATAAAATCGACAAAATTCACGTTCGTGTTGAAATGGCGTTTAACTACTTAACACGACTTCCCAATTCAATTTTCATTGGATATTATTTTAAATTATTCGATAATTTTGAACTGGAATCAGACACAGTCAATTACCATATAATTTCAGTTATATGGATTTCATCCACTTCCAATATACAAAAATGACGATAAACAATCAACCATCATCCAAAGTGCGTTCTACACTGTATAAGCATCAAATATAAATATTCAACGCTTATAACAGTCTGTAAATCAATCGATCGACATACAGCTAATTATTGGGATTGGTGTATGTCATATATCATCCCGATACCCATATGGGGGTTTCAAACAATCAAACACAGATTTTATTTGTGCAGTTGGGCAATGTGTAAAATTTATCGTCCCAATCAATATCAGCCAAATGTGTGTATATAAACAAATCGTCCGATTTGTTTACATTTATTTATTTCCTTTTATATACACGTTAAAAAATCTATTTTTAACTGTAAAATATATTTAACTATATAAATATTTTATTCCATTCCACATCACACAATCAAATTTCACAACATAGCAAACAAACAAACAAGCCATCCATGGTCTGTGGACGATGGGTGTCGGGTGCTACTAAACACCGTCTGCTTCCTAGTATATATTTCAAACTAGAAATAAATTAAAGGTGAGGAGTTCTCACCTTCAGTTTCCACTCCGCCAGTTCTATATTGGACGATGGTTTGGGTTTACTCGACATTCCCACACCATCTTTCCACGCTGTTCATAAATGAAAATCACATTTTTAATTCACCGCTACAGGGATAAAAATAGCATTTTTATTACTTCGCTATCTTTATAAAAACCAGATTTTTAATTCGCTACATATATAAAGATCAAATTTTTATCAATACTTCATATGTATAAAAATCGAATTTTTAAATAACTAAATATCGCATTTTTAATTCACTACTATTCATATGTATAAAAATCATATTTTGATGACAAAGCTTTATATCAATAAAAATAACACATTTTTATTTCAATGTTATATATTGTAAATAATCAAGTTTTTAACCAAACCTATTCATTTTACAACAACAATGCTATTTCATTTTTAAAACTCCATGTTATTTTATTTTCATAAATCACTGCTATTTATTTTTATAAATCAATGCTATTTTATTTTTAAAACTTCATGCTATTTTATTTTAAAAACAATGCGTGTGTATATATATTTAGACAATGTGCATAATATATAAAAATTACATTTCTACAACAATGTAATTTATTTTAGAAAGAAAAAAAAGAAATCAGATTTTATTTATATTGTTATTTTCATAAGGGAAAGGAAAAGAAGCTTACAGGAACCGTTCTAGACATCGTCGAGCACTGCTCCAGCCCTAGGGCACCACTGCGCTGCCACTATGGTGGCACAGACCCCGATCCGCGACTCTCATCAGAACCGCCTTGCCACCATCCCCTCAACGCCATCAATCTGACCCAGTTCGGCGCCTCCGTGTGTGCCCAAAAACCCTTGAAACGCGCCAGCTTTTGAAGGCGATTTCCGCCTCATCGATCCCCAGAAACCAATCATGACCGTTGGTGTTGAAGCCCTCCCCTTGCTAGTCGATTTCCAATTAGAGGATTGGTAAATTAGTTCGTGGATTTCGGGATTGAGGGGAATCAGATTGGAACGACGGTGGCCATCATTTTTGGATGGAGCGGCGGTTTCAAAGGAAAGGGTTGACCGCGTGGAAATGATTTTGACTGAGCATTAGGGTTTAGAAATCCTTTTATATATTTTTAAATTAATATTCAATTCCATCCTTAGTTGTTCATCGCTCCGAACCCCAAATCAACCCCAACGACCGTCGCCCTAGCTAAATACCCCCATTTCAAACCCAATGGGATATTCCCGGTAAGCTAATTCTATCGTTTCGATCAGTTTTCATTTAAATTGAATATAAATCAATATATATTTAATTTAAATGCACATTTCAATTTACTGGGGCCATATACGAACTCCAAAAATTCCCAAAAAATATTTTTTAGCTTCGTATTGACGATAAAGTCCTAACAAAACTAATTTCGTCGAATTCTGAGACCGTTTGAAAAATGGCCATTTTCCAGTCGATTAAAATCAGCTGAAACTGGTCAAACGTGTTTTTCTTTGCCACGCTCACATATTGATTCAAAAAATTACGAATTTTGAAACCTAGCAATAATTTGATGTCCCAGATCCAACAAAAGTCGTTTCGTCGAAAACGAAGGTCATTTGCAAAATTTCCGTTTTTAAGGGCCTTTATATATATTAAAATATTTATAAATTCCACAGCGACTTTTCTGAATTTTAAACTGGACATAACTTTCAACTTCTAATGTGAAATCTCAGTTTCTCAACTTCGTTAGACAGATATGATTAAACAGGTTCAAATTTTTCTTGTTTCGTCCAATTCTGACTTAAAACGAATTCTGTATATTCATTTGAAATTCGAAATCGAATTTTCAAACTACCGCGCCATTTCCGGCTCGTTATATAATTAAAATAAAATTATTCGTTTTAACTTCATCAAAAATAAATTTTCCATCGTTATTATTTAAAATAATTCATTTAAATATTCAAAATTCACTAAAATCGCCAAAATAAAATTTTTAAATTGGCTTGGATTTTCGGGTTATTACAATCTCCCCCACTTAAAACTTTTCGTCCCCGAAAAGGAACGAAGCCGAAAGTTGTTGAACAAATCAACTCAACTTTCATTGCTTTCTTTACGGCTTAAGTTCTTCAACTTTTCAATTTCTAAGAACTTTTCAAATTTTTCAAAAATTTGGCTAACACCCTAAATTTTCGAAAAATTTCTCCATAACCTCCCCTACACCGGGGACTTCGGGATATTTCATATAGCCTCCAATGGCCTTCTTCAATCGAAAAGGAAAAGAAAAACCAAGCGGCTAGCAAATCGGCTCATAAAATCATCATCACCCAAACAAAACAGTAAATTATGGTAAACATGTAGCTATTTGTCGGGGAAACAATTTTATTCTTCTGCTCTAGCCTCCTTGCTATGGCCTGTTCAATGTAAATACATGCATGCAAATGCGATAAATTTTCAATACAACTCACTATTTTTGATTCAATTGGCTAAATGGTTTAAATTTAATTAATCAACCAATAATCAAACAACACAATCAACAATCAATTAGTTGATTAGCTTTTCAAATTCATAACTTTGATACATAGTCAAAAATCACATTTTTGATGCCAAATCACAACGATAGGCCCTATCTAATTTTGGTTCTCACACCAGTCTGTGGAAATATTTAAATATCACACTTTCGAAACTCGAATACCAACTCTGATGATGTTCGAACTATAGCGATCATCAAAACCATCTCCGGGCGACTAGAGTGTGATTCTATATCTATCCAGTATATCAAAACTTCGTACACACGTGGATCAGGCGCATATACAAAATCTTTATATACTTTATTGTCCAAATCAATATAAAATAAATAATCAAATACAAATAATTGATTTAAATTTTCAAAACAAAATTTTTTTCATTTTAAAAATATACTCTTCACACTCGTTCTAGAATACTACTGATCCCATATCTAACGAGTCATTCCCATTGGATATTACTAATCCAATCTATGATGAATTCTTTCGTATGGTTCTAAAGTGTCTTGTTCTCTGAGCTTTGTAAACCAAAGCTCTGATACCAACTGAAGCGACCCGAACTTCCCCGGTCTCCGAAGAGAAGAGAAAGAACGAATTACTTTGAGGACAAGACAAATCCGAACGTAGAAAGAAGAACATTCCTTTGTTAATTGCAACAATTTCATCATATTACAAGAATATATAGAGTATAAATCAATATTACACATTATAAAATATCAGAGATTACAATACATTACATAGCAGCGGAAAATAATACAATACACAACCAGAAGTAATACACGAATACAGAGCATTCCGAGTATCGTTCCAGCTATAAATCAGGATCCTGTGAATATAAACCTGCAAAACCAAAACTACTAGCTGCCCGTGTCGAAAATAGGGCACCCAGAGTTTAGGTTAAAACAATAAACTCCAGGTCATTCTTGGGACTGGTGTGAGAACTAAAACAGTTATTAATCTTTATTTTAAAGTTAGGTAAATCAAGGGACCACGCCGTATAACACAGAACGAGTTTCCTCCCAAGAATACCAGTGCATTAAACAAACATCGCAATGCTAAATAAAGAACAATGAAGCTATTATAAGACCGAGGTCCCATCTGTAACAACCCGAAAATCTGGGCTAGTTTAAAATTTTTATTTTGGCAATTTTAGCGAATTTTGATTATTTAAAATGGATTATTTTAAATAAAATCGACGAGAAATTTATTTTGAATATAATTAGAACGTATATATTATACGCGTCGTCGTTAAAATATAAATAATTATATATAATTATAAATAGAATTGAAAATGGCGCGGTAGTTCGATAATTCGATTTCAAACTTCAATTGAATGTACCGGGTGCAAAACAATCCGGATTTTAGCGAAACCAAAAATAATAGGATCTAATTGATAATATCTTTCCAACGAATCCGAATAATCAAGATTTCATAGCGGGAATCAAAAGATATGTCCAGTTGAAAATTCTGAATAGTCGCTATGGAATTCAGGCCCTTAAAAATGGGAATTTTGCAAATGACCTCAGATTTCAACGAAACCAGCTTTGTTGGATCCGCAGTGTCAAGTTATTGCTAGATTCCAGATTTCATAATTTTTCGATTCAATATGTGAGCGTGGCAAAGGAAAACGCGTTTGACCAGTTTCAGTTGATTTTAATCGACTGGAAATTGGCCATTTTTCCAACAGTCTCAGAATTCGACGAAATTAGTTTTGTTAGGACTGTATCGTCAATACGAAGCTAGAAAATATTTTTCTGGAATTTTTCTAGTTAGTATGTGACCCCGGTAATTTGAAATGTACGTTTAAAATTCAATATAATGATTTAATTGTAAATTTAATGGAAACTGATTGTAACGTTCGAATCAGCTTACGATGCATATCCCATTGTGTTCGGAATGGGGGTAAAACGCTATAGACGACAGGCGGTGGACCTCGTTTCGAGGTCGTATGGAAAAGTACCTTTTTTGAAATTAAAATAATTAAAAAAAAACCCTTTCTCCCTTTATCTTTCTGCCCCCCCCCCCCCCCCCGTTCGATTTCATTTCTCAGAATAAAAAAAAAAGAAAGAAAAGAAGAAAATCCCGCGTCGATCGTGGGAACCGCCGCCTCCACCCTTCGCCATCGCCACCCACGACCGCTCTTCCCCCCCCCTGATGTCGACCGCAACGCCCAGGCCCCCTCCTCTTCGATGCATCGCAGACCCCCCCCCCCAGAAAAAGCCGCCGCCTTGGATGGCGTGCAACCCACCTCCGGCGCTAACTCCAGCGAACCCCCCCCCCCCCCGATCCCCCTTCTAGCTCACCTCCTCCTCCTCTAAACCGAACCCCGACTAACCACGAAGACCCCAAACCCTAGAAACCCATCCACTGATCGACTTCACACCAGAAGCAGCCCCTCCCTCTTCCAAAATCCGTAAGTATTTTAGTTTGTTTACTGATTTTCTTTTATAGCATAAAGAATAGAAAAAAAGTTTGATTTTTAAATTAGAAAAGTTTGATTTTTAAATTAGAAAAAGTATGATTTTTAAATTAGAAAAAGTTTGATTTTTAAATTAGAAAAGTTTGATTTTTAAATTAGAAAAGTTTGATTTTTAAATTAGAAAAGTTTGATTTTTAAATTAGAAAAGATTTGATTTTTAAATTAGAAAAGATTTGATTTTTACTTTAGTAAGAATTCTATTTTTATATATTGAACTTTGAAGTAAAAATTCGATTTTTATATATTGAACTTTGAAGTAAAAATTCGATTTTTATATATTGAACTTTGAAGTAAAAATTCGATTTTTATATATTGAACTTTGAAGTAAAAATTCGATTTTTATATATTGAACTTTGAAGTAAAAATTCGATTTTTATATATTGAACTTTGAAGTAAAAATTCGATTTTTATATATTGAACTTTGAAGTAAAAATTCGATTTTTATATATTGAACTTTGAAGTAAAAATTCGATTTTTATATATTGAACTTTGTAGTAAAAATTCGATTTTTATATATTGAACTTTGAAGTAAAAATTCGATTTTTATATATTGAACTTAGAAGTAAAAATGTGATTTTTATATATTGAACATCGAAGTAAAAATATGATTTGTATATATTGAATAGCGAAGTAAAAAATTCGATTTTTACATATGTAGTGAAAGCGGACAACGAAGATGACAAAAGGGCGAGAACGAAGAAGATTTATATCAAAGAAGAGTCAAAATGTTTGGATAGCTATCGGTGAGAATTTCTCACCTTTCAACTTCATTTCTATTTATATATATATACTAGGATGCAGACGGTGCTTAGTAGCACCCGACACAATCGTCCACAGACCATGGACTTGTTTGTTTGGTTGCATAGATTAGTTATATGATGTGATTTGAATTTGGTTGTTTGGTGATTTTGATTGATGTGTGAATGGCGTGGGCCTTCACTAGACCGGGGATAAGGCTAGGCCTTGTCCCGTTTCTAGTATCGTGCCGTTATACTGCCGAAATTTTCTAAAATAAGTTAAAAAAATAAAAATATCATTTTATTTAAAGAATGAACTGAATAGAAATTCATATGTTGGAATAAAATGTTTTATCATTAAAAATATAATTTTTAACGTGAATGTGAATAAATAAATATTCATTTACAAACCAGACGGTTTGTTTATGTACACCTATTTGAAGGACATTGATTGGGTCGATAAATTTTACACATCGCCCAACTACACAAATAAAATATGCGTTTGATTGTTTGAAACCCCACACGGGTGTTGGGATGAAATTTGAAGTTCACTCATCCTGATTGATTAAATATGTCGATCGATTGATTGACGGGCTGTTATAAGCGTTAGATATCTATATTTGATGCTTATACGGTGTAGTGCACTTTGGTTGATGGTTGATTATTTTTCAATGCTATTATATGTGTGTAATGTTTGAAAATTCATATAATCAACTTTATATGGTAATTGATTGGGCCTCATTCCAATTTGAAAAATAAAGAATATTATGAAATAAAAGTTCATGTGTTGACAGTACTCATCCATTGAGATTGGTCATGTGTTGAACGAAATAATTTAGTAATAAAATTTACATCTTTATCGATATAAAATAAAGGTTCATGTGTTGACAGTACTTATCCATTGAGATTGGTCATGTGTTGAACGAAATATTTTAGTAATAACAACTATTTTGAAAAAGAAATATTTGAAATAGAATATTTGAAAATAGAAATTTAGGAAGCCGTGTTGATTAGATTGACGCCATTTTGACGTAAACGATATTTATATCGATTTTATTGATTTCGAAATGAATTGAATTGAAAACGATTTCGAAATGAATTGAATTGAAAACGATTTCGAAATGAATTGAATTGAAACGATTTCGAAATGAATTGAATTGAAATTTGAATTGAATAGAAATGAATTTTAAAACGAATTTATAAAGAAGAATTCAATTTTGATTTGAATTGAAAAGGAAGTTGAAATAGCTTTTGAAACGAATTTAAAACTATTTATATAATTCGTTTTAAATAGAAATCGACGAAATATATATTATATATATTATATATATATAATATAATGGCCTGAATAGAACGCGCCGCGCCGCGGCAGTTCGCGAATTTCGACCATTTATTTCAAACGGACATTACGGGAGATCCGACCGTCGGATTCTCCTAAAACCGGAACCGTTGGGTTCGTATCGAAAAGAGCTTTCTAACGAATATTAGAAATTTGAAATCTAACAGTTGGATTTGGAGTTACATCCAAATCAAATTTGAAAAAGGTCGTTGTAAGTGCAGTTCGATGGCCATTGATGGAAATCGACTGTACGGGCCTTGATAAAATTATTAAAAATAGTAATAATTTGTGTAAAATCATAAGAAATGATTTGGGGAAAATTGGGATGAAAAACTCCATATTTGACAAGATAAAAATAGATTTTTATCGAAATGAACTAGTTTTGAACTAGAAATATAATTCTATTTATTTTTAAATAAATAAATTGAATTTGAAATGGTTTTGAAAATAACCAAAATTTCCAATGATTGCATTGGAATGGATTTGAATCGAAATTGTCTTCGGAATATTTCGATGTTGGATTTCGTGATTATACAAATGTTGTTATGGAAATTTGAAAGATATAGATATATATATCGTTATTTCCAATACGATATTTGTTAGTCGTAGAATTTGATATTGAATATAAGCCGGTATATTTTCTATTCAGAGCCTTGTGCTTAATATCAAATGTGATTTGGGTTTGTCGTGAATGGTGTCTTCACTAACACTGTTCTTGAACCCAGTTGAGAAAAGATTAAATCTTTTTATTTAGATTTAATGAAGTGTACCAATTAAATAATATTTAATTGGAATTGAATTGATATTGATTTTTGGGTTTATCGTGAACAGTGTTTTAAACAACACTCGTTCTTTAACCCGATAATTAATGAATGTGATTTTGGGTTTACCGTGAACTGTGTTTTTAAATGACACTGATTCTTTAACCCAGTTAAAGATTAAAACTAAGTGGAGTTTTAATGAATCTTTAATTAGATTGAAATGATCGAGAATGGAGTAGCACCAGTTTTGCTCCAGGCGATAGTTAAATCTTTAATTAGATTTGAACGTGAAATGGTAATTGAATTTACCAATAACACCGTGGTGTTAGATATGAAGTAGGACCAGTTTTACTTCATGGGATTAATAGGTTGGGATTGGGAAATTAAAACAAATGATTACTTCGGTAAGTTTCGTTAATCCCGACTAGTTTTGAATTGATATTCAAAAATAGATTAAAGAATAAATTCAAGAAATTAACCTTGGATAAAATTAATGGGAACCTTTCCCTATGAATGTGAAAATTAGAAACTAACTGTCGGTTAGCCAAGCAGAATGGTTTTCTGGATATTGATCTGATGTTGGTTTCAGCCTTCGGGGTTAATATTTGGGGAATTATTCTCTTGATTAATTTACGGTTAGTGACTGATGAATTGGAATGAGGCGTATGTTGTGTTTGTGTAACACTTATTTAAAATATACGCGAGTTATTCGGAAAGACCGGGTTTATCCCATTCTGAATAACTGATACGACGATAAGTCGAAGATGAAGACGGTGGTCGAAGACCTGAAGTCTTCACGTCGTTTGGATAATTACTGATGATCTTGATTGGGCTGTACACCCAAGAAGATGGAAACAGTTAGTGATCGTCCAGACGTACTTGGAGATCGATGGATATGCGGGGTACTAGGTGCCTCCGGTTTCGTTCAGACCCAGAACGGACTTGTAAATGGACTGTGTGTCTGACATTGGATTTTAGTCCGTGTGATTGATCTTTATTAAATATATATCTGTTTGGCGGCGGAGAATTTATTCTCTTGCTTAACGCCCTTCTCTGAGACGTACGAGCTCAGGGGTTATATATTGATGGATATCAAACGCATGGAGTGAATTGCCTGTGTGGCATGCCTAAGTGGCAATTGATCGAGGCTTCTGTTGAAAAGCAAAGTCTTGTGGTGGATGATCAAAGCACGACCTTTGTGGCGTAGCTTTGTGTAACGTTTACTTCGCAAGTTTCACACCCGGTATGAACCAAAAACGGGAGACGGACCTCAGGGAGGGCATGCGTTTCCTTCTAGC
Organism: Allium sativum; assembly: GCA_030737875.1. Taxonomy (NCBI): domain Eukaryota; kingdom Viridiplantae; phylum Streptophyta; class Magnoliopsida; order Asparagales; family Amaryllidaceae; genus Allium; species Allium sativum. Next base: position 899,714,248 of record CM060918.1, read on the forward strand.
TAAAAAGTGGCGTCAGTGGTTTTACACGCCCTGACGAGTTTGACTTATGTGGTTTTTGCTGTTGCGAGGCGCCTCGGATTGATCGGTCGTTCTCGAACCGATGGAGTCATTTATTTGGCTCATTTACGCCCCAAAGGGCGGGGAAACGTAGCGTTCAGGCATTTTAATCCACATCGGTGGACCGGCCCTGACGATCCAAGGGTCACTCGAGCTCTGATCCTGAGACTCGGGCTAGACAGTCTCGAATCGGTTGAGGACTATCTTTTGCCTCGGTTCATAGACGGAAATCCAATTTCCAAATACGTGACTTTGCGGTTTTATTTGTAAACCTATATATGGCGACATAGTGGCATGGGACGCTCATGTCGCCTATGATTGATACTTATGATTTGAAGTTGTTTTATACACTATGCACTTATAATAGTATCAAATGATTTGTTTTAAACGTATCAAGCATTCTTTGGCTGTTATAAGGGAAAACCCTATCCTCGGCTGCGTTGCATTGTGTGATGGGACCTGGGTCTTATAACAGCTTCATTTTTCTTTATTTAGCATTGCGCTGTTTGTTTTATGCACAGGTATTCTTGGGAGGAAACCCGTTCCTTGTTATACGGCGTGGTCCCTTGATTTACCCAACTTTAAAATAAAGATTAACAACTGTTTTAGTTCTCACACCAGTCCCATGACTGACCTGGAGTTTATTGTTTTAACCTAAACTCTGGGTGCCCTTATTTTGACACGGGCAGCTAGTAGTTTTGGTTTTTGCAGATTTATATTCACAGGATCCTGGTTTACAGCTGGAACGATATCCGGAAAGCTTTGTATCCGTATATCTCTTCTAGTTGTGTATTGTATTATTTTCCGCTGCTATGTAATTTATTGTAATCTCTAATATTTCTGTGTAATATTTATTCATTTATACTCTGTATATTCTTGTAATCTGATGCATTGTTGTAATATACAGTGAAATGTTCTTTTGTATGCGTTTTGTTTTGTCGTGTTCTCAAACGATAGGGCGTTTCAAACGGCCTGGATCGGTTTAGCGACTGGTTCGGACCGAGCAAAATTCCTTCTCGTCACAGTTGGTATCAGAGCTTTGGTTTACAGAGCTCGAGAACAAGACACATTAGAACCTTACGAAAGAATTCATCAGATATTGGATTAGTAATATCCAACGAGAATGACTCGTTAGAGATGGGATCAGTAACATCCTAGAACGAGTGTGACGAGTATATTTTTAACGTGAAAACAAATTTTGTTTTGAAAATCTAAATCAACTATTCGTATTTGATTATTTAGTTTATATTGATTTTGGACAATTCAGTATATAAAGAATTTGCATATACGCCTTGCAAACGTATATTCAAAGTTTTAATATATTGGATAGATATAGCATCACACTCTCGTCGCCCGAAGATGATATTGATGATAGCGATCGCATCATCAACATTTATGTTCGAGTTTCGAAGGTGTGATTTTCTATATATTTCCATTAGACTGGTGTGAGAACCAAAATTAGATAGGACATATAGTTGTGATTTGGCATCAAAAATATGATTTTTTGTATATGTATCAAAATTATGAATTTGAAACTCTAATTCACTAATTGATTGATGTTTGTGTTGTTTGGTTATTTGTTTGCTAATTTTTGGCCAATTAGCCTAACTGAATCACATATTGAATTGTATTGAAAATTGGTCGCGTTTGCTTGCATATACATATACTTACATTGAACAGGTCATAGCAAGGAGGCTAGAACAGAGAATAAAATTTGTTTGCCCGACAAATAGGTACATGTTTACTACATAATTTACTGTTTTGTTTGGGTGATGATGATTTTATGAGCCTATTGGCTAGCCGCTTGGCTTTTTCTTTTTCTTTTTGAGATCTGAAGGACCGGGGAAGCTATTTGAGATTTCCCGATGCTCCCATTGCAGGGGAGGTTATGGCGAAATTTTTCGAAAATTTAGGGTGTTAGCCAAATTTTTGAAATTTTTGAAAATTCTCAGAAACTGAAAAGTTGGAGAATGGAAGCCAGATCGAACGTAGAGTTGATTAATCAAACCACTTTCGACTTTGTTCCTTTTCGGGGACGAAAAGTTTTAAGTGGGGGAGATTGTAACAACCCGAAAATCTGGGCCAGTTTAAAATTTTTATTTTGGCAATTTTAGCGAATTTTGATTATTTAAAATGGATTATTTTAAATAAAATCGACGAGAAATTTATTTTGAATATAATTAGAACGTATATATTATACGTGTCGTCGTTAGAATATAAATAATTATATATAATTATAAATAGAATTGAAAATGGCGCGGTAGTTCGATAATTCGATTTCAAACTTCAATTGAATGTACCGGGTGCAAAACAATCCGGATTTTAGCGAAACCAAAAATAATAGGATCTAATTGATAATATCTTTCCAACGAATCCGAATAATCAAGATTTCATAGCGGGAATCAAAAGATATGTCCAGTTGAAAATTCTGAATAGTCGCTATGGAATTCAGGCCCTTGAAAATGGGAATTTTGCAAATGACCTCAGATTTCAACGAAACCAGCTTTGTTGGATCCGCAGTGTCAAGTTATTGCTAGATTCCAGATTTCATAATTTTTCGATTCAATATGTGAGCATGGCAAAGGAAAACGCGTTTGACCAGTTTCAGTTGATTTTAATCGACTGGAAATTGGCCATTTTTCCAACAGTCTCAGAATTCGACGAAATTAGTTTTGTTAGGACCGTATCGTCAATACGAAGCTAGAAAATATTTTTCTGGAATTTTTCTAGTTAGTATGTGACCCCGGTAATTTGAAATGTACGTTTAAAATTCAATATAATGATTTAATTGTAAATTTAACGGAAACTGATTGTAACGTTCGAATCAGCTTACGATGTATATCCCATTGTGTTCGGAATGGGGGTAAAACGCTATAGACGACAGGCGGTGGACCTCGTTTCGAGGTCATATGGAAAAGTACCTTTTTTGAAATTAAAATAATTAAAAAAAAACTCTTTCTCCCTTTATCTTTCTGCCCCCCCCCCCCCCGTTCGATTTCATTTCTCAGAATAAAAAAAAAAAGAAGAAGAAGAAAATCCCGCGTCGATCGTGGGAACCGCCGCCTCCACCCTTCGCCATCGCCACCCACGACCGCTCTTCCCCCCCGATGTCGACCGCAACGCCCAGGCCCCCTCCTCTTCGATGCGTCGCAGACCCCCCCCCCCCCCCCCAGAAAAAGCCGCCGCCTTGGATGGCGCGCAACGCACCTCCGGCGCTAACTCCAGCGAAACCCCCCCGATCCCCCTTCTAGCTCACCTCCTCCTCCTCTAAACCGAACCCCGACTGACCACGAAGACCCCGAACCCTAGAAACCCGTCCACTGATCGACTTCACAACAGAAGCAGCCCCTCCCTCTTCCAAAATCCGTAAGTATTTTAGTTTGTTTACTGATTTTCTTTTATAGCATAAAGAATAGAAAAAAAGTTTGATTTTTAAATTAGAAAAGTTTGATTTTTAAATTAGAAAAAGTTTGATTTTTAAATTAGAAAAAGTTTGATTTTTAAATTAGAAAAGTTTGATTTTTAAATTAGAAAAGTTTGATTTTTAAATTAGAAAAGTTTGATTTTTAAATTAGAAAAGATTTGATTTTTAAATTAGAAAAGATTTGATTTTTACTATAGTAAGAATTCGATTTTTATATATTGAACTTTGAAGTAAAAATTCGATTTTTATATATTGAACTTTGAAGTAAAAATTCGATTTTTATATATTGAATTTGAAGTAAAAATTCGATTTTTATATATTGAACTTTGAAGTAAAAATTCGATTTTTATATATTGAACTTTGAAGTAAAAATTCGATTTTTATATATTGAACTTTGAAGTAAAAATTCGATTTTTATATATTGAACTTTGAAGTAAAAATTCAATTTTTATATATTGAACTTTGAAGTAAAAATTCGATTTTTATATATTGAACTTTGAAGTAAAAATTCGATTTTTATATATTGAACTTTGAAGTAAAAATTCGATTTTTATATATTGAACTTCGAAGTAAAAATATGATTTGTATATATTGAATAGCGAAGTAAAAAATTCGATTTTTACATATGTAGTGAAAGCGGACAACGAAGATGACAAAAGGGCGAGAACGAAGAAGATTTATATCAAAGAAGAGTCAAAATGTTTGGATAGCTATCGGTGAGAATTTCTCACCTTTCAACTTCATTTCTATTTATATATATATATACTAGGATGCAGACGGTGCTTAGTAGCACCCGACACAATCGTCCACAGACCATGGACTTGTTTGTTTGGTTGCATAGATTAGTTATATGATGTGATTTGAATTTGGTTGTTTGGTGATTTTGATTGATGTGTGAATGGCGTGGGCCTTCACTAGACCGGGGATAAGGCTAGGCCTTGTCCCGTTTCTAGTATCGTGCCGTTATGCTGCCGAAATTTTCTAAAATAAGTTAGAAAAATAAAAATATCATTTTATTTAAAGAATGAACTGAATAGAAATTCATATGTTGGAATAAAATGTCTTATCGTTAAAAATATAATTTTTAACGTGAATGTGAATAAATAAATATTCATTTACAAACCAGACGGTTTGTTTATGTACACCTATTTGAAGGACATTGATTGGGTTGATAAATTTTACACATCGCCCAACTGCACAAATAAAATATGCGTTTGATTGTTTGAAACCCCACACGGGTGTTGGGATGAAATTTGAAGTTCACTCATCCTGATTGATTAAATATGTCGATCGATTGATTGACGGGCTGTTATAAGCGTTAGATATCTATATTTGATGCTTATACGGTGTAGTGCACTTTGGTTGATGGTTGATTATTTTTCAATGCTATTATATGTGTGTAATGTATGAAAATCCATATAATCAACTTTATATGGTAATTGATTGGGCCTCAATCCAATTTGAAAAATAAAGAATATTATGAAATAAAAGTTCATGTGTTGACAGTACTCATCCATTGAGATTGGTCATGTGTTGAACGAAATATTTTAGTAATAAAATTTACATCTTTATCGATATAAAATAAAGGTTCATGTGTTGACAGTACTCATCCATTGAGATTGGTCATGTGTTGAACGAAATATTTTAGTAATAACAACTATTTTGAAAAAGAAATATTTGAAATAAAATATTTGAAAATAGAAATTTAGGAAGCCGTGTTGATTAGATTGACGCCATTTTGACGTAAACGATATTTATATCGATTTTATTGATTTCGAAATGAATTGAATTGAAAACGATTTCGAAATGAATTGAATTGAAAACGATTTCGAAATGAATTGAATTGAAAACGATTTCGAAATGAATTGAATTGAAAACGATTTCGAAATGAATTGAATTGAAACGATTTCGAAATGAATTGAATTGAAATTTGAATTGAATAGAAATGAATTTTAAAACGAATTTATAAAGAAGAATTCAATTTTGATTTGAATTGAAAAGGAAGTTGAAATTGCTTTTGAAACGAATTTAAAACTATTTATATAATTCGTTTTAAATAGAAATCGACGAAATATATATTATATATATATAATATAATGGCCTGAATAGAACGCGCCGCGCCGCGGCAGTTCGCGAATTTCGACCATTTATTTCAAACGGACATTATGGGAGATCCGACCGTCGGATTCTCCTAAAACCGGAACCGTTGGGTTCGTATCGAAAAGAGCTTTCTAACGAATATTAGAAATTTGAAATCTAACGGTTGGATTTGGAGTTACGTCCAAATCAAATTTGAAAAAGGTCGCTGTAAGTGCAGTTCGATGGCCATTGATGGAAATCGACTGTACGGGCCTTGATAAAATTATTAAAAATAGTAATAATTTGTGTAAAATCATAAGAAATGATTTGGGAAAAATTGGGATGAAAAACTCCATATTTGAAAAGATAAAAATAGATTTTTATCGAAATGAACTAGTTTTGAACTAGAAATATAATTCTATTTATTTTTAAATAAATAAATTGAATTTGAAATGGTTTTGAAAATAACCAAAATTTCCAATGATTGCATTGGAATGGCTTTGAATCGAAATTGTCTTCAGAATATTTCGATGTTGGATTTCGTGATTATACAAATGTTGTTATGGAAATTTGAAAGATATAGATATATATATCGTTATTTCCAATACGATATTTGTTAGTCGTAGAATTTGATATTGAATATAAGCCGGTATATTTTCTATTCAGAGCCTTGTGCTTAATATCAAATGTGATTTGGGTTTGTCGTGAATGGTGTCTTCACTAACACTGTTCTTAAACCCAGTTGAGAAAAGATTAAATCTTTTTATTTAGATTTAATGAATTGTACCAATTAAATAATATTTAATTGGAATTGAATTGATATTGATTTTTGGGTTTATCGTGAACAGTGTTTTAAACAACACTCGTTCTTTAACCCGATAATTAATGAATGTGATTTTGGGTTTAACGTGAACTGTGTTTTTAAATGACACTGATTCTTTAACCCAGATAAAGATTAAAATTAAGTGGAGTTTTAATGAATCTTTAATTAGATTGAAATGATCGAGAATGGAGTAGCACCAGTTTTGCTCCAGGCGATAGTTAAATCTTTAATTAGATTTGAACGTGAAATGGTAATTGAATTTACCAATAACACCGTGGTGTTAGATATGAAGTAGGACCAGTTTTACTTTATGGGATTAATAGGTTGGGATTGGGAAATTAATACAAATGATTACTTCGGTAAGTTTCGTTAATCCCGACTAGTTTTGAATTGATATTCAAAAATAGATTAAAGAATAAATTCAAGAAATTTACCTTGGATAAAATTAATGGGAACCTTTCCCTATGAATGTGAAATTTAGAAACTAACTGTCGGTTAGCCAAGCAGAATGGTCTTCTGGATATTGATCTGATGTTGGTTTCGGCCTTCGGGGTTAATATTTGGGGAATTATTCTCTTGATTAATTTACGGTTAGTGACTGATGAATTGGAATGAGGCGTATGTTGTGTTTGTGTAACACTTATTTAAAATATACGCGAGTTATTCGGAAAGACCGGGTTTATCCCATTCTGAATAACTGATACGACGATAAGTCGAAGATGAAGACGGTGGTCGAAGACCTGAAGTCTTCACGTCGTTTGGATAATTACTGATGATCTTGATTGGGATGTACACCCAAGAAGATGGAAACAGTTAGTGATCGTCCAGACGTACTTGGAGATCGATGGATATGCGGGGTACTAGGTGCCTCCGGTTTCGTTCAGACCCAGAACGGACTTGTAAATGGACTGTGTGTCTGACATTGGATTTTAGTCCGTGTGATTGATCTTTATTAAATATATATCTTTTTGGCGGCGGAGAATTTATTCTCTTGCTTAACGCCCTTCTCTAAGACGTAGGAGCTCAGGGGTTATATATTGATGGATATCAAACGCATGGAGTGAATTGCCTGTGTGGCATGCCTAAGTGGCAATTGATCGAGGCTTCTGTTGAAAAGCAAAGTCTTGTGGTTGATGATCAAAGCACGGCCTTTGTGGCGTAGCTTTGTGTAACGTTTACTTCGCAAGTTTCACACCCGGTATGAACCAAAAACGGGAGACGGACCTCAAGGAGGGCATGCGTTTCCTTCTAGCTAAAAAGTGGCGTCAGTGGTTTTACACGCCCTGACGAGTTTGACTTATGTGGTTGTTGCTGTTGCGAGGCGCCTCGGATTGATCGGTCGTTCTCGAACCGATGGAGTCATTTAGTTGGCTCATTTACGCCCCAAAGGGCGGGGAAACGTAGCGTTCAGGCATTTTAATCCACATCGGTGGACCGGCCCTGACGATCCAAGGGTCACTCGAGCTCTGATCCTGAGACTCGGGCTAGACAGTCTCGAATCTGTTGAGGACTATCTTTTGCCTCGGTTCATAGACAGAAATCCAATTTCCAAATACGTGACTTTGCGGTTTTATTTGTAAACCTATATATGGCGACATAGTGGCATGGGACGCTCATGTCGCCTATGATTGATACTTATGATTTGAAGTTGTTTTATACACTATGCACTTATAATAGTATCAAATGATTTGTTTTAAACGTATCAAGCATTCTTTGGCTGTTATAAGGGAAAACCCTATCCTCGGCTGCGTTGCATTGTGTGATGGGACCTGGGTCTTATAACAGCTTCATTTTTCTTTATTTAGCATTGCGCTGTTTGTTTTATGCACAGGTATTCTTGGGAGGAAACCCGCTCCGTGTTATACGGCGTGGTCCCTTGATTTACCCAACTTTAAAATAAAGATTTACAACTGTTTTAGTTCTCACACCAATCCCATGACTGACCTGGAGTTTATTGTTTTAACCTAAACTCTGGGTGCCCTTATTTTGACACGGGCAGCTAGTAGTTTTGGTTTTTGCAGATTTATATTCACAGGATCCTGGTTTACAGCTGGAACGATATCCGGAAAGCTTTGTATCCGTATATCTCTTCTAGTTGTGTATTGTATTATTTTCCGCTGCTATGTAATTTATTGTAATCTCTGATATTTCTGTGTAATATTTATTCATTTATACTCTGTATATTCTTGTAATCTGATGCATTGTTGTAATATACAGTGAAATGTTCTTTTGTATGTGTTTTGTTTTGTCGTGTTCTCAAACGATAGGGCGTTTCGAACGGCCTGGATCGGTTTAGCGACTGGTTCGGACCGAGCGAAATTCCTTCTCGTCACACCATCACACAATGCAACACAAGCCGGAGGATAGGGTTTTACCTTATAATAGCCAAAGAATGCTTGATACGCTAAATTTAATCTTTTATTATTAATCAGACTCCGACAGTAAATTAGTAACAGAACGATTCCCTAAGTATTAACCCCGAAGGCCGAAACTAACATCGGACCAATACCCAGGAAACCACCCATCTCAGCTCGTTTCCAGTTAGTTTCTGATTTTGTATACAATCATAAAATCAATCATAGAAAGCATGGGTACCATATATCATGTCGCCATACTAGGCTCTACAATCAAAACCGCAAATGTCATGTATTTGGAAGTTGGATTTCCATCTGTGAACCGAGGCAAAAGATAGTCCTATATCGATTCGAGACAATCTAGCCTACCATGTCTCAGGAACAGCCACAACTGCACCTTGGATCGTCAGGGCCGGTCCATCGATGTGGATTAAAATGCCTGAACACTGCGTTTCCCCACCCTATGGGGCGAAAGTGAGCCAACGAATGATTCCATCGGCTTCACATAGTCACCGATATATCTGAGGTGCCTCGCAACAGCAACAACCACATAAGTCAAACTCGTCAGGGCATGTAAAACCATTGATGCCACTTCTAGCTAGAAAGAAACGCATGTCCTCCCTGAAGTCCTCTCCCGTTTCTGGTTCATAACCGAGGTGTGAGGCTTGCGAATTAATGCTACACAAAGCTGTGCCACACAGGCTGTGCTTTGATCATCAACCACAAGACTCTGCTTTTCAACAGAAGCCTTGATCATTTGCATCTTAGCATGCCACAGAGGCAAACCACACCATGCAACCGATATCCATCAATTACACAGATTGATATCCAATGTCAGACACCCAGTCCATTTACAAGTCCGTTCAGGGTCTGAACCAAACCGGAGGCACCTTGTACCTCGCATATCCATCGATCTCCAAGTACGTCTGGACGATCACTAACTGATTCCCTCCTCTTGGGTGTACGGCCCAATCAAGATCATCAGTAATTATCCAAACGACGTGAAGACCTCCAGTCTTCGACCACCATTTTCATCTTCGACTTATCGTCGAATCAGTTATTCAGAATGGGGTAAACCCGGTCTTTCTAAATAACTCATGTATATAATAAACAAGTGTTACACAAACACAACATATGCCTCATTCCAATTCATCAGTCACTAACCGTAAATTAGCAAGAGAATAATTCCCTAAATATTAACCCCGAAGGCCGAAACCAACATCAGATCAATATCCAAGAAACCATTCAACTTAGCTAACCTACAGTTAGTTTCTGAATTTTACATTCTTAGGGAAAGGTTCCCATTAATTTTATCAAAGATAAATTCTTTTAAAATTATTCTTTAATCTTCCTTTGAATATCAATTCAAACTAGTCGGGATTAGCGATCCACACCGACGTAATCATTTATTTTATTTCCCAATCCCAATCTATTCATCCTATGAAGTAAAACTGGTAATACTTCATATCTAACACCACGGTGTTATCGGTGAATTCAATTACCATTTCACGTTCAAATCTAATTATAGATTTAACTATCACCTGGAGAAAAACTGTGATACTCCATTCTCGATCTTTTCAATCTAATTAAAGATTCATTAAAACTCCACTTAGTTTTAATCTTTAACTGGGTTAAAGAACCGATGTCATTTAAAACACGGTTCACGATAAACCCCAAAATCACATCGCATTTCAATCAGTCCCTAACCATAAATTAGCAAGTGCGCAATTCCCTAAATATTAACCCCCAAGGCCGAATCCAATATCAGATCAATACCCAGGAAACCATTCAACTTAACTAATCTCCAGTTAGTTTCTGATTTTCTTAACTCCGTTGGGTCTAAGAACAGTATTATTCAAGATACCATTCACGACAACCCAAAATTACATTCCATTAATTATCGGGTTGAAGAACAAGTGTTATTTAAAACACCGTTCACGATAAACCCAAAAATCAATTCAAATTCAATTCCAATTAAATACCATTTAATCGGTACACTTCATTAAATCTAAATAAAAAGATTTAATCTTTTTCACAACTGGGTTTAAGAACAGTGTTAATGAAGACATTATTCACGACAAACCCAAATCACATTGGATATTAAATACAAGACTATGAATAGAAAATATATTGGCTTATATTCAATATCAAATTCTACGACCAACAAATATCGTATTGGAAATAACGATATAAATATATCTTCCAAATTTCCATAACGATATCTGTATAATCCCAAAATCCAACATCGAAATATTCCAAAGATAATTTCGATTCACATCCATTCTAATTCAATTATTGGAAATTCTGGTTATTTTCAAAAACCATTTCAAATCCACTTTATTTATTTTAAAAATAAATAGAATTATAATTCTAGTTCAAAACTAGTTTAGTTCAATAAAAATCTATTTTTATCTTTTCAAATTTGGAATTTTTCTTCCTAATTCTTAACGAATCATTTCTTATGATTCTACACAAATTATAACTATTTTTAATAATTTTACCAAGGTCCGTACAGTTGATTTCCATCAACGGCCATCGAACTGCACTTATAGGGACCTTTTCCAAATTTCATTTGGACATAATTCCAAATCCAACCGTTAGGTTTCAAATTTCTAATATTCGTTAGAAAGCTCTTTTTGACACGAAGCCAACGGTTCCAGTTTTAGGAGAATCCAACGGTCGGATCTCACATAATATCCATTCGAAGTCAATGGTCGAAATTCGCGAACTGCCGCGGCGCGACGCGTTCTATTCAGGCCGTTTGCAAAACGTATTATATTTCATCGATTTTCTTTCAAAACGTATTTTACAAATCGTTTTAAATTCGGTTTCAAAACAGTTTCTACTTCACATTCAATTTTAAATCAAAATTGAAATTTTCCTTATAAATTCGTTTTAAATTCCTTTCGGTTCAATTCAGATTTCAAATTCATTTCAATTCGAATTCATTTTCTATTCAATTCAATTTGGATTCATTTTCTATTCAATTCAATTCAAATTCATTTTCTATTCAATTTTAATTCGAATTCATTTCTATTCAATTCGAATTCATTTCTATTCAATTTCAATTCGAATTCATTTCTATTCAATTTCAATTCGAATTCATTTCAAAATATTCGATTTTGAAATCACTTCTCGATATTCATTATAAAATCGACAAAATTCACTTTCGCGTTGAAATGGCATTTAACTAATTAACACGGCTTCCCAATTCAATTTTAATTGGATATTATAAATTATTCGATAATTTTGAACTGGAATCAAACACAGTCAATTACCATGTAATTTCAGTTATATGGATTTCATCCACTTCATATATACAACAATGACGATAAACAATCAACCATCATCCAAAGTGTGTTCTACACTGTATAAGCATCAAATATAAATATTCAACGCTTATAACAGTCTGTCAATCAATCGATCGACATACAGCTAATTATTGGGATTAGTGTATGTCATATATCATCCCAATACCCGTGTGGGGTTTCAAACAATCAAACACAGATTTTATTTGTGCAGTTGGGCAATGTGTAAAATTTTATCATCCCAATCAATATCAACCAAATGTGTGTATATAAACATATCGTCCAATTTGTTTATATTTATTTATTTCCTTTTATAAACACGTTAAAAATTCTATTTTTAACTATAAAATATTTTTAACTATATAAATATTTTATTCCATTCCACATCACACAATCAAATTTCACAACATAGCAATCAAATAAACAAGCCATCCATGGTCTGTGGACAACGGGTGTCGGGTCCTACTAAACACCGTCTGCATCCTAGTATATATTTCAAACTAGAAATAAATTAAAGGTGAGGAGTTCTCACCTTGGGTTTTCACTCCGCCAGTTCTATATTGGACGATGGTTTGGGTTTACTCGACATTCGAACACCATCTTTCCACGCTGTTCATAAATAAAAATCACATTTTTAATTCACCGCTACAGGGATAAAAATCACATTTTTATTACTTCGCTATCTTTATAAAAAGCAGATTTTTAATTCGTTACATATATAAAGATCAAATTTTTATCACTAATTCATATGTATAAATATCGAATTTTTACATAACTAAAGATCACATTTTTAATTCACTACTATTCATATATATAAAAATCACATTTTGATGACAAAGCTTTATATCTATAAAAATAACAAATTTTTATTTCAATGTTCTATATTGTAAAACTCCATGCTATTTTATTTTAAAAATAATGCGTGTGTATATATATTTAGATAATGTGCATAATATATAAGATTTACATTTCTACAACAATGTAATTTATTTTAGAAAGAAAAAAAAAAGATATCAGATTTTATTTATATAGTTATTTTCATAAGGGAAAGGAAAAGAAGCTTACTGGATCCGTTCTGGACCTCGTCGAGCACTGCTCCAGCCCTAGGGCACCACCGTGCCGCCACTGTGGTGGCACAGACCCCGATCCGCGATGCTCATTAGAACCGCCTTGCCACCATCCCCTCAACACCATCAATCTGACCCAGTTCGACGCCTCCGTGTGTGCCCAAAAACCCTTGAAACGCGCCAGCTTTTGAAGGCAATTTCCACCTCGTCGATCCCCAAAAACCAATCATGACTGTTGATGTTGAAGCCCTCCACTTGCTAATCGATTTCCAGTTAGAGGATTGCTAAATTAGTTCGTGGATTTCGAGATTGAGGGGAATCAGATTGGGACGATGGTGGCCATCGTTTTTGGATGGAGCTGCGGTTTCAAAGGAAAGGGTTGACCGCGTGGAAATGATTTTGACTGAGCATTAGGGTTTAAAAATCCTTTTATATATTTTTAAATTAATATTTAATTCCATCCATTGTTAATCGCTCCGAACCCCAAATCAAATCCAACGACCATCGCCCCTAGCTAAATACCCCCATTTCGAACAAAATGGGATATTCCCGGTAAGCCAATTCTATCGTTTTGATCAGTTTTCATTTAAGTTAAATATAAATCAATACATATTTAATTTAAACGCACATTTCAATTTACTGGGGCCACATACGAACTCTAAAAATTCCCAAAAAATATTTCTAGCTTTGTATTGACGATACGGTCACAAAAATAATTTCGTCGAATTCTGAGACCGTTTGAAAAATGGCCATTTTCCAGTTGATTAAAATCAACTAAAACTGGTCAAATGCGTTTTACTTTTCCATGCTCACATATTGATTTAGAAAATTTCGATTTTTGAAACCTAGCAATAATTTGATGTCCCGGATCCAACAAAAGTGGTTTCGTCAAAAACGAAGGTCGTTTGCAAAATTTCCATTTTTAAGGGCCTTTATATATATTAAAATATATATAAATTCCACAACGACTTTTCTGAATTTTAAACTGGACATATCTTTCAGCTTCTAATGTGAAATCTCAGTTTCTCAACTTCGTTAGAAAGATATGATTAAACAGATTCAAATATTTCTTGTTTCGTCCAATTCTGACTTAAAACGAATTTTGTATATTCATTTGAAATTCGAAATCGAATTTTCAAACTACCGCGCCATTTCTGGCTCGTTATATAATTAAAATAAAATTATTTGTTTTAACTTCGTCGAAAATAAATTTTCCGTCATTATTATTTAAAATAATTCATTTTAAATATTCAAAATTCACTAAAATCGCCAAAATAAAAATTTTAAATTAGCTTGGATTTTCGGGTTATTACACCCTTGGTGAATATTGTTTCGCTCATAACTTTTGATCGGTAAGGAATTTCGGAACCAATCCTCTTCTATTGAATTCAGAGGATGGTTTCTCATTTCATAGAGTGGTCACGCTAAGCAAACGGACTTACCATTTGAGAGGAATGGCTCAAATAAAGTTGGGATGACTTAATTGGGCTGGTTAGTCATTACCAGTTGGGGCCCATAGCCCATTTCAGGTTTGGTGAATTGCGGGGCCTAAAGGGGTATAAAAAACTTCTTCTATTCATTTCACCCCTCCCAAAATATATTCCTACACCCTACAATGTCCTCCACCTCTCAAATTAAGATCAAAACCATATTTTAACAAGCCTAAAACATATTAAAAGGAGATCAAGCCTAATAACATCAAATCTAGTCAAAATACGTTGCAATACTTTGGAATTCGAACCAAATCTCCTCCAACTTGAATCTTAGACATTTTGGGTGACTAAGATGAGTAAATAGTATTCTTACTCACTAATTAAAGTAAATTATAATGTAAACACCTTATAAAAATATGGAAAAATGATTATAAAGCGTTATTAATCATAATATGTCATATGTATGAGTTTGGATGATCTGGATAAGATTTGCAAAACCCAAAATTTATGGAAGGGTAGGGGATTGTCATACGAACATGGGTTTTGGGTGGTCTATTGAACTTTGTTGATCTAAATTTTGCTTGAATATGTTTTGTATGTTCGCATATTGCCTAGGAATGATGAATGGATGCAAATGCCGAAGAATGGGAAAATAGGATGGAGAAAGCATGTAGTTTATTCTGATTCTGCCATCGAGCCAGATCATCACAAAACTTTGTAGGAACGACAAGGAAGGTCCCTAGAGGCCTTAGACAAGTTTCAAGTCATTTGGAGTTCCGGAGACTAAGTTATGGCGCTTGCAAATCCAGTTCTACTAAGAAACGTCCCTCCCGTTCGGGTAGGAAGAAGTGGATTTGGCTAAGGTGCAAAAGGAGAGAGAACTCCGAATTGACTATGTCGATCCGAAACTGGGTCAACTAGATCTATTAAGTCGATCCGGATATGGTGACCAAGTCAAAATCTTCTAAGTCAATGCGGATATTGTAATGAACAAGAATTTTTGACCCTAAAATTCGACACCAAAAACAATGTCGAACTATTAAAGCATCGGAAATACCAGATCATTAATAGAAAGAAGTTAGAGGGTGAGAAATAGATAGAAAATTAGAACAGAAGAAGAAGAACACAACAGAACAGAATCAGAGTAAACACGAATCTCACAACGGAACGAATAAAATATAATATATAACATAACTTTTGCAATACAAACTGTAATTGTATATACATACCATTATCAGAGTACAAAACATAACATCACAGCGGAAACAACTCTATATAAATCTAGTTGAAGCCTCCTGCTCCAAGCTCCACCAAGTGTATCTGTAGAATCCCGACTACTTGACAGCTCGTACAAATTTGGACACCCAAGAGTTTAGGGTGAAAAAAAACTCTAGGTCAGTCATATGCTAGTGTGAGTAAACTCTAATCATTCCGGTTTAACTTTTCCAAGATCCTTTTCAAAGAAATGATAATCATAAGACCGATCCACACATAAACACGGATGGTTTTTTTACCTTATGATAGCCCAAAACATTCTTTTAAAACAATACTTTTCTAATATTATAATAATGTCTAAATAAAGTAAATAACAATCTAGTAGAACGCTTTCATCTCATGCTTTACATATATAATATACAATAAAAAATTGTGGGCTCTTATTGGAGAATGAATTTATCACTATGACAAGGTATGGAGCAACCTTCCGATTAGTGTACTCTAGATGAGATACACTGCAGTTCAACAAGAACAACTTGTAACTCAACCATACATGACCGACCATTCGTTTCACTTGAATTCTCCGAATATATTATCATATTACGGTTGGTAAACCAACATGATCGTTCTGGGGAGATATAGAAATGAAAGAAGTAGCAAATATGAATATTTCTCTAGATGGTGACAATATACCCTAATTGGGTGCAACCCACTTCGCCATGCGGCCTGCCCGATTTTTGTAATTTCCCGGTTGCTGAGGCTTGAGGCCATAACGTATCTTTTAACAGATCACACCTTTATTTACTTTAAATGCCACATTGTCATACCCGCCAAGTCACAAATTGATTTCCCAAAAAATATTACGAGTATAAAGCTAAGAGAAATGAATTCCTCCTCCACCAACGTAAATACGTTTGAAAAGATCAACTTACGCGATCTATTAGACATACTCTGCCTGACGTTCGTCCATATACGTTGTCCTGGGACTAGACCAACCAAAGGCCCTATTATGTAAATCCATCTTAGGCAATTCATACTTGGGATCGCCAGAACAACCCTTGTGCACAAACTCCATCTTCAATTATCTTCATCATATTTTATTTGCAACGCTAATGGCCACGCAGAGTTGTTTTCAGATAATAATCTGATCCCGGTCTCTCTGTATTGACAATAGAAAAATTGTCAACAACTTTGATAGTCGGATATTTAACTATCAAAGGAAAACCAATATACAAACAACAGTCGTATTTCCAATTGGAGACTTTACCGATTAATCATCAATCAACACTAAGCCCCTTTAATTAATTTATCATTTTACTATTCGTTTCCCAATTTCCCTTGAATATCTTTACCCAAATATTTCCCCAATTCGCTTAGCTTTTCACGATTTCTTGGAAAACATTTCTATATATTACATTCCTTATTTCCCGTATTTCGAAAATAGATGTTATTAACATTGGAAAACATTTCCATATCTTATTCACGCTTCACTAACCTTCCATATCCGTTAGTCCTTAACCGTAAACTAATAAGAGAACAAATACTCAAATATCAACCCCGAAGGCCAAAACCAACATCAGATCGATACTCAGAAAGCCGTTTGACTTAACTAGTCTCTGTCAGTTTCTATTTTTCTTAACTCTATTCTTAACTTCTTATTAAGAAAATCATTGTTCACGCAACTCTCGGATTTAGCTTACGAATCTACTTCTTTAACAAAAATCATTTATTATAGCGATGACATTATAATCCTAGTTTCTGAAATATTTCTCCAAAATACAACTTTTATTCATTAATTTAAATAAATAAATAAATCTTGATAAAAAATGGAAAGTAAAAAATACTTTCTCGAATTCGATATAATTGAATTTCAACGTATAACTCCCTTTTGAATAATCTATATTCGATTAACATTCCGAACTTAGGAATAAACACACCGTTTCTGGTTAACACAAATTTAAAAATTCAATTTTGAATTTATCACTTTACATTTACTGTAACACCCCGTAATTTGAACATAAAAATTCACAAATTAAAGCATACTTAATTAAGTGAAATGGGTTGCGCAGAGAAATATTTATATATTGATATATATATATATATATATAATTGAAAATTAAATAAATAAATATGCAAAAATGTTCAAAACAGCGAATTGGGAGAGGGGAATAACCGAACCGGCCGATTTTTGAGGTCGACCCGAGCTCGCTGGGTCGACTAGGGGCTAATCCAGGGTGTTTGGCTGTCAACCCGTGGGCCGATTCGCTCAAATGCAGATTTTGCATTTGAATGGTTCTCATGGTTCAGCTTTAATCTAAAGGCCCTAGATGGTTCCTACACTTGACTTCTTCCCCAAGACATGCTTTGATGGCTTGGATTGAATCTAGGGTTAATCCTATGGCTAATACTATCCTAATCCTCTATAAAAAGACCCCTAAACCTAGCCTAAATCACCATTATTCAATCCTACAACTAAACTATGTCAAATTTGTTCCTCTCATGGCCTCCACTCTCATGCTAAAATTCCTAAGCCTATTTCTATGAGAGATTGTGAGTTCATACAAGTGCTTTCAAACTTGTATGAGTGTTCTTAAGTTGCATTCTAGCCAAAGTTGCAACCTTTTCTTGACCAAAAAGCAAGGATCTTGCATGAGAGCTCATAAGCTTCATTCAAAGCCAAAGTTGAACCCTTTCTTCTTCAAAGCAAGGATTTTTATTGATATTTGCTCAAGGGTTTCATTTGGAGCTTGTTCTTTTGGGGGTTTTGGGTGATAGCATGAATGGCTTCGTCTCAATCTTTGTTTTATATGTTGATTTGTGCCTTCATAGCATTGTAATCCCCCTCCTACTCTTAGATATTAACTATGAAGTTAAATGAATGTTGCAAGTTGGGTTTGAACATTAAGTATCATACATGCTATCATGTTATGTATCCCATCATGTTTGTAAAGACACCATCTTGATCTTATGGGCTAAAAGCTATAAGCTTTATGTTGAATGTTGCATTATGCAACATGAGAGCTATCATATCCCTTATGATAACTTGCATGTAATGCTATATGCGAACTTCTAGGCATCTTTCTATGTCACCTATCATCATGATTCGCCTATGTGCTAAGTTTGGGGTTATGCATGTTTTTGAGGCTTAATAATGTAACATGCAAGTTAATGAACACACTTACGCCTCATATGCCACCATGATTAACTTGTGGCCTTATACCCTTTTTGTCATGCCTTTGCCAAGTTCCTTCTTTAATCCATTATGCGTTGTTGTGAATGTATATGCGAGTTTAAAAGCGTTGGGGTTAGGTTATGGGGAAACTTTAATGACATGAAACATGATTTGGGTAAATTGGTATAAACGTGACAACATGTAACTTTGGCTATGAGCATGGGACTTGGAAACTTGACACGTATGGCTTGTAAGTGTAACAAGACACTAGACCAAACATGAAAATGGTATAAACTCGAGGTTGTAAGCATAAATCTACCCGGACCTGCCCGGCTTAACTAGTGGCTACAAACAATAGGATCCAATGTGAGAAATTGGTCATGTCGCACTTAAGACCCGAGGTTACACTAGGTTGTGGTGTAAAACTACCCGGACCCGCCCGGCTTAACTAGTAACCACAACAAGGTCTAATGTGAGAGGTTAAGAGTGCATTAATTAAATTAATGCCACATGATAAGGTTAAGTAAATTTGACTAATGACACTTAACCGATAAGACACGAATGGGTAGGTTAAGTGGGACCGGGCTTGATTTTTTAATGACACTTAACCATACAAGACAATTAGGGGATGGGGTTAAGTAATTTACGCTTAACTAATCCGACTTGATAATTAGATGGGTTTAAGTAATCCACACTTAACTAATCTAAACACGGTAAATTCGATGAGGTTAAGTAATCCATACTTAACTAATCTAACATGGTAATTAGATGGGGTTAAGTAACTTAGACTTAACTAATCTAAACACGGTAATTAGATGGGGTTAGGTAACTTAGACTTAACTAATCTAAACACGTTAATTAGATGGGGTTAAGTAACCTTCACTTAACTAATCTAAACACGGTAGTTCGATGGGGTTAAGTTAAACACTTAACCAATCTAAACATGGTAATTCAATGAGGTTAAGTAACCAATACTTAACCAACTTAACACGGTAATTTAATGGGGTTAAGTAACTTATACTTAACCAATTATACGTGATGATTGGATGAGGTTAAGTAACCTACACTTAACCAATCTAATACGTGGGTTTGGTAGGGTTAAGTCACAAGACCTTTCAAGTTGGCCTTAACCATTGTAATACGATTAGTGGATGGGGTTAAGTTAACCTACACTTAACCAATCCGACTCGACAATCTGATGGGATTAAGATAATCTATGCTTATTCAATCTAACAGGATAATCTGATAGGGTTAAGACAAATAAATACTTAACCAGTTTGACTTGATAAGGTTAAGTCAGGAGCTTCTTGGTACACTTAACCAACCTGTAGGGCTAAGCCTTGAACTTGAGTACTTAGCCGATCTTGACATGATTCGTAGGCGGGTTAAGTCATGAACTTGGATAACAACACTTAACCCATTTGACAAAACCCTAGCTCAGGGGACTAGGCTGGAAATCGTAGTTAACAAGGATAACGGAAAGAGGAGCTAAGTGGTGAACCTTAGTTAAGGGAAACTAAGTAATAATTCTTAGCTAAGGACATGAGACTAGTTCATTAAGAGATGAGTAACCTGGTACGGTAGGTCATTGCTTAGTATACGAGGAGGAGCAAGTTATCCGACTTGGATAAAAGCTCCAGCGAACAGGGTGACGAAGCGGAAGCTTCGGGGAACGTGAGGGTACTCTTGGTATCCCTCTGTGAGGTGGCAAGTGGTCCATGAAACCCGGCTTCACAGGGGTTAAGGTCTGCGGTAGAAGAGCCAAGAGTATGCCTTGGTTGCTATGCGAGCGACCTAAAGACTGGGATGGATTAGCGTGGAGTCGACGATACTTGATTTTGCCCCGGGATAGCATGTTGCCGACTACCTACCATCTTTAGTCAATCGTGTACGTACGGAAAGGCAGGGAACTCCCAAAAGACCATATACTAGCTATCAAGTTATGGGTGAGGTTGGCTATCTGGAAGTGGGCATCGATGGGCCTTAGTGTAGTTCTCATACATGATTTTTCTTAGATTGCCTTTCAGTAGTTGAGGGAGTGGTCACGTGGGACCATAGCCACGGGTACAAAAACAGAACTTGATATCTGCATCAACAGACGACTTAAAGCTCCCGACCGAGTTCTGTATTTCTTGATTTGCCCTAGCACGGAACTCGGATGGCACATTGAGCAACATGTGCGTCTAGACAGGGAAAACGATTCACGATACATACGCGGGATAAAGGGCGCGGTTGACGGGTGGCATAATCCCTAGTGGCCCTAGGTGGCTGAACCCGAACCGAGACACGGAAACGTTCATTAGGTAGCATAATCCCTAGTGGTCCTAGGTGGTATAAATCCTAAGTGAACGCGCGATAGTTCATGGTAAGGAAACATAACTAGATCAAGGGTAGAAGTCCAAAATAACCTCAAGGATAAAACTTTTACATGGGAAAGCCCGTATGGCCAACGGCAAAGGACTGAACTCATACATGGAAAGAAACATACGAGTTGGGAAAACCTACATATGCTATATATTAGGTTGACATGGACCATTACATGACATTGGGCAAGGGACATTCATAGTTAACACATGACGCGGGTTGGGATACTAGTACGAGGGGTGCAGAGCAAATATACATGTTAGAACCAGGGGAAATATACATGATAGATACCGTGGTACGTTATACAGGGTAGATACCTTGGGATAGTATACTTGATAGAAACCTGACAATGTGATACCTTGATTTATCTTGACACCGTAGTTTATCATGACACACTCGTGTATCTTGGTACAGTAGTTCATCCTGTTATTTTGGTTTAGCTTATCTATCTTGTCATCATACTTATGTTCATCTCAGTTCCTCATGCCAGTTAACTTTACTAGTTTATATACTGATAGTAGATAGGGCTTACCAGTCTTTATGACTGACCCCGTTTTGTTTCGCCTCTTGTCTTCCGTTTCCCCCCAGGTTACAGGGAGGAAATGCTATTGTTAGTTTGGACTTCTTTTGTTTGAAGGTCATCACGCATGGCTTGGACTTTTCTTGGCAATGGCTATTTTACTGTTTCACTTGGGGAATAATTTATGAAAAGGTTTTATGCTTCTTTACTATTGCAAGACAGGTTTTGATGTATTCTGATGTAAAAGGCTTTAGACCTTATTTTATAAGGTAATGAAATTTGTTTTACTTCCGCTGTTTTATATATAAGTTCTGTCTTGTAATATTTCTGTGCATGTTTACCTCAATAATGCTTCACCAAACCTAGTGCATTCCCTTTGTGAGTGACCCTAGCGGAGGTGGGGTGTTACATTTGGTATCAGAGCAGAAGGTTACCAGACTGAGCAAAAGTTTTTAAAACCTTCTGAAAACTATTTGAAAAACCGTTTACAAGGAAGCATTTTTCAAGAAAAGTTTTTAAAGGCTATTCCCCAAAAGCCATTAGCACTGTCCTTTGTTTCCTTGATCGAATCTCTTTTCCTTTCTTCCCTCCATCTGTAGTTACAGTAGTTCTAACTGCGACTAATCCTTGTCTAGCTACGTAAGTATTTTCCCGTGCGATGGAGGTGGTTCTCGAGAGACCTGTTGCCGTGGTACAAGGAAGGATAATAAGAGTAAGGATAAAGGACGCGAGCTTAAGGATAAGCAACTGTTGCTATGGCTTAGTCCATCAAGGAGGACAAGGACAAGATCATCGGAGAGGGCAATTGTACGCTCCCATTTCTAGGGTACCTAAAAGAAATGGTACCGTTTCTGGTAAAGGTTTAGTCGTTCTTTTCTATCATCCCGTCCAGACTTTGTCTTGATCATCGTATCATTTAAGTCTGCTTGGATAGTTGAGTCTCTGCACCTTAGTACTAACATGGTAGAGGATCCCAGTTTTTGTCCCAAAATCTGGTTGGAGAGTCAGTCGATTTATTCATGACTTGTTGGATTTGAGGACGTCTATGCCAAGTGTTGAGATTAGAAGCAATACTTCTATTGTTGAGCTATGGATGGATTCTAGGGGTAAAGTGGTTATCCAGTAAGGGATACCATTCTCGGTTTTGAAAAGAGGGTAGTCAGACTCTTGGCTTGCTTTGGTAATACCTTCGAAGTCTCGTGTAACCTTTTAGGTTCTGTCATGGTTAGTTACCTAGAATCTCTTGATGCATTTATCGGAAATCTCTGATCCAATCGAGTAACGTCCGCCAATAAGACGAATGGTTCATTCTGCTTGAGCATGGGTTACAGGAACCACCCTAGTAAGTGCACATGGTAACATGGATTGGCATTGGTAAACGAGATCCAGAATTCACTAGTGAATTTTGGGGAGCTTGCATGAGTACGTAGATATGGTTGAGCCAAGTATACTAGGGAAAGAATAAATGGAAGTGGAACGAGAGGCGACAGTGAAAAGAGTTCCGACTCATACTTTGGAAATAGGAATCAAGGAGCTACGAAATCATGGATTCAAAGGTAGTCAAGGCACACTGGAATTAGGCTCAAGGAAATGCGGCTTAGACGCGTGCATCGTGTCTCTTTTTAAGAGTACATCTTTGATCCTTGGTTCTCCTGTAGAGCTTGCTTGCATGCTACTGCTTGGTGGATATCCTCTCGGTCCTATTTCTGTTACAAACCCCGTAAGGAGTTTGTCTTGTTTATCTCCTCGATCCTATCTTGGGAACCTTAGATAGAACTCTATGGATGTAAACATGTATTTGAAACATGTTATGATTGATATGGTTGCAAATGGTTGCAAGTGGTTGCTCGTGGATGCGCGAATACACATTAGATACTAGATTGATGCGGTCACGTTTCATGTTGCATATGCACGAGTATTTATACTTGTTTATGGATGAAATTGAATGTGTTATCATGCGGATGTTGCATATGAATGAATGTTTGTGCACGCATATTGTACTTATATGACTAGGACTATTCGCATACATGTTGGACTCATGGCACTAAACATATTTTGCATTAGAAAGATCATTCAGGCCTGATCTTTAGCATTAGCTAAGGAGCATATACACACACGTTCTACATATGTTCATATGGCATTAGAAATCGTCTAAGGACAATGGTTGCCTGTGGATGATGTTTTGAGTAGATGGATGATGGATAGTAGGATACGTTCTTCCTAACTTGGAGATTTCGGGGACGAAATCCTTTAAGGAGGGGAGAATGTAACACCCCGTAATTTGAACATAAAAATTCACAAATTAAAGTATACTTAATTAAGTGAAATGGGTTGCGCAGAGAAATATACATATATATTGATATATATATATATATATAATTGAAAAATAAATAAATAAATATGCAAAAATGTTCAAAACAGCGAATTGGGAGAGGGGAATAACCGAACCGGCCGATTTTTGAGGTCGACCCGAGCTCGCTGGGTCGACTAGGGGTTAATCCAGGGTGTTTGGCTGTCAACCCGTGGGCCGATTCGCTCAAATGCAGATTTTGCATTTGAATGGTTCTCATGGTTCAGCTTTAATCTAAAGGCCCTAGATGGTTCCTACACTTGACTTCTTCCCCAAGACATGCTTTGATGGCTGGGATTGAATCTAGGGTTAATCCTATGGCTAATACTATCCTAATCCTCTATAAAAAGACCCCTAAACCTAGCCTAAATCACCATTATTCAATCCTACAACTAAACTATGTCAAATTTGTTCCTCTCATGGCCTCCACTCTCATGCTAAAATTCCTAAGCCTATTTCTATGAGAGATTGTGAGTTCATACAAGTGCTTTCAAACTTGTATGAGTGTTCTTAAGTTGCATTCTAGCCAAAGTTGCAACCTTTTCTTGACCAAAAAGTAAGGATCTTGCATGAGAGCTCATAAGCTTCATTCAAAGCCAAAGTTGAAACCTTTCTTCTTCAAAGCAAGGATTTTTATTGATATTTGCTCAAGGGTTTCATTTGGAGCTAGTTCTTTTGGGGTTTTTGGGTGATAACATGAATGGCTTCGCCTCAATCTTTGTTTTATATGTTGATTTGTGCCTTCATAGCATTGTAAGCCCCCTCCTACTCTTAGATATTAACTATGAAGTTAAATGAATGTTGCAAGTTGGGTTTGAACATTAAGTATCATACATGCTATCATGTTATGTATCCCATCATGTTTGTAAAGACACCATCTTGATCTTATGGGCTAAAAGCTATAAGCTTTATGTTGAATGTTGCATTATGCAACATGAGAGCTATCATATCCCTTATGATAACTTGCATGTAATGCTATATGCGAACTTCTAGGCATCTTTCTATGTCACCTATCATCATGATTCGCCTATGTGCTAAGTTTGGGGTTATGCATGTTTTTGAGGCTTAATAATGTAACATGCAAGTTAATGAACACACTTACGCCTCATATGCCACCATGATTAACTTGTGGCCTTATACCCTTTTTGTCATGCCTTTGCCAAGTTCCTTCTTTAATCCATTATGCGTTATTGTGAATGTATATGCGAGTTTAAAAGCGTTGGGGTTAGGTCATGGGGAAACTTTAATGACATGAAACATGATTTGGGTAAATTGGTATAAACGTGACAACATGTAACTTTGGCTATGAGCATGGGACTTGGAAACTTGACACGTATGGGTTGTAAGTGTAACAAGACACTAGACCAAACATGAAAATGGCCAACTCGAGGTTGGGTTGAGTTTGTAGCATAAATCTACCCGGACCCGCCCGGCTTAACTAGTGGCTACAAACAATAGGATCCAATGTGAGAAGTTGGTCATGTCGCGCTTAAGACCCGAGGTTAGACTAGGTTGTGGTGTAAAACTACCCAGACCCGCCCGGCTTAACTAGTAACCACAACAAGGTCTAATGTGAGAGGTTAAGAGTGCATTAATTAAATTAATGCCACATGATAAGGTTAAGTAAATTTGACTAATGACACTTAACCGATATGACACGAATGGGTAGGTTAAGTGGGACCGGGCTTGATTTTTTAATGACACTTAACCATACAAGACAATTAGGGGATGGGGTTAAGTAATTTACACTTAACTAATCCGACTTGATAATTAGATGGGTTTAAGTAATCCACACTTAACTAATCTAAACACGGTAAATTCGATGAGGTTAAGTAATCCATACTTAACTAATCTAACATGGTAATTAGATGGGGTTAAGTAACTTAGACTTAACTAATCTAAACACGGTAATTAGATGGGGTTAGGTAACTTAGACTTAACTAATCTAAACACGGTAATTAGATGGGGTTAAGTAACCTTCACTTAACTAATCTAAACACGGTAATTCGATGGGGTTAAGTTAAACACTTAACCAATCTAAACATGGTAATTCAATGAGGTTAAGTAACCAATACTTAACCAACTTAACACGGTAATTTAATGGGGTTAAGTAACTTATACTTAACCAATTATACGTGATGATTGGATGAGGTTAAGTAACCTACACTTAACCAATCTAATACGTGGGTTTGGTAGGGTTAAGTCACAAGACCTTTCAAGTTGGCCTTAACCATTGTAATACGATTAGTGGATGGGGTTAAGTTAACCTACACTTAACCAATCCGACTCGACAATCTGATGGGATTAAGATAATCTATGCTTAATCAATCTAACATGATAATCTGATAGGGTTAAGACAAATAAATACTTAACCAGTTTGACTTGATAAGGTTAAGCCAGGAGCTTCTTGGTACACTTAACCAACCTGTAGGGCTAAGCCTTGAACTTGAGTACTTAGCCGATCTTGACATGATTCGTAGGCAGGTTAAGTCATGAACTTGGATAACAACACTTAACCCATTTGACAAAACCCTAGCTCAGGGGACTAGGTTGGAAATCGTAGTTAACAAGGATAACAGAAAGAGGAGCTAAGTGGTGAACCTTAGTTAAGGGAAACTAAGTAATAATTCTTAGCTAAGGACATGAGACTAGTTCATTAAGAGATGAGTAACCTGGTACGGTAGGTCATCGCTTAGTATACGAGGAGGAGCAAGTTATCTGACTTGGATAAAAGCTCCAGCGAAATGGGTGACAAAGCGGAAGCTTCGGGGAACGTGAGGGTACTCTTGGTATCCCTCTGTGAGGTGGCAAGTGGTCCATGAAACCCGGCTTCACAGGGGTTAAGGTCTGCGGTAGAAGAGCCAAGAGTATGCCTTGGTTGCTATGCGAGCGACCTAAAGACTGGGATGGATTAGCGTGGAGTCGACGATACTTGATTTTGCCCCGGGATAGCATGTCGCCGACTACCCACCATCTTTAGTCAATCGTGTACGTACGGAAAGGCAGGGAACTCCCAAAAGACCATATACTAGCTATCAAGTTATGGGTGAGGTTGGCTATCTGGAAGTGGGCATCGATGGGCCTTAGTGTAGTTCTCATACATGATTTTTCTTGGATTGCCTTTCAGTAGTTGAGGGAGGGGTCACGTGGGACTATAGCCACGGGTACAAAAACAGACCTTGATATCTGCATCAGCAGACGACTTAAAGCTCCCGACCGAGTTCCGTATTTCTTGATTTGCCCTGGCACGGAACTCGGATGGCACATTGAGGAACATGTGCGTCTAGACAGGGAAAACGATTCACGATACATACGCGGGATAAAGGGCGCGGTTGACGGGTGGCATAATCCCTAGTGGCCCTAGGTGGCTGAACCCGAACCGAGACACGGAAACGTTCATTAGGTAGCATAATCCCTAGTGGTCCTAGGTGGCATAAATCCTAAGTGAACGCGCGATAGTTCATGGTAAGGAAACATAACTAGATCAAGGGTAGCAGTCCAAAATAACCTCAAGGATAAAACGTTTACATGGGAAAGCCCGTATGGCCTACGGCAAAGGACTGAACTCATACATGGAAAGAAACATACGAGTTGGGAAAACCTACATATGCTATATATTAGGTTGACATGGACCATTACATGACATTGGGCAAGGGACATTCATAGTTAACACATGACGCGGGTTGGGATACTAGTACGAGGGGTGCAGAGCAAATATACATGATAGATACCGTGGGACGTTATACAGGGTAGATACCTTGGGATAGTATACTTGACAGAAACCTGACAATGTGATAACTTGATTTATCTTGACACCGTAGTTTATCATGACACACTCGTGTATCTTGGTACAGTAGTTCATCCTGTTATTTTGGTTTAGCTTATCTATCTTGTCATCATACTTATGTTCATCTCAGTTCCTCATGCCAGTTAACTTTACTAGTTTATATACTGATAGTAGATAGGGCTTACCAGTCTTTATGACTGACCCCGTTTTGTTTTGCCTCTTGTCTTCCGTTTCCCCCCCAGGTTACAGGGAGGAAATGCTATTGTTAGTTTGGACTTCTTCTGTTTGAAGGTCATCACGCATGGCTTGGACTTTTCTTGGCTATGGTTATTTTACTGTTTCACTTGGGGAATAATTTATGAAAAGGTTTTATGCTTCTTTACTATTGCAAGACAGGTTTTGATGTATTCCGATGTAAAAGGCTTTAGACCTTATTTTATAAGGTAATGAAATTTGTTTTACTTCCGCTGTTTTATATATAAGTTCTGTCTTGTAATATTTCTGTGCATGTTTACCTCAATAATGCTTCACCAAACCTAGTGCATTACCTTTGTGAGTGACCCTAGCGGAGGTGGGGTGTTACATTTACCAATTTCCTTTAATCACCATTCCAATTTAATTTGCAAAACATTTGCTTTTAATTCATTATACACTTTAAAACGTGAATATTATTTATTTACCGAAAACTGGACTCGTTATATCAAATCAATCCTAATTTATATTTATAAATACCTATACAGGTTAAAATTCCATTTATCGAGTTATTTCATAAATTCATATTCATATCCCACTTCATAAACTCTATTTCCTAGTAAGCTTCTTGTTAGTTACAAATCAAGTTTATAACTAAATCTCGACTTCATATTCTATTATAATCTATTGGGTCTAACCAATTCTTAATTATCCTATCAATTTCTGAATTATATAATATATAAATTAAATTATCTTTAAAATATTCGACAAATTCGAATTTTAACTACAATCCTTATAGTTTTATTCGATTCATATTCACATTTCGAAGCTCGAAATGAATTTCGCAATTTCCCTTTCCATTACTCATTTTTTAGTTAACATTCACGGATTATTTAATAGTAATTATTTAACAATAATTATTTTATTCCATTTATAAGTATCGTAAATAAATCAAACTACTTGTTTATATAATTAAACAAGTAATTATATTCTAGCTAGTTAAATCAAAATTCAATTTCTGTTATTTAAAAATAATAAATAATAGATTTTCCCTTTTTAAACTCGAATTCTTTTCCATATATTTTTACGACAATTTAGTACCAATCATTTCAGGTCAATGTTGTTCAACCATCCAAACACACAATAATCAACCACAGACTATTCATCACATCATATAATGCAATATATGAATAACAACAATATAATTGTTGAGTAATCCAGTTGGATTCCTCCAACCTGTTACCCTGCATCACAGATGTTAATCAACAAAAATGACACTAATTTCATATCAATATGAAGTATAATAATAAACAGAACCAATATTCAATCAATGATTAATATAATATATATATAACTATACATATTATTCCGACCATTTAATTAGAAAGTCATCCAAACAATCATCACACAAACGGTTAACCATTATTTATTAATATTAAATAATGTTCATAAAATTAGAAAATCGGACAGAGTTAGTGAATTTACTCACTTGGTCATAAATCGCTAAATAACGATTTACGGTTGATGATTTGAATTAGGCGTTTTATTTTGCCATAAATCCCAATGAGCTCCAAATCATTCCGGGGTAGTTCCATTGTGTAGCCTGTAATACTACGATTCCAACGTGGCAAACCGTTCGAATTTCTGACGTCGTATGCACAAGATATTTAGTTCACAAGCTAGGATATATTAAACTAAAATTTATAACTAAAATTTATGTATGGGCCTTACATTGTTTCCTCAGCCCAATACCACATCACATTTCAGTCGTAGCTCCTCTTACTACTTACATGTCCTATCTCCCCCATGCAGCATTTCCTTTTTTTCTTTGTTTTTTTAGGGCCTCCACCCCATTACTTATTTTCGACCCAGATCCAACACTACTATACCCTTGAAAACAAACCGACCCGCTTCGTTATAACTTCTTTTTCCTGGACTAAAGCTCTAGTTTGGAACGCAAGCCATTGCCGAAAATCATCATCCCTTAATTCCCTTACTCCACTACAAAAATTCATACAAAGATAACCATTAAACTCCTTTTCATGCGATCTATCACCTCCACCATAGAAGACATGAACAACTCCTCCTTGCAAAAGTCGAACTCTATTACTCCGAGGCCACATCTATATGGATCAACGAGAAAAAAATTCCCATCAACACTTTAAACACCCCCTCTCCAAACAGTTCGCAGCAGCAAGCCACATCCTATATCATCTCTTCATGTTTCCATTCTGCCAAAAACTATGGCCACTACACTGTACTCCTCCCAAATGTTTTCCCACCACGCATGCATGTATATACATATGTGCTTACGTCCTAGCAACCATTCATTGAACTCCATTCTCCCCTCTAAACCTCACGCCCCATGCAACTCCCCATACACCTCCCAGTTCGGTCCTCTTCCATAAATGTTTGGCCAAACACTCTTATACCCTTTCATGCATACAACGCACTTTGTTGCATTTTTTTACTCTTTTTTTCCTCATAAGAAAACAAAAGAGAAATTGTTTGCTGTAAAAAGAATCGTTCTTGGCTTGGTACGCGATATTATATGGTGGAAGAATGCTTAGATGCTAAGCAAAAGTGGGTGCAGTGAAGAAGTCAGATGACAAGAAGGGTGCACATATATTGTACATAAAGTACAAATACTTAAGGGTTACGTTTTTAAAAAAGTAAACACAACATGCAGGCAAATAGAAAAATAGCGTGATAAAGGTAACATGTGTATAAGTGTTTGTGTACCCGTTACATGACCCCTGTTCACGTACAAGCCGCTACAGACAAAAATAAAAATACATTCATGACAAGCAACGTTCCATGATCCCAAAAATTAAATGAAATGGACAAGATAACTTATATTTTGATATCTCAAATCATTGATATAGGGTGTAAAATACTTCAAATAAAAAGTTGCTTGTATTACGAATAATAAATTACAGTAAAATTCTATAAATTAAATTAAGTATATGTCTCAAATGTCTTGTCCAAATTCGAAACCAACATTTAAATATAATTAAATATATCGTTATGGTTTATAAACGATTCCATAGAGACTTTCAGAAATTTTGATTTGGACATAACTGACAATCTGTAAGACAAAATCTAGATTTTTCACTTGCATTAGAAAAATACAGTTCAGTAGTTTCCAACGTTTCTTGTTTTAAAGAAATCTGATTTATAACGGATCCTGTATACTCGGTTGAAGTTCAAAACATAAAATTATGGACTACCACGACATTATGATCTCGTTTATAACTATTTTATAGGATCAGTTTGGCACAGGTCCCTATTAAGTTTCAAAATTAGGCTCACGTCCGGTCCTAAATTTATTGTAAATTAGGTCCCTATTTTTTGAAAAGTCATAAAAAATGTGTAACACCCCACCTCCGCTAGGGTCACTCATAAAGGGAATGCACTAGTTTTGGAGGAGCGTTATCGAGGTAAACAAACACAGAAATATAACAAGACAGAACATAGATTAAACAGTGGAAGAATCAAAAGAAAATTTTCATTACTTTCAAGAAGAGTCAAAACCTTTTACATCAAATATCCAAGGTCATTATTTTCCATTACAACAAATTTTGTCTTGCAGAAATAAAGAAGCATAAACTTAAAACATCAAAAGTAGCTTAATTCCACAAAGGTAGTAGAAAATGCAGCCATAGCATAGCCCAAGATCAAACCATACATGAGCTGAATCAAAAGCAAGCGAAATCCAAGCTAAGTGCTAGAGTTTCCTCCCTGAGAACCTGAGGGGGGGAACGAAAGAAAAGGAGGCGAAAGAAAATGGGTCAGTCATAGAGACTGTTAAGTCCAAGTGACTTTCAGCATAAAAATAGGTAAAAGTAACATGACATGTATAAACTAAAAGTAAACATAAGATGCTGTCAAGGTTGGCAAGATAGGCTAAGATAACATGATAAATGAAGTATAAATCAAGTATAGCATCACATATTCAAGGTTCGCTGCATCGACTGTACTAGTACTCCAACCCATGTCAAATGTTAAACACGAAGTGATCCCTTGGCCTAATATCATGAAATGACCCATTACTTGGTCCAGCGGAACGATCCACTAATCGATCGGCTCCCTACAATTTCTAGCTCGCCATGTGTCTATGTCATACGGCCCTATCACGAATGTAGTCACCTGTGCTAGGTCCACCATAGGGTGTATCAAGCCCTAGGGTGCCAACCACCGACACGAATCAAGCATGCACAGATAATCCTACTGATGCCCAATGCCTACTTTTTCAACTCCGGACCACGTGCACGACCATAGCCCGCCTGAACCTACACTGGCTCACCAACACAGCCGTCATTCTGGTCTCTTACAATCAGCCCAGTAATCGTACCCCACCCTGCCTAGTTCCAGGGTACCATGATACATCTAGTGGGTTACTGCTGAAATGGACCGCGTAACTAGGGTTTCCGTCTAATAGGTTAAGTGTTGTCATTTAATTTCGTGACATAACCCCTATCAGTCTAGCATGTCAAGTTGGTTAAGTGTTGTCTTTCATGTTGTAACGACCCAGAATATCTGAACCAATTTAAAAATTTTAAATTGGCTAAAATAATGGATATTAAATATTTAAAATAAATATTTTAAATAATAGCGATGAAAACTGTGTTTGAATCGACAATTGAAAACGAATATAATTAATTCTAATTATAAACAAGGCCTGAAATGGCGCTGCAGTTTTAAAAATTGAATTCAAACTTTGTCGGACTGTACCGGGTGCAAAACAAAACGGATTTGAGTGAAACCAAAAATATTTAAATCTGTTAGTGAACACCTTTCTAACGAATCTAAAAAATCAAATTTTCATAACGGAAAGCAAAAGTTATGGCCAAATGGATTTTCAGAAAGGTCGCTATGGAATTTATAGAGCCCGTAAAATTGGCCATTTTGCATACGACCTCGGAATTCGGCGAAACCACTTTTGTTGGATCCGGGATGTGAAGTTATTGCTAGGTTTCAAATTTCATAATTTTTGAAGCTAGTATGTGAGCGTGGCAAAGGAAAACGTGTTTTGGTCAATTATAGTTAAATTGGATCGACCAGAAATGGGCCTTTTTTCAAACGGTCTCAGAATTCACGAAACTAGTTTTGTTGGGACCGTATCGTCAAAACATAGCTAGATTTATTTTTCTGGAATTTTTCGAATCAGTTTGTGGCCCTGGAAAATTGAAATGCACGTTCAAATCAAATATTGAATGTTTTATATTTTAATTTGAAGGAAAACTGACTGAAACAGTCAAATGGGCCTACGAAACATATCCCATTGTGTTCGGAATGGGGGTAAAACGCTGGGGACGACAGTCGTTGGGTTTAGATTGGTGGTCGTGTCAGAAAACCCCTTTAAAACTTCCCCTGCCAATCATATTTTAAAAAAAAAAATCCCTTTCTCTCTCCCGATCAGAACGGCGGCTAGCCTCCAAAGCTTCCCTCCCCGTTTCCGATCGCCACAGCCACCTTCAGCCCCACCTCCTGTTGAACTTTTTGAAGACCTCCTTCTCCCCTTCAAATCAGTACCTACCGCACCACCTATCTCTTCCCCGTCGTCGAGTTCTGGCCCCCGAAAGTTGCGCCGCGTCAACCTCGATTCCAGGCCAGACCCGCCATCGCATGACACCGCGCCTACCTCGATAGGAGCGCCTCTCCTAGCCCTTCAAGGTGGTGAAGGCCGATCGTCAGATAACTACGCGGATTTCGAGGAAAGTGGAAACCTAGTTTCGAACAAAACGAAGGAGGTACGGTTTATATAATTTAAAACTTATTTTAACAGTTTAAAACCGTTGCAAACTTTGTAAAATCATATCTTTTTCGTTTCTTGTCGAAATTCAGTGAAATAAGAGACAGTGGACTCGTGTGGATGTCTTCTACCTTCTAGAAGAGACCGCATATTTTTCTGAGCCTTCTGCTATTTTTAGTGGAGTGGAACCCAATGTGAGATTTCTAATTTATAAACGATATGGAAAGCGACGATGTATAAATTATATAGTCGATGTATGAGTTATATAAGGGTTGTACACCTCTTGTATAAGCGTTTAATAAGTTGTACGTTCGATGTATAAGTTATATATGCATTGTAAAAATTATATATGTGTTGAAATAGAAGTGAATTGCTATATATATATATATATACGTCCCTCGTCCACAAACCATGGACGATATTTATTGGTTGTGATTGGTGTGAAAATTGATTGATAGCGAATGGTTGTTTGGGATTGTTTGTAGTTGATATTGAATGATTGTGGTTGAAAAATACCCATTTGTGGTTGAGAAATATTTGGTTGACACCACATAGGATTAGTTTGTGGAAATGAAATAAATATATACATGCCGCCTGCGTGCGAACTAGATGCATGATCCCTATTGTCAAAAACCGCGAGGTTTTAATGTAGAGCGATGAGCCGTACTAGGGACAGTCCCGGTTTTAACTACCCTGCCGTTATGCTGCCGAAATTTTGAATAATATTCATGTGTTTGAATTATTTTCATTTGTTGAAACTATATTTATTCGTTGAATAGAAAACCTTCATGTGTTGGATCGATATTCATTCGTTGAATTGAAATTCATGTGTTGAATGGTATTCGTGTTTTAAATATAAAAATCACATTTTTATCTATATATAGAAACTATAGAAAACCTTCATGTGTTGAATCGATATTCATTCGGTGAATTGAAATTCATGTGTTGAATGGTATTCATATTTTGAAATAAATTGTTTCATAATAAAAATCACCTTTTATCAACTATATGGACTATGTAAAATAATCTCGTTTTAAAAGAAGTTGTTTTATAATAAAAATCCTATTTTTATTACCTATGTAAACTATATAAAATAATAGTGTTTTGAAAAGAATTGTTTTACAATAAAAATCACATTTTTATTATATACATGAATTGTTGAAATGTGAAGTGTTAAAAATAGCCACTCGTTCAAATAAATATGCATGAGTTGAAATATTCATTAATTAGCTAATGATATGATTTTTGCCTATGCATGCAACATTATAATGAATGGTGTTTTTAAACCAAATTGAATCAAATATGAACTTGAATGGAAAATGATAAGTGATAAAAACCGTATATATGTACATGCATATTTATTGAACAGGTTATAGCAAAGGGGCTAGAGAAGAGGAATAAAATTTTGTGCCCGACGAATAGGTACACATTTACTGTTTTGTTTGGGTGATGATTTTATGAGCCTGTTGGCTAGCCGCTTGGCGTTTTCTTTTTCTTTTTGACATTAGACGCCCGTGTGGCTATTTGGGAATTTTCCCAGCCCCTCCCGTACAAAGGAGGTTATGGCGAAATTTTCCAAAATTTAAAGGCGTTAGTGAAATATTAGAAGTGGAAACAATATAGGAATTTTTGAATGAACTCTATTTATATAAATATATAAATATAAATAAAATTAAAACGAAACGTGGCCGTGCAGTTCGTATTTTGAAACCGTGATTTCAAACGATTAGTACGGGAGATCCGACCATCGGATTTTCCTGAAATCGCAACCGTTGGGTTCGCCTTGGAAATATCTTTCCAATGGCACCAACTTTGTAAAAATCCAACGGTTGGATTGTCTGGAATGTTTAATTCAAATCTGAAGAAAAACAGCGCCAGAAACGATTATATATATATATAAATATAAATTTAAATATATTTAATCGAATAACGACGCTGCAGTTCGTATTTTGAAATCGAAACTTCAAACGATTATACCGGGAGATCCGACCGTCGGAATTTCCCAAAACTGGAACCGTTGGATTCGTTTTGAAAAGATCTTTCTAATGATGTAAATTTTGTGAAGATCCAACGGTTATATTTTCAGATATGTGTAAATCAAATCTAAAGAAAAACAGCGCCACGACCGCGTTATGGCCCGAAGCGTCATTTTGAATAAAATGGCTATTTTAAAATAAATAAAAATGGCGATAAATCGTTATAAAATATTATAAATGATATGGATGAGATTTAGAAATTAACTGAAGGTTGGCTAAGTCGAATGGTTTCTTGGGTGTTGATCTGATGTTGGTTTCGGCCTTCAGGGTTAATATTCGGGAAATCGTTCTCTTACTGATTGACGGTTAGTGACTAATGAATTGAAATGATGCGTGCATATGTTAGTGTTTCACTTGTTTATTATATTCGTGAGTTG
This sequence comes from Allium sativum, assembly GCA_030737875.1. Lineage (NCBI taxonomy): Eukaryota > Viridiplantae > Streptophyta > Magnoliopsida > Asparagales > Amaryllidaceae > Allium > Allium sativum. The sequence continues at coordinate 899,750,561 of CM060918.1, forward strand.
CTCAGAAAGACCGGGTTTATCCCATTCTGAATAACTGAATCGACGATAAGAAATCGAAGATGAAGACGGTGGTCGAAGACCGGAGATCTTCACCTCGTTTGGATGGTAACCGAGGTCCTGATTGGGAGGCATCCCGAAATATGGATAATGAGTGGTGATCGTCCAGACGTACATGGTGATCGATTGGTTTGCGAGGTATTTAGTGCCTCCGGTTTCGTTCAGACCCAGAACGGACTTGTAAATGGACTATGTGTCTGACATTGGATTTTATTCTGTGTTGATTGATCTCTATTAAATATACATCTGTTTGGCGGCGGAGAATTTATTCTTTTGCTTAACGCCCTTCTCTGAAACGCACGAGCTCAGAGGCTGTATATCGATGGACATCAGTCGCATGGCATGAATTGCTAATGTGACATACCAAAGTGGTAAATGATCAGGGCTTCTGTTGAAAAGCAAAGTCTTGTGGTGATGATCAAAGCACCGCCTGTATGGCGTAGCTTTGTGTATAATGTGAATTCGCGAGCCTCACACCCCGGTATGAACCAAAAACGGGAGAAGGACCTCAGGGAGGGCATGCGTTTCTTTCTAGCTAGGGTGGTGTCAGTGACCTACCAGCCCTGACATTTATATATTTTTCACCTGTGTGGTTGTTGCTATTGCGAGGCGCCTCGGTTAGATCGGACGATCCAGGTCCGATGGAGCCATTCCTTGGCTCATTTACACCCCAAAGGGTGGGGAAACGCATTGTACAGGCATTTTAATCCACATCGGTGGACCGGCCCTGACGATCCAAAGGCTTGACTGAGTACTTGCCTGAGGGGCGGGCTAGAGCGTCTCGAATTCGGTAAGGACTATCTTTTGCCTTGGTTCATGATGGAAATCCAATTTCCAAATACGTGACTGTGCGGTTTTGATTGTATACCTATATATGGCGACATAGTGGTATGGGGCATTAATGCCGTCTATGATTGATAGTTATGATTTGAAATTGTTTTCAAAACATATAGCACTAGCAATAATATCAAATGCCTTTGTTTTATTCGTATCAATCATATTTTGGCCATTATAAGGTAAAACTCTATCCTTCGGTTTGCGTTGCATTGTGTGATGGGAACTGAGTCTTATAATGGCTTCATTTTTATAAAAAGCATTGTGATGTTTAAAAGAAAGATTTGTTTTTTTAAAGCACTGGCAATCCAATGGAGTAAACCCGTTCAACGAAAGTGGCGTGGTCCTGTAATTAGCCATATTATAAACATGTTGAGTAGATTTCTCATACCAGTCCCATGACTGACTCGTAGTTTGTTTCACTTTCAAACTCGGGTGCCCCTTTTTCTACACGGGCAGCCTTGTATTCAGGTTTAGCTGGTTCTTTCTGGATAGCTGGAGCTGAAGATGGATTCTATCATTTATCTCTTTTTATGCTGTTCAGCTCCTATTGTACATATTTTGTTTGTTGCCGCTGTAGACATATATGTATAGTTGAACTGTATTTGTACTAAGTAAGATCCTGTATACTGTGTAACTCTGATGATTACTTTTATCCAGTATATTCTATTGTTCATTATCTGGTGTATTTATTTAATTCTGTTCTGTTATTATCTGTTTATGTGTTATATTCCATGGATTATCCCTGTCTCCGTCAGTACGGGATTTGGGGTCGTCATACATGTTCATGACTTAACCCTATCATGTGGCATTAATTCATTGATGCACCCCAACCTCTCACATTAGACCTGTTGTTGTGGTCACTGGACATACTGGGCGGTTCCGGGCAGATTTACACCATAACTCAGTCTAACCTCGGGTTTCAAGCGCGATATGACCAACTACTGACATTGGATCCTATTGTTTGCAGTCACTGGATTTGCCGAGCGGTTCCGGGTAGATTTACACTGCAAACTCAAACCAACCTCGAGTTGGCCGTTTTCAAGTTCATTCTAGTGTCATGTCCACGTTCAAGTTTTCATGTCAAGTTCATGTCAAGTTTTCAAGGAAAGTTTCATGCCAAGTCTCCTATAATTTCCAATTTTTCCCAACGTTACCCCGTCTAAATATTAGGCTAAAAATCTTAGCCTAATTTTTTGTTCGCATGATTTTTGGCATATAATATTAGGCTAAAACCTAGCCTAATTTAACATACACAAAACTGGCATAAAGAAAATCATAGGTGTAAACTTGGCATTTTTGGCATAGTCAATATGAACATCATAGGTGTGAACTAGCAAAGTAGTCAACATGAATATCATAGGTGTGAACTTGCAACATAGACTAAATCAACATACATATATGTGAATTTGCAACATATGCTAAATCAACATAAATATATGTGAACTTGCAAATCAATTACGAACATATGAATAAGTGTGAACTTGAAATATGACATAGGTTAACATATACACATAAACATATATATCTAACATTTGGTCAAATATGTGATATGATTTTACAACCTAAAACTGGCATAACATGATAAACTACACAACTTTTCTTAACAGGTTATATTCCAAGTTCATATACATATGAATTGACTTATTCATTAATTCCCCAATTCAACATGATAATAAAACCACAGGCACAAATCAATATCATTCAATTCCACATATAACATAATAAATATTGTCCTATTATCCTTTTATTTCCAAGACATGACATAATTGAATAAATTGATTAAAACATCGCAGGCATATAGCTCTGATAACATTATGAACATGAAAAGGTTTAAATGATAATCTAGGTTCGAGAACATTGATAGATCTAACTTAAATAGAAAAATCCCAAAATCAAGAATAAAGAAAATAGGTCTGAATAGAAAGTCAAGCTTAGATAGTCATAATCCTAGGCAATAACCTCATGGTCATGAATCTTAGGTGATTAGCCACAATTGTCCTTGTCATAGTCATAGGCAATAGTCTTATGTTCACAGTCATAGGCATAGGCATAGTCTTATGTTCACAGTCATAGGCATAGGCATAGTCTTATGTTCATAGCCATATGCATAGTCTTATGTTCACAGTCATAGGCATAGGCATAGTCTTACGTCATTAACAATAGTTTCAACGTCATAGGCAATATTCCCCATAGTCAAGATTCAAGAAGAAAACAAGAATAGATATGAATCATACATAAATTAATTCCAACTTATAACATGCCCATATTAAGTTTATAGTTTTTATCTAAAAGTGACTGGAACTTACAAATCGTGGTCTAAGAAATTTAGATGCAAAAGTCAAGTCTAGAAATTGGTCGTTGAATTGCTGAATCGTTGAATCTTGATTTGATTGTAGAAGCAAATCCCCAATTCCTAGCCGCAGTCTTCAAGAAATAATCTTCGCGTTTTAATTTAATTTAATTTAATTTAGAGTAAGAGGAAGAAGCCATGATCATCCAGAGTTTGAGCAGCATAAGGTTAGAGAAGAATGGTGTAAAGAGAATGAGGCTAGGAGACTGTTTATATAGAGTTTCAAACTAATTAGCGTCGTCGATGAAGCTAGAAGAAATAAAGGCCATCCATCTCAAGAAAATCCAATCAGAAAATGACAAGTCAGCCCTAATGACACACCAGAGCTCAGAAATTCGTCCAGAACTCGAGCAGACCAGCCAGGGCCTGACCAAGCAGGTTTCTGCTCGGCCTGGGCGCACCTGCCAAGTGCGCCAATGCAAAATTGCATGGGCACACTTCCCAAGTGCGCCAATGCAATTTTGTTCTGGTGCACTTCCCAAGTGCGCCAGTGCATTCTGTCCCATTTCTGGTTTTTCTGCCTAACTTCGTTCATCCATATCTTCTTCGTACGGTATCCGTTTTACGCAAACTTGGACTCTATTTCAAGCAGAATTCCGAGACGAATGCAATGGCGTAACCCATTTCCCTTGATTCTTATTTTAAAAATTAATTCTGCCTTGATTTATGGTTTTAACATGTTACTAAAATTCGGGTTGTTACATTCTTCCCTCCTTAAAGGATTTCGTCCCCGAAATCTTCAAGTTAAGAAGAATGCATCCTGCTATCCAATCATCCATCTACTCAAAACACCATCCACAAGCAACCATTGTCCATAAACGATTTCTAATGCTATATGAACATATGCAGAAAGTGTGTGCATATGTTCCTTATCTAATGCAAATGATCAGGCCTGATTGATCTTCTTAATGCAAAATATGTTTAGTGTCATGAATCCAACATGTATGCAAATAGTCCTAGTCACATAAACACTATATGTGTGCACAAATATCCATCCATATGCAACATCCACATGATAACACATTCAATTTCATCCATAAACAAGTATAAACACTCATGCATATGCAATATGTAAATGTGTCTAAGCCGTTCTAGTGCCTAATGTGTGTTATGCAACCATGAGCAAGCACTTGCCACCACTTGCAACCATTTGCGAACATCAACCATAACATGTTTCAATCACATGTTTAAATCCAAAAGGGTTCTACCTAAGGTTCTCAAGATAGGATTGAGAAGATAAGCAAGATAAAACAAAGCATCTGGGAGAAGAAGTTAAAGATGTACCCCAGAAGGTCATGCTTGCGGGGCTTGCCCTTTCTTCTTAGGGCAGTTCTTGCTGATATGTCCAATATCACCACACTGGAAGCATGCTCCCATCTTCATCTTCTTCTTTCTACAATCCTACACTATATGCCCCTCAATACAACAGAAGTGGCATTTTCTTTTCTCGTGTGTCTTCTTATCATTCTTGTTGTTGTTGTTCTTGCCTCCTTTCTCGGAGCCTACCTTCTTGTTTGGAGGCTCATTTGCCTTGACCTCCTTCTTGCCACTCTTGTCTTCTTCATTTAAGAGCGCCATGTCTAATAGCTTTTCGTAAGTAGCCCCCATAGGTATGTGGGTCACGGCCAAGCTGTGAATTGGCTCATTCAATCCTTTGACAAAACGGAGAGCCTTCTTATGAGGGGTATTCACTAAGTCCAGTCCAAACCGAGCCAGCTGATTAAATTGATTGACGTACTCCTTGATCGTCATACTTCCTTGCTTAAGAGATAAGAACTTTTCCAGCTGTAGATTTCGTTTAGCTTGTGAGAGGAATTTCGTCTCGAACCTTATTCTAAAATCCATCCATGTTTCAACCAGCCTCTCAGCGTTAGTGACATCCCACCAATAGGAAGCTTCGTCTTTGAGCAACCATACCGCCAACTGTACTTTCTGCCTATCGTCCACCTCGAAGATAACGAACAGATCCTTAGTTTCTTTGAGCCAATTCCTCGCTTCTACGAATGATTCAGTTCCCTTGAAATCCTTTCCACCCATGGCTCTAAAATCTTTACAGATCTTCGAGAAAGCAATTGCACGAGGAGGGGGAGGAGGAGGAATCGCTGTAGCTGGAGGAGGAATATCTGCTGGGCCTACATCGTTGGCCCTAGCCTCTAAGTACCTCCTAAACCAGCTAGGTATTGGCATGCCCTATGGAAAGTAAAGATTCCCAGACATGCTGAAATGAAAAAGAAGAGATTTAAATGAGGAAACAAAGGATAGTGCTAATGGCTTTTGGGGAATAGCCTTTAAATAAAACAAGTCTTTTCTTAAAAAATGCTTCTTTGTAAACGGTTTTGAAAATAGTTTTAGAAGGTTTTAAAAACTTTTGCCCAGTCTGGTAACCTTCTGCTGTGATACCAAATGTAATACCCCACCTCCGCTAGGGTCACTCACAAAGGGAATGCACTAGTTTAGAGGAGCGTTATCGAGGTAAACAAATACAGAAATATTACAAGACAGAACATAGATAAAATAGCGGAAGAATCAAAAGAAAATTTTCATTACTTTCAAGAAGAGTCAAAACCTTTTACATCAAATAGCAAGGTCATTATTTTCCATTACAACAAATTTTGTCTTGCATAAATAAAGAAGCATAAACTTAAAACATCAAAAGTAGCTTAATTCCCCAAAGGTAGCAGAAAATGCAGCCATAGCGTAGCCCAAGATCAAACCGTACATGAGCTGAATCAAAAGCAAGAGAAATCCAAGCTAAGTGCTAGAGTTTCCTCCCTGAGAACCTGGGGGGAAGGGGGAACAAAAGAAAAAGAGGCGAAAGAAAACGGGTCAGTCATAAAGACTGGTAAGTCCAAGTGACTTTTAGCATAAAAATAGGTAAAAGTAACATGACATGTATAAACTGAAAGTAAACAAAAGGATGTTGTCAAGGTTGGCAAGATAGGCTAAGATAACATCATAAATCAAGTATAAATCAAGTATAGCATCACATATTAAACGTTCATTGCATCGACTGTACTAGTATTCCAACCCATGTCAAATGTTAACCACGAAGTGATCCCTTGGCCCAGTATCATGAAATGACCCATTATTGGGTCCAGCGGAACGATCCACTAATCGATCGGCTCCCTACAAGTTCTAGCTCGTCATGTGTCTGTGTCATACGGCCCTATCACGAATGTAGTCACCTGTGCTAGGTCCACCATAGGGTGTATCAAGACCTAGGGTGCCAACCACGGACACGAATCAAGCATGCACAGATAAACCTACTGATGCCCAATGCTTGCTTTTTCAACTCCGGACCACGTGCATGACCATAGCCCACCTTAACCTACACTGGCGCACCAACACAGCCGTCGTTCTGGTCGCTTACAATCAGCCCAGTAATCGTGCCCCACCCTGCCTAGTTCCAGGGTACCATGATACATCTAGTGGGTTACTGCTGAAATGGACCACCAACTAGGGTTTCTGTCTAATAAGTTAAGTGTTGTCACTTAAATTTGTGACTTAACCCCTATCTGTCTAGCATGTCAAGTTGGTTAAGTGTTTTCTTTCATGTTCATGACTTAACCCTATCATGTGGCATTAATTCATTAATGCACCCCAACCTCTCACATTAGACCTGTTGTTGTGGTCACTGGACATGCCAGGCGGTTCCGGGAAGATTTACACCACAACACAGTCTAACCTCGGGTTCCAAGCGCGATATGACCAACTACTCACATTGGATCCTATTGTTTGCGGTCATTGGATTTGCCGGGCGGTTCCTGACAGATTTACACAGCAAACTCAACCCAACCTCGAGTTGGCCATTTTCAAGTTCATTCTAGTGTCATGTCCATGTTCATGTTTTCATGTCAAGTTCGTGTCAAGTTTTCAAGGCAAGTTTCATGCCAAGTCCCCTATAATTTCCAATTTTTCCCAACGTTACCCCGTCTAAATATTAGGCTAACAATCTTAGCCTAATTTTTCGTTCGCATGATTTTTAGCATATAATATTTGGCTAAAACCTAGCCTAATTTAACATACGCAAAACTGGCATAAAGAAATTCATTAACATAAACACGACGTAGGGGTAAACTTGGCATTTCTGGCATAGTCAATATGAACATCATAGGTGTGAACTTGCAAAGTAGTCAACATGAATATCATAGGTGTGAACTTACAACATAGACTAAATCAACATACATATATGTGAATTTGCAACATAGACTAAATCAACATACATATATGTGAACTTGCAAATCAATCACGAACATATGAATAAGTGTGAACTTGAAATATGACATAGGTTAACATATACACATAAACATATAGATCTAACATTTGGTCAAATATGTGATATAATTTTACAACCTAAAACTTGCATAACATGATAAACTACACAACTTGTCATAACAGTTTATATTCTAAGTTCATATACATATGAGTAGACTTATTCATTAATTCCCCATTTCAACATGATAATAAAACCACAGGCACAAATCAATATCATTCAATTCCACATATAACTTAATAAATATTGTCCTATTATCCGTTTATTTCCAAGGCATGACATAACTAAATAAATTGATTAAAACATCTTAGGCATATAGCTCTGATAACATTATGAACATGAAAAGGTTTGAATGATAATCTAGGTTCGAGAACATTGATAGATCTAACTTAAATAGAAAAATACCAAAATCAAGAATAAAGAAATTAGGTCTGAATAGAAACTCAAGCTTAGATCCAATTTCATAGTCATAATCCTAGGCAATAACAACATGGTCATGAATCTTAGGTGATTAGCCATAATTGTCCTTGTCATAGTCATAGGCAATAGTCTTATGTTCACAGTCATAGGCATAGGCATAGTCTTATGTTCATAGTCATAGGCATAGGCATAGTCTTATGTTCATAGGCATAGGCATGTCTTATGTTCACAGTCATAGGCATAGGCATAGTCTTACGTCATTAACAATAGTTTCAACGTCATAGGCAATATTCCCCATAGTCAAGATTCAAGAAGAAACAAGAATAGATATGAATCGTACATAAATCAATTCCAATTTATAACATGCCCATATTAAGTTTATAGTTTTTATCTAAAAGTAATTGGAACTTACAAATCGTGGTCTAAGAAATTTAGATGCAGAAGTCAAGTCTAGAAATTGGTTGTTGAATTGCTGAATCGTTGAATCTTGATTTGATTGTAGAAGCAAATCCCCAATTCCTAGCCGTAGTCTTCAAGAAATAATCTTCGGATTTTAATTTAATTTAATTTAAAGGAAGAGAAAGAAGCAATGATCATCCAGAGTTTGAGGAGCATAAGGTTAGAGAAGAATGGTGTAAAGAGAATGAGGCTAGGAGGCTGTTTATATAGGGTTTCAAACTAATTAGAGCCGTCGATGAAGCTAGAAGAAATCAAGGCCATCCATCTCAAGAAAAGATAATCTGAAAATGACAAGTCAGCCCTAATAACACACCAGAGCTCAGAAATTCGACCAGAACCCGACCAGGCTAGCCAGGGCCTGACCAAGCAGGTTTCTGCTCGGCCTGGGCACACCTGCCAAGTGCGCTAATGCAAAATTGCATGGGCGCACTTCCCAAGTGCGCCAGTGCAATTTTGTTCTGGCGCACTTCCCAACTGCGCCAGTGCATTCTGGCCCATTTCTGGTTTTTCTGCCTAACTTCGTTCGTCCATATCTTCTTCGTACCGTACCCGTTTTACGCAAACTCGGACTCTATTGCAAGCAGAATTCCAAGATGAACGCAATGGCGTAACCCGTTTCCCTTGATTTTTATTTTAAAAATTAATTCTGCCTTGATTTATGGTTTTAACATGTTACTAAAATTCGGGTTGTTATAAAATGTAACGTCCTAAATAATTTTTTAATGATTTAATAATTAATTTATTTAATTATTTGAACAATGATTTGGCAATGTAAATGGTTTGAATTCAAATATTTTGAATATTTAATTAATCTAAACAATGGGATAATAATATTTTTATTTCCGAAATAACCAGAAATGGTTAAATATGCAGTATTATGTAATTTGGATAATATACGGTATTTATTTTAGTTTATATTCAAGTTATAATAAAAAATATATTATTTAAAGGACAGTGGAACGTATTAATATAAAGTATAATCGAGCCCATAATGCCGCGACAGTTTGTAATGTTATGATTTGAACTTCAACCGAGTATACATGATTCGTTATAAATCGGATTTCTTTGAAACGAGAAGCGTCCAAATCTGTTGAGTTATATATTTCTACTGAATGTGAAAAACCGAGATTTCGCTTTATAGATTGTGAGTTATGTCCAAATCAAATTTCGAATAGTCGCTATGGAGTCGTTTATAAACCATAACGATTATTTAATGTAACTAAATATTAGGTTCGAACATGGACAAGATGTAACGGCTCGGATTTGCCCGGACCCAATCGATAGCAAAATCAACTAAGACCATTCAAAACCCAAATACGTTAACTCTGGGAGTACAACACATTTGAACAACAACAACAGACTTTTATAACACATCATAATAATGTTACATCAGAGTACAGAATATCAGAGTACAACGATAAAATACAGCGGAAGATAAATTACAATAAATTTAATACAATACACATCGGAAATAAAATAACTAAGGCAGTGGAAGACAACTTTGCTCTGGACACAGCTTTAGGCTTCGATCCAGAATCTTGTTCAGGAGATAAATATCTGTAAAAGGCTACTCGACTGCCCATGTGGAAAAGAGGGCACCCGAGTTTGCAAAGTGAAACAAACTACGAGTCAGTCATGGGACTGGTATGAGAAATCTAACATAACTAATCTAATAATAAGGCTAATCACAGGACCACGCCACTAACGCGGAACGGGTTTACTCCATTGGATTGCCAGTGCATAATTAAAAGTAAATCGTTAAACAACGCAATGCTTTTTGGAAAAATGAAACCATTATAAGACTCAAGTTCCATAACACAATGCAACGCAAACCGGAGGATAGAGTTTTACCTTATAATGGCCAAAAATGCTTGATACGATAAAAATGGGTTTGATATTATTATTAGTGTATATATGTTTCAAAAACATTCCAAAGTAAATGTATCAATCCTAGGAAGCATAGCTACCATATACTATGCCTCCATTCTAGTAATACAATCAAGTCCGTAGGGTCGTATTGGGAATTGGGTTTCCATCATGAGTCAAGGCTAGGAACGATCTCCTTACTGATTCGAGACACTCTAGCTAATGTCTCAGGATTCCCCGCAGTGAACCCTTGGATCCTCCAGGGCCGGTCCGCACATATGATTTTGCAGATTAATTATTCTGGAACACACGTTTCCCAGTCCTATAGGACCTAATATCCGAGGCGCCGCATTCCATCATCCACATAAGTAAAATGCCGGGCCGTGTAAAGCCCAAACACCACTTCAAGATAGAAAGAAACGTGCTGCTCTCCCTGCGTTCCCTTGCTCCGTTTTAGACTCAACTGGGTTGTGAGACTCGTGAAGCTACGTTATACACAAAGCTATGCCTAAAAAGGCCGTGCTTTGATCATTAACCACAAAGCCTGCTTTTCAAAAAAATCCTTGATCATTTGCATCTCGGCGTGCCACATTGAAATTCACGCCATGCGATCGACAACCATCAATATATAAGAGGGTGTTAAGCAAGAGAATAAATTCTCCACCACCAAACAATTATATATTAAATAGAAATCAATTTAATTTACATGGAATGAAATTCAACGTCGGACACACATCCGTTTACAAGTCCATTCTGGGTCTGAACGAAAATGGAGGCACCTTATTCCTCGCATATCCGAACAAATCAACAAGTAGTCTGGAAGGCCACCATTGTAGCCCATTCAAGGTAGCTACTCCAATCATGGGCACCAATGGTAACTCATCCATTCAACGTGAATATCGTCGGTCTTGTACCGTCTTCAACTCTTCGACTTAAATCGACGTGTAATCATTTGAAATGAGATTGAACTTGAACTTTCCAAATGCTCCTCATATATATAACATTTCAAATCATTTCTTATTGTTAATATTAATTTACAACAATTAATCTTTATTTTTATTTATATAAAAATAATTAAATTTTATTTAACAACACTTCATGTCAATAGGCGACCTTGGCCCTGTTTTCACCCAAATTTTGTTTTACACATTTCTCTAAACCTAACCGTTGGATTTTAACACAATTCATATCGTTGGAAAGATCATCCCAAGGCGAACCTAACGGTTCTAGTTTTGGGAAAATTCGACGGTCGGATCTTTCGGTATAATTAATTAAAAGTACAATTCCAAAATGCGAACTACCACGCTTGATTCGTTTACTTTTAATATAATTCGTTCGTCCATTTCGTTACGGTGATTAACACAACAAGTAAAGAACTTATATTTATGTAACCTATTTACATTTTTATAATGCATAGTGAAATGTATTTTATTTTACTATATTTTGCTAACGACAAGAATTATTATCTAAATATAATATCATGGCACATAAGAATGTTGATCTTTATTTCGACTTGCATTCACGTCCTATATACAAAAAGGTATATTTTTCAATCATCTTTCAAACTACACAAAATTATATCTTTCGTGTATCATTCCAATTACAACAAAAATAGGTATTTTTGTGCTTCATTTCCATTACAACAAAAATGAATATTTTTGTATGTCATTTATAATTTAACAAAAATGAGTATTTTTGTGTCATTTCAATTTCTAACAAAAATGCAATATATTTTGGTGTCAACTTCAATTCTATAAAAGTAGTAACTTTGTTAATCTTTTAATGAAATCTAATTCATTTAAAAATAAATTTCCATCGTTATAATTTTCACTGAAAATTTATTTACATAAAAATGTAAATTTCATATCTTTATTCTTTTAAATGGAATCTAAATTTTCACATATATCTAATTACATAAAAATACAATTTTTCACTTTAAAATAATTACATGAAAAATGTAAATTTTCCTTTCTAATCTAATTTACATTATAAAATGTAACTTGGCTCTTTAATCTAATTTACATTAAAAATGTAACTCTTCTCTTTAATCTAATTTACATTAAAAATGTAACTCTTCTCTTTAATCTAATTTACATTGAAAAAGTAACTTTTCTCTTTAATCTAATTTACATTGAAAATGTAACTTTTCTCTATTGAAAATGTAACTTTTCTCTTTAATCTAATTTACATTAAAAATGTAACTTTTATCTTTAATCCTATTCACATTAAAAATGTAATTTTGATTACAATGTAAAAGTCTCCCTTTTAATTACATTAAAAATGTAATTAACATTACGGTGTCAAAATCTTATCTTTTAATTACCTTAAAAATGTAATTAACATTACATGTCAAAATCTTATTTTTTAATTACATATCAAAATCTTATCTTTTAATTACATGTCAAAATCTTACCTTTTAATTACATGTCAATTCTTGTCTTTTAGTTTGCAATGAAAAATCCTACTTCTTAATTACATTAAAACATGTAATTTACATTACAATGAAAAATTCCACCTTTCTGAATTACATTAAAAATGTAATTTTAATTAAACCGTCAAATACTACTTTTTAATTACATTGAAATTGTAATTAATATTACATGTCAAATCTTGTTTTTCAATTTACAATGCAAATTCTTATTTTTTAATTACATATAAAAATGTAATTTTATTTACACTGCAAATTCTTATTCTTTAATCACATATAAAAATGTAATTTTATTTACAATGCAAAAACATACTTAATTACATTAAAAATAAATGTAATTTCTTTTATGTACAAAATTTGATGTTTTTACTTTTAACAAAAATAAATCTTTTTCATACCGTCATCTTTTCCCTTTTTAATAAAAAGGTAAATCTTTTTCAGACCGTTCACATATTTTTTTTAAAATAATAATAATAAAAATCCAATCTTTACCATACCGTTACATTCCAATTTAACAACAAGACAATATTTTATTAACAAAAAAGATCTAGTCTACACAAATACAACAGGGTGATTTTGAATAGAAAATTCTAGTTTAATCCAAAGACATGAACAAGGTGATATTTTTATTTTTCTTGATTCACCGAATATCAACAAACATGACTCGACCAAATATTTAAACAAATAATTGGTTCTAATGTACTACCATACACAGATCTAAAATTTTGACTATAAGATCTAGCATCATATGTCATAGAACAACAGATCAATCATTCAGAATATTATCACATTGCAGATCTAATTCCTTGACAATTCAACTGATTTAGATAATTAGAAAATAATAATCAACTTGATTTAATTATTTAAAATAGAATCTCACCTTGATTGGATTAGTATTAGAAATTCAAACGTGTTCAGAATTTGTCCCAATCGCTTTTTAAAAGTCGCATTCGAAGTCACGGTTCTCTCGGATCTGAAAGTTTTCAGTTTGGAGTTCGTATGAACAAATTATTAATTACTTTTCACAACTGCAATTGCAACAGATAAAAGCATGGCAAATCTTTTAGTATATTCGTACCGTATAATTTTAGATTTGGTTCAAATCTTTGATCCAACTTTTCAGGAGATTTAGAATATGATTTTCGGAGTGGTTTGCACGACGTCGGAGAGCTCGGAGAGGGGTACGATCGCCAGTGAGAGGGAAGGTTATGGTCTGGTCTGGTGGGCCCGACGGCGTGCAAACGGTGGTGGGTTCGGAGGCCCGATTCTCGAGACATAGGGCACGGCGGAGGACAATTCAGGTATGGATGGAAAGGTGGTGGAAAACTCTTTGAAAAGTTTAACTGGAGTAGAGGATTTCGTGGAGTGGAGAAGGAGAAATCGGAGCTAGAAGTTTTGAGGAAGAATAAGGGGGGTGGCGGCTTTGAAAAAGAGGAAGAACGATGAATAGTGTGCACCGTATATATACTTGTATTTTTCCATTTATTTTTTCATTATTTAATTTCAAAATTAGGGTTTTTCCATTCGATCTCCAAACGGAGCCCAACGATTGTCGAACAATAGGTTTTGACGTTTTCTGAACGCAATGGCGCTAGTGCCGAAGTCTAATTCTAAAGTTTACAACATGTTTCTTTTAATTTTAAAATAAATGTTTGATATTAAATTCGAACGTAATTTTTAATTTTACCCGGGCCACATACGAACTCAGAAAAATCCAGAAAAATTATTTCTGGCTTTGTTTTGACGTTACGGTCCTAACAAAATTATTTTCGTTCAATTCTGAGCCTATTTGAAAAATGGCCTTTTTCAAGCCGATTAAAATTTACCAAAATTGACAAAACACATTTTCTTTTGCCACGATAACAAATAAATTCTAAAAATTCTAGAAAATTAAACTAAGCAATAATTTGACATTCCGAATCCAATAATGGTGGTTTTGTCGAAAACGGAGGTCGTTTGTAAAATGACTATTTTCAAGGTGTATATATTAAATATTAAAAATACATTTTTAAACAAATAATTTCCGAAACTCGAAATATATAAGTGTTTATACTTTTTAAATGCAGAAACATCATTCTGAACTCAATGGAAGTGGTTTCGAGCCCAAATTCCTTCGTATGAAAAAGTAGCATTTTTGACCTTTAAATATTATATACATATAAATTTCATAGCGACCTTTCTAAATTTCAATTTTGACATAACTTAAAAATTACAAACTGAAATCTAAATTTCTTAAATTCATTATAAATATATTATCAATACGGTTCTAGCGTTTCTTGTTTCATCTAATTTTGACTTATAATGAATTTTATATATTTTTCCAAAGTTGAAAAACAAATTTTGAAATTACTGTGCCTTTTCGGGATCGGAATAGAATTAATATAAATTTTAAAGTCTTACTTCGAATAAAATAAATTTTTAGTCATTATTATTTAAAATAAATTATTTTAAATATCAAAAACTCATTAAAATAACTTAAAATAATTTTTTTAAATTCGGCCCAAAATTTTGGGATATTTTACACCCTATATCAATGTTTAGGAATTTGAAAAATAAACAACTATTTATTTGGATATTTTACACCCTATATCAGTGTTTAGGAATTTCACAGAATAAGTTAACTAGTCTATATTCTTATAATTTTGGGATTAGGGAACATTGCTCGTCACAATGATATTTTTATTTTTGTCCATACCGGATAGCATGTGAATGAAATTTAATAAAACGAGATGCTCATATTTTCTAACATAAAAATCAAGTGCACGTGGATATGTTGTTAAATTAATACCCAAACATAACTCAGCCATAAAAGTAAAAGAAAACTGAGATATGATTTGAAGAGAATAATACGTTCAAGAAAAAGGCAGGATCAATCTGCATCGGTAAAAATCCATTTAGGAAATGGGCTCTAACTCGATAAAGAACGCATGTTGGAATGCATGTAAATTTATAGACAGAAGCTAATATATAAACTTATCATCTCGTGTAATTTCATACCATAAGCTAACAATTTACGCAGACCTATAATGCCGTCAGAGACAAGGAAAAATTCACAAACCAATGTTTCACATGCCTAAGAAACGCTTTCACAAATAGTACGCATGACTGGTTAAATCACACATCCCAGCTATAGTTCAAAAATCAGAACCGCCATGAGTTTTCAGAATATGAAACCTACCTTTTCCGCTTCGACCATGTTCTTGTCATCCCTTAAGCATTATGTTTCTTGTATATGTTAAATCAATTCGATTAAAACATATATTTCATTTTCTTGTTTCGAAGCTTCGTCGTACCCCATTGTTTCAAATATCAGACCACGTTCTGCCACCCTAGGACTTTAAATCATGTAACTATAAAGCTATGCATACGTTTTTCTTTAGGACTTGAAACCAGCAAGCCAACTGATCTTGTAAATAGCTGAAATGTACGTCATTGAAAATTATCAGAAAATGCATGAATCTTGATGCTTAGTAAATTATTTTATTTTATACGGTGAGATGACCTTAAATAAAATATCTACAACGTATTTTTTTGCGATTGTTTACCAAAGAATATAGGAAACATATCATAAATGTTGAAAACTAACACCAGTAAATATATCTAAGAAATGAAGCAGACAAGCCTCCATTCTCCAGTGAGGAAAAAATGACTAGTTTATTATCTACCTATAAACATAGACGCAGGCATGCCTGCTTGTTTTTTCGCATCATAATCTCTAAAAATATATTACCCTATCCCTTTCTATTGCTACTACCATACTTCGCATTGAAGGTTTGATGTATTTTCAAATCACCAAGCTACTCTAATATACGGACCTATGTTGAATGTGGAAGAAGACAATGTTCTTATCTCCTTTGCCTTGTCTATATAAGTTCAAGCCATTGTATCTTCCTTAAACCCAAAACGATGAAGGAAGTAGAGAAAAACACAGGTTTTAAAAATCATAACAATTCAATTATAATTGTATAAATCATAATATATACATCTTTTAATTCCACTTGAGTTGCTCTTCACATCTATATGTGTTTTGCTGAGTTTCTGGCGTATCTCTTGTCGCTGGAAATATGAAAGTGTGAGCTAGGAATGGTGCATCGATGGTAAAAATGGACATGAGATTCATGTTTGGGAGGTTGTGTAGAACTAGTCGTGAGTTTTTAGTGGCGTTTTGTGGGAAAAGAGGTCGATGGATGCACTGTGTCGTGCATGAAGAGATGGATGCGATGTAACTGATGGGTTCGGTCTTAGCACGGGGAGCGTCGAACTCGGCAAAGTGAGATATGTAGAAACGAAGAGATTGTAAAGGATATGAGGATGGTATTTTCAAATTTTAAATTCATGGACAAACGAAGATGCGGTAAGGGAGACATGCTGGGATCGACCATGTTTTATGATACTGGTGTGGTAGTGGGTGATTTAAAATAATACGGGAAGATGATGGAAGCACAGTACGAAGTGCGAATGATAGATTTTGGAAAGGGAAACGTGGGTCGGTTAGCCAACAAAAAAAGAGTGAGAAAAACTTTGAGAAGAACTACATAGTAGCAGTCATACGCTACGTATTGGAATTGGGTTAAAGAGACTTGGTGATCGTTACAATTTTGGCAAGATAAAATGTCGGATTCAAATCA
Source organism: Allium sativum (assembly GCA_030737875.1). Lineage (NCBI taxonomy): Eukaryota > Viridiplantae > Streptophyta > Magnoliopsida > Asparagales > Amaryllidaceae > Allium > Allium sativum. The sequence continues at coordinate 899,767,879 of CM060918.1, forward strand.
TCAAACGCTATCCAACGATTAACGACCAAGGCGAGTAAACTCACTAACCGTGTCCAGTTTAAAATTTTATAAATGTTATTTAATACTGATAAAAATGATTGAATCACTACTATAAAAGTGGGCATATTCGACACTAATTTGTGTGCGTTGCATGAAAAGTGTGGTGAAAGCTATACTTTCTTTGATCTTCTGCAACAACATTCATACGTTGTTGCATTAGATATGAATGCAGTGTTGCGGTTGGAATTCTTGTGCTGTGACTTGCAACACCAGTTCAAAGTGTTGCTTTACATAAATATACGCTTGGACAGAGATCCGCATTATCAGCTTAAACAAAAATAACATAGATCTTTGATTAATCCAATGGTTCAAACGTATCCTACTTCAGTTTAGTGAAAATTTAGCGCGATCTTTTCCCCATTCATGAAATACTTCCCCCCAAAACAAATTTCTCCTGTACTCCTCGTTCAGTCTGTTTCTCTCTCCATGAAATCCATCCACGAAGACCTCTGATTGCTACTCTACCGCTGGTACAAACTATAAACCTTCGATTGCTCCTATTTTACAAACTTTACACCTCCAATTTGGATCATTTAGGACAATTACAGGTAGTTATGGCTTCGTCATTTCGGTCTTATTTAGATGATTTCATCTCTAACTTATTTTGGTCAAACATTCAAAGTCTCTTGGTAGTTGGGGTATACCGATTGCCATAAATTAGGGTTTTTCATACTTGAAGTGTTGTGTTTATATATTTGCATGTGTTGAAATTGTGCAAGTTATGTATTTTTATGTTTGCCAAACCATTGATGTTTTGGTAAATAATGCTTATTTTGACAGGTGGAAACAAAATTTAGAGGGCAAAAGAACTCCAATTTAAAAAATTTAATGTCTATTTCTGTTTGTAGTTAAATAATGCCTATTTCTCTTCCTACATCGTATGACTACGAAGATACTCTGGGCATGGGTGATCTACGGCTATCAAACCCATCATCACCAGAAACTCCTATTGATTTTTATACAGAGATGAAAGAAAGGTACTACGATGATTTTCTTGAGCATGAACTAGAGCAAGAAGATCTTCGAAGATAATTGCGAGAAGAAGAACGACGGAGAAAGGGCGATGCGGTGGAATAGTCATGCTGCCTTGCATCGTCAGCATCAAAATAACCAAGTGGTTAGCGAACAGCTAGCTGACTCACCAATCATAATGTGTGATTGTGGGTATGTCGCTTTAGAAGATGTTATTTCGATTGGATCCAACATTGGTTGTCGTTATTTTAGATGTCATGTTTATCCCACAGGGTGTACCTTTTAACAGTGGATTGACCAACAGTTTCCAAGTCGAGCCGCTGAGTACACAAATTAATTACAACATCAACTTACAACACTACAAAATCGAGTTATTGGTTTTCGAACTGATGTTAGCAGACTTAACGACCAGCTTCAAGGGCTAGACATTAGAAGACAAAATTAAATTAATGCATCGTTCATTGTATTAGGTACAACTGTACTGTCTTTGTATCACCTGTATAGTCTTTGTATCTGTACTGCTGTGTTTTGGCGCAGTCATGTAATGTTATGAATTTGTGTTCAGTATCCTTAGTTGCTTGTTTTATGTATTCTCGTGATAACTCAGTTTCAAAATTTAGTGATAATTCATCTCAAAACAATCATCGTTGTATCATCACACTGATTATGTATATTTGTAAATTATTAACTTGTTGTGTTTTTATTTCTAATTTAGTCAAACCTTACAGGGTGGCCTTTGTTCGTTTCTTGAAACTATTAGTGGTATCAAATTTGGTCTTACTAGGCTGTGGTTAGATTGTGGCAATGGATAGTGAGTATTACATATGGATAGGGCTTTCGAGATCGAGTGCAGAATATGTAAGAGGGATAATGCTTTTCTAAGAAATGCATTTCCCATTTATAAAGTAGGTGATGAGATGAAGTGCTCCTACAAAAAATATACAGAACGTAATTGGTATTGTGTAACTGTCATATACGATTATCTTATTTTTAATGGCCCTTCTCCATTACATACCGGGTGGATTTGTGAAGTTTCACAGACAAAATTAATAGGTGTTGATGACCATATGGATTGTGCAACGAAGATGGATTTTGAAGATAATTTAGATGTGATGTTCAAATGTGCGGGTTACAAATTTGGTCAAAATCCCAGAGACTTTGTAGTAGAACAAAATCCAAAGGCCGAGAAATTTTATCGGCATGTTAAAGAAGGAAAAAAACCGTTATATCCTGGTTGCACTAAATTTTCTCGACTAAATTTCTTGATCAAGATTTATCATTTAAAGTGTGCTTATGGAATTAACGAGTCTGCGTTTTGGAATTACTAAAGCTTATAAAAGAAGACTTTACTGATGCACAACTTCCTTTGTCTTCATATGCTGCAAAGAATGTCATTAAGGATTTAGGTCTTGATTACCATAAAATACATGCTTGCCCAAATCATGGCATGTTATATTGGGCAGAGAATAAAGATAAAAAGGCTTACGACATTTATGGTTTTTCGAGGTGGGCTGTAAAAGAAAAAGAAGACATCGTTGATAATAATGATCCACCAAAGTCGATTTCTAAAGTGCCAGCAAATGATATGAGGTACTTTCCTCTAAGACCATGGTTACAAAGGATGTTTATGTGCAAAGAATTTTCCGAACTTATGAGATGGCACCAAGTGGAAGGAAAAGAAGATGGAAAACTAAGGCATTCGGCTGATGGTGTTGCATGGAAGATGATGGATGCTCGCTATCCTGATTTTTCATTAGAAAATTGTAATGTCAGATTGGGTCTAGCATCTGATGGATTTAATCCATATCGTTCAATGAATTCAAGTTATAGTACATGGCCAATTGTGTTGGTAAACTACAATCTTCCGCTTTGGTTATGTATGAAACAAGTGAATTTGATTCTTTCAACATTAATATCTGGTCCAGATTCTCCAAAGAAAAGTATTGACGTATATATGCAGCCTTTAATTATGGAATTGAAAGCGTTATGGAATGTTGGCGTTGAAACATATGATTCCTTGACTGATGGGAATTTTAATTTACGTGCAAGCGTCTTATGGACCATTAGTGATTTTTCGGGATATGCCATGTTGTCACGTTGGAGCACGAACGTGTCCAGTATGCCATTATGAGACTTCTTCAAATTATTTGAAGCATATAGAAAAAAAATGTGTTGTATGCACCATAGAAAGTTTCTTGATCCGACACATAAGTGAAGGCTGGATAAGAGGAGATTTAATGGCGAAACTGAAATGGGGAGCATTCCAGAAATATTATCAGGAACTGATATTGAAGAATTATTGTGGGGATCCAAAAATCGATTTGGGAATAAGACAAATAAACCTAGTAAAAGTGACAGCTCTTTTAAAAAATGGTCAATACTGTTTGACTTACCATTTTGGTGTCGTAATCACCTGCGACATAACCTGGATGCCATGCACATAGAGAAGAACATATGCGACAAAATATTAGGTACTTTACTTAATATAGGTCACATGTCGAAAGATCACCTGAATGCTCGTTTTGATTTATAGGAATTGGGCATAAGGAAGGCCCTTCATCCTGTTGAATGTGGTGAAGGAAAGCATGTTGAAATTAGAGATGCAATATTTGATATGAAAAATAAGAAAAAAGAAATCTTTTGCTCTGTATTGAAGAACACCAAACTGCCCCGCAGTTGTGCCTCGAATGTTAGTCGGTACGTGCACATAAAAGAGAGACCGATTGTGGGATATAAGAGCCATGATGCTCATTTCATACTCCACTATTTGTTACAATTTTCCTTGAAGAAAGTGTCAAAACTCGTGGTTGCATTATCAATGATCAGATTTAGTGCATTCCTTAGAGAATTATGGGGCAAGGTTATCGAAGTGGATGATATCAAGAGGCTGCAAAAAGAAATTGTCGAGATAATTTGTCATTTTGAAATGATTTTTCCACAGGCTTTTTTCAATATAATGGTACACTTGCCTGTTCATTTATGCAGAGAAATCGAATACGGTGGGGCTGAACATGTTAGATGCATGTATCCAATTGAGCGATATCTAGGAATGTTGAAATCTTATGTGTGAAATAGAAACAGACCGGAAGGTTCAATTGCAGAAGGTTACTTGGCAGAAGAGTGTGTGACCTTCTGTTCAAGATTTTTAAGCGTTGATGGAGGAACAAAAAACACGTCTATTGATTTTGGAAGATGTCCCATAGATTTGGAATATCAAGTTGGAAAAACGAAGAATAAAGATGGGAAGATGTTCAATTTGAAAGATGCAGATTGGAAGGCAACACATCGCTACATTCTATTTAATTCTGGTAATAAAGAAATTGAGAGTTTGATCGAGTAAGTTTTTAAGTTTCTATATCATTTTCCTTAACTATAAATTAACATCTACATTTCATATTTTTTGACCTTAATCATTATTTAGGGTTCATTGATGTAACACCCCACGTCCATTAATGTCACTCGCAAAGGGAATGCATTAACTTCCATGGAGCATTTTAAGTGAATATAGAACAGAAAATCACAACAAGACAGATATAAAGCAGTACTTGAAAATTTAAAACTTTATTTATTGCAGTAGAAGGTAAATATGTTTGGTTACATCATCAAAAACCATAAACCAAAGTCAAGTACATAATATCCATCTTGATAAAACAAAGTACATAATCCCATTACTACAAATAGCCATAAAGAAAATGATAGGCTGGACTTTACTTCGGCAATCCAAATCCAAGCGCTCCCAAAGAGATCCCAATCTAGCTCCACTAGTACTAGTCCCACCCTTAGAACCGGGGAGGGGGGGGGGTTGGGGGGAAGGAAGAAAAGAGGTGGAAACAAAGGGGGTTAGACATAAAGTCTGGCGAGTCCGATAACTCTAACAATACAATTATTAAAGCAATATGATAAGATATAAGCTGGAGAATAACGTAATGACTGTGTGAACTACATGGGTATGGCAAGGCAATCAAGAGAAACAGAGATAACGTCAATGTCGCTTCCTAATCAATATAGGATAATTACTATTCTCTACCGTACTGTACCATACTGTAATGTACTAACACTAACTGCACCCCTACTAGTCACTCTAGAATTTTGGTCCCTCTTGGCTAAATAGAACGATGATAGCTTCGTGTACTACTAGGTGTACCCACTATCCTCCACGTTTGACTGTATATCTCTAGTTGCTATCATAGGTACCCAGCGTGTACCTGTCCCCACTAGATGTACCCCTTCAATAAGTAATAATGGTAATTCCACGTAATCCTAGCTGACGTCATAGCTGCCGCCTGCTCCTATCTCCACTAGGTGTAACCCCTTAATAATCATTAATAATAGTGGTAGCTTCATGTACCCCTAGCTGACTACATAGGTGTCGTCTGCTCCTATCTCCATTAGGTGTACCCACTACCCTGCCCCATTCGATCGGCTCCCTAACTCGTAGATACCCGTGCTGGCCCCACAGTGGGGTGTATCACTCCCCATAGTGGCAACCCGATACCACCAATAATGCACGGCTTATACCTACACGATGCAACAACGTCTTACCTACCAGCACGGGCCCACACATGCATATGAACCCGTTGGACTTGCGTTGCCACTGCTAACCCGGTTTGGCCACTTACAGTCAATCCCAGTATGTGTGTCCCGTCCTCGACTTGGGTCGAGCCCACAAAGGTACGAATGGGTTACTGGTTGAAACGGGCCCCCATTACTTGACACAAGCTATCCACCTAAGCTTGGTCCCCTCTAGTACATCCCACATAACCCACTTCTTATTCATGTTTCAATTACATGTTTTAAATTTAGTTAAGGGTTTCCATTAGTAATTCCACATGCCACCCAAGGCACCTACTTAACCCCTATGTCCCACTTACATGTTTTACCTTGGTTAAGTGTTACTAATCGTATTTTCTCATGCCACCCAAGGCACCCACTAGATTCCACATGCCACCCAAGGCACTGTAAAGACCCGTAACTTCCCCGTGAAGGAAAGAGCGGATAGTTCGAGAACAAGCCACAACAGAACGCATATAAAAAAAACATTTCATTGTATATTACAACAATGCATCAGATTACAAGAATATACAGCATATAAATGAATATTACACAGAAATATCAGAGATTTAAATTACATTTAAATACATCACAGCGGAAAATAATACAATACACAACTAGAAGGAGATATACGGATACAAATCATTCCGGATATCGTTCCAGCTGTAAACCAGGATCCTGTGAATATAAATCTGCAAAACCAAAACTACTAGCTGCCCGTGTCAAAATAAGGGCACCCAGAGTTTAGGTTAAAACAATAAACTCCAGGTCAGTCATGGGACTGGTGTGAGAAATAAAACAGTTATAAATCTTTATTTTTAAAGTTCGATAAATCAAGGGACCACGCCGTATAACACAGAACGGGTTTCCTCCCAAGAATACCAGTGCATAAAACAACAGCGCAATGCTAAATAAAGAAAAATGAAGCTATTATAAGACCCAGGTCCTATCACACAATGCAACGCAAGTCGGGGGATAGGGTTTTTACCTTATAATAGCCAAGAATGCTTGTTACGTTTAAAAGATATCATTTGATACTACTATAAGTGTATAGTGTATAAAACAACTTCAAATCATAAGTATCAATCATAGGCGACATGAATGCCCCATAACACTATGTCGCCATATATAGGTTATACAATCAAAATTGCAAAGTCGCGTATTTGGAAATTGGATTTCCGTCTATGAACCGAGGCAAAAGATAGTCCTCAACCGATTCGAGACGCTCTAGCCCGTGTCTCAGGACCCAGACACAGGTGGGCCCTTGGATCGTCAGGGCCAGTCCACCGATGTGGATTAAACTTAAACCCTGAACATGCGTTTCCCCGCCCTATGGGGCGTGGGTGAGCCAACTAAATGACTCCATCGGACCCGGATCGTCCGATCAAACCGAGGCGCCTCGCAATAGCAACAACCACATAAGTCAAACTCGTCAGGGCGTGTAAAACCACTGACGCCACTTCTAACTAGAAAGAAACGCATGCCCTCCCTGAGGTCCGTCTCCCGTTTTTGGTTCATACCGGGTGTGAAACTCGCGAAGTAAACGTTACACAAAGCTACGCCACAAAGGCCGTGCTTCGATCATCAACCACAAGACTTGGCTTTTCAACAGAAGCCTTGATCATTCGCCACTTAGGCATGCCACACCGGCAATTCACTCCATGCGTTTGATATCCATCAGTATGTAACCTCTGAGCTCGTACGTCTCAGAAGGGCGTTAAGCAAGAGAATAAATTCTCCGCCGCCAAACAGATATATATTTAATAGAGATCAATCACACGGACTAAAATCCAATGTCAGACACACAGTCCATTTACAAGTCCGTTCTGGGGCTGAACGAAACCGGAGGCACCTAGTACCCCGCATATCCATCGATCTCCAAGTACGTCTGGACGATCACCAACTGTTTCCATCTTCTTGGGTGTACAGCCCAATCAAGGTCATCAGTAATTACCCAAACGACGTGAAGACTTCCGGTCTTCAACCACCGTCTTCATCTTCGACTTATCGTCGTATCAGTTATTCAGAATGGGATAAACCCGGTCTTTCCGAATAACTCGCGTATATTTTAAATAAGTGTTACACAAACACAACATACGCCTCATTCCAATTCATTAGTCACTAACCGTAAATTAATCAAGAGAATAATTCCCTAAATATTAACCCCGAAGGCCGAAACCAACATCAGATCAATATCCAGAAAACCATTCTGCTTGGCTAACCGACAGTTAGTTTCTAAATTTCACATTCATAGGGAAAGGTTCCCATTAATTTTATCCAAGATAAATCATTAAAATTTATTCTCAAATCTTCCTTTTGAATTTCGATTCAACTAGTAGGGATTAACGAACCTTACCGAAGTAATCATTTGTTTTAATTTCCCAATCCCAACCTATTCATCCCATGAAGTAAAACTGGTAATACTTCATATCTAACGCCACGGTGTTATCGGTAAATTCAATTACCATTTCACGTTCAAATCTAATTAAAGATTTAACTATCGCCTGGAGCAAAACTGGTGATACTCCATTCTCGATCTTTTCAATCTAATTAAAGATTCATCAAAACTCTACTTAGTTTTAATCTTTAACTAGGTTAAAGAATCAGTGTCATTTAAAACACAGTTCACGATAAACCCAAAATCACATTCCATTAATTATCGGGTTAAAGAACGAGTGTTATTTAAAACACTGTCCACGATAAACCCAAAAATCAATGTCAATTCAATTCCAATTAAATATTATTTAATTGGTACACTTCATTAAATCTAAATAAAAAGATTTAATCTTTTCTCAACTGGGTTCAAGAACAGTGTTAGTGAAGACACCATTCACGACAAACCCAAATCACATTTGATATTCAATACAAGGCTCTGAATAGAAAATATATCGGCTTATATTCAATATCAAATTCTACGATTAACAAATGTCGTATTGGAAATAACGATATATATATCTACATCTTTCAAATTTCCACAACAACATCTGTATAATCCCGAAATCCAACGTCGAAATATTCCGAAGACAATTTCGATTCAAATCCATTTCAATGCAATCATTGGAAATTCTGGTTATTTTCAAAACCATTTCAAATTCGATTTATTTATCTAAAAATAAATAGAATTATAATTCTAGTTCAAAACTAGTTCATTTCGATAAAAATCTATTTTTATCTTTTCAAATATGGAGTTTTTCATCCCAATTCTTTCTAAATCATTTCTTATGATTTCACACAAATTATTACTATTTTTAATAATTTTATCAAGGCCTGTACAGTCGATTTCCATCAACGGCCATCGAACTGCACTTACAACGACCTTTTTCAAATTTGATTTGGACATAATTCCAAATCCAACCGTTAGACTTCTAATTTCTAATATTCATTAGAAAGCTCTTTTCGATACGAACCCAACGGTTCCGGTTTTAGGAGAATCCGACGGTCGGATCTCCCGTAATGTCCGTTTGAAATAAATGGTCGAAATTCACGAACTGCCGCGGCGCGGCGCGTTCTATTCAGGCCATTATATTATATATATAATATATATAATATATATTTCATCGATTTCTATTTAAAACGAATTATATAAATAGTTTTAAATTCGTTTCAAAAGCAATTTCAACTTCCATTTCAATTCAAATCAAAATTGAATTCTTCTTTATAAATTCGTTTTAAAATTCATTTCTATTCAATTCAAATTTCAATTCAATTTGAATTCATTTCAATTTGTTTCCAATTCAATTCGAATTCGTTTTCAATTCAATTCGAATTGGTTTTACATTCAATTCAATTCAAATTCGTTATCTATTCAATTAAATTCGAATTCGTTTCGTTTGCTATTCAATTGAAATCAAATTTGTTTTCCATTCAATTCGAATTCATTATATATTCAATTCATTTCGAAATCGTTATATATTCAATTCATTTCGAAATCGTTATATATTCAATTCATTTCGAAATCGTTATATATTCAATTCATTTCGAAATCGTTATATATTCAATTCATTTCGATTTCATTTCAAAATATGCGTTTTCGAAATCACTTTTCAATATGCATTTTAAAATGAATAAAATCGATATAAATATCGTTCACGTCAAAATGGCGTCAATCTAACCAACACGGCTTCATATATTTCTATTTTCAAATATTCTATTCAACAAATGAATATTTATTTTTGTCAACACACGACTAATCTCAACGAATGAGTACTGTCCACGTGTGACAATTTTTGTTAAATTATTTCGTTCAACACATGACTAATCTCAACGGATGAGTACAGTCAACACATGAACCTTTATTTTATATTGATAAAGATGCAAATTTTATTATTAAAATATTTCGTTCAACACATGACTAATCTCAACAAATGAGTACAGTCAACACATGAACTTTTATGTTATAATATTCTTTATTTTCTAAATTGGAATGAGGCCCAATCAATCATCATATAAAATTAATTATATGGATTTTCATACAACACATGTATATAATAGCATTGAAAAATAATCAACCATCAACCAAAGTGCACTACACTGTATAAGCATCAAATATAGATATCTAACGCTTATAACAGCCTGTCAATCAATCGATCGACATATTTAATCAATCAGGATGAGTGAACTTCAAATTTCATCCCAACACCCGTGTGGGGTTTCAAACAAACAAACACAGGTTTTATTTGTGCAGTTGGGCGATGTGTAAAATTTATCGACCCAATCAATGTCCTTCAAATAGGTGTACATAAACAAACCGTCTGGTTTGTAAATGAATATTTATTTATTCACATTCACGTTAAAAATTATATTTTTAACGATAAAACATTTTATTCCAACATATGAATTTCTATTCAGTTCATTCTAACTTATTTTAAAAAAATTCGGCGGCATAACGGCACGATACCAGAAACGGGACGAGGCCTAGCCTTATCCCCGGTCTAGTGAAGGCCCACGCCATTCACAACTCAATCAAATCAATTTCATTTCACCAACCAATTCAAATTTCAATCAAATAATCTAACCAACTACACAACCAAACAATTTAACAAACAAGCCATCCATGGTCTGTGGATGACGGGTGTCGGGTGTTGCTAAGCACCGTCTGCATCCTAGTATATATATAACTAGAAAAATTAAATTGAAAGGTGAGAAGTTCTCACCGATAGCAATCCTAATCTCCACGGCACTTCTAATGCAGGAAATCTTCACTGTTCTCGTCGATATCACTTTCTTTGCCCGTAGCCACTACATATGTAAAAATCACATTTTTACTTCGTTATTCAATATATAAAAATCACATTTTTACTTCGATGTTCAATATATAAAAATCACATTTTTACTTCGATGTTCAATATATAAAAATCACATCTTTTACTTCCTAACTTCATGATAAAAATTATATCTTGACTATTTTTAAAAAAATCTCATCCATATGATGATATCGTTCATATAAAAATTTCATCTTTACTTGTTGGTCATATAAATAAAAATCACACCTTTATTATAGAAATCGGGTTTTAAATCTATATTCTCTATAAAAATCTAAAATTTAAACAATGTTTTTAAGTCTAAACATCTAAAAACAAGAAGGACAAAACTCACTGGAGGTGGAGGAGGCTCAGAGGAGGGGGTGCTTGCTGCCGGCGTCGTTGGTTGCTGGAGGACTGGGCGCGGCCTTGGTCAAGCGAGGAGGAGGTGGTCTGGCTTGCGTCGGAGGTGTGCTGGCCGATGGACCTCAGCAGCGGTGGCTGGTGGCGCGGTCAACGAGGCACGGGCTAGGGTTTCTTGCGGAAGGGGGCTGCGATTCGAGACAGATGGGGAAGGATAGATCGGAGGTAAGCGAGGTGGAGGGAGGTTGGCTGGAGGCGCGACGGTCCGGCGATGGGACACAGGCGGCGGCGCGATGCATCGATGGAGAGGCAACGAGATCGAACAGCAGGGTTTTTCTTTTTCAATTGGTTTGCATTGACCGAAGTATGAGGGAGAAAAAGGGGTGGGGCAACCTTATATAATTATTATATTTAATTATTTTAAATTCCTAAAAGCAACGTTTTATTTCGACCTACAGACGAGACTCAACGCCTGTCGCCCCTAGCTAATTACTCCCATTCTGAACACAATGGGATATGTTTCGTCAGCTGATTCGACCGTTACGATCAGTTTCCGTTAAAATCAACATATAAATCACTATATTGAATTTTAAACGTACATTTCAAATTACCGGAGCCACATACTAACTAGAAAATTCCCGAAAAATATTTTCTAGCTTCGTATTGACGATACGGTCCTAACAAAACTAGTTTCGTCGAATTCTAAGACCGTTTGAAAAATGGCCAATTTCCAGTCGATTAAAATCAATTGAGACTGGTCAAACGCGTTTTCCTTTGCCACGCTCACATACTGATTCGAAAAATTATGAAATTTGAAACCTAGCAATAACTTTACATCACGGATCCAACAATAGATCCTAATGTTTTTGGTTTCACTAAAATCCGGATTGTTTTGCACCCGGTACATTCATTTGAAGTTTGAAATCGAATTATCGAACTACCGCGCCATTTTCAATTCCTTTTATAAATATAAATAAATTATTATATTCTATCGTCGATCTATATAACTATATACGATTTAATTTTATTCAAAAGAAATTTTCTCGCCGATATTATTTAAAATAATTCATTTTAAATAATCAAAATTCGCTAAAATTGCCGAAATAAAAATTTTAAACTGGCCCAGATTTTCGGGTTGTTACAGGCACCCACTTAACCCCCTCATGTCCCACTACATGTTATCTAGTTAATTCTTTCTTTATTCATTAAGATCGTAACCTCATAAAGACCTCTCACATTAGACTGGCATTTGTGGCAGCTGGATTTGCCGGGCGGGTCCGGGAAGTCTTACACCACAAAAGAGCCTAACCTTGTGTCTTTACAATTTTTACGTATTTAATTCATGCCTAAGACCTCTCACATTAGACTGGCATTTGTGGCAGCTGGATTTGCCGGGCGGATCCGGGCAGTCTTACACCACAAAAGAGCCTAACCTCGTGTATTAGACGATTAATTACTCCTAATTAATCATTCCCCAATTTGAATTACTTTCCCTATTCAAATTATCAATCAATTCCAAATTTAACGATGTCCATAATTGACTCAATTATGTCCATCCATTTATGGTATGTAAAATCATACCAATTTTCACCACAATTATATTTTATGCCTTTTAAGGCATTTATGCTCATCTATTTATGGTATATAAATTATACCAATTTCATTACTAATTAATTTTATTCCTTAAAATTAATTACATGCCTTTTTAGGCCATTACATGCCAAATTTACAATATGTGTGTTTCCACTATCATCCCCATTGTACCCCCGTCATTCGTTCGCTTAACATGATATATACATATTAGACTAGCAAATAGTCTAATACTTAAAAAAAAAGGGAATAAACACCACAAAGTCACATACACACAATAATAGATCTAATTTGCATCTAACTTGCAATTAAGAATTACAACATACTCGCATAGTCTTTGTATTAACAAGGATCCAAAAATCATAGATCTAAAAAAGGTGTGAACTTGCATGTATGAACATAGTTTTACACCCAACTAGCCTAGGTAATTATCACAAACTTACATAAACTATGTATGTCGTCAACTTAAACATAAAGGTGTCATCTTGCATAACTATGGATCCAATAAAGGTGTTAACTTGAGTAAACTATGGATCCACATAAAGGTGTAAATTGGCATAACTATGCATGTCATAGTTTCAACATAAAAATGTCAACTTGAATATGGATCTAAACTTTAAAGGTGTGAACTTGTATATATATGAATCCAGTTATCACTTGAACTTGCATATGAATAATACCTATACGAACTAGCATATGTTCCACATCCATATTCGCATAAAAACTAATGTTATAAACCTAGGTGATTGGATTATAAAAAGGGATTCATTAACACAAGTTAACATCATGAATTACTAGCATATATTTTAGATCCAAACTTACATAACATCATATAACTCGCATACAACTTGTGTGATCCTATTAACTTGCATAACATCATATGTACAACTTGCATAATCATATTAACTTGCATAACATCGTATATGAAACTTGCATAATCATATTAACTTGCATAACATCATATGTGAAACTTGCATAATCTTATTAACTTGCATAACATCATACATGAAACTTGCATAACATCATATATAAAACTTGCATAACATCATATATAAAACTTGCATAACATCATATAATATGAATCAAGTTAACATACATGATTAAACATATGAATTAGATTAACAACCACAACTTATAATCCAACGTATATCACATCATAATTGATTTAGCAATTATTTTGTTAAAATGATCGAACTCACTACTCAAAAGCGGTCTTGAGTTCTGAATTCTGATTTCTGGAGTTGCATTAGCTCTCCTTTGAAGAAGATTCATTGTTAGGGTTGAATATAACTAATTTGATTTGCTGTTCTTCCTCTTTAATTTGTTGCGGCTACTCTAGGGTTCAAGACAACGCCATGACGGCCATAGTTTCAGTTTTAATTCTGATTTAGGGTTTGAGTCTATGGGTCTTTTTATAGAGTTTTGAATTAATTTAAGCCGTCATATGCTCTTAGGGTTAATCGAAACCATTCAGTCATGATAGGGTGACAAGTCAGCCCTAATGACTCAGCAATGAGTCAGAAAGGACTCAACAATGGGTCAGAACATGGGTCAGACTGAACCAGAAGGCTGTGCAGGTTTTTCCTCGGCCTGGGCGCACTTGGGAAGTGCAACAATGTAAATTTGTACCGGCGCACTTCCCAAGTGCGCCAGTGCAAATACATATTTTTCCCCCCAAACTTTGTTCGTCTATAACTCCTTCATCCGGTACCCGTTTCCCGCAAACTCGGACTCTATTTCAACCCGAATTCCGAGACGAACACAATGGCGCAGCCCCATTACCATAATTCTCATGTTTGAGATTAATTATTCTTTATTTTAGTTAATTCGATTATTCAAAAATCTGGGGTGTTACAATTGAGCTTTTGTGATGGTCTTGCAAATCCAAGTAGATACAAGAGGGAATGAGAACATTTCGAAGATTTTTGGAATTGGCTTAAAGAAGAGGTTCTGAAAAAGGACAATATTTCAACAGATTTAGAGGTTTTTGCATTAAAATCGAGTAGCTAGGAAGTTTACCGATTATATAGTAAATGGATATCGATTCCACATAAAATTTAGAGATTCTCGATGTACCACACAAAATAGTGGTGTATTTTTTAATGCCAAAACCACCAGCTTTGCAAGTTCAAAAGACCAAAACCCAGTAGTGGGTGATGTCAATTACTACGGATCAATCGAAGAAATTTTTGAGCTTGATTATTGGGCATCTTTCATAGTGGTCCTTTTTAAGTGTTGCTGGTACCAAGAGGAAAAAGATTCATATGGTCTTACTCGAGTAAATTTTAGCAAGTGCCATAAAACTAATCCTTATGTCTTGTCTTCGCATGTGCAACAAGTATTTTATGTGGAAGATGCAGTTGGAAAGAACATTCATTACGTTATTAAAAAATTACCGAGAGGATGGTGTGATACTGAAAATCCAAAAGCAATGGAAGAAGACATGAGCTATACGCATTCACATGATATGGGCATAGGTGGTGAACTTGAACCAGAAGTTTTTGATAGGGGTTGGATTAGGGATGATGTCCCCGTAATACAACTTGAAATAGAACTACAAGCAGAAGTTCCTGATCCTGTTCCGTCTCGTTAGGACAAAAAATTCCTCTTTCTTATTGCTTTAATTTGGTCTGATTTATGATGTATTTGGTACTTTTTGTTTGCCTAGAAATTATTATCTTTGATGAATGTATTTGGCACTCTTTTCTCATAATGCAATCTACACTGTTCACATGGTTTATGATTTAATGTCTTTCATTACTGCCATCTAAATTTGTTATAGACCAAAATGTTATAGTTGTTGGTTTTTGTCCACTTTGACATGCATGTACCTTGTCCTAATGTATTCATTTTGTATATGATGGATGAACTTATTAATATCTGACTGCAACATGGCAGACAGTTTCGAAGGACATGTTACGTCGGTTGTGAATCCTTCACAGTAACAAAATATGATGCAGACCGCTTTTCTTACAGTGTGCTTATGGGCTTTATTAAAGA
Source organism: Allium sativum (assembly GCA_030737875.1). Lineage (NCBI taxonomy): Eukaryota > Viridiplantae > Streptophyta > Magnoliopsida > Asparagales > Amaryllidaceae > Allium > Allium sativum. The sequence continues at coordinate 899,783,655 of CM060918.1, forward strand.
TGCTCTCCATTACACTGAAATAGGAGGAGTCTATATCATCAGCAAAGGAATGAGGGGTGGATGGCAGCTAATATTGAATGATAAGGACGTAACCGAGTACGTACACGGCTGCAAAAAGCAAGGAGAAGTGGTTTTTTACACTAACAGCACCATTAACAAAGACAGTGACACATTGATTCAACTACAGCCACATGTAATCATACGACCAAGGAAAAACATAATTCAAGGTATATAAGTATATGTAATATAGATCCATTCTTATATATATATCTCTATGTGTGTGTAAAGAAATATGAAGGAGGCCATCGTTATTATTTTTATTGTTCCAAGTTCTGCTAAGAAGCCGGTTAAAAAGCACAACACAAAATGAGGAAAAACAACCCAACTCCAGTGGGTCAGAAGAAACTATCGCCTTAGCCTGATATGAATAATGATGAAGAAGATGTTATTGTGACAGACAAAGGAACCAGGAGGAAATTAAGTGTAGAAAATGAAACAGATAATGTTGATGATACACGAGAGAATGAAGCTGATGTTCAGGTATTTTTCAGTTTTCATTTCAGTTTTATTAATCCGAATGAAATCTCGTGTTTCAAACTACTTTTTATTAAAATTCATGTGCATGCATTCTGTCAAAATAGTAAGAACTGTTTATATGTCGATTCTATTTGGTTAACTAGCATAAATTTATCATCGAAGATGAATAACAATGCTAATTTGCTTGCAGTTCTCACAACCATCAGTTTTGACGAAGTATGAACAAGAGCGAATCGCGCGAATGCAAGAAAACGATGCAGTTAGTAGATCACTTGGGGTGCCTTCATTGGTTAGTTGTATGCAAGAGGTTGCTGGTTAGTTGTATGCAAGAGGTTGCTGCACGAAATAAGAATGATAAAGGTGAAGATGTTGTTGGATGTAATGAATACATCCCAGAAATGCTGGTGAAGACGTCATTGATGATTCATTGGATACAGAGGTATAAAGAAGTTATTTGTTTTTTACTTATTGTCTTTTCCTTTAGGAATGTAAAAATTCTTGAACTTCGACTTAATTTTAGAGAATCAAAATTGTTAAGTTAAAGGATCCTTTACCTGGACCGAGAACTCATTCGCGAACCAATGCAGCCATTGAAATTGAGAAGGAAGCGATGACCTGCACCCCCCTCCCCCCTCCAAGGAAAGTTGGCTCCAATAAGGATTTGATCATGACAAATACTCCCACTCCAAAGAAACTCGGTAACCTGGAGAAATTCGCAGAAGCATTAAAGAAATTGACGAAACCTACACCGTCTTTTTCAGGAGATTTAAAACCTACGACATCTCGTCCATCCGTTTTAAAACCTACATATAGAAAATTGTTCAAACAATCAACCAATTCATGTGAAGCTGCTGGTTCAGTTGCTGCTTATTTAGCGATGCGGAAACGTCAAAAGTAGAATGTTGAAGCGCCTCCAATAATGGAAATTCTTACTGATCAATTAGAGCAGGAATGGATTGCACAGGAAGATGAAGCAGGTATAGGTACAATATAATGTTTCTTTATCTGTGCACTGCACTGCACTATTGAGTGTGTCTATTTTCAATTCATTTTTTGGAACCTAATAGATAAAGTACAAGGTCCAAAAAAACCTAGAGGGAAGTCAAAAATGACCAAGGTGCAAGCTAGAACCCCTGACGATAAAGTAGTCATTGAGTTGATTGAGGATGGTTAGCTAGTATCTGATAATATTACAGAGTTAAGCAATTTTCTTGGGACACTAGCAAAGGATAATGTGTCTCTTACTTACATCAATTGGCATGTTGTTCCTGATCAATTATAGTGACAAATGTTGGAATATGCTCTGGTACAATCTAATTTCCTTAACCATATACAGTTCAACTAACTTCCTAAATGTTTGGTTTTAATTAATTAGTTTGTTTCCTGAATTTTGTGATTGATATATTATAGGCTAGGTATATCATTCCTGAAGGACACAAGTGGGTCCTGAACATGCTTAACGACTCTTGGAGGCAGTAAAAGTCTCACATCAAAGAAAGGTATTGTAAAAAATATTCAACTAGTGAGGAAAGGCTTGCAAATAGGACCAGTACAATTCCGTTGGAGGATTTTAAAATGCTCTTGGAATACTGGGGGGATGAAGCAGTTCAGGTACGGCTTTAATGATATTCACATTTGCATAATGTTTAGTAGTTCACATAAGCTTGTTTAGTGCTAATCTTTTCTTTAGTAGTTCGTATTATCCTTGTTTAGTGCTAATTTTTTTTGGATTTCCAGGCCCTAGCTGATACTAATTCCATGCATCGTAATTCATTAAATGAGACACATACCATGGGTCCCAAAACTCATGCAGTAGCCAAAGAAAAGATAGTATGTGTTTTTTTGAACATAAGTTTTCTTATTGAGTTGAATTGACCACATGATAATTCTACTTTGTTATATCATTGAATTATATTTTATATATCATTGTCATAATGTTCATAGGCAGCAGCTAGATCTGTAAGTTCTTAACATTGAATGTCGCAAAATTGTGTTTAATTTTTGGTAATCCTCATACTTGACAGAGAAAGAAGGACCCGGAAAAAGCCTCCCCAACCGCTGCCTTGGTTTATTTGGAAACATATAAACGAGAACCGGGTAGAAGTTACAAGACTAACATGGATGAACTATAGGCCAAATTCGTGAGTACATATATAATTAGATACTGAAATAGCAGTACTTGTGTCAGTATAATTGGCATATTGTACGGTTGGAGCTGCTTATTAAATCGAACACATAGTTAGTTTGAATGAAAACCAGTTCTGTTAATAAATTCATTCCTGCCAACTGCCTATTTATATATATATGCGTGATTTGTTTTCATTTTGTAGGAGATGGTTCAAGCAATGGTGGATGCAGGAAACATTGCTGAGGTAGATGCACTTGTTTCTGGTGGGAAGAGCCACATGCGGAACTGGCTTGTAGGAAGGCGAGGTAAAATGGTCGAAAAGTCTCCAACAACTCCTGGTTCTTCAGACAGTTATGTGCTAGAGCAGACCCAAAAAATAAGGTAAGAGATTGAGGCGGATTTGGAAGAAAAGGTGAACAAAAAAGTGAAAGAGAACATGTAATGGGTGTTATAAAAGCTAGGTGAAGCCAATCCATATCTTAATTTAGACGTCAGAGACTTTTGTGCCACCACAACAAGTGATGAAGATGACATTGCTACCCCTGTAACCCCGGCAACTAACTGAAGTATTTGGATAGTATGTGTTAGCACTTGTGATATATTCTATTCTTTTAAATTATGGCACATGCGATATGTGTTCGTGATGGCACTTGTGGTATGTTTGGATGATGACACTTGTGGTATGTGTTGGCGACAATACTTTTGAGTTGGTATATATATGGTTGGTCTGACTGTGGTTATGAATGTTTTGGGAGGATTTATTGTATGAATATTTTGGTATATATGAATAAATGTGGTATAATGTTTTGGGTTGTAGTGCAGAATTTGTAATTACATGGTTGTATTACAGCTACATTTGATTTTTTTTTCTGGTGTTGCATTTGATTTTTTTACCATTGCAGTTGATGTTTTCTAGTGTTGCACTACAGTATTGTGGTGTCGCATTAGATGGCACTGTGTTATTGCATTAGATTGATGTGGTGTTGCATTAGACCGTGCTGTGTTGTTGCATTAAGTGTAATGTTATTAATTCCACAATGGTATGGCACGTGGGGCCCACAGCTTACGTGGCGCAATGTGGATAGCTGACGTGGTATGTGACACATGTGCAGCTGACGTAGAGAGATGACATGGCGTGTGACACGTCGCCAGTTGATGTGGAAAGTCCATGTGGACCCCACTACCATGACCTGGAAGCCAGGCTCTGGCTTCTACTTAAGGCAATGCTATATGTTGTTGCATTACATGCAAATACTGTTGCAACAGGGATATAATGCAACACTTTCTTTTCTTTGTCGTAGATGGGCACAAGCATTGCATTAGATGGCTAATGCAATACGACAACGCTTTTTTGATCCACCGCCATAGAAAAATAGTGCTGAATATGCCCACTTTTGTAGTAGTGAATGTTGTGTGTGATGGGTGTTTAGATGATTTAAAAATAAATTGTGTTATTATGTTGATTAACATCTGTGGATGGAGGGAAATAGGTTGGGGGGATCCAACTGGATTCCTCAATAAATTATATTATTGTTTTTCATATATTGCATTATATGATAGGGCGAATAATTTATGGTTGATTGTTGCGTGTTTGAACAACATTGACCTAAAATAATTGATATTAAAATACCATGAAATATATTCAAATATATTGGAAAAGAAATTGGGTTTTGAAAACGAAATTTCTATTTTTAAAATAAGGATTGAATTTCGATTGGCTAGAATATAATAACTTGTTTTAACTATATTAAAACAAGAAGTTTGACTTATAAACGATATTTAAAAATGGAACTAAATAATTATTATTAAATAATCCATGTATGTTAATTTAAAAATGGGTAATGGAAAGGGAAATTGTTTAATTTATTTCAAGGTTCGAAATGCGAATATGAGTTGAATAAAACTGTAAAGGTTTGTTATTATAATTCAACAATGTCGAATATATAAAATAATTTATTTTTAGACAATATATATTATAATTTGGAGATGCACAGGATAATTAATATTGGTTTAAAACCAATAATTTACAACAGAATATTTAAGCAAGATGAAGTTATAAACTTGATATATATACTTAGCAAGGAGCTAACTCATAAATAAAGTCTACAAAGTGAGATATTAATATGAATTAATAAAATAACTAGAGAAGTGTCATGTTAAAACTGTAATGGTATTTATTATTTAAATCAAAATTTGGTTTAATAAAACGAGTCCAGATTTCTGTAAAGGAATAATATTAATGTTTTAAAGTGAATAATGATTAATAGCAAAGGTTTTGCAAATTGGAACGGTTATAAAGGGATTCAGTGATGTTTTCGAGGTGATAAATTAGAAAGAAAATTTAGAAATGGAGTTAACCTGAAACGGTATAATATTTCAAAGATTGAAATGATAATTGAATGGAGATTATTTAGAAGAGAGTTATACATTGGAATTTGATTCTATCGAACTCAGGAAAGTGGCATTTGCTTTTCAGTTATAATTAAGATTTATTTATTTATCTAATTAATTGATTCTTTAATTATTTAAATAAAAGTTATATTTCGAAATTAAAGTGGATTAGTAAACTAAATATGAGAGTTGTGTAAACAGTTTTGTAAATATAAAAGTAAGAAATGGAATAAAGAAATTAAGAACTGACTGGAAATTAGTTAAGTTGAATAGCTGTCTGAGAATCAATCTGATGTTGGTTTCGGCCTTCGAGGTTGATACATAGGGAGTTGTTCTCTTACTAGTTTACGGCTAAGAACTGATGAATGCAAAAGGATATGGATGCATGAATAATATATGGAATTGTTTTTTCAATGTTAATAACGCATATTTTCAAAATACGGAAAATAAGGAATTTTGAATACATGGAAATGTTTTTCGAAAAATCGTGAGAGGCTAAGTGAGTTGGAAAAATATTTGGGTAAAGATATTTGATGGAAATTGGGAAATGAAATGATTAGTGATAAATCCATTTAAAGGGGCTCAGTGTTGATTGATGATTAATTGATAAGATTTCCATTTGGAAATACGATAGTTATTTGTGTGTATGTTTTCCTTTGATAGTTAAATCAACGGCTATCAAAGTTTTGACCAATTTATGTTGTCAATATGGAGAGACCAGAATCAGATTTATTATCTGAAAACCACTTCGTAAGGGCATCAGTGTTGTAAATCAAATATGACAAAGATAATTGAAGACAGAGTTTATACAAGGGCTGTTCTGGCGATCCTAGGTAGAAATTGCGTAAGATTGATTTACAGAATAGTGCCTTCGGTTGTCCAGTCCCAGAACAACATATATGGACGAATGTTTGACAAAGTATATCTAATAGATCGCGTAAGTTGATCGCTTCAAAGGTATCTACGTTGGTGGCAGAGGAATTCGTTTCTCGTAGCTTGATACCCGTGATATTTTTGGGGAAATATTTTTGTGATTTGGTAGGTATGACAATGTGGCATTCAAAGTAAATGAAGTTGTGATCTGTCAAAAGATACGTTATGACCTCAAGCCTCATCAATCGGGAAATGACAAAAATCGGGCAGGCAGCATGGCTAAGTAGGTCGCACCCAATTAGGGTATAATGTCATCATCTAGAGAATATTCATATTTTTACTTCTTTTCATTTTTGTATCTCCCGGGAATGGTTATGTTGGTATACCAACTGTAAGGTGACAATATATTCGGAACATTCAAGCGAAATGAATGGTTGGTCGTGTGTGGCCGAGTTGCAAGACGTTCTTGTTGAACTCCAGTGTACCCCCTCCAGAGTACACTGATCAGAAGGTGGTTCCATACCTTGTCATAGTCGGAATCCAATCTCCAATAAGAGCCCGCTGTTTTGATTGTATATTATATATGTGGAGTGTGAGATGCAAGCGTTCTGCTATATTGCTATTTACTTGTATCTAGACATTATTATAATATCAGAATATTATTGATTTCAAAAACATTTGGGGTTATCATAAGGTAAATACCATCCGTATTTATGTGTGGATCAGTCTTACGATTGTCCTTTCTTTTGAAAATGATTTTGAAAAGTTAAACTGAATGGTTGGAGTTTACTCACACCAGTCTCATAACTAACCCAGAGTTTATTTTGTTTTGCTTTTCCCTAAAGTGTTGGGTGCCCAAATTTGTACGGGCAGTTAAGTAGTTAGGACTTTACAGATACTTGGAGAAGCTTGGAGCATGAAGTTTCAACACTAGTTATATAAAGAGTTTATTTCCGCTGTGATATACATGAGATTTACTCTGATGATATATGTAAGTACAAATACAGTTGGTATTTTAAAGTTATATTACATATTATATTTTATTCGTTCCGCTGTGAGATTCGTGTTACTCTGATTCTGTTCAGTTGTGTTCTTCTTCTTCTTCTACTCTAATTTTTTTTCTTCTATTTCTCACCCTCTAACATCTTTCTCTTAATGAACTGGTATTTCCGAAGCTTGAATATTCGACATCGTATTTTATGTCGATTTTCGGGGATGAAAATCCCATGGTCATTACAAAAAAAATATAAAAAGGACAAAAACAAAAACGTAAACTCATATTTAAATCAAACATGCATTCGACAAAAATTTCAGATCTAACAACGAATCAAAAACAAAAAATATAGAAAAACAACAAAACTGCAGTTAATTGCATACTAGTATCCACATATTTTGAATTTCATGCATACATCCATGCAACTATTTTAATCATGCATATGTGTTGGTTTCCTTACATACAACCATGCAAGTATTACAGAAATCTTGCAAACAAGTGTGCAAAAATTCACGTGCACGCAAATCAGTTCATATTTATTTGCATACATGCATGCAGGTATTTCAGAATATTTGCACACATGTGTGCAGTAATACGCAAGCATATTTTTCAATGTGAAACCTTCATGCAATATTTGCATACATGTGTGCAAATAATTTAAAATAGTTGCACACACGTATGCAAGAATTCCTGAAGATTTTCAACATTAACTGCTTCGCGAATACTTGCATTATGTGTGCAACTATTTTGAATACTTGCGCACATGTATGCAAGTTTTTTTTGTTTCCGTGGACTTCTGGGAATATTTGCAGAATTTAGAATTTTTTTTTTTACCTGACAGCGCTTTCTTTATATGTGAAAAACACATAACTATGAAAATAGGGACCAAATTTGAAAAGAAATTTGGGGAGGGAGGCCGTTTATATTTCAAAACATAATAGGGGTGCTACAGTAATTTTCACTATATTATAATTAATACGTTCAACTGTCGTTAATAAATAAATTCATTATTATAATTCAAATATAAATATAATTAAATATCATATATAATCCAATTTACACAATATTGCCATTACAGCTATTTCCGACTATTTCGGAAATAATTTTTTATTATCTCATTGTTTATATTATTTAAATATTCAAAATACTTGAATTAAAACCATTTAAATTATCAAACCAGTATATTAAAATAATTAAATTAATTAATTATTAAATCGCTAAAATTCTAGGATGTTACACATATGATGACTGAGTCCGATCGAACCAGAGTTGGGTCAGATTTGGGAGAAATAATGAAAGATGTATGGTGGAGCATGTGTGGTGTGGTGTTTATTCTATGAATGTGTTCTACAAAAGACAAAATCCAATACGACTAGCTTAAGTTTGAGGTGTGAGGAAAGTCTAAGGAAGAGCTACCATATAGATTCAAGTGGGGAGCCGCCGAGGTAACTTCCAAGATGGACTTTGCACAAACACGTGTACAAGGAGTTATTGGTACTCATGACTATAGTGTGTTTATGAGAGAGAGGGAACGTAGACGAATCAGAGCGAGGGAAATGTGGACTGATTGTTCTAGACCCTTGAGCCAGACAGTGTGGACTTGGTGGGTTTTTGGCTGTAGACTAGGGCAGTTGGTCATAGTGATCGAAGACCAGGGAATTGGTCCTGACATGACCCGATGGATTAGATGACTAATGTAATTCTCACCATACACTCGATGCACTAAGCAAGTGATCATAAGGATGGATGTTATGTTTGGATGTTTGATATATTATCTCATGCACCCTTTTATTTATGCCCAATATAATGATTAACATAGAGTAGAGCACATGATCATATGTGGTAACCCTTTGGACGTAGGGACATGCCAAGTATGATTCTTTATGTTATTACTGTATTTATGATTAAGATTACTATCGCTTACACCAAATTTTTCTGACTTGGGGTTTTATGCATTACTTCTTATTACTCTGTGTGCTCTTAAATGAGCAGACCAGAGAGAGGTTGGTGTGCTCGGTTTCGTGTTCAGGGACAAGCATGAGGCTCCCATGTATTATATATACACACACATATATATACACACACATATATAAACACTCTTATATCTGTTTATTTCTACTGATAACTACTTTGGACATAGTAGTGTATTTTGAGTAGAGACGGTATTATGGAGATGAATCGGTCTTTGACTATTTGATACTATTTTGTGATTTGCACCTATTACTCTGATATTTATGATTCATTTCAGCTTATACTATCTCGCTTGTTTTATATAGGTCTTATGTTAATATTATATTTTGTTCCATGCGCTATGAGATATACAATAGGTTTTGGGATATTTTTCTTATTCCAACCTTGATCATTGCCTTGCATTGGCCAGACACCACTACATCGCCCTTCTTTGATGTTGATAGTGTAGGGTAGCCATCACAATATGTGTAACAACCCGGAAAATAGGAGCCAATTTAAAATTTGTAAATTGGACATTTCAAAGGCATTTGAACAATTGAAATAGAATATTTCAATAAAATAGTGAATTAGAAATAGTGTGTCGGTTTGAAAATTTGAATTCAAACTTTGACTGACTGCACCGGGTGCAAAATATAACGGATTTTGGTGAAACCAAAAATATTTAAATCTGTTAGTGAATACCTTTCTAAAGAATCTGAAAAATCGAAGTTTCATAGCAGGAATCAAAAGTTATGGCCAAATGAATTTTCAGAAAGGTCGCTATATAGAATATATAGCCCTTGAAAATAGACATTTTGCAAACGACCTCGGAATTCGACGAAACCACTTTTGTTGGGTTCAGGATGTCAAATTATTGCTAGGTTTCAAATTTCATAATTTTTGAAGCTAGTATGTGAGCGTGGCAAAAGGAAATGTGTTTGGTCAATTTCTGTTAAATAGGATCGACCAGAAAAGGGCCATTTTTCAAACGATCTCAGAATTCGACGAAACTAGTTTGTTAGGACCGTAGTGTCAAAACATAGCTAGATTTATTTTTCTGGAATTTTTCGAATCAGTTTGTGGCCTTGGCAAATTGAAATGTACGTTCAAATGGAATATAAAATGTTTTATACTTTAATTTGAGGAATAACTGACTGTAATAGTCGAATTGGCCTACGAAACATATCCCACTACGTCCGGGATGGGGGTATTTAGCTAGGGGCAACTGTTGTTGGGTTTGAATTGGTGTCCCCGTGGAGAAATAGTATTCTAAATATAATAAAACCACGGACCAGTGGAAAAATTCCTTTCATAATTCAAAAAAATAAAAAAAAACCGATACTCCTTTTGCTCTCGACGGCGGCTCACACTCCGATCTTCCCAGCCAAAATCCCGCCGCCACAGGCGACGATAGCCAGCGCCACTACCCAATCTCGAAAGCCCTTCCTCCCCTCTTCAAATCAATACCCACCACGCCTCCTATCATCGACCCTAGCGCCCGAATCACCTCCTCCAACGTCAGCCCTTTCCGCCACCGCCCCGATCAAATCCGACCACCGAGCTGCCCCCAACCACCACCGATCGACTCCCCTCTCCTCCCCCTTCGACGCTGCACCGCCCGATCCTCACATCGTTGCACGGATTTGCCGCAAATCTGAAACCTAGTTTTGAACCATCGTGTAAGGTGAGTCCTTTATCACATTTGAACTTTGAAAAATCACATCTTTATGGTGTGTTGACGAAATTCGATGAAACAGGAAACATCGGGACCGCAAGGAGGCTCTCGACCATATAGAAGAGACCGCAGATTTTTCTGAGCCATCTACGATTTTTAGCACTCCGAAAACCAATGTGAGAAATCTAAATTAAAAGAAATTGAATGGAAAATGTCATGTATAAATTATACAAGCGAAATATAAATTATACACGCGTTGTATACCTCATGTACATGCGTCGTGTAAGCTATACGAGCGAAGTATGAATTATACCTGCATAGTATAATTGATATTTATGTTGAAATGCAAGTGAAATATAGAAATAATATATATATATATACTCCCCTCGTCCACAAACCATGTACGATATTTATTGTTGTGAAATATTGGATGAAAAATGCGAATGGTTGAATAATTTTTTGTGGTTGATATTGATTGGTTGTGGTTGAAAAATACCCAATGGTGATTGAAATAAATTGGAAATAATTATGGAAATGAAAATAAAACATGCCGCCTGCGTGCGAATTAGATGCATGAATCCCCATTGTCAAAAACCGCGAGGTTTTAGGGTAAAGCGTGGAGCCGTACTCGGGACGGTGCCGGTTTTAACTACCCTGCCGTTATGCTGCCGAAATTTTGAATAATATTCATGTGTTAGAATTATTTTCATATGTTGAAATTATTTTCATGCGTTGAAATTAAAGTCATGTGTTGAAACTATATCCATGTGTGGAAATGTTCATGTGTTGAGAAGTGATGTGTGAAAATTAAATTCATGTGTGAACGAATAAAGTGTTTAAACAATAAAAATCACATTTTTATAATTTATATGAAGTATGTAAAATATTCGCCTTATATATAAATAGTTTCAACAATAAAAATTTCATATTTCTTATATCAACAAACTATATAAAATATCCATGTGTGGAAATGCTCATGTGTTGAGAAGTGTGTGTGTTGGAAAAGTTCTTGTGTTGAACAAAAAGATCGAACAATAAAAATTACATTTTTATTGAAACTATGAAGTGTTAAAAACATTCATGTGTTGAATAAATATTTTAGATGATGAAAATACCATTTTTATCATATATGTGATATGCTAAAGATATGCAAGCGTTGAAATTAATATTTGTGAAAGAAATATTATTTTAAACATGCATAGAAACTAAATAAAATAGTTAAGTGTTGAAATATATTTTAGTTCGCCAAAAATATCATTTTTATTGAAATGTGAAGTGTTAAAAATAACCACTTGTTCAAATAAATATGCATGAGTTGAAATATTCATTAATTAGCTAATGATATGATTTTTGCCTATGTATGCAAAATTAGAATGAATGGTGTTTATAAACCAAATTGAATCAAATATGAAGTTGAATGGATAATGATAAGTGATAAGAATTGCATAAATGTAAATGCATATTTATTGAACAGGTTATAGCAAAGAGGCTAGAGAAGAGGAATAAAATTTTGTGCCCGACAAATAGGTACACGTTTACTGTTTTGTTTGGGTGATGATTTTATGAGCCTGTTGGCTAGCCGCTTGGCTTTTCTTTTTCTTTTTAAGATGAGACGCCCGTATGGCTATTTGGGAATTTTCACAGCCCCTCCCGTACAAAGGAGGTTATGGCGAAATTTTACAAAATTTAAAGGCATTAGTGAAACATTGGAAGTGAAAACGATATAGGAATTTTCGAATGAGCTATATTTATATTAATATATAAATATAAATAAAATTAAAACAAATGTGGTCGTGCAGTTCGTGTTTTTGAAACCGTGATTTCAAACGACTAGTGCGGGAAATCTGACCATCAGATTTTCCCGAAACCGCAACCGTTGGGTTCGCCTTGAAAATATCTTTCCAACGGCACCGACTTTGTAAAGATCCGACGGTTGGATTGCCTGGAATGTTTAATTCAAATCTGAAGAAAAACAGCGCCAGAATCAATTATATTTATATATATAAATATAAATATAATTAAATTAAATCGAATAACGCGTTGCAGTTCATAATTTGAAACCGTAACTTCGAACGACTAGTGTGGGAGATCCGACCGTCAGATTATCTCAAAACTGAAACTGTTGGATTCGTTTTGAAATGATCTTCCTAATGATATAAAATTTGTGAAGATCCAATGGTTAGATTTTCAGATATGTGTAAAACAAATTTAGTGGAAAACAGCGCCAGTGCCTCGGCACGACCTGAAGCATCGTTTAATTAAATATGGCCGTTTTAAATAAATAAAAATGGCAATATATCGTTATAAAATACTATAGACGCTATAGAGTGGAAATAAACCAATTTTGTTGTGTTTGCTTGATAGGTGATGGTTGAATGTGTTTAACATGAAAATTATACTAAGGAACTGAAATGTGAATGTTGAATAGTTTAACCACATGAAAAATTGATTTGAAAATCTAAATATACGTGGGTTATTTGAAAAGGCTGAGTTCATTCTCATTTCAAATAATCGATTGACGTTGAGAAGTCGAAGAGTCGAAGACGGTTGGAGACCGACGTTCTTCACATTGGATGGATGGGCGCTACTAATGCTCGTGATTGGAGTAGCTACCTTGAAGGAGCTGAGGTAGTAGCCATCCGGACGTATTGTTGATTGTGCGGATATGCGAGGAATTTGGTGCCTCCGGTTTCGTTCAAACCCAGAACGAACTTGTAAATGGACTGTGTGTTTGACATTGGATTTTGTTCTGCGTTGATTGATCTCTATTAAATATATATATCTGTTTGGCGGTGGAGAATTTATTCTCTTGCTTAGTGCCCTGCTCTGAGACGTACGAGCTCAGAGGTTATATATTGATAGAAATCAGTCGCATGGAGTGGATTGCCTGTGTGGCACGCCTAAGTGGCATATGATCAAGGCTTCTGTAGCAAAGCAAAGTCTTGTGGTTGATGATCAAAGCATGGTCTGTGTGACGTAGCTTTGTGTATAACGTGGATTCGCGAGTCTCACACCCCGGTATGAGTCAAAAATGGGAGACGGACCGCTGGGAGAGCACGACGTTTCTTTCTAGGTATGGTGGTGTCAGTGACCTACCAGCCCTGACATTTATATCTACTTTTCACCTGTGTGGTTGTTGAAATGCGAGGCGCCACGATTATAGGTCTGTAAGGACCGGGAAACATGTGTTCAGGAATAACTAATCCTCAAAAGTAAGAGAGGACCGACCCAGCCGATTCTAAGGACCGCTGTGTGCGATCCTGAGACATTTGCTAGAGTGTCTCGAACGGAGAGGAGCTTGCCCCTTGCCTCGACTCATGATGGAATCCAATTTCCAATACGAAATTTCGGATGTGATTTTATTACTAGTATGGCGACATAGTGGTATGGGTCATTTATGTCGCCTAGAATTGATATTTATGATTGAATTTGCTTTTGAAACGTATATGCACTAGTAATAATATCAAATACTTTTGTTTTTCACGTATGAAGCATTTTTGGCTATTATAAGGTAAAACTCTATCCTCCGGCTTGCGTTGCATTGTGTGATGGGACCTGAGTCTTATAATGGCTTCATTTTATAAAAAGCATTGCGATGATTTAATCATTTACTTTATTTCATGCACTAGCACTCTTTGGAGTAAACCCATTCCGCGAAAGTGGCGTGGTCCTTTGATTTGCCTTATTACTATTGCTAATAACTTCAGTAGATTTCTCATACCAGTCCCACGACTGACTCGTATTTTGTTTCACCTTGCAAACTCGGGTTCCCTCATTTTCAAACGGGAAGCCTAGTTACAGGTATATGGAGTATTTTGGCTAGGTACCGCAGTAGGGGTGCACTTTTGGCTCATGGCGAGGCTTGACTACACCGTGCTGACTATGACTTTTTCCACCATTATTGTATATGTATTATGATTCCGCCACTGGCGATGTAGACTGATGTTTAGTTTGTGTACTCTTTATTTATGATTCCGCCTCTGGCAATGATGACTGATTATGTATTATTATGCACTAAGTTGTATCCTGCACTGTGCTCTCTAATATGGTGATATCTATATGATTTCGCTGTCATATGTGTGTAAATTATTCTATTTCTCGTTTATGCTACTATCTGTGATCTACTAATGATGATTAATGTGTTATATTCCAACGACTATCCTTAACACCGTGCCAATGGGATTTGGGATCGTCACAGCTGGTATCAGAGTTTTGGTTAACCTTAGTTCTGGAGTCTAACACATTAAACACTTCGTCAAAATAGAATCAATAGTATTCTAAGGCGAGTAGCTCATTAGAGATAGGGCTAGTAAAGTCCTAGAATGAGCCAAGCATAATAGCAAAAACAACTTGATCAGTCCGCCGTTATCTTTCCTTAAGTTTTTCTGCTTGACCATACAATAAAATTATCATTTCTGTAGGCTGACTCTTTTCTTGCTTATACAGAACTTGAACAATAGCTACCCGAGTAGCCGCTGCTAGAGGAGGCCGAGTTGGCCGTGGCAGAGGACGAGGAGAAGTCCCAGTTGAAGAAGGACCCTTGATACAACCCCCGGCCGTTCAACAATTCGAGCTGGACCGCATGGCTAAGAGGTACAAGAACCTAGGAGGCAAAACCTTCTCAGGAACTGGCACTGTAATAGAGGCCCTTGCATGGCTGAAAACATGCGAGAAGATACTAGAAGGACTAAGGATTGGTGATCAAGATAAAGCTTTTATGGGCTCTTGGCTCCTACAAGAAGAAGCCAAACTATGGTGGGAAGCTCTCACCGCCGGGAACAGAAATGTGGGTAGGACCTGGGACGGATTCAAAGAACTATTCAAAGAGAAGTATGTCCCAGAGCAAGCCCTTGAGCGCATGCACGACGACTTCGCAAACCTCCAGCAGGGGGATCTCTCGGTGCAAGATTATCTGAATAAATTTACACAATTATCCCGCTATGCTCTATTGCTCGTCGCCACCACAAAGTTAAAGAATAAGATGTTCATCCTCGGGCTGAAGCGACAGTACCATGATGGAGCAATGGCCCACATCAAGTTGGGGTTTGATGAATTGGTGGAAATGGCATGCAACTATGAAGACTTGCATCAAAGGCACCTGGAACAGGATCGTGCTTAAAGCCAAGCCGGAAATAAACGGAAGCCCGCTGTGAATCAAGCAGATTCAAGCCAAGCGGCATCCTCGAAACCACAGACTGGCAGGCCACCAAAAGGAAGCTGTTATAATTATGGCAAGGTGGGGCACTACTCAAATGTTTGCACAGCCCCGAATAGGCAGAAGACAAATTTTCCAGGTTCAAGCCAGGGCTCTCAGAATCCTCGCTCCTGCTCTAATTGCCGTAAGACGGATCATCTTGTCAAAGACTGTCCTTTGCTTAAGAAGGCTGCAGTAGCTCACGTGTATGATGGGACGAACCAGCCGGCTGCTTCCGATGGAGCAGGTAAACCCGATGTTTTGGGAGGTACCCTTACAATTAAAAATATTCCTGTTTCTGTATTATCTGACACGGGTGCAAGGTACCTTTACAATACTTTGCATTTACATTTTGTTTCCTACTTTACTTTGTTTCCTTTCCGGGACGAAAAGTTTTAAGTGGGGGAGATTGTAACAACCCGGAAAATACGAGCCAATTTAAAATTTTTAAATTGGACATTTCAAAGGAATTTGAACAATTGAAATAGAATATTTCAATAAAATATTGAATTAGAAATAGTGTGTCGGTTTGAAATTTTGAATTCAAACTTTGACTAACTGCACAGGGTGCAAAGTATAACGGATTTTGGTGAAACCAAAAATATTTAAATTTGTTAGTGAATACCTTTCTAACGAATAAGAAAAATCGAAGTTTCATAGCGGGAGTCAAAAGTTATGGCCAAATGAATTTTCAGAAAGGTCGCTATATATAATATATAGCCCTTGAAAATAGACATTTTGCAAACGACCTCGGAATTTGACGAAACCACTTTTGTTGGGTCCAGGATGTCATACTATGGCTAGGTTTCGAATTTCATAATTTTTGAAGCTAGTATGTGAGCGTGGCAAAAGAAAATGTGTTTGGTCAACTTTTGTTAAATAGGATCGACCAGAAAAGGGCCATTTTTCAAACGATCTCAGAATTCGACGAAACTAGTTTTGTTGAGACCGTAGCGTCAAAACATAGCTAGATTTATTTTTTTGGAATTTTTCGAATCAGTTTGTGGCCCTGGCAAATTGAAATGTACGTTCAAATTGAATATAAAATGTTTTATACTTTAATTTGAGGAATAACTGACTGTAACAGTCGAATTGGCCTACGAAACATGTCTT
This sequence comes from Allium sativum, assembly GCA_030737875.1. Taxonomy (NCBI): domain Eukaryota; kingdom Viridiplantae; phylum Streptophyta; class Magnoliopsida; order Asparagales; family Amaryllidaceae; genus Allium; species Allium sativum. Next base: position 899,800,510 of record CM060918.1, read on the forward strand.
ATTGCGTCCGGGATGGGGGTATTTAGCTAGGGGCGACAGTCGTTGGGTTTGAATTTTTGTTCGTGTGGAGAAATAGTATTTTAAAATATAATAAAACCATGGACCAATGGAAAATTTCCTTTCATAATTCAAAAAAAAAACCCGATACTCCTTTTGCTCTCGACGGCGGCTCGCACTACAATATTCCTGACCAAGATCCAGCCGCCACAGGCGACGAAAGCCAGTGCCACTACCCAATCTCGAAAGCCCTTCCTCCCCTCTTCAAATCAATACCCACCACACCTCCTATCATCGACCCTAGCGCCCGAATCATCTCCTCTAACGTCATCCCTTTCAGTCGCTGCCCCGATCAAATCCGACCACCGAGCTGCCCCCAACCACCACCGATCGACTCCCCTCTCCTCTCCCTTCGACGCTGCACCGCCCGATCCTCACATCGTTGCATGGATTTGCCGCAAATCTGAAACCTAGTTTTGAACCATCGTGAATGGTGAGTCCTTTATCACATTTGAACTTTGAAAAATCATATCTTCATGGTGTGTTGATGAAATTCGATGAAACAGGAAACATCGGGACCGCAAGGAGGCTCTCTACCACATAGAAGAGACCGCGGATTTTTCTGAGCCATCTACGATTTTTAGCACTCCGAAACTAATGTGAGAATTCTAAATTAAAAGAAATTGAATGGAAAATGTCATGTATATATTATACAAGCGAAATATAAATTATACACGTGTTGTATACCTCATGTACATGCATTGTGTAAGCTATATGAGCGATGTATGAATTATACATGCATATGTATTGAAATGCAAGTGAAATATAGAAATAATATATATATATATATACACACACACACTCCCCTCAACCACAAACCATGGACGATATTTATTGTTGTGAAATATTGGATGAAAAATGTGAATGGTTAAATAATTTTTTGTGGTTGATATTGATTGGTTGTGGTTGAAAAATACCCATTGGTGATTGAAATAAATCGGAAGTAATTGTGGAAATGAAAATAAAACATGCCGCCTGCGTGCGAATTAGATGCATGAATCCCCATTGTCAAAAACCGCGAGGTTTTAAGGTAGAGCGAGGAGTCGTACTTGGGACGGTGCCGGTTTTAACTACCTTGCTGTTACGCTGCCGAAATTTTGAACAATATTCATGTGTTAGAATTATTTTCATATGTTGAAATTATTTTCATGCGTTGAAATTAAAGTCATGTGTTGAAACTATATCCATGTGTGGAAATGTTCATGTGTTGAGAAGTGATGTGTGAAAATTAAATTCATTTGTGAGCGAATAAAGTGTTTAAACAATAAAAGTCACATTTCTATAATATATATGAAGTATGTAAAATATTCTCCTTATATATAAATAGTTTCAACAATAAAAATTTCATCTTTCTTATATCAACAAACTATATAAAATATCCATGTGTGTAATTTCTCATGTGTTGAGAAGTGTGTGTGTTGGAAAAGTTCATGTGTTGAATAAAAAGATCGAACAATAAAAATTACATTTTTATTGAAACTATGAAGTGTTAAAAATTTTCATGTGTTGAATAAATATTTTAGATGATGAAAATACCATTTTTATCATATATGTGATTTTCTAAAGATATGCAAGCGTTGAAATTAATATTTGTGAAAGAAATATTATTTTTAACATGCATAGGAACTAAATAAAATAGTCATGTGTTGAAATATATTTTAGTTCGCCAAAAATATCATTTTTATTGAAATGTGAAGTGTTAAAAATAACCACTTGTTCAAATAAATATGCATGAGTTGAAATATTCATTAATTAGCTAATGATATGATTTTTGCCTATGTATGCAACATTAGAATGAATGGTGTTTATAAACCAAATTGAATCAAATATGAAGTTGAATGGAAAATGATAAGTGATAAGAATTGCATATATGTAAATGCATATTTAATGAACTGGTTATAGCAAAGAGGCTAGAGAAGAGGAATAAAATTTTGTGCCCGACAAATAGGTACACGTTTACTGTTTTGTTTTGGTGATGATTTTATGAGCCTGTTGGCTTTTCTTTTTCTTTTTGAGATGAGACGCCCGTGTGGCTATTTGGGAATTTTCCCAGCCCCTCCCGTACAAAGGAGGTTAAGGCTAAATTTTCCATAATTTAAAGGCGTTAGTGAAATATTGGAAGTGAAAACGATATAGGAATTTTCGAATGAACTATATTTATATAAATATATAAATATAAATAAAATTAAAATGAATCATGGTCGTGCAGTTCGTGTTTTTGAAACCATGATTTCAAACGACTAGTGCGGGAAATCCGACCATTGGATTTTCCCGAAACCGCAACCGTTGGGTTCGCCTTGGAAATATCTTTCCAACGGCACCAACTTTGTAATGATCCGACGGTTGGATTTTCTAGAATGTTTAATTCAAATCTGAAGAAAAACAGCGCCAGAATCGATTATATTCATATATAAATATAAATATAATTAAATTAAATCGAATAACGACGTCGTAGTTCGTAATTTGAAATACGAACTTCGAACGACTAGTGTGGGAGATCCGACCGTCGGATTTTCTCAAAACTGAAACCATTGGATTCGTTTTGAAATGATCTTCCTAATGATATAAAATTTGTGAAGATCCAACGGTTAGATTTTCAGATATGTGTAAAACAAATTTAGTGGAAAACAACGCCAGTGCCTCGGCACGACCTGAAGCGTCGTTTAATTAAATATGGCCGTTTTAAATAAATAAAAATGGCGATATATCGTTATAAAATAATATAGACGATATAGAGTGGAAATAAACCAATTTTGTTGTGTTTGCTTGATAGGTGATGGTTGAATGTGTTTAACATGAAAATTATACTAAGGAACTGAAATGTGAATGTTGAATAGTTTAACCATGTGAAAAATTGATTTGAAAATCTAAATATACATGGGTTATTTGAAAAGGCCGAGTTCATTCTCATTTCAAATAATCGATCGACGTTGAGAAGTCGAAGAGTCGAAGACGGTTGGAGACCGACGATCTTCACATTGGATGGATGGGCGCTACTGATGCTCATGATTGGAGTAGCTACCTTGAAGGAGCTGAGGTAGTAGCCGTCCGGACGTATTGTTGATTGTGCGGATATGCTAGGAATTTGGTGCCTCTGGTTTCGTTCAAACCCAGAACGAACTTGTAAATGGACTGTATGTCTGACATTGGATTTTGTTCTATGCTGATTGATCTCTATTAAATATATATCTGTTTGGCGGCGGAGAATTTATTCTCTTTCTTAACGCCCTTCTCTGAGACGTACGAGCTCAGAGGTTATATATTGATAGAAATCAGTCGCATGGAGTGGATTGCCTGTGTGGCACGCCTAAGTGGCATTTGATCAAGGCTTCTGTAACAAAGCAGAGTCTTGTGGTTGATGATCAAAGCATGGTCTGTGTGACGTAGCTTTGTGTATAACGTGGATTCACGAGCCTCACACCCCGGTATGAGTCAAAAACGAGAGACGAACCGCTGGGAGAGCACGACGTTTCTTTCTAGCTATGGTGGTGTCAGTGACCTACCAGCCCTGACATTTATATCCACTTTTCACCTGTGTAGTTGTTGGAATGTGAGACGCCTCGATTATAGGTCTGTCAGGACCGGGAAACGTGTGTTCAGGAATAACTAATCCTCAAAAGTTAGAGAGGACCGGCCCAACCGATTCCAAGGACCGCTGTGTGCGATTCTGAGATATTTGCTAGAGTGACTCGAACGGAGAGGAGCTTGCCTCTTGCCTCGACTCATGATGGGTCCAATTTCCAATACGAAATTTCGGATGTGATTGTATTAATAGTATGGCGACATAGTGGTATGGGTCATTTATGCTGCCTAGGATTGATATTTATGATTGAATTTGCTTTTGAAACGTATATGCACTAGTAATAATATCAAATACTTTTGTTTTTCACGTATGAAGCATTTTTGGCCATTATAAGGTAAAACTCTATCCTCCGGCTTGCGTTGCATTGTTTGATGGGACCTGTGTCTTATAATGGCTTCATTTTATAAAAATCATTGCGATGATTTAATCATTTACTTTATTTCATACACTAGCACTCATTGGAGCAAACCCGTTCTGCGAAAGTGGCGTAGTCCTTTGATTTGCCTTATTATTGTTGTTAATAAGTTAAGTAGATTTCTCATACCAGTCCCACGACTGACTCGTAGTTTGTTTCACCTTGCAAACTCGGGTGCCCTCATTTTCACACGGGCAGCCTAGTTACAGGTATATGGAGTATTTTGGCTTGGCACCGCAGTAGGGGTGCACTTTTGGCTCATGGCGAGGCTTGACTACACCGTGCTGACTATGACTTTTTTCGCCATTATTGTATATGTATTATGATTCCGCCACTGGCGATGTAGACTGATGTTTAGTTTGTGTACTCTTTATGTATGATTCCGCCTCTGGCGACGATGACTGATTATGTATTATTATGCACTAAGTTGTATCCTGCACTGTGCTCTCTAATGTGGTGATATTTATATGATTCCGCTGTCATATGTGTGTAAATTATTCTATTTCTCGTTTATGCTATTATCTGTGATCTGCTAATGACGATTAATGTGTTATATTCCAATGATTATCCTTAACACCGTGTCAAGGGGTTTTGGGATCGTCACAACATGGTTTGTATGTGACCATTCAAGTTTGTAGCATAGGTATATGTTGTATTCTATTGTTGCAATCATAAATGATATATTTTAAGACATGTTACTTGCATAGATGTATGTCCTGTGCTCTGAATATGATCCTTAGCCATCATAGCTTTATATGAATCGAGTATGTCAATCCACCTGAGGAAAGAAAGAAAAATTTATACACCAAATCATAGCTCTAATAGATGGAATTACGTGTTAACGGTCTTTATTAGGGTGGGTCTCTCGGTGGGGCGTTACACCCCAACTTGTCTAAATACTAAGACCTTATAAATAAGAAGAAAATCATCGACCACCCAAAGGCACTTACGATCCAGGAGAAAGAAATTCAATGAGATTTCAAGTAAAATGGCTAAGTTTTTTTTGGCAAGATTGGAAGGAAGCTTGAACTATCATCATCGTCTTCATGTACTAATTTCTAAGATTTTCTATCTTATATATATCGTATTAACCTTGTATCTTAGTTTATTAAGCATTGTATTACTTTAATCCCTATTATTGATTGTAATCAATATTTAGTATGAATGAAAATCCTTGTTTATCTATCATAAACCTATTATATTTTTTGAAAATTGATAAAACGATGGTACGTAGCTTAAAAGTTTAATAATACTCAAAAAATAAAATAAAAACCCTAACTATGTCGATGTACTTCTACCACTATGTCGACATATAATGGCCAAATTTAAAGAAAAATAATAATAAATTTTGAAATAGTAGCTTGTGTCAATTCATTTCAAATGACTTTTTACCCCTACGAATACAATTCTAGACTAGTAAAACGAATTAAAACTTCATTACCATCTTCTCTTTTTATTCCTAAACCTTTAAAAAAATAATCAATAATTCTACTCATAATCCTTGTGAAAACTTAGAACAAAAGCTTGAATCGTTCAAGAATATACTCCCATTCACACTTTGAGATAAGAGGCATTTAGAACTAAGTCAAATGTAGATATTAAGGGGACAACAAAGGCACTTCGATGTGATCCGTTGGATGATCTCTTCTCTTTCTAAAGATGAACCTGAAGCCAATCCTGAATGCACTGCAACCAAATATGACGATAATTGAATGCTATATAACGGCAGACCCCATCTTTGGAAATGTCGATTGGGTTGAAGTGCCATGTAATGTCTAATTTATTTAATAATACTTGAGTTTGGTTTTAAGATGTTTATTGAATGATTTGTTCCGAACTATGGTTTGGTTGGATTGATTTATTTGTTTGAATGATTTGTTTAAATATATAAAGTTAGACTAGGTTAAAATGCTCATTTCCAGTTTTAAATCATCAAATGATGCTTCTATATGCTTGTCTTTATATTCTATATGATTTCTTATATTTACCCTTTAAAATATCCTTATATTTAATTCAATATTAAAGTTACAATAATATAGTCAGTATATCATGTATTCAGAATGTAAATCAGTATTATAGTCAGCAATTTAGTCAAGTCAATAATCAAGTTAGTTCCTTTTTAAGTCATTAAAGTTTTTGTCGATGACAAAGGGAAGTGTAACGACCCGCATTCTACGCATCGAAGGATCGTAGAATATTTATTTCTTTCACATACGAATTCTTATAGTCATGTAACTTTGGGAGACGACTATTGGGGTCATTTCCCATGTTCATGATTTTTTCCGATTTTTAAATGACCATTTTTCCCTTAGCTGATCTTGTTTGGTCCATAACTTTTTATTGGAAAGGAGTTTTGACCTGAAACCACTTCCATTAGATCCAGATGATGGTTTACCTTTCCGTAGAGTGGTCATATGTGAAAAACGGACTTACTGTTTGGGAGATATGGCTGAAACAAGGTTAAGGAGGTGAAAAACAGCTTAACTGGGCTTAATTGGGTAGTTAACAGCTAGGCCCATTGCGGGATTTCTGGATTAGGGGTATATAGGGGCTGATTAGGGTAAGAAAACATTTCTTTAGACACTTTTTCAGCCGCCACTTTCATTCTTGGAACCCTAGTAATGGCCTCCAACATCTAAAACACCTCTAAACCGCTTTCTAATTGAAGGTTTGGCTTAATTACATCAAATTAAGGAGAAATAGCACCAAATCAAGGTCGGAACTACTTTACAGCCTTGGGAACAGCGCCAAACAGAGGATAGTTTCAGATTTGGTATTTTAAAGTTGTAATAATGGTTATGGATCATAAGCTGTATTTTGGATTTCCGCTGCTATGATGATTATGATGTTTAGTTTGAGCTTATGCACTATCTCGTCTGTTTTATGTCAAGTATGTTATTATTATATTTTATTCCATGCGTTGTGAGACATTCTACAGGTTATTTGTTAGTCCACTGTTAAGTTCCCTTTCCTTCCTTTACTTTGGCAACCGTCCCGTGCTGGTTGGACATCGGCACAGCGCACTTCCGTGAGAAATGTCGGCTGGCGCGGGGCGGGCCGTCAAACTTTGTATTAGAGCTCTAGGTTGTGTATTTAACCTAGGGAAAGACACCAGAGAGAGATAATACATATATGAGCGCGTATTTGTGATTATTTTGGTTTTCAAAAGCTATATATATATATATATACACACACACACACACTATTAGTATAGTTAAGGATGAAGTCACACTAACACCACAAAGAGGATGGTTAATCGTTTCTCTTTACAGATTGAACGATGTGCCGATATACGAGGGGTGCTGGTAGAGGAGCCAATAATGGGAATGCTCCTGACATGAGGACTATGTTCACTGACTTCACGAGAGAGATGCTTAGGGATGCTCAGAGGGACGTTCCTAATGCTGCTAATGGTGGTGGTGCAGCTGTGCAGGCGCCTAGGACCGATTTCGCCAAGCTATGCAAGGATTACACTAGACTTGGTGGAAATCCGTTCCATGGAACGGAATCAGCCACGGATGTTCAAGATTGGTTGGATAGATATGAGCATATCTTCGAAGACTTGGGTATCGAGGATGCGATGAAGAGAAAGCTAGCGTCCCGTCAGTTGCAAGAACGGGCAATGAATTGGTGGAATGCCATAACGGCAGCTACTCCCAAGGATGGGATTACTTGGGATCAGTTAAAGGCTTGCTTTAGCGACAAGTTTATTCCAGCTGCTCAGAAGTCAGTATTGTTTAAGAGGTTCTTGGAGCTAAAGCAGAATGGTTGAGCTGTCTTGGAGTACATTGCAGAGTTCGATACTCTATCGAAATATTGGTTGTCCCTTATTGATATGCCTAGAAGAAAAACGAGATGTTCATAACTGGTTTGGATGAGTACTTGGGGGAAAGGCTCATTAACCACATCGATGAGGCGTTTGAATCGATCGTGGGGAAAGCATTGAGGTCAGAGAGTCTTTACCCTAAGACGAAAACTGAGGTTGCATCTGCAAAGGAGCCAAAGCCGCAAGCAAGTGGTGGAGGCAAGAGTGGTTCTCAAAATAAGAGGAAGCAGAACCAGAATAAGGATGGCTAGAAAAAGAATAAGAAAGATGTTGAGTGCTTCAGCTGTGGTAAGAAGGGCCACTATGCTAGTAATTGTCGAGCAAAGCCAGCAGACAGGAAGTGCTTCAACTGTGGCCAAGTGGGACATCACAAGGACAAGTATCTACAACCCCCTAAAGAAAAGCAGATGGTGAAAGAATATGCCCTTAGTGCTGTTCCTTCTTCGTCGAATGCCCCAACTGCGGCGGAGAAGGGAAAGAATGTTGTTATTCAAGGTATGCTTTCTGTTTATGATGTTCCTGTTAGAGTTTTGTTTGATACCGGAGCTTCCAGTTCTTTCATATCTAGTGACCTGGTAGATAGGCTGGGATTGGAGCCCGAGATTGTCAATAAACCTTTAGTAGTGAAGAACCCGATTGGTGGTTCGACTAACCTTAGCATGATTTGTTGTAATGTGGTCTTATCGAGTCATGGATGCATGTTTGTTTGTGATTGCTTTGTTTTGGGCCTTATTGGGTTTGACATTATTTTGGGAGTCGATTGGCTCCAAAGATACAGGGTGGTGGTAGACTGTGAGGGCTTTTTGGTGACAGCTAGAACGGATGATGGGTGGAGGGTAGTGTTTGGTAGTCTACCTAGTGATGGGTTAATGGCTAGTTTTCTAAATTCCCTTGACATCCCGCATGATGAGTTGTCAGATGTGCCCGTGGCTGGCCAGTATCCAGAGGTCTTCGAGGAAGTGACCGGACTTACACCACAACGAGAGATTGAGTTCCGTATTGATTTAGTGAAAGATGCTAGACCTATAGTGATGCCACTTCGTCGTATGGCACCAAGGGAACAGCGAGAGCTCGGGGTGCGAGTAAGCGATCTTTTGAAGAAGGGATTTATTAGAAGAAGTGTTTCTGAGTGGGGAGCACCAGTTGTGTTTGCTACCAAGGCAGATGGTTCCCTTCATTTGTGTGTGGACTGCCGCGAGTTGAATAAGGTAACGAGGAAGAATAAGTATCCTCTACCGTGGATAGATGACTTGTTTGATCAGTTGAGTGGCGCGAGATTGTTCTCCTAGTTGGATCTCCCGACTGGTCTTCATCAGCTTAGAGTGGAAGCTGAGATATAGAAAAAAAGGCCTTCCAGACGCCGTCTGGATTTTACGAGTGGTTGGTCATGCCTTACGGGTTGACCAATGCACTAGCATATTTTGCGGATTTTACGAATAGGGTATTCAGAGATTAGTTTAATAAGTTTGTTCTTGTGTTCGTGGACGATATACTTGTTTATTCGAGGACAGAGGAAGAACACAAGGAACACTTGAGGATAGTGATGGAGGTGTTGAGAAAACACCAATTGAAAGAAAAGTTTTCTAAGTGTCACTTCTGGAGGGGGGAAGTGAGATTCTTGGGCCATGTTGTTTCAGAGAATGGCATTGCCGTGGACCATGCGAAGGTGGCTACGGTACAAGATTGGTCTACGTCCAAGAATGCGACATACGTAAGAAATTTCTTGGGATTAGCTGGATATTATCGTAAGTTTATCTAGGACTTCTCCAAGATAGCAGCACTGTTGACTCAGTTGACCAAGAAGAATCAAGCTTTCATCTGGGACGAAAAGTGTGAGAATGCATTCAAGAGTCTAAAGGAAAAGTTGACATGTGCACCAGTGTTAGTCATTCCTAAGGGGAATGAAGAGATGACAGTGTATACAGATGCATGTGGTATCAGACTAGGTGCTGTACTGATGCAAGGAGGAAGGGTTGTAGCTTATGCTATTCGGCAACTTAAACCACATGAGAAAAGATACCCTACCCATGATTTGGGATTAGCAGCGATCATATTTGCATTGAAGATGTGGAGACATTATCTCTTGGGAGAAAGATTCGAGTTGTTTACTGATCATAAGTCAATAAAGTATATTTTCTCTCAAAAGAATCTGAATCTCCGACAACAACGATGGTTAGAATTCTTGGCTCCCTATGATTTCGATATCGCATACACACCAAGAAAGGGCAATGCGGTAGCTGATGCATTGAGTAGAAGACATGCCAGTTTAGGGGCTATGTTTCTTGAGTGGAAGCAACTGGAGTACATCGCTAGGTATTATTTCAGACCAAAGTGCGAATTGGATCCAGAGGTATTAACAAGTTTGACGATCAGACCCACTTTGATTGAGCGGATTGGTTCCAGTCCGAGGGACGATCCTAACTCATTGAAAATCATCTCCAAGTTAGAGATGGACATCGATGAGGAGATGAACGAGTATGCGCTTGATCGAGATGGATGGCTTAGGAAGAATGGAAGACTAGTTGTACCTAATGTCAATGGATTGAGAGATGAAGTGATTAGAGAATATCATCACTCAAAACTGACTAGACACCCCGGTGGTAACAAGATGTATCGAGACATGAAGCAGACCTACTACTAGGAAGGGATGAAAAGAGATGTTGGGAAGTTTATATCCAAGTGCATGAACTACTAGCTAGTTAAAGCTGAGAAAAAGAAGCCTAGTGGTTTGTTGCAACCATTAGAAGTTACGGAATGTGTAAAGACCCGTAAATTCCCACCCTTTGAATCGACCATAAATCACACAGGTCTGACCCAAAAAGTGGAAACCTACGAATACTTTAACTTTGGGCATACAACACATTACAATAGATAACAGAAGACTTTTATAACACTATAATAAATGTTACATCAGAGTATAGAATATACTTATCAGAGTACATTGGAATATAATTACAGCGGAAGATAAATACAAAAAATGTAATATACTGCAACGGAAGAACACAGCGGAAGACTCTCTATCTCTGGACACAGCTTTAAGCTTCAACCCAGAATCCTGTTTAATATATCTGCAAAAATAGCTACTCGACTGCCCGTGTGGAAAATATGGGCACCAGAGTTTGCCAGTGGACAAACTACAGGTCAGTCATGGGACTGGTGTGAGAATTCTACCTAACCTATAAAATATAATAAGGCTAATCACAGGACCACGCCACTTTCGCGGAACAGGTTTTCTCCTATGGATTGCCAGTGCATGACTAAAGTAAATCGTCAAAATACGCAATGCTTTTTAGAAAAATGAAACCATTATAAGACCCAAGTCCCATCACACAATGCAACGCAAACCGGAGGATAGGGTTTTACCTTATAATGATCAAAAGATGTTTGATACGATAAACACGGTATTATATAATAATAGTGTGCAACCAATTTGAAATACATCAAAGTAAATGTATCAATCCTAGACGGCATGAGTGCCCCATCCCACTATGTCGCCATATATAGGTATACAATCAAAACCGCGTGATGTCATATTGGAAATTTGGGTTTCCATCTAAGTCAAGGCTAGGGAGGAGATCCTTACCGATTCGAGACACTCTAGCAAATGCCCCAGGATTGGTACTCTGTCCAACCCTTGGATCTTGCAGGGCCGGTCCACACTTACTTTTGTGGATTGGAAATGCCTGAACACACGTTCCCCGGTCCTTTTGGACCTATAATACGGCCAGTGGCGACCGCATAAACCGAGGCCTCGAAAAATCCAATAACCACAATGAATAAATTCCAGCGTTGGTAGGTCCCTGGCACCACTCTAGCTAGAAAGAAACGTGTGCACTCCCTGCGTTTCCTTCTCCCGTTTTAGACTCTACCGGGCTGTGAGGCTCGCGAAGTCACGATATACACAAAGCTATGCCTAAATAGACTATGCTTTGATCATCCCACAAGGCTCTGCTTTGCAACAATAAGCGTTGATCAAGTGCAACTTGGCATACCACATCAACAACTCATATCATGCGATCGGTAATTATTTAACATACAAAAGGGTGTTAAGCAAGAGAATAAATCCTCCACCACCATGCATTTATATATTAAATAAAAACCAATTTAATTACATGAAATAAATTTAATGTCAGGCATGATTTCCATTTACAAGTCCGTTCTGGGTCTGAACGAAGCAACGTATCCGTCGATCTCTAGTACGTCTGGAAGATCATCACTTTTTACCTTGCCTTGGGGGATCAGTCCCAATTCAAGATATCAGTCACCATCAACCAAACGATGTGAAGCTCTCCGGTCTTCAGTCACCGTCTTCATCTTCGGCTCTTGATCGTCGTGACGATTATTCAGAATGGGTTAGACCCGGTCTTCCTGAATAACTCGCGTATTCTTAATTAAAATCAACCATACACCACATTCCAACTCTGAACATTCTTTTTTAAATAAAAATATTATTTATATTAAAAGATTCTCATTAATTTTATCAAAGATAAAATAAATTACATTTTAATCTTTCTAAAAATAATTATTAATATTCCAATTTTGATTTTTAATACAAAAATCATTATTACAAGATTATTAATTTTAATAAGCCAATCTTGTCTTAAATTGGATTAAAGAACTATTGTCATTTAAAACACAGTTCACGATAAACCCAAAACCAATTTTCAAAATATGGAATTTCTACAGAAATCAAATCAACAAATAATCGTTATAAATTTCTGTATCGGACTAATATTATAAATGGAATAACGGCAAAGCCTCTTAAATTCCATATATAATGTCGGTCTTCTTTTACAGAAGCCTATCTCGATTATTATCAATCGAATTTCCACTTAATTCCAATTTAATATATTAATTTGGAAAAGTCTGATTTTAGAAAATCTTCTTTTAAATTAATAAAATAGATTTAAAAATTTCAAATAGTAATTTCAATGTAAATTGGATTAAAGGATAAATGTTATTTAAAACATAGTCCACTGCAAATCCAATTCACATATCAATCACCAAACATAATTGTTAAGATCTAATAATCTTAAATAAAAGGTTTATCCTAAAGATATCAATTCATTACTATATAAAAAAACATATTTTAAAATAATCAATAAAATATTCTATATATAAAAGATTCTGAATGTAAAATATTCTTTATAATACAAAATCTTTTATTTTACAAAAATCCTTTTATTATATAAAAATTCTTTATTTAAAAAGAAATTCTGCATTGGAATGCGACTCAACCATGTACCATATAATTTGGGTCATATGGGTTTCATACATTTCATGTATAGGGTAATAACAGGAAATAATCCTCAATCCATCCATTAACAACCAGAGTGACAATGTCAACTGTGTGAGCATTAAAATGAAACAATAACGCTCATCGCAACCGGTCGATCAATCGATAGACATATAATTAAACATTGGGATTTGTGTCAGTCAAGTATCGTCCCAATACCCGTGTGGGGTTTTCAGCCAACAACAGATCATATAAATAAGTAAATACATAATTGGTTAATAGGTTTAACCAATTTCAATTTCACTAAACATGTCACTTATATCGAGTAAAATATATTTTACTCGTATGACTTCTCTATATACTTCTAAAGTCACATAAACAGTAATTTATTTATATAGCTTTATTGCGGATGACAAATGGAATATATATTCCATTATATTTGTATGAAGTTTCTTAACAATACTTTTCAGTGTATATTTTGACCAACAATACAATTGTATATTAGAATATAAATTCTAATGCAAGTTTGCAAATAAAAATTAGATTTTACATTTGCGTATAAATTCTAGTGTATATTATGCAAATAAAAGTGATTCTTATATTTGCACATAAATTCTGTTTTCAACAAAAATGAGTAAAAGTGATATACTCATTTCGTTAACAATTCTATTTCAACAAATACAATGTAAATAAAAGTGTGTTTCTAATCTTGTACTTTTATTTGTACATAAAACACAAATAAAAGTGTTCCTCATGTATTTGTCTTTTTATTTGACAAAACAATGTTAATAAAAATGTCCTTTTATATCTTGTACTTTTATTTAACAAAACAATGGTAAATAAAATGTTTTTTTAATCTTTTACTTTTATTTAACAAAACAATGATAAATAAAATTGTAATTTCCTTTCTATGCTTTATTTGCATCTAAAAATGCAAATAAGAAATGTAACTCTTTTTTTACTTTTTCTTTACAATAGAAAATGTAAATAAAAAGGTTCACACAATTTTGTTCTTTTTCTTTTACAATAGAAAATGTAAATAAAAGGATTCACATTATTTTTTTCTTTTTCATTTACAAAAGAAAATGTAAATAAAAGGATTCACATTTATTTTGTTCTTTTTCATTCACAATAGAAAATATAAATATGTGTATTTCTAAATTCCATTCTTCTTATTTACATAAGAAAATGTAAATAATTGTAATTTCAAGTTCCATTCTTTTTACTTACATAAGAAAATGTAAATAAGATATTTTTCTAAATTATATTCTTTTTATTTACATAAAAGAATGTAAATAATCGCGTTTTCAAATTCTATTCTTTTATTTACATAAGAAAATGTAAACAAATATATTTCTAAATTTTATTCTTTTTATTTACATAAGAGAATGTAAATAATTGCATTGTATATGCGATGCGAATTTCACGTCTTTTAATTACGTAAGAATGTAATTTCCATATCATGCGAATTCTCAAATTTCCAGTTACATATAAAAGTGTAATTCTTAATTTACAATGCAAATCCTCATTTCTAATTACATAAAATGTAACTTTTTAATTCACGATGCAAATTCTCTTATCTCATTACATAAAAATGTAATTTTTAATTTATTTGTGAATCTTACTTCTTTATTACATTATAAAAAATGTAATTTTTATTTTACATTATAAATTCATGTCCCAATTACATAAAGAAATGTAATTTTCATAATACAATACAAATTCATATTTTAATTTCATTGAAAAATATAATTTTTATCATACCGTTATAACTCATATATAAATTACATAGAAAAATGTCATTTTTATTTTATCGTTCTAATTCACATCTAAATTACATAGGAAAAATGTAATCTTTATTATGCGATGGGAATTCATATTTTAATTACATAGAAAAATGTAATTCCTATTATACGACATAAATTCATATTTAAATTACATCTAAAAATGTAGTTTTTATCCTACAGTGCAAATTCACATTTTAATTACGTGTAAAAATGTGAATTTTCATTCTACCGTTATTTTTCATCTCTAAATTACAT
This sequence comes from Allium sativum, assembly GCA_030737875.1. Classification (NCBI taxonomy): domain Eukaryota; kingdom Viridiplantae; phylum Streptophyta; class Magnoliopsida; order Asparagales; family Amaryllidaceae; genus Allium; species Allium sativum. Next base: position 899,815,669 of record CM060918.1, read on the forward strand.
TGAAAAATGTAATTTTAATCATGCAATGTAAATTTACATTTTTATATCATAGAAAAAAGCAAATTTTGTCATACGGTGCAAATTCATATATAAATTACATATAAAAATGTAACTTTTGTTATGCAAAGTAAATTTTCCTTTTTAATTACGTATAAAAATGTAATTTTATTCACACGGTGGAAATTCATTCATAAATAACATACAAAAAATGTAATTTATTTTATACGGTGTGAATTCATTCATAAATACATATAAAAATGTTATTTATTTCATACGATGAAAAATCATTCATAAATAACATATAAAAATGTTATTTATTTCATGCGATGAAAAATCATTCATAAATTATGTATAAAAATGTTATTTATTTCATGCTGTGGAAATTCACTCATAAATTCCATAATAAAATATGTTTTATTTCATACAATGTAAAAAACATCCTTTTTTTTGTACAATGTAAAAATATCATCTTTTTATATTTCACAATGAAAAAATATAATCTTTTCTATTTTAGAATGTAAGAATAATAACTTCTTTATTTTAAATATAAAAAGATCGTCTTTTTACTCCTATCGTCAAAATTTCATCTTTTCCTTTTCAATATAAAAAGATTGTCTTTTTATTTTAAATATAAAAAGATCGTCTTTATATTTTCATCGTCAGAATTTCATCTTTTTGTTTTCAATATAAAAAGATTGTCTTTTTATTTAAAATACAAAAAGATCGTCTTTTCATTTTCAACATTAAAAAGATCGACTTTTTATAATAAAAAACAAAGTTGTAATTTTTGTAACCGAAATCAAAGTTATAATCTTTGCAAACAAAATCAAAGTTGTAACCTTTGTTAACAAAACCAAAGGTATAATCTTTATTAACAAAACCAAAGGTTTAATTTTTATAAATAAAAATAAAGTTTTAATCTCTATAACTAAAAATAAAGTTTCAAGCTTTATAAACAAAAAAAAAGATTTAATCTTTTATAAACAAAATTAAGATTGGTTCTTTGTAAACAAAATCAAAGATTTGTTCTTTTGTAACCAAAACAAAATTTCATCCTTTATAAAAAAAACAAAGAATTAGTCTTTATGAATAAAAAAAAGGTTTCATCTTTATAAATAAACAAAAAGGATTCATGTTTTATAAATAAAACAAAGATTCATTTTATACAAACAAAAACAAAGATTCATTTTAATGAATCAAAAATAAGGATCGAATATTTATTAATGTTATTCATTTCAAAATAAAAATCAAAACTTTGATTTGTCAATCATGATAAAAGATTAAACTTTATTTATAAATCAAAACCAAAGATTAAACTTTTTATTATAATCTTTCTACTTGTCATCGAATAACAATTTCCACAATCAATTCCAACACCAATCATTCAACACATCAATAACAATATGGGCCACAAACATCAATTTCCACCATACAACAATTCAATCCATACAACATTCATTTTGTATAATGATAATATAATTAAATTAAATTAATTATATATAAAAAAAATAGAATCTCACCTTGCTTGTTTCTGAAATGAAGTGATTTAAATCAGATCTCGTGTTTGGAGTCACAGCGGTTACGGATCTGAAAGATTTCAAATTGAAATTTATGTAAAAATTAGAATTCTGGCCTTTAACAACTGACACAGTGACGCTTAAAAGCATGACAAAATCTGAAGCTATTTACCTCAATTTTCAGAATTGTTCAAAACTTTGAATGCGGATTTCGGGAGCTATAGTCGACGGTTTTACGAACGGTTTGCGGGAGATTGAAGAGCTACGAGAGGGCTATCTTCACCGGGAAGATGAAGGGGTGCAGCTGCAAGGAGGAGGTGCGGCGGCGGCATGTTTGGCCGAACTTTGCGGAGGTGAACCGAGAGCTACGGGCAACGGTTTGATGTGAGATTTGTTGGAGAAGAAAGAGGAAGAAAAGAGCTTCAAAAAGTTTCACTACGGCATGGTCTAATTCTTAGTGGTTTGGGAGATAGGGAGGAGAGAAGTTTCGGCCATGATGGGTTTGTGCGGCTGGAAAAATGACGGGTTGGGGAAGAAGAAGTCGATCCCTTTATAATATTATTTTATTAGGTTAATCCAATTATTATTTAATTAGCCCGTTTAAGCCCGTTTTGGTCCGAACTTCGATTTAGGCCCAACGACTGTCATTCCTACCATTTAGCCCCCATTTCGAACTCATCTAGACATGTCTCGTCCTGTCATCTAGGCCTCCGTTTTGCAGTTTTAAAATTTAAGTCCTTTATTTCTAATTTTTCAGTACAAATAATTTTACCGGGGACACAAATTAACTCAGAAAAATCCAGAAAAAATATTTTTGGCTTTCTTATGTCAATACGGTTCTAACAAAATTTATTTCATCGAATTCTGAGATTTTTTGAAAAATGGCTATTTTTCAGTCGATTAAAATTTAACTTCAATTAAAATAAATTTTTAATCATTATTATTTAAATAAATTATTTTATATTGTCAAAATTCATTAAAATTTTCTAAAATAAAAATTTTAAATTGGTTCTGATTTTTGCGGGTTGTTACAATCGCCCCCACTTAAAAACTTTTCGTCCTCGAAAAGGAACGTAGCTAAAAATTGTAAAATTAACTATCTTAATTTTAAATTTTAATGGTTGATTATCTTTTCAAAAAAAATATATATAACTTTATATTTATAAAAATCATATTTCAAAGAATAGATTATAAATATCAAAAATGCGTTAATTATAAATTCGTAACTCTTAACTCGTTCTAGGGCATTACTAACCCCATCTCTAACGAGTTCACTCATTCTAAGATACTGCTGATCCAATCTCTAATGAGTATTCTTATTGGACATTACTAATCCAATCTCTGATGAGTCTTTTGTTCAGTTCTAACAAGTTGTACCCCAAAGATTTGAGCTAACCAGAGCTCTGATACCAACTGTAAAGACCCGTAAATTCCCACCCTTTGAATCGACCATAAACCACACAGGTCTGACCCAAAAAGTGGAAACCTACGAATACTTTAACTTTGGGCATACAACACATTACAATAGATAACAGAAGACTTTTATAACACTATAATAAATGTTACATCAGAGTACAGAATATACATATCAGAGTACATTGGAATATAATTACAGCGGAAGATAAATACAAAAAATGTAATATACTGCAACGGAAGAACACAGCGGAAGACTCTCTATCTCTGGACATAGCTTTAAGCTTCAACCCAGAATCCTGTTTAATATATCTGCAAAAATAGCTACTCGACTGCCCGTGTGGAAAATATGGGCACCCGAGTTTGCCAGTGGACAAACTACAGGTCAGTCATGGGACTGGTGTGAGAATTCTACCTAACCTATAAAATATAATAAGGCTAATCACAGGACCACGCCACTTTCGCGGAACAGGTTTTCTCCTATGGATTGCCAGTGCATGACTAAAGTAAATCGTCAAAATAACGTAATGCTTTTTAGAAAAATGAAACCATTATAAGACCCAAGTCCCATCACACAATGCAACGCAAACCAGAGGATAGGGTTTTACCTTATAATGATCAAAAGATGCTTGATACGATAAACACGGTATTATATAATAATAGTGTGCAACCAATTTGAAATACATCAAAGTAAATGTATCAATTCTAGACGGCATGAGTGCCCCATCCCACTATGTCACCATATATAGGTATAAAATCAAAACCGCATGATGTCGTATTGGAAATTTGGGTTTCCATCTGAGTCAAGGCTAGGGAGGAGATCCTTACCGATTCGAGACACTCTAGCAAATGCCCTAGGATTGGCACTCTGTCCAACCCTTGGATCCTGCATGGTCGGTCCACACTTACTTTTGTGGATTAGAAATGCCTGAACACACGTTCCCCGGTCCTTTTGGACCTATAATACGGCCAGTGGCGACCGCATAAACCGAGGCCTTGAAAAATCCAACAACCATAATGAATAAATGCCAGCGCTGGTAGGTCCCTGGCACCACTCTAGCTAGAAAGAAACGTGTGCACTCCCTGCGTTCCCTTCTCCCGTTTTAGACTCTACCGGGCTGTGAGGCTCGCGAAGTCACGATATTAACAAAGCTATGCCTAAATAGACTATGCTTTGATCATCCCACAAGGCTCTGCTTTGCAACAATAAGCCTTGATCAAGTGCAACTTGGCATACCACATCAACAACTCATATCATGCGATCGGTAATTATTCAACATACAAAAGGGTGTTAATCAAGAGAATAAATCCTCCGCCACCATGCATTTATATATTAAATAAAAAACAATTTAATTACATGAAATAAATTTCAATGTCAGGCATGTTATCCATTTACAAGTCCGTTCTGGGTCTGAACGAAGCAACGTATCCGTTGATCTCCAGTACGTCTGGAAGATCATCACTTTTTACCTTGCCTTGGGGATCAGTCCCAATTCAAGATATCAGTCACCATCAACCAAACGATGTGAAGCTCTCCGGTCTTCAGTCACCGTCTTCATCTTCGACTCTTGATCGTCGTGACGATTATTCAGAATGGGTTAGACCCGGTCTTCCTGAATAACTCACGTATTCTTAATTAAAGTCAACCATACGCCACATTCCAACTATGAACATTCTTTTTTAAATAAAAATATTATTTATATTAAAAGATTCTCATTAATTTTATCAAAGATAAAATAAATTACATTTTAATCTTTCTAAAAAGATTTATTAATATTCCAATTTTGATTTTTAATACAAAAATCATTATTACAAGATTATTAATTTTAATAAGCCAATCTTGTCTTAAATTGGATTAAAGAACTATTGTCATTTAAAACACAGTTCACGATAAACCCAAAACCAATTTTCAAAATATGTAATTTCTACAGAAATCAAATCAACAAATAATCGTTATAAATTTCTGTATCGGACTAATATTATAAATGGAATAACGGCAAAGCCTCTTAAATTCCATATATAATGTCGGTCTTCTTTTACAGAAGCTCATCTCGATTATTATCAATCGAATTTCCACTTAATTCCAATTTAATATATTAATTTGGAAAAGTCTAATTTTAGAAAATCTTCTTTTAAATTTATAAAATAGATTTATAAATTTCAAATAGTAATTCCAATGTAAATTGGATTAAAGGATAAATGTTATTTAAAACATCGTCCACTGCAAATCCAATTCACATATCGATCACCAAACATAATTGTTAAGATCTAATAATCTTAAATAAAAGGTTTATCCTAAAGATATTAATTCATTACTATATAAAAAAACATATTTTAAAATAATCAATAAAATATTCTATATATAAAAGATTATGAATGTAAAATATTCTTTATAATACAAAATCTTTTATTTTACAAAAATCCTTTTATTATATAAAAATTCTTTATTTAAAAAGAAATTCTGCATTGGAATGCGACTCAACCATGTACCATATATTTTGGGTCATATGGGTTTCATACATTTCATGTATAGGGTAATAACAGGAAATAATCCTTAATACATCCATTAACAACCAGAGTGACAATGTCAACTGTGTGAGCATTAAATTGAAACAATAACGCTCATCGCAGCCGGTCGATCAATCGATAGACATATAATTAAACATTGGGATTTGTGTCAGTCAAGTATCGTCCCAATACCCGTGTGGGGTTTTCAGCCAACAACAGTTCATATAAATAAGTAAATACATAATTGGTTAATAGGTTTAGCCAATTTCAATTTCACTAAACATGTCACTTATATCGAGTAAAATATATTTTACTCGTATGACATCCCTATATACTTCTAAAGTCACATAAACAGTAATTTATTTATATAGCTTTATTGCGGATGACAAATGGAATATATATTCCATTATATTTGTATGAAGTTTCTTAACAATACTTTTCAGTGTATATTTTGACTAACAATACAATTGTATAGTAGAATATAAATTCTAATGCAAGTTTGCAAATAAAAATTGGATTTTACATTTGCGTATAAATTCTACTGTATATTATGCAAATAAAAGTGATTCTTATATTTGCACATAAATTCTGTTTTCAGCAAAGATGAGTAAAAGTGATATACTCATTTCGTTAACAATTCTATTTCAACAAATACAATGTAAATAAAAGTGTGCTTCTAATCTTGTACTTTTATTTGTACATAAAACACAAATAAAAGTGTTCCTCATGTATTTTGTCTTTTTATTTGACAAAACAATGTTAATAAAAATGTCCTTTTATATCTTGTACTTTTATTTAACAAAACAATGGTAAATAAAATGTTTTTTTAATCTTTTACTTTTATTTAACAAAACAATGATAAATAAAAGTGTAATTTCCTTTCTATGCTTTATTTGCATCTAAAAATGCAAATAAGAAATGTAACTCTCTTTTTACTTTTTCTTTACAATAGAAAATGTAAATAAAAAGGTTCACACAATTTTGTTCTTTTTCTTTTACAATAGAAAATGTAAATAAAAGGATTCACATTATTTTGTTCTTTTTCATTTACAAAAGAAAATGTAAATAAAAGGATTCACAATATTTTGTTCTTTTTCATTCACAATAGAAAATGTAAATATGTGTATTTCTAAATTCCATTCTTCTTATTTACATAAGAAAATGTAAATAATTGTAATTTCAAGTTCCATTCTTTTTACTTACATAAGAAAATGTAAATAATATATTTTTCTAAATTATATTCTTTTTATTTACATAAGAGAATGTAAATAATCGCATTTTCAAATTCTATTCTTTTATTTACATAAGAAAATGTAAAAAAATATATTTCTAAATTTTATTCTTTTTATTTACATAAGAGAATGTAAATAATTGCATTGTATATGCGATGCGAATTTCACGTCTTTTAATTACATAAGAATGTAATTTCCATATCATGCGAATTCTCAAATTTCCAGTTACATGTAAAAGTGTAATTCTTAATTTACAATGCAAATCCTCATTTCTAATTACATAAAATGTAACTTTTTAATTCACGATGCAAATTCTCTTATCTCATTACATAAAAATGTAATTTTTAATTTATTCGTGAATCTTACTTCTTTATTACATTATAAAAAATGTAATTTTTATTTTACATTATAAATTCATGTCCCAATTACATAAAGAAATGTAATTTTCATAATACAATCCAAATTCATATTTTAATTTCATTGAAAAATATAATTTTTATCATACCGTTATAACTCATATACAAATTACATAGAAAAATGTCATTTTTATTTTTTCGTTCTAATTCACATCTAAATTACATAGGAAAAATGTAATCTTTATTATGCGATGGGAATTCATATTTTAATTACATAGAAAAATGTAATTCCTATCATACGACATAAATTCATATTTAAATTACATCTAAAAATGTAGTTTTTATCCTACAGTGCAAATTCACATTTTAATTACATGTAAAAATGTGAATTTTCATTCTACCGTTATTTTTCATCTCTAAATTACATTGAAAAATGTAATTTTAATCATGCCATGTAAATTTACATTTTTATATCATAGAAAAATGCAAATTTTGTCATACGGTGCAAATTCATATATAAATTACATATAAAAATGTAACTTTTGTTATGCAAAGTAAATTCACCTTTTTAATTACGTATAAAAATGTAATTTTATTCATACAGTGGAAATTGACTCATAAATAACATACAAAAAATGTAATTTATTTCATACTGTGTGAATTCATTCATAAATACATATAATAATGTTATTTATTTCATATGATGAAAAATCATTCATAAATAACATATAAAAATGTTATTTATTTCATGCGATGAAAAATCATTCATAAATTATGTATAAAAATGTTATTTATTTCATGCTGTGGAAATTCACTCATAAATTCCATAATAAAATATGTTTTATTTCATACAATGTAAAAAACATCCTTTTTTTTGTACAATGTAAAAATATCATCTTTTTATATTTCACAATGAAAAAATATAATCTTTTCTATTTTACAATGTAAGAATAATAACTTCTTTATTTTAAATATAAAAAGATCGTCTTTTTACTCCTATCGTCAAAATTTCATCTTTTCCTTTTCAATATAAAAAGATTGTCTTTTTATTTTAAATATAAAAAGATCGTCTTTTTATTTTCATCGTCAGAATTTCATCTTTTTGTTTTCAATATAAAAAGATTGTCTTTCTATTTAAAATATAAAAAGATCGTCTTTTCATTTTCAACATCAAAAAGATCGACTTTTTATAATAAAAAACAAAGTTGTAATTTTTGTAACCGAAATCAAAGTTATAATCTTTTCAAACAAAATCAAAGTTGTAACCTTTGTTAACAAAACCAAAGGTATAATCTTTATTAACAAAACCAAAGGTTCAATTTTTATAAATAAAAATAAAGTTTTAATCTCTATAACCAAAAATAAAGTTTCAAGCTTTATAAACAAAAACAAAGATTTAATCTTTTATAAACAAAAACAAAGATTGGTTCTTTGTAAACAAAATCAAAGATTTGTTCTTTTGTAACCAAAACAAAATTTCATCCTTTATATAAAAAAAACCAAAGAATTAGTCTTTATGAATAAAAAAAAGGTTTCATCTTTATAAATAAACAAAAAGATTTCATGTTTTATAAATAAAACAAAGATTCATTTTATACAAACAAAAACAAAGATTCATTTTAATGAATCAAAAATAAGGATCGAATATTTATTAATGTTATTCATTTCAAAATAAAAATCAAAACTTTGATTTGTCAATCATGATAAAAGATTAAACTTTATTTATAAATCAAAAACAAAGATTAAACTTTTTATTATAATCTTTCTACTTGTCATCGAATAACAATTTCCACAATCAATTCCAACACCAATCATTCAACACATCAATAACAATATAGGCCACAAACATCAATTTCCACCATACAACAATTCAATCCATACAACATTCATTTTGTATAATGACAATATAATTAAATTAAATTGATTATATATATAAAAAAATATAGAATCTCACCTTGCTTGTTTCTGAAATGAAGTGATTTAAATCAGATCTCGTGTTTGGAGTCACAGCGTTTACGGATCTGAAAGATTTCAAATTGAAATTTATGTAAAAATTAGAATTCTGGCCTTTAACAACTGACACAGTGACGCTTAAAAGCGTGACAAAATCTGAAGCTATTTACCTCAATTTTCAGAATTGTTCAAAACTTTGAATGCGGATTTCGGGAGCTATAGTCGACGGTTTTACGAACGGTTTGCGGGAGATTGAAGAGCTATGAGAGGGCTATCTTCACCGGGAAGATGAAGTGCTGCGGCTGCAAGGAGGAGGTGCGGCGGTGGCATGTTTGGCCGAACTTTGCGGAGGTGAATCGAGAGCTACGGGCAACGGTTTGATGTGAGATTTGTTGGTGAAGAAAGAGGAAGAAAAGAGCTTCAAAAAGTTTCACTACGGCATGGTCTAATTCTTAGTGGTTTGGGAGATAGGGAGGAGAGAAGTTTCGGCCATGATGGGTTTGTGCGGCTGGAAAAATGACGGGTTGGGGAAGAAGAAGCCGATCCCTTTAAAATATTATTTTATTAGGTTAATCCAATTATTATTTAATTAGCCCGTTTAAGCCCGTTTTGGTCCGAACTTCGATTTAGGCCCAACGACTGTCGTTCCTACCATTTAGCCCCCATTTCGAACTCATCTAGACATGTCTCGTTAGCCCAAACTGTCATCTAGGCCTCCGTTTTGCAGTTTTAAAATTTAAGTCCTTTATTTCTAATTTTTCCGTACAAATAATTTTACCGGGGACACAAATTAACTCAGAAAAATCCAAAAAAATTATTTTTGGCTTTCTTATGTCAATACGGTTCTAACAAAATTTATTTCGTCGAATTCTAAGACTTTTTGAAAAATGGCTATTTTTCAGTCGATTAAAATTTAACTTCAATTAAAATAAATTTTTAATCATTATTATTTAAATAAATCATTTTATATTGTCAAAATTCATTAAAATTTTCTAAAATAAAATTTTTAAATTGGTTCTGATTTTTGCGGGTTGTTACAGAATGGAAATGGGAACAAGTCTCAATGGATTTCATTGATGGGTTACCAAGTACTAGGTCGGGCCATGATAGCAATTGGGTGATTGAGGACCGATTGACCAAGAGTGCAAGATTTATACCCATCAAGTCGAATAGAATGGCAGCTAAGTTAGTTGAGCTATATATGAAATGGGTAGTGAGATTTCATGGAATACCCAAAGGTGTTGTGAGTGAGCGAGATCCGTTATTCACTAGTGGATTTTGGAAGAGCTTACAAGAGGCGTTAGGATCAGAATTACATCTCGGTACCGCGTATCATCCTCAAACCGATGGTCAAACAGAGAGGGTGAATCGTATATTAGAAGATCTCTTGAGAGCTTGCATATTAGATTATGGTGGATCATAGTATGACCATTTGCATCTAGTAGAGTTTGCATATAATAATAGTTATCAATCCAGTATTGGTATGGCTCCATTGGAAGCTTTGTATAGAAGACCATGTATTTCACCATCATGTTGGTTAGAAACTATTGAGAATTTTGTGCTTGGACCAGATGTGATAAGAGAAACTTCAGACAAGATCAAGATTATTCAACAACGAATGAAGGCTGCCCAAGACAAGCAGAAGAGTTGTGTTGATAAGAGGAGAAGAGAATTGAAATTCTCCGTTGCTGACTTGGTGTTTGTCAAGATTTCTCCGTTAAAGAGCGTGATTCAATTTGGCAGGAGAGGCAAGTTAACACCGAGATTTGTTGGTCCATTCCCAGTTCTCGAGCAAGTTGGGAATTTGGCATATAAAGTTGAATTACGAGAGAAGATGGCAGGAGTTCATAATGTATTTCATGTTTCCCAGTTAAGGGAATTTGTGCACGACCCTAGTGTGACTATTTCACTGGATCAGTTGGACGATATCCAGGTTGAACCCGAGGCGGTTGGGAACTGCAGGCCTATACGTATTATTGGTAACGATACGAAGCAGCTTCGAAGGAAGGCGGTGAAATTAGTCAGAGTTCAGTGGGGTGATGATGAGGAAGACTGTACTTGGGAAACAAAGGAGGACATAAGGAGGAAGTATCCAGAACTCTTTACCTGGTAAGATTTTAATTACGACTTAGTTTTCCGCGTGCTAGGATAGACTTGTTTGTTTGTTTTTGTATGTTTGACTGTGGTGAATGGTTGATAGGCATGCGGGATCCTTTGTATGTTTTGGGTTAAGGAATTTCGGGGACGAAATTTTTTAAGGGGGAGAATTTAACGACCTGCATTCTACGCATCGAACGATCGTAGAATATTTATTTCTTTCACATACGAAGTCGTATAGTCATGTAACTTTGGGAGACGACTATTGGGGTCGTTTCCCATGTTCATGATTTTTGCCGATTTTTAAATGACCATTTTGCCCCTAGCTGATCCTGTTTTGGCTATAACTTTTGATTGGAAAGGAATTTTGACCTGAAACCACTTCCATTAGATCCGGATGATGGTTTATCTTTCTGTAGAGTGGTCATATATGAAAAACGGACTTACCATTTCAGAGATATGGCTGAAACAAGGTTTAGGAGGTTAAAAAAACAGCTTAACCGGGCTTAATTGGGTAGTTAACAGCTAGGCCCATTGAGGGATTTCGGGATTAAGGGTATATAGTTGCTAATTAGGGTTAGAAAACATTTCTTTAGACACTTTTTTAGCCGCCACTTTCATTCTTGAACCCTAGTAAAGGCCTCCAACATCTAAAACACTTCTAAACCACTTTCTAATTGAAGATTTAGCTTAATTACATCAAATTAAGGAGAAATAGCACAAAATCAAGGTCAGAACTACTATACAGCCTTAGGAACAGCGCCAAACAGAGGATAGTTTCAGATTTGGTATTTTGTTTGTGGCTAAGGTGAGTGATTTGCATAGGTCCTCACTAATTATGGTTAATTAAGGGTAATTAGTGTTAATTAGCGAATTTGAACATGATTAAAATCTGGAAAAATATTTATAAATTTCGAAATATAGTTTTAGGCCTCTGTTAGAAAATTTGGTTATTTTGGTTAAGTTTTTCTAATCATATCATTAGTTTTTCTTAAACATGCTTAAGGGAAAATATGGGATTTTGGCTATGTTTGATCCGTTTTAACCTATCAAGTTGTTATTTTGGTGTTGGTGGCAAATTTTATATGTTGCTATGACTATATGGTATGCTTTGTGATTGATTAGAAAGGTTAGATTGTTCGAAAACGTCGTCGACTGGCATAGAATAGTCGATGGAGAAGTTGCAGAAAATGTGTAGAGTTTCGGATCGGATCGGGTATTGGGCTCGGATCGGATAAGTGAACTGAGCAAGGGGACTCGATTTGGATCGGAACTTGGCACAAGAGGCTTGGCAAGAAGGAAGGCCATTTTCATCAGAGTAGGATTTGGGTTCGGATCGGAAGTAAGGGCCTGGAGATCGGATCGGAAACAAGGCACGGAGATCGGATCGGACTGAAGCTAGGGTGTGGGATCGGATCAACGCAAGTAGAGCTAGAAATGAAGGAGTTGAGCCAAACGAAGATGGAGAACCCGAACCGAACCGTATGGGGAGACACAAGCTAAAGCCAGGCAGAAGACATCCGAACTGAACCAAGCTAGAAGGGGAGCACCGAACGGAACCGCAACAAGGAGCATACTAGGAAGCATTGGACCAAACTGAACCGATGATGACTTGGGCACTATGCATATTCGAAATGAACCGGACGTGTAATGACCCGTATTTTTTTACGGTATAATAATTAAATTTTATTTAATTATTTATTTCATGGTTGGATAAATTAAATGGTTTAAATTAAAATAACTATTTAATATTTAATTAAGGTAATAATTAAATAATATATTTAATTTTGAAATAGTCGAAAATAGTGAATTGGCAAATAATGTGAACTGGACAATTCAAAATATATTTAATTCAGCATAGAATTTGATTTTGAATAACAAATATGTTATTTTAACCGAAGTTTGAACGTTGAATTATAATTTAATTATAATTGAGCTCGAAATGGCGCGGAAGTTCGCTATTTGGCGATTTGAACTTCAACTGAATATACAAGGTCCATTTTAAATCGGATTTCTGCGAAACAAGAAACGTTAGGAGCTGGTGAAGTAATTTTTCTATTGGAAGAGAAAAATCGGGATTTCATTGTGTAGATTTTGATTTATTTCCAAATCAAATTTTCAAATAGTCATATAGAATTGTTTATCAGACGTAACGGTTTATTCGATATAACTAGATACCGGTTTCGAATTTAGACAAGATTCTTTTAAGAAGTAGTGATAATTTAATTTTTAGAATTTTATTGTAATTTTTAATTAAATAAATAAGCAACTTTTTATTTGGAGTATTTTGCACCCTGTAATCAACATTTTGAGGTTTCACAATATGAGTTAACCTACTATTATATTTTTGGGATCGTGGCACGTCACTCGTCTTAACGGTATTTTTATTTCTGTCTATAATGGCTCTTAAAGCGGCGAAATTTGGTGTAACGGGGACCTTAAAACTTCGTTCTGAAAAAAAAGGGAACCCTTTCTTAACCTAAAAATCTATTTCTCTGATCAATGGTAAAGCCACGTTTCGCTTCTTAAATCTGTACGTTCTCCTTGGCCTCAAAACGAACTCGTGTTCTTCTCAGACCTACAAAACAAATTCCAACTAAAACCTTATAAATAAACCACCCCTTTTATTTCTAAACCTAATTCATTCCTTTGAATAGTCAACAGCAAACCCGCCGTTGGTTTTTCCTCACAAAACACAAAGTCACAACTTTTCAAGATCATACAAATCAAAATAAAATGCAATAAATACTATTCTATATATGTATGGATTCTACGAGTGATTCTCTTCAAGCTCGTATCATTTTTGGAGAAATCGAAGTTAGTGTTGCGGTGAGAAGGAAGAGTCTGAAATCATGAAGGGAGGGTGCGGATTTATCAAAAGTGGCGCGAGCTTTAAAGCTCCAACAAGCTGGAGATGCAGATGGGTTTCAGGTGAAGAGTAGTTTTGTTTGCATTGAAATTTAGGTTTGTAATCATGGGAGAATAATGGAGCAATGCGTGTTATATGGGGACGGAAGATACAGGAGTGCCACTTTATTTTGTGGGGAGGGACAAAAAGTTGTGTCGTGTCAAATGGGAAAGGTGTGTGTAAGTAAAGTGATGGTTCAAGCGAAACAGGAGGACGCAAATTTGTCTTTGTTTGGGAAGAAAGGCTTAATTGGGTTTTGTTATTCATCATAAAGTAACGTGGGGTTTTGGACATACAAAGCAAACAAAGAGGAAGTAGACATTGGTTTCTAGACAAGGTGGAGAACAGAACGTGTTTGCAAAGTTTGAGGAATACTTTTCAAAAAGATGTCACGGGTTTTCACACGGAGCAGTGTACAGGGGTGCTCGACGCAATCCATGGGGGTCCTTTAAGTGGAATGTGGGGGCATGCAAGTTAAAGAGGAGTAGCAGCTGAGTTTAACGATTACTTGTGTTCTGATTGGCGTTGAATATGGATGTAGAAACGATCATAAATGGTTAGAGGAAATTACGGTAAGAAGGCGGCTCCATCCCTATTTAAAGAAGATGAACACGACGGGTCAAGATATTTATAAATGGATATGAGCTTTATTAAATTAGTGAGCTCGACAATAATTTAACATTTTAGTTTTAATTATTTAAAATGTGATAACTTGTTAACTTCATAACTTCGTCATACGGTAGCACAATCTGACGAAACAAGATCCGTTGGGATCGTATGGACGACAACTACACAATAGAACCGACTGGGAGTGAATCAGAGTCCGTTACAATTTATAGCAAAATAAATTGTCCATCTGAATCAAATCAAGCGATGGTTATCGTTATTAACGATGATCGTCCAAAGTGAGTAAAACTCACTATCTCTGATCAGTTTATATTTTTATAAAATGTACTTTATTTTTGATAAATAAATGATTTATTGCTGTGTCTTGATTGTTTGGACTGTTAAATAGATTTGATTGAAAACGTAGATATAGTTATATATATAAAAATCGACAATCAAATATTGATCATGTTTAACAGTATATTTCATGATGAAATGAAATTAATGTGAATTATATTGTGTAACATCTGTGGATGCAGGAAAATAGGTTGGAGGGATCCAACTGGATTCCTCAACATTTATTTTACTGTTATTCATATATTGTGATATATGATGTGATATATAAGCTGTTGTAGATTATGTATGTTTGGATAATATTTATCATTGTTATATGGTATGTTAAATACCATAAGAAATACCAGAATGATAAAAGGGAATTTTCAAAAAAAAACGTATATTGAAAATGAAATGTTTATAAAATCAAAGGATTTTGTAAAGAGAATATTTAGAAATAAATAGAATAGAAAAAGAAATATTTTTAAAACAATTAGAAAAAGAAATATTTATTTAGAAAATAAATATATGGAATTGAAAAGGGAGTATTTGTAAACCATTTACAAATATATTTAAAAGGAGATATTTGTAAAACATTTACAAATAGAATTAAAAAGGAAATATTTATTTAGAAAAATAAATAGAGTTATAAAAAGGAAATATTTATTTAGGAAATAAATAGAGTTATAAAAGGGATTTATTGGGAAATGAAAAGAATGTCATATAAGGAAATATTTGGCAAATGAATAGAATTTTACGTTAGGAAAGTTTAGACCCGTGCTTCGCACACAGGTATAACATGATATGGATTTAAAGCAAAGATTTTAAATAGAATCTATTGTAAACAATAGATTGAGAAGAATAATTTATAAACAATATTTTATAAATTAAATAAAATATTTATCATTGGATAAATAGAATATATAAGTTAGGGCTTATATAGAGAAGTAAGAATCGATTTCAACATCGATATTTGAAACTGAATATGGACATAGAGTTAATCAAAATGTATTAATCAAAATGAGTTAGAGGAGTTAATCGATTAGAGTTAGAGTTAATCGATTAGAGTTAGAGTTAACTGGTTAGAGTTAATCAGTTTGAGTTAATCGATTAGAGTTAAATCGAACTAGAGTTATTCGAATAGAGTTAATCGAACAAGAGTTAGTTGAATATTTGTTATTCGAATAGAGTTAATTGAATTAGAGTTAGTCGGATTAGAGTTATTCGAATGTAGTTTATTCGAAGAAAGAGTTATCGAATAAGGTTATTCGAATAAGAGAATTAATTGAATATAGTTTATTCGAATAGAGAAAGAAATCATCGAATATTAGTTATTTGAAAGGAGTTATCGAATATTAGTTATTCGAAAGAAATTATCGAATATTAGTTATTCGAGAGGAGTTAATCGAATATTGGTTATTCGGAAGGAGTTAATCGAATATAGTTTATTCGAAAGCAGTTAATTGATAAGAGTAAATTAGTTAGAGTTAATTGAATAGAGTTAATCCAGTAGGGTTAATCAAATAGAGTTTATCCAATAGAGTTAATCAAATAGTGTAACACCCCGCAATTCTGTAACACTAAGATTCACAAATCAATGCAGAATTAAAAGTTAAAATCAAAATCAAGGGAAACGGGCTGCGCCATTGCGTTCGTCTCAGAATTCTGCATGAAAACGAGTCCGAGTTTGCGTAAATCGGAGTCCATATGAGGAAGATATGGCCTTCGGAAGATTCAGCGAAGTTCAAATTTCGAAACAGTTCAGAAAAGCGAATTCAAATTCAAAATCGGAGCCAGATTGGGCTGGGAGGGAATTTTCCCGCCCAAGGCATCCAGGTCGATTGGGTAGTCGACCTGGGTCACCCAGTCGACTGGGTAGTCGACCTGGGGGTCGACCTCCCCGCTTTTCCCAGCTTTCTACACCTGGTTCGTTCTGATGTATTTGGTCATGTTTTCTGCCTAGGTTCGTCCTCCTAACACTATATAAACAGCCCTAGCCTCCTTCTCTATTCACAATTCTTTTCTATCCTTATGCTGCCTCTGAGAAAATGTATAAATAAATAAAATAATATATATATATATATAATAAATCAAGACGAGTAAATGCTGCTAAAAGATTTTCAAGAAGAGGTTCAAGTCAAGCTAGGATTCAAGAGGAGGTTCAAACGACTTCAACGACTGTTTTTCTACGAATCATAGCAACGCCATCTTTCTAATCTAATCTCTGTAAGTCAGTTATTTCTAGATTTGAATGTTTCTCTTTTTTGACATGAAATTACAGGAATAAAAGAGTATGCCAATTCTTTCTATTGAATCAGTGCCTATTTCTTTGTACCAAATTAAGAACTGTTATGATTCGAGGACAAATAAGACTGTGACTATGAAACTATGGACCTTAGAACCATATGCCTCTTTGACTATGAACATTGCCTATGACTATGGACATTGCCTATGACTATGACTGTGACTATGAGAATTATTTCCCTGACTAAGCCTATGCCTTTGATTAGGAAACATAAACTTTTGCCTATGACATAACAAGGACAATTGTGACTAAACACCTATGATTCATGACTAGGAAAGTGTTGCTTAAGTTTTTGACTGTGAAATTGGGTCTAAACCTGATTTTCTATTCTGTCTATTCTTGGTTTTCTTTGGTTTTAGACCTTGGGAATTTACCTATTAAGTTAGGTCTACCCATGTTCTTGAACCTACATCGTTATTCAACCCTTTTTATGCCAGTTATTATGTCTGTCTTTTGCATAGCATCTTTGGTTCATTCACCATTTTCTACGAATCTAGATTTATCTATAACCTAGATTGAATCACGATTATACGAACGGTGGGAATACGATTTGGGCAAAATATGAAATTTACTAAAAACATAGTTATAAACTAGGAAATTGGCATAAATTGGGAACATGTATTATGGCATGTTCATAGGAATGAAAATTGGATAAATTTGACATAGATTGTGTAACCCGGATCTAGTATTGACGTGTAAATCTAGCATTTACATGAATAGTGAACTAGAGTAATAAGTCTAGTTTGACATGAATTAGAATGTTGAATCGGAATTGGGTTAGCTAATTTGGCACGGTAAGTATATTGGCATAAATTTGAAATTGGCCATAATTGGGAGTAATTGGCAGGTTTAGCAAAATCATGGTTAGCGACACTTAATTTGGTATAGTTTACATACCAAAAAGCATAAATATGATTTTAGAGGGGGAAATGGGCCATAGAAATAAATGTAGACAATTTACATTAAAAGAGTAATTGGGAAATAAGTAAATTAGGATTAATTTACTTATTGAATTTGTCCTAAATGAGAAAAGGCAAATTTAGACAAATTAAAGGTTTCTTAACGACATCTCTTTTAATAACACACCAGAAAGTTCTAGGGTGACAGAGAGGATAGTGTCTAGGCTTGGGTTTGGAAAATACAAGTTTCCTGCTCTCCCTGGCTATCTCTAACTGATCCGACGGACGGGATGGTTACTTTCGAAACATGATTTGGAAATTAATCAAAACCCTTTGAACTTAGAAAACACGAATAGGCCTAACCCGAGGTTACACTGAGTTGCGATGTAAACCTGCCCGGAACCAACCGGCACATCCAGTAATCGCAACAATATCTGTCTAATGTGAGTGGTAGCGGCTTTAATTTATTTAGTTAAAGCTAGAACAAGAATGCTAGGGTTAAGTCAACTAAGACATTTAACCGATTCAACATGATAACCAAAACGGTGGGTGGGGTTAGGTTCTTAACAAAGTTAAGCTAGAATGGGTGGGTTAAGTCCATAGGAACACTTAACCAACTTAACACAGTTAAGCTAGAATGGGATGGCTAAGTCCATAGAGACACTTAACCAAACTCAAGGTAGCAAGACAAGATTTGTAGGGGTTAAGTAACTAAGAGAACACTTAGCCAAATTAACATGTGAAATAGACTAGAAGGTGGGGTTAAGTAAAGTTGATACACTTAGCCAAATTAACATGTTGACTAGACTAGAGGTTGGGGTTAAGTCAAATTTAATACACTTAGCCAATTTGATATGTTAGCAGGACTAGACAGCAGGGTTAAGTAAACTTGAACACTTAACCGTCAGATTGTGATAAAGGAATAGGGCTAAGTCTAAAACATGAAGGGATAATGCTTAACCACCAATAACATGTTAGTTAAAACAGACGGACAAGGTTAAGTTAAAGAACACTTAACCAATACAGGATGAATGGGTAAGGGTTAAGTAATAAGAAATACTTAACCAATATAACTTGGTTTGTGGTAGGGTTAAGTCAACATGAATTACTGATAACACTTAACCAGTCTAACAGGATAAATGAAGAGGGTTAAGTTAGCTTAAATTGACCAATGACACTTAACCAATCCAAGTTAACGGGGAAGAGAACTAAGTAGTAAACCTTAGTTAAAAGGAGCTAAGTGTAAACCTTAGTTAAGAAAACAACGATTCTGGAAACTAAGTGGTAAACCTTAGTTAGTAGAACTAAGTAGTAATTCTTAGTATAACATGGGAAGGAGCGAACGTCCGTCTGAGTAAAAAGAAGGCTCCAACGAATTGGGTTACGAAGCCCGAGGCTTGGAGGGGACGTGAGGGTACTCCTGGTATCCCTCTGTTAGGCTACAGATGATCCATGGCACACGGAGCTTAAGGTCTGCGTAGAAGAACCATGGGTATGCCTTGGTTGCAATACATGGCAACCTAAAGACTAGGATGGACCGGCGTGATTCGGCGAGAAAACGGTAGCCCTGTGATAGCAACTCGTCGTCTACCATCCATCTTGAGTCAATCGAGATACGTGAAGCGGAAAGGCGGAGAACTCCAAAAGACCATATACTTGCTATCTAGTTATGGGTGAGGATGGCCATAGGAAGTGGGGCACCGGGGGCCGGCGTATAGTTCTCATTTTTCAAGGTGTGCCTTTCATTAGTTGAGAGAGGGGTCAAGTGGGACCATAGCCAATGGAACAAAAACAGACCTTAGCATCTGCATCGGCAGATATCTGAAAGCTCCCGACCGAGTTATGTGTTTCTTGATTCGCCCTGCAACAGGACTCGGGCTGCACATTACGGGACATGTGCATCTAGACAAGCGATAACGATTCGCGATACATGCGTGAGGAATTATAGGAACATATACCACTCTAGGTAGTGTGTCCTAGACTTGGGGGCAGCGTTCGACAGTTAGCATAATCCCTAGTAGGACTAGGTGGCATAAACCCTGAATCCGAAAAACAATCAGCAGATAGTGTAAACTCTAGTTGAATCTAGAAAGCACTTGATAGAAAACCCTAGATTAGATCTTGGTAATAATTAATAAATGGATGCCCGAAGGCATTGGAAAATACAGGGATTGGGATCACGTTATCGTTACTAGTTGGGACACTAGTTAGGTGGTGCAGAGATATAGAAACTAGTATAACAAGGAAATAGCGAAGCGGCGAAAGTATTAGAGCATATCCAGTTGATCTTAGCTTAGCATATCTTGTGATTATCTTGTCTAATCTTGCTGACCCTATCATCATGGTGTTATCTTGTATTCAGTTAATTCATGTCGTTTTGTTTTTCCATGTTCATATGCTAGAAGTTACTGAACTTACTCAAGCTTTATGTCTGACTCTGTTTTCCTTTCGTCTTCTTTTCTTCCGTTCCCCCCCCCCCCCCCCAAGGTAGTAAAGGAGGGAATAGAATAGCTCAGGTTAATTTGGACTGTCACTCTTTCCCAGCTTGAAGATTTGTCGAAGTTTGCTTGGATTCTCTTTTCAGATGCTATGGCTGGTTCTTGCTAATTGGGGAATAAAAATGTTGTTTTATGCTTCTTTATTTTGTAAGACAGATGATACTCTGATATGGTAAAGAAATCATTGTACAAACTATTTTATAAATAAAGCAAAGTTTTATTTTCCATTGTTTAATTTCTGTCTGTCTTGTAATTTATCTGCATCTTTTACCCTAAATGCTCCACAGAACTTAGTGCATTCCTTTTGTGAGTGACACTAACGGATGTGGGGTGTTACAAATAGAGTTAATAGAATTGAGTTAATCATATAGAGCTAACTGATAAGAGTAAATCGATTGGAGTTAATCGAATAGTGTTAATTGAATAGAGTTATTCGAATATAGGTTATTCGAAGAAGAGAGATTATCGAATATAGTTTTTTCAAAAGAAAGAGTTATCGAATAGAGATTTATTCGAAAGAGAGTTACGTAAGGAAGTTTGTTAAAGATTTAAAAGATAAACTTTGACTATTTCGAAGTTAAAACGTTGTTCAGTTAAGGTCTGAGAGGTAATTATACCCCAACTTGATTGACTTCCTTCTAAACTAAGGAATGGTAAGGTTTGATAGTGAATAATGGTTAAGTGAATTTAGTTAATGAGTTAAATGGTTTGAGTTGGCATGGCGATGTTTGATTTAAACATCAGTTTAAATCCAGTGAAGGAGTTTTGGTAAATGTTTTCCAAATAAGAATCAGAAATGTTTTCTGATAATAGAAAAAAAGAATTTAGAATATATGGAAACATAAGATAAGTAAATTAGTGAACTAAAGAGATAAGTGTTAAATGATGATTGATCGTTAAAATTTCCATCTTGAAATAATATCGTTGTTTGCACACGTGTTTTTCTTTGATAGTTAAATCACAGACTATAAAAGTTTTGACCATTTTTCCGTCGTCAATATGGAGAGACTGGTTGGATTCTTATCCAAAGAACCACTCCGTATAGGTGTTAGCGTTTCGAACCAAATAGATCGAAGACAAATTGAAGACGGAGTAAAGTGCAAGGGCTGTTGTATAAGTCCTAGGTAGAATTGCCTAGGATGGATGTATGGAATAGTGCCTTCGGTTTGTCCAATCCCAGGACAACTTAAATCGGCGAATGTCTAACAGAGTATATCTGGTAGATCGTGTAAGTTGATCGTTTCAAATGTATTTACGTTGGTGGCGGAGGAATTCGTTTCTCCTAGCTTATACCCGTGGTATTTTTGGGGAAATCAATTTGTGATTTGATGGGTATGACGTTAGGGCATTCGAAGTAAATGGAGGAGTGATCTGTTAAAAGATACGTTTTGACCTCGAGCCTCATCAACTCGGAAATGACAGAAATCGGGCAGGCAGCATGGCTAAGTGGTTCGCACCCAAGTAGGGTATATTGTCACCATCTAGAGAATATTTATATTTGTTACTTCTTTCAATTCTGTATCTCCCGGGAATTGTTAGGTTGGTTTACCAACTGTAAGGTGACAATATATTCGATACACTCAAGCGAAATGAGTGGTCAGTCATGTGTGGCTGAGTTGCAAGATGTTCTTGTTGAACTCCAGTGTATCGCTTCTAGAGTACACTGAGCGGATGGTGGATCCATACCTTGTCATAATTGGAACCCATTCCCTAAATAAGAGCCCACAGTTTTGATTGTATATTATATATGTAGAACGTTAGATGCAAGCGATTCTACAAGATTGATATTACATGTGTTTTGTGGAGTTAAAGCGCTTAGCGATTCTGTAGCGGTAGAGACGTAAAAAGCAATAGTGGGGATACAGCAGGGAAATAGCGGGGCTATAGTGGAGGTGGAAAATTATTAATTAGATGTAAAATTATATAATTAAAATTTATTAATCATCATTCTCACATCATTTGCGTAAAAGAAACCAATATTAATTAATATTATATAACAAAATCAAAGAATATCATGGTTATGCACACTAGCTTCGAGGATTACTACAAATTTTTATCGTATATAAGGCACTTATGACATAAAATTAGTTATTTACATTACCCTTTTTGATTTATTGGGAAAGAGAACCAGATAAATCTTCTTTTGTATACTAATATTGCTAAAGCTAGTACTAAATAGCGTTTATTTAGCGGGTGTAGCGGAAAATAGCGGGGCTTTAAGTGGAGCAGCTGTTCATCAGCGATAAATTGAAATAGCGTAGCGGCAGGACAGCGCTACGGGCTATGGCGGTGATTTTGCGGTGCTTTAGCGGGGCTTTAACTGCATAGCATGTGTTAGACATTATTATAATATCAGATTAATATTGTTTTACAAATGATTTGGGTTATTGTAAGGTAAAAACCATCCGTATTTTTATGTGTGGATCGGTCTTATGATTATCCTTTGTTTCAAAAGAATTTTGAAAGTTAAATAAAATGATTTGAATTTACTCACACCAGTCACATGACTGACCCAGAGTTTATTTTGTTTTGTTTTCCCTAAACTCTTAGGTGCCTAATTTTGTATGGGCAGTCAAGTAGTCGGGATTTTACAGATACTTGAAGAGATGGAGCAGGAGGCTTCAGGATTATATAGCTATTGTTATTTCCACTGTGTTGTAAGTGTTATACTCAAATAATGGTATTGTATACAGATACTGTTTTATTTCAAAGTTATGTTATGAAATATATTTATTCGTTCTACTGTGAGATTCGTGTTTACTCCGAAGTTGTATGTTCTTCTTCTTCTTCTATTATAAGTTTCTACCTTATCTATTCTCACCCTCTAATTTCTTTCTTGGACTATCTGGTGTTTATGATGCTTGAATAGTCGACATGGTGTTATAGTCGATATCCAAGATCGTGAAAACCCTGGGTCGTTACAGGACGTGTGCTATTACTACTACGTGACGACTTTTCTGAAAACCAACTCCAATTCGACCAAAACCCGAGATGCAAAGGAAGTCCAAATAGGAAGTAGAACTCAGGATCCAGTTGGGAACCAACGAGTTAACTTCATAATTGGACTTTGCTGCGGGACGTGTGCAAAGGGGTTATCGATGTCTATAACTTTGGATCACTATGGAGTGTGGGGTATGTGGATGGATTCAGGGCCACAGTGGCCTAGGTAAGACTATTGGCTATGGACCAATGAGGTGGAGTCATTTGTAAGGATTTAGTCGTGACTCCATGGGGCAAGCTTGGTGGTAGCAATAGTTATACAAGTCGGACTCCGTCACTACCTCAGTGGGTCTAGTGATTAGAGTGGTGGATATCGTATGCTTTACGCACTGAGTGAGAGATGTGAGGATGGTTGATATGCTTGATTGTTGATATCACTATGACATGCACACCCCCACCCCCTTATTTTTATACCTTATGTATAGTGGCAACTTAGAGTACTGAGCGGTATATTGTGCTAACTCTTTGATTGCAGGTTCAGGTATGGTTTAGTATACCTGTTATTGTTCTGTTTTGCTGCTTGTCGCTCATACCAGACTTTTGTCTGACCCAGAGTTTTATGTCTCTTCTTATTACTCTGGTTGCTCTTAAACGGGCAGACTAGAGACAGGTTAGCTGGTTATGCACGAGTAACTGATCCTGAGACGAGCAGGAGGCTCCTACGTATTATCTACATATATTTTCCCTGTGTTGTTGATGGTCACTGCTTTGGGCATTAGTAGTGTACCTATCCTATCTTTCGCATTAGAGACAGTATTTTGAAGTTGTAATAGTCGTTATGGATCATAAGCTGTATTTTGGATTGCCGCTCTATGATGATTATGATGTTTAGTTTCATCTTATGCTCTATCTCGCCTGTTTTATGTCAAGTATGTTATTATTATATTTTATTCCATGCGTTGTGATACATTCTATAGGTTCTTTGTTAGTCCGCTATTAAGTTTCCTTCCCTTTCTTTGGCGACCTTCTTGTGCTGGTTGGACATCGGCACAACACACTTCCATGGGAAATGTCGGCTGGCGCGGGGCGGGCCGTCACAGGAAGAAAATATAAAATATGCATAGATTAGGAAAACCTTTGATTAAGAGGGAGTTGTGGAATTCAAGGAGAGTTAAGGAGGAATATATGTGGAATTAAGGAGATATTTTATGAATGGTTGTCATCCTCAAAAAAAGGGAGATTGTTATTACGATGGACAGTAGCTTTGATGATAACAACCTCAAAGTATTGAATATTTTATATTTACACATGTACTAATTATATATATATTGTATAGTGTAGGATATTGATAACCAATATTACACAATATCAAGATTGAAGATCCAGATCGATGATCAGTAGTCAAAGAATGAAGAATTGTGAGTTTTGAAGATTATAAAATTTCAAAATGTTATCGAGTCTTAGAAATTATTTCCAGCTCACATTGCACATATCTGATCTCCATCCATTTTACAAAATGGGTTTTGAAAATATTCCTATTTTCAAATCTATTTCAAATGTACTTGTATTTCAGATTCCTTTACAAAAATGTTTTCAAATAACCTTAGTTTTCTAAATGATTTTTCGAAGAATTTTCAAAAATCATTTTTTTGTTTTTAAAAAATTTACTTTGAAATATTTTATATTATATCTTAATATTTATACTTTAATTATACTCGTTTAGGCGACATTCCTAAGATGGGGTCAAATATGTCGGGAAATTATCGAGCAACACAGATTCGAGAAATAACCACTTCTCATCGTCTTTGTCGTTATCTCTAGGATTTAAAGTATGTAAAGAGGCCACTAAATCCAAACTAGAATCTATAAGTTCGATGGAAATTCGATTGATGGATTGATGATGTCGAAGATGGACAGTCCTTTCACAACATTGGATATGAGCCTCGTGAAGCCAATCCATTCCCAATATAATTCCAAAGTATAAATAGCGTATCACATACAAATCGGCTCGAAAATAATAATCACATAAACTAACCTTGACATCTTCACATAATAAACTATGTGTTGTAGACCCACCTACCAGATTCACAATCCTTAGAGAAGTCATTAAACATAAGGCATCCAAAGAATAAGCATCAACAAGTTTTAGGGATATAAAAGAATGAGATGCACCCGTATTAAAATGAAATCGTGTAGGATGTCCACGAAATTCAATAACTCAATCAAGGATAAAATGAAAATTACCTTGACTGGAAGATGGGTTGCTAAGGTCTTCCATGACATTTTGCTTCCATCCTTCCTATTTTGAAGTTTGGGACACGAAGATGTTGAGTGACCCGTAATCTTGCAATAGTTTCAAGCATGGGGCTTGGGACACTTGTTGTCATAGTGATCTTTTTCTCCGCAATAGAAACATTCCCCCTTTCCAAACCTCGAAGTCTTTGCTCTGAAAGCCACTTGCCTTCCTTTCTTGGAACGATAAGACTTTGATTTGTTTCTAGAAATTCTCCTCTTATTATAGTTCTTTCTAGGGTTCTCAACTTCAACTTCGCTCTCTTAATCAGCCTCCTCAAGTCTAAGCATGATATCTACTAGCTCATCAAAAGGCTTAGTCAATTTAAGAAGTAAGGGCTTCTTAAGATTCTTAGTGAGCCCATGAACAAATTTTCGATTTTTCTTCTTTACAGTATCAACATACTCAAGTCCATTTTTGGAGAGAGAGTCAAAAAATGCGGTCTACTCAGCCAAAGAAGAGCAACCTTGAACAAGGTCTATAAATCTGTGGGTTGATGCCCTCTTTATCACTCTCAGGTACGTACTTTGCTTCAAACTTTCCTAGAATTGCTTCCAAGTATGATCTTTCTCTTTAATTTCAGAGGTCAATAGCTCATAACAACCTAGTGCTCTTTCCAAAAGCATACTAGAAATTATCTAAACCGAATGCAAGTCCACTAGATTCATGTGGGTAAAGATACATTCGCATGATTTGATCCAAACATGTACCTCAATAATGTCTATAGAACCCTTGAAGGACTTTCCACTAAGCTTAATAAAATCGCAACATAAGCCAGCAAACCTAGATTTGGGATGCATAGACACAAAGGTAGTTCCTTCCACTTGAACATTTGTCATAAGATCAGGAAGTTGTTGGGTCATCATATATACTCCCCAACCAGGAGTGGCACTAGGCTAAATGTCGTTCGAACTGGCATGCCTCAACCTTTTTCTTTAAGAAAGGAAGAAAGAAAAATGTTATTCCGAAAAGGATTTCAAATTAATTCGAGTCAGTGAACAAGGAAATATAAGATAGGATATGACAGGTCCTTAGACTCAATTTAAATCCTAAACAAGATTTCCAAAGAGAGACTTAGGACAATGATCCTCGTCATAATATCTTGTATTGTTCCGAACTTGGTTCCAGTACCAAGTTTAATGCCCTACCTCTATACTCGTGTTAGCCAAGGTCTGTACAAGTAATGATGCCAAGTAACTCGAAGAATAAGGCTGTTTAGAAGCGACATCTGTATATTAGGTTTGAACGAGTGTTAAACATGTCAGATAATGTAGACTTACTTTTCAATTCTCAAGTGGAAATCCGATACGTCTAATTAAAGTTCAAATAATCTACTACACAGCAGCTATATATAATTCGGAAGCAGTATAAAATACATAATAATATAATCATAGTTAGACACAGATATTTACATCACGGTGGCGGAAAAAGATATGAATAAAACACATAAGTGTATACACAAAGATAGTGATCAGACAAGATCCACTATGCAACATAAGTATAGATACAAGAGCTATCCAAAAAAATATTATACAAAAGGAGCCACTGTCTCGTATACATATCATCAAAAACTACTACTATAGTGTAGTAAGTCAAAACTCAAGAACGAGATCCTGCTAGAAATCATGTGGAAGCATGTGCAACATCTCAGTCTGACCCAAGTATTATTTATAAGAAATAAATAATAAATGGATAAGTCTAACTATACTTATCTCATAAACTGAAATAAAACAAGAGATATAAATAAATGGAGAGATATATGCAATAATAATAGTGTCACAAATAAGGGTGAGGCTTGGAAAATCCAACGATATATCTCAGAAATCTATATCAGAGCTATCAAAAAATATCCCTTTCAAAATTATATAGCTACTCTCAGGAATGATAACTCATATCAAATCAACTCAAAAATTGATAAAATAACATTAATAGACTCAGATTCCAAAAATCAATAATCAAAAATCCAGAAATCTCAAAGGGAGGGATTAAGGCCTATCTCGAATTGGGACTCCGTAGACTCGCCGACACATGTATTTTAAATGAGACGCGATCTCTAGGTAGCTAACCTATAATGTTGAGCTGAATCTCCTCGAATGGTCCAGAGACCGGGGGTCGCGACCCCGCTAATGTTGAACCGAAGTTCCTCGAAATGATCAGAAGATCATAAAAATGCATAAAATCATGAAAAATTCACAATTGATCCCAGGTAGTGTAAATTTCTCTAAGCTAGTAATTATAAGAGTTGAGCTACGTGTCCCATAACAACTCGCTCTACTCAAATAGTTAAACGAGTCGTATAGGCCATTAAAACATAAAACAATCCTTGCCACAGTTTTAAATCAAAAGGGTCCAAGAACTAGCATTTGAAACAAACGCAATGGTTCATAGTCCTCTTTTCAGTAAGGCATTTAATTGGATCTCTCATACGAGTGAGAGAAAGGAACTATATAAATATATGGAAGACGGTTTATAAAATAGCCTCGTATAATGAAGTAGGATTGAAAATTGTTTTAGTAAAAGGTTTCGTGTCTACTAATAATATAAAAACCTTATATAGTTTGAAGTGGCAAATCTTGTATAATATTGATCTACATAACGGTCGACCTTCAAACTTGCGTTGTAACACGTAAATTAAATCTCAAGAATATCACTTATATACATTCATTTGCAATTAATAATTCGAAATCCAGAAAAGAGATCGTTAACTCATAAATAGCAATAGAAATCTGTCCGGGACAAAAGGAATCGATAAAGCTTGAAATATCATAAGAAAAAGGCAATATATGCATTTTATCACAATTCAGCTGTAACAACCACGGGTTTTCGCCTAGACATAATCGATCGCTAAATCGACCAAATGTATCAATCATAGATACGTATATATTCCAATTAAATATATTAAACATCGCGAAAACCCCCTATCATGTGTAACCAGCTCCATATCCAGCAACAAGGACTGGTATGAGAAATCTTTGTTTAACTTAACTAGTAATAAGGCTAATCAAAGGACCATGCCGCTAACGCGGAACGGGTTTACTCCATTGTATTGCCAGTGCATAATTTAAATAAAGTAAATCGCAAAAGAACGCAATGCTTTTTAGAAAAATGAAACCATTATAAGACTCAAGTCCGATCACACAATGCAACGCAAACCGGAGGATAGAGTTTTACCTTATAATGGTCAAAAATGCTTGATACGATAAAAATGGATTTGATATTATCATTAGTGTATATATGTTTCGAAAACATTTCAATCATAATGTATCAATCATAGATGGCATAGCTACCATATACTATGTCGCCATACTAGTTTTACAATCAAAATCGCATGATGTCGTATTGGAAATTGGGTTTCCATCAAGAGTCAAGGCTAGGAAAGATCTCCTTAACGATTCGAGACACTCTATCAATGTCTCAGGATCACACCTATGGGCAACCCTTGGATCTTGCAGGGCCGATCCACAAATAACATTATTGGATTGGCAATCCCTGAACACATGCTTCCCGGTCCTATCGAACCTGTAATTTGGCCATTGGCGACCTATAAATTCGAGGCCTCGAGAATTCCATCATCAACATAAGTAAAATGCCAAGGCTGGTAAGTCGCTGACAACACTTCTAGCTAGAAAGAAACGTGTGCACTCCCTACGTTCCCTTGCTCCGTTTTTTACACTTATCGGGGTGTGAGGCTCGCGAGGTCACGTTATACACAAAGCTATGCAGAAATAGGCTATGCTTTGATCATTAACCACAAGGCTCTGCTTTTCAACAAAATCCTTGATCATTTGCATCTTGGCGTGCAACATTGGCAATCCACGCCATGCGATCGGTAACTACCAATATATAACCTCTGAGCTTGTACGTTCCAGAGAAAGGTGTTAAGCAAGAGAATAAATTCTCCACCACCACAGATATATATTAAATAGAAATCAATTTAATTTACATGGAATGAAATTCAATGTCAGATACATCCATTTACAAGTGCGCTCTAGGTCCAAACGAGACCGGAGACACCTTATTCCTCGTCCCGTATGTCCAATACGGAAGTGAGGTGCTCGCATATCCGGACAATCAACAAGTATGTCCAGACGAACTACCACTTTTAACCCTTTACTGGTAGCTAGCCAATGTCGGGCATCAACAGTTATCCATTCAATGTGAAGATCGCCGGTCTTTAACCCCCGTCTTCAATGTCTTTGACTTTAATCTCGAAGTAATTATTCAGAATGGGTTAAACCCGGACTTTCTGAATAACTCACGTATTTTGTAATTAAAAATCAAGTGCTATAAAAACACATCATACGCGTCATTCCAATTTAGAATATTCTTTTAATAAAATATTCATATTATTAGGGAAAGGTTCCTATTAATTTTATCAAAGATAAATCCTTTTAAATTTAATCTTTACATCTTCTTTTAAAGATTCATTAAAACTCCTATTCGGTTTTAATATCAAAAATCATGCTTTATAATTATTCAACCTTTAAGAAATTAATCTTGTCTTTAACTGGGTTAAAGAACCAATGTCATTTAAAACACATTTCACGATAAACCCAAAATCATCTTCCAATAAATATGGAAAATTCACAAAAATCAAATTAATACATAATCAATATAAATCTCTGTATCGGACCGTTAATATAAATTGAATAACGGCAAAGCCTTTTAATTACCATATATAGTAACAGCCTTCTTTTATAGAAGCCTATCTTGATTATTATCAAATCGAATTTCCATTCAATTCCAATTTAATATATTAAATTGGAAAACTTGACTTTGGGAAAATTTCTTTTTAAATCTTAATAAAAAGATTTATAAATTCTAAATCATATCTTTATTGTTAATTGGATTAACGAACAAATGTCGTTTAAAACACAGTTCACAATAAACCTAATTCACATATCATTTTATTCCAATTAATAAATATAATTGGAACTGGTAAAATCTAAACTAAAAGATTTATTCTTTCATACGGGGTATAAGAACAGTGTTATTTAAGACACCATCCACGACAACCCAAAAACTAATTCTTTTATTTAATTCCAATTAAATATTAATTAATTAGAGTGCTTCATTAAATCTTAATTTAAAAGATTTATCCTAGTTAATAACTAGTTCATTTTGATAAAAATATATTTTTATCTTTTGTGTCCATCCAAAAACGGACATAGAAATCATCATTTTATTCTTCGTTGAATATTATTCTAAAATATTCGTTTTTTAAAAATATTCTCTTTATAAAAAGATTCTTTAGATAAAATATTCTTTATGTTACAATATTCTTTACTTTAAAATATCCTTTATTAAAGGACAATCTTTATTTTAAAATATTCTTTAATTAAAAGAAATCCTGAATTGGAATGCGACTCAATTAGTTACCATACAATTTCGGTTATATGGATTTCATACATCGTATTTATATGACAACAAATGATAAATAATCAGCAAACCATCCATTCAACATCTAGAGTGAAGTTCACAACTGTGTGAGCATAAAAATGAAATAATAACGCTCATCGCAGCCTGTCAATCTATCGATTGACATACAACTAAATATTTGGACTAGTGTATGTTAAATATCATCCCAATACCTGTGTGGGGTTTTCAGCCAACAACAATTCATATAAATAAATATTGGGTTAATGAATTTAACCAATTTCTAATTCTGCTAACATATTGATGATAATGAACAAAACATGTTATTTTATTCCTAATGTTGAATAAAAATGTATTTGAGTTGTATAATTTCCTTACACATTTCTAATATCTAATAGAATGTAATTTATTTATATGACATTATTGCTGATGACAAATAAAAAGATAATTTTCATTTTTCTTTATTTTTATGCAAATTTCTATTTTTAATTTTAACAGATAAAAGAGATAATTTTGTTTGTTTATATTTCCAATGTATAACCTATGTAATAACCCAGAAATCCGAGCCAATTTAAATTTTTTATTTTGGCAATTTTGACGAATTTTGATTATTTAAAAGGAATTATTTTAAATAATAACGACAGAAAATTTATTTTCGACGAAGTTAAAACGAATAATTTTATTTTAATTATAAAACGAGCCTGAAATGGCGCGGTAGTTTGAAAATTCGATTTCTAATTTCAAATGAATATACAGAATTCATTTTAAGTCGGAATTGGACGAAACAAGAAATATTTGAATCCGTTTAATCATATCTTTCTAACGGACGTAAGAAACTGAGATTTCACTTTAGAAGTTGAAAGATACGTCCAATTTAAAATTCAGAAAAGTCGCTGTGGAATTTATATATATTTTAATATATATATATATATATATATATATATATAAAGGCCTTGAAAATAGCCATTTTGCAAACGACCTCGTTATTCAACGAAACCACTTTTGTTGGATCCGGGATGTCAAATTATTGCTAGGTTCCAAAATTCATAATTTTTGGGATCAATATGTGAGCGTGGCACAAGAAAACGTGTTTTAACAATTTCAGTCAATTTGGATCGACTAGAAAATGACCATTTTTCAAACGGTCTCAGAATTTGACGAAATTAGTTTTGTTAGGACCGTATCGTCAATACGAAGCTAGAAATAATTTTTTGGGACTTTTTAGAGTCCGTATGTGACCCCAGTTAATTGAAATGTACATTTGAATTAAATATATATAGATTTATATTTTAATTTAAAATGGAAACTGATCGAAACAGCCGAACTGGCTTACGATACATATCCCATTGTGTTCGGAATGGGGGTAATTAGCTAGGGGCGACAGTCGCAGGGATTCGATTGCAGTTTGTGGTGTTAAACAATTAAGTGATGAAATAAAATATTATTAAATTATATATATATTAATATAAAACCACTCCCCGCATATCTCTCCCTCTATCCTTTCAGACCATTCAAAGAAAAAAAGGGAAACCCTCGTTGACCTTGTTACCCTCCATCCCTGCCTCCGCTCACCGTGCCTCCGACGCCGTACCCTGTCGCGCCTCCACCCTCGACCCCCCATCCTCCTCCGTTCCTCTCCTCTCTCTCTTCTCCCATAGCCGCGACACCCCTCCTCTCAAACCCAAATCGAAGCACCACCGCAGATCCGATGCCACCCTCTACAGCCGCTTGGCGCCTTCCCCCTCGACACGTCAGCACAACGTGGTCCCTACGATGGAGATCCGATGGCCAGAATCAAGAGCGGTGGCCAGATAGTTTTGGCGAGATTGGGTTCAGTGTGATCGACAGTTCTGAGCATGACGCAGATGTTTTAACAGTGATTTTTATAATACATAGTTTATTTAATTTGATAATCAAGTTTATTTCAGTTTTAAAATTAAATAAACAATATTGTTTTTAAAATAGACAATAGCATTGTTTTTAAAATATAATCATAGATTAAAAATGTGATTTTTATTTATATGAATAGCATATAAAAATATGATTTTTATATGTATAATAGCATATAAAAATATGATATTTATAACATATGTAGCGATATAAAAATACGATTTTTTATAAACAAAAAGATTAGATTTTCAATCGTACAAAGATAAGATTTTTAGTCCTAAATAGGATTGATTTTTAGTTAAGTAAAAATATGATTTTTATTATGAAGTTAGCGAAATAAAAAAATTCAATTTTTATAATGAAGTAGTGAATATAAAAATACGATTTTTATATATGAAGTGGCGATATTAGAAGGTGATTTTTAAAATATATAAAGCGTTGTTAAAATTTTTTTTTTAACATATACCGCGTGAAACAGATCTCGTTTGAAGAGCGGTGAGGATTCCCACATATGAAGAGTCGCGGCGTTTGGTTTAGCTCTTGGTGAGAACTCCTCACTTTTATTTTGATTTCTAGTTGAAATATATACTAGCATGCAGACAGTGCTTAGTAGCACCCGACACCCATTGTCCACAGACCATGGATGACTTATTTGTTTGATTGCTGTGTTGTGAAATTTGATTGTGTGATGTAGAATGAAATAAAATATTTTATAGTGGAAAATATTTTATAGTTAAAAATATGATTTTTAACATGTATATAAAATAAATATTTATGAACAAACCAGACGATTTGTTTATGTACAAACATTTGACTGATATTGATTGGGACGATAAATTTTACACATCGCCCAACTGCACAAATAAAAATCTGTGTTTGTTGATTTGGAACCCCACACGAGTATTGGGATGATATTTGACGTACACTAATCCCGATTGTTTAGTTGTATGTCAATCGATGGGTTGACAGACTGTGTAAGCGTTAATTATTTATATTTAATGCTTGTGTAGTTGTGTGGTGCACTCTGGATGATGGTAGATGATTTATCGTTGCTATTATATACATGTATTGTAGGGAATCCATATAATTAACATTATGCGGTAATTGATTGGGCCTCAGTCCAATTTGGAAAATAAGGAATATTATAAAAGTAAATTCATGTGTTGAATAGAATGTAAATTCATGTGTTGAATAGAAAGAAAATATTCATGTTGAATAAAATAAATATTCATGTGTTGAATAGAAGAAAATATTCATGTGTTGAATAAAATAAATATTCATGTGTTGAATAGAAGAAAACATTCATGTGTTGGAAAGAATAAATATTCATGTGTTGAATAAAATAAATATTCATGTGTTGAATAGAAGAAAACATTCATGTGTTGAATAAAAGCCGCGTTGATTAGATTGATGCCATTTTGACGTGAATGATATTTATATCGGTTTTATTCATTTTTATAATGAATATGGAAAAGGAAGTGATTTCAAAATATAACGTTTTGAAAATATTATCATTTATAGATTAATGATATGGAATATTCAATTTTGATTAGAAATTGAATATGAAGTTGAAATCGTTTTGAAAACGAATTTGAAACGATTTATAAAATATGTTTTGAAAGGAACTCGACGAAATATAATATATGTATATTTATTATATATAATGGCCTGAATAGAATGCGCCGCACCGCGGCAGTTCGTGAATTTCGACCATTGACTTCGAATGGATATTACGGGAGATCCGACCGTTGGATTCTCCTAAAACCGGAACCATTGGGTTCGTATCAAAAAGAGCTTTCTAACGAATGTTAGTGATGTGAAATCTAACGGTTGGATTTGGAATTATGTCCAAATCAAATTTGAAAAAGGTCGTTGTAAGTGCAGTTCGATGGCCGTTGATGGAAATCGACTGTACGGGTCTTGATAAAATTATTAAAAAATATAAATAATTTGTGTAAAATCATAAGTAATGATTTGTGAAGAATTGGGATGAAAAATTCCAAATTTGAAAAGATAAAAATAGATTTTTATCGAAATGAACTGGTTTTGAACTAGAATTAAAATCCATTTATTTTTAAAATAAATAAATTTGATTTGAAATGGTTTTAAAAGTAATCAGAATTTCCAATAATTGAATTGGAATTGATTTGAATCGAAATTGTCTTTGGAATATTACAATGTTGGATTTCGTGATGATACAAATATTGTTATGGGAATTTGAAAGATATATTAATATCGTTATTTCCAATACGATATTTGTTGGTCGTAGAATTTGATATTGAATATAAGACGATATATTTTCTATTCAGAGCCTTGTATTTAATATCAAATGTGATTTGGGTTTGTCGTGAATGGTTTCTTCATTAACACTGTTCTTAAACCCAGTAGAGAAAAAGATTAAATCTTTTTATTTAGATTTAATGAAGTATACCAATTAAATGGTATTTAAATTGAATTGAATAGAATGTGATTTTGGGTTTATCGTGAACCGTGTTTTAGATGACATTGGTTATTTAACCCAGTTTAAGATAGGATATTGATTTTTGGGAAGATTAAAACTAAGTGGAGTATTAATGAATCTTTAATTAGATTGAAGTGATCGAGAATGGAGTATCACCAGTTTTGCTCCAGGCGATAGTTAAATCTTTAATTAGATTTGAACGTGAAATGGTAATCAAATTTACCAATAACACTGTGGTGTTAGATATGAAGTATAAGCAGTTTTACTTCATGGGATGAATAGATTGGGATTGGGAAATAAAATAAATGATTACTGCGGTGTGGTTCGCTAATCCCGACTAATTTGAATTGATATTCAAAGGAAGATTAAAGAATAAATTTAAAGAATTTATCTTTGATAAAATTAATGGGAACCTTTCCCAAAGTATAAGAATATTTGAATAAAAAAATATTCTGAATTGGAATGAGGCGTATGTTGTGTTTGTGTAACACTTGTTTATTATATACGCGAGTTATTCAGAAAGACCGGTTTATCCCATTCTGAATAACTGATTCGACGTGGTGTCGAGGATGAAGACGGTGGTTGAAGACCGGAGGTCTTCCCATCGTTTGGGTGATTACAGATGATCTTGATTGGGTTGTACTCCCAAAGGAGGGAATCAGTTGGCGATCGTCCAGACGTACTTGGAGATCGATGGATATGCGAGGTACAAGGTGCCTCCGGTTTCGTTCAGACCCAGAACAGACTTGTAAATGGACTGTGTGTCTAACATTGAATTTTATTCTGTGTGATTGATTTCTATTAAATATATATCTGTTTGGCGGCGGAGAATTTATTCTCTTGCTTAACGCCCTTCTCTGAGACATACAAGCTCAGAGGTTATATATTGATGGATATCAAACGCATGGAGTGAATTTCCTGTGTGGCATGCCAAAGTGGGAATATGATCAAGGCTTCTGTTGAAAAGCAGAGTCTTGTGGTTGATGATCAAAGCACGGCCTGTGTGGCATCGCTTTGTGTAGCGTTGATTCGCGAGCCTCACACCCCGGTTGTGAAGCAAAAACGGGAGAGGACCTCAGGGAGGGCATGCGTTTCCTTCTATCTAGGGTGGTCTCAGTGACCTACCAGCCCTGACATTTATATTATTTTCACCTGTGTGGTTGTTGCTGTTGCGAGGCGCCTCGGATATATCGATGACAATGTGGAGCCTATGGAGTCATTTGGCTCATTTATGCCCCAAAGGGCGGGAAAACGTAGTGTTCAGGCATAATAATCCACATCGATGGACCGGCCCTGACGATCCAAGGCTTGTCTGCGCGCTTTCCTGAGACATGGGCTAGATTGTCTTGAATTCGGTAGAGGACGATCCCTTGCCTCGGTTCATAGATGGAAATCCAGCTTCTAATACGTGACTTTGCGGTTTTATTTGTTGAGCCTAGTATGGCGACATAGTGGTATGGGGCACTTATGTCGTCTATGATTGATACTTATGATTGAAATTGTTTTATACGCTATGCACTTATAATAGTATCAAATGATTTGTTTTTAGCGTATCAAGCATTCTTTGGCTATTATAAGGTAAAAACCCTATCCTCCGGCTTGCGTTGCATTGTGTGATGGGACCTGGGTCTTATAATAGCTTCATTTTTCTTTATTTAGCATTGCGTTGTTTGTCTTATGCACTGGTATTCTTGGGAGGAAAACCATTCCGTGTTATACGGCGTGGTCCCTTGATTTACATAACTTTAAAATAAAGATTAATAACTATTTTAGTTCTCACACCAGTCACATGACTGACCTGGAGTTTAGTGTTTTAACCTAAACTCTGGGTGCCCTTATTTTCGACATGGGCACCTAGTAGTTTTGGTTTTGCAGATTTATATTCACAGGAACCTGGTTTACAGCTGGAATGATATCCGAAAAGCTCTGTATCCGTATATCTCCTTCAGTTGTGTATTGTATTATTTTTCCGCTGTAGTAATGTATTTAATTGTAATTTAAATCTCTGATATTTTCTATGTAATACTTATTCATACTCTGTATATTCTTGTATTTTGATGGAATTGCTGTAATATACAATGAAATGTTCTCTTGTCTGTGTTCCGATTTGTCAAGTTCTCAAAACAATCAGGGGTTTCGAACGGTCTTAGTCGGTTTAGCGATCGATTCGGATCGAGCGAAATTCTCGATTGTCACAAGTGGTATCAGAGCTTTGGTTTACAAAGCTCGAGAACAAGACATGTTAGAACCAAACGAAAAAATTCATCAGAGATTGGATTCGTAATATCCAATGAGAATGACTCGTTAGAGATGGGATCATTAGTATCCTAGAACGAGTGTGAAGGGTATATTTTTGTTTAAATGAAAACGAATTTTGTTTTGAAAATTTAAATTCAATTATACGTATTTCATTATTTATTATATATTGAATTTGGACAATCCTGTATATATAGATTTTGCGTATACGTCTGATCCACGTGTATTTGAAGTTTTGATATACTGGATAGATATAGTATCACACTCTAGTCGCCCGGAGATGAAACTATTGATGACTGTGCAGCATCAGTCGCTTGGGTTCGAGTTTTGAAGGTGTGATATTTATATATTTCCAATTGACTGGTGTGAGAACCAAAACTAGATAGGGCTT
The DNA here is from genome assembly GCA_030737875.1 of Allium sativum. Taxonomy (NCBI): domain Eukaryota; kingdom Viridiplantae; phylum Streptophyta; class Magnoliopsida; order Asparagales; family Amaryllidaceae; genus Allium; species Allium sativum. The sequence continues at coordinate 899,853,901 of CM060918.1, forward strand.
ATTGTTGTGATTTGGCATCAAAAGTCTGATTTTTGGACTATGTATTAAAATTGTGAATTTGAAATGATAATCAACTAATTGATTGCTGGTTGTGTTGTTTGATTATTGTTTGATTAATTAAATGTCGAACCTTTAGCCAAATTCGTAACACCCCGAATTTCAGTTAACACTGATATTCACTAATTACAGAATTAAAAATCTCAGATGTGAGAATCAGGGGAAACGGGTTACGTCATTGTGTTCGTCTCGGAAAAATACGCGAAATAGAGTCCGAAATTTTGTAAATCGTAGTCCGTATGACCCGGTTAAGGCCCAAAGAAGTTTTCGGGAAATTTGAATTTCGAAACATGTAGAAATGGGGGCCAGGCGGGAAAACTCCCGCCCAGCCAAGTCGACGTGGCTGTCGACAGGGCTGTCGACTTGCCTGTCGACATGCCTGTCGACTTGGCAGTCGACAGGGCTGTCGACTTGCCCTGTCGGCTGATTCTGGCCTGGGTGCACCTGGTTGAGTTTTGGGCTGGGTTGGAGGGCTTGGGACGAAATCTGACGAACCTAAACTAACCTAGGGTTAATCTAAGGGTCTAAAACACAACCTAATCCTATAAATACACCCTAAGACTACCCTAATCCATACTAAAAATAGAATCTATGCCATCATGCCGCCAAAATGCAACTTAGAAGGAGCCTCCACTAATTTGTGAAGAGGATTGCAAGCTAATCAACTACTAATCCACCTCTACTTCAACTCTAGCAACTATCTAAGGAGCTAATCTTGGAGTTTGTGAGTTTCTATCACTTTAATAACCAATTGCTAAACTAAGTAGATGAGATATGATGAGATCATATGGTTTTGCTTGCGGATCAATGGGTTTTAGGTCATATGTTATGATGCTAGTTTGCTAATCACTATGTTTAACACTTATTCATGATGACACAATGTTTATGCAAGTTAAGTGTTTGGGTTTATGCATGTTAAGTGGTGGGTTTTATGCATACTAAGTGTTTGGTTTTATGCATGCTAAGTGTTTGGTTTTATGCATGCTAAGTATGTGGTTTTATGCAAGTTAAATGCTTGGTTTTATGCTAGAATCATGTGTGAAATAAGTGACATGACATGCAATTTTAACCTATGAGTTTGGATCTATAATATGCATAATCTATGCAAGTTGTTTGGATTAGTGATATGCATAACATATGCGAGTTTACCTTTGTATGTCATACATACATATGCAAGTTCATATGTAACATGTTATGCAAGTTTGGTGGTTGATTATATGCAAGTTCATATGTAACATGTTATGCAAGTTTGGTGGTTGATTATATGCAAGTTCATATGTAACATGTTATGCAAGTTTGGTGTTTGATTATTTGCAAGTCTATATATGACATGTTATGCAAGTTTGGTGGTTGATTATATGCAAGTAACATATGCAAGTTTACCCCTTTGTATGACATAAGTACATGTGCAAGTTCATCCCTTTTAGTCCTATGACATGTATACAAGTTGACACCTTTATGATAGGTCTATGACATGAACATTTATGCAAGTTACCATCTTTATGACATATGTGATTCATGCAAGTTTGGGTTGGTTATTTATGCAAGTTGGGTTTATGGTCATATATGCAAGTTGACACCTTTTAAACCCATGATAATGCTAATGATATGCTAAGTTGAACCCATTGTGTGTATGATGAATCTCCTCTTTTAAAGTATGTCATGTTAACGTATTTACGTGGGGACGATGGGGTAAAAATTAATGAACACATAAAATTGTGTGAAGCTGGTATGATTAAACATACCATAAAGTGGATGGACATAATTGGGAATTTACCTATTAAGTTAGGTCTACCCATATTATGGAATTGGGAATTTACCTATTGAGTTAGGTCTACCCATATTTTTAAATATTTGTAATTAATTAGGGATAATTAATACAAATTATGGGGGTGATTAATTAGGTGTAATTAATCGACTAAGACACGAGGTTGGACCCTTTTGTAGCATAAGACTGCCCGGAACCGACCGGCAAATCCAGTGGCTACAAATGATTGGCCCAATGTGAGAGGTCTTAGTCATAAACTAAATACGTGACAAGTGTAAAGACACGAGGTTAGACTCTGTTATGGTGTAAGGCTGCCCGGAACCAACCGGCATATCCAGCTGCCATAAAAGACAGTCTAATGTGAGGGGTCTTTACAAAGGTTACGATCTTAATTAACTAAGAAACACTTAACCAAATTAGCATGTAGTGGGGCATGAGGGGTTAAGTGGGTGCCTTGGGTGGCATGTAGTAACTAGTGGGGGTGCCTTGGATGGCATGAGGAAACTAGTGGGTTGCCTTGGGTGGCAATAGAAAATACGATTAGAATACTTAACCAAAGTGGAACATGTAATTAAACATGATTAAAGGGTTAAGTAAGTGCCTTGGGTGGCATGTGGGAATCAAGTAAGTGCCTTGGGTGGCATGTGGAAATCTAGTGGGTGCCTTGAGTGGCAATTAGAATATGATTAAAAGACTTAACCAAAATTTATAACATGTAAGTGGACATGGTTAAAGGGTTAAGTGGGATTCACTAGAAATGACAAGATTAGGTGGGTAGCTTGTGGGGGCCCATTTCAACCAATATCCCAAACGTATCTTTGTGGGCTCGACCCAAGTCGAGGACGGGACATGCATATTGGGCTTGACTGTAAGAGGCCAAAACGGGTTAGCGGTGGCAACGCAAGTCCAACGGGTTTCATATGCGTGTGTGGACCCGAGCTGGTAAGTAAGACGTTGTTGCATCGTGTAGGTATAAGCCGTGCACCGTTGATATTATCAGGTTGCCACTTTGGGGAATGATACACCCCACTGTGGGGCCAGCACGGATATCTACGTTAGGGAGTCGATCGCTTGGGGAGTAGTGGGTACACCTAGTGGAGATAGGGGCAGACGACACCTATGTAGTCAGCTAGGGGTACACGAAACTACTATTAAAAATTACTAAGTACACTTAGTGGGATCAACCTTAAGTAGGAATTACCCTTGGGTGGGTAGAACTGGTGTGGTGCAGTGTAGGAATTACCCTTGGGTGGGTAGATCTGGGGTGTTGCAGTGTAGTAATTATCCTTGGGTGGGTAGATGCGTCTTTACGGTTATCTTAGTTCATCCTAAGTCTAGTTGGCTGCTTAGTGTAGCCATTCATCCCCAGTCGTTACCATATATCAAGCTTATGTCTTACTCTGGTTACTTTAATGATTGGATTGTTAAAGTTATAGGACTCGCTCAGACTTATGTCTGACCCCGTTGTTTTTATCTTTTTCCCAACCCTCAGGTTATCCGAGTGGGCCTAGCACTAGTGGGCTTTGATCAGACTGCTTTATCTATCTTTTGGAGCTTGGACCGTGGATGTAAAGCTCAGTTTATCTTTTCTGTTATGGCTATTAAGTTATGTAGTGGGATTATGTACTTTTGTTTTATCAGGATGGATATTATGTACTTGACTCTGGTTTATGGTTTTGGTGTAACCAAACATGTTTTACTTTCCGCTGCAATGAAATGATGTTTTAAATTCTCAAGTATTACTTATATCTGTCTTGTTGTAATTTTTCTGTTCTATATTCACTTAAAATACTCCACCGATGTTATGGCATTCCCTTAGTGAGTGTCCGTAGCGGGTGTGGGGTGTTACACGTGGTATCAGAGCTTAAGGTTACCAGAACAGATATTTTTTTTAGAAAAACTATTTTTCTAAAACATTTTTGGAAGAAGTATTTTCAAAAACATGTCTTTTAAGAGAAAAGTTTTTGAAAGAAAAACATAATCCCCAATAGCCACATCTTTATCTTTCGAATTCTCCATTTTGAATCTCTTCCTCTCTCGTTTTGAGTTTCCCCTCCGTGTATAGATGATCTTTCTAAGATAGATAAGAATGGAAAACCACTTCAAGGGACTTAGACATTTGTCGGATTAGAAGTTGGTTTAAGAAGGAGGAGGACTTGTAGGTACCTATGGGATAGACGATGGGAGGAAGGCTCAAATAGTTGTTTGGTTAATGAAGGACGAAACCTCATTGATGGGAGGTTACGAGTGGAGAATGGGAAGAAGAAGGCTAGTAGTTATCCTTTTGGGAGGAATAGGACACCTTATTAGGATTGTCCAAGGAGGCAAGGGCAAGGTACGGAATCTTCTGGAGGGTAGTTGTATTCCCTCACGGCTAGTGTACCAGATGGGGATAGGACCGTCTAGGTTGGAATTTGGATTTCTTTATTATCCGGTTCGAACTTTATTTGATTCTGACGCATCGAGTTCGTTTATCTCATCGTTGTTAGTTGAGTCACTGCACTTAGACACCAGTTTAGTAGATGATCCCTTAGTTGTTTCAAACCCAATTGGGGGCTCCATGATGTGTTTGGGTTTGAAAGTTTCTATACTTAGCGTTGAGTTTAGATGTGATGCTTCTTGGGCTTCACGGGCTATGGGTTAGTTTCGGGCATGGACTGGATATCCAGTAGTTGTGCCGTTCTTGTTTGTGAAAGGAGAGTTGTTAGGCTTATGACCCGCTTGGGTAACACTCTCGAGATCTCTTGTAATCCCATGGAATCTGTTATGCTAAGTTATCTAGAATCGCTTGACACGTCGGTCGAGAGTTTGCGATCTGTTAGAGTGGTCCGAGAATACTCGGATATGTTTGAGGAGGTGAAGGGCTTACCTCCGGAGCGGGAGATTGACTTCCGAATATATCCGGTAGACAATGCCAAACCAGTATCTTGGCCAGTGTGCCACATGGCTCCTCGTGAGAGGAGGGAACTCCATAAGCAAGTATGCGATTTGCTTGAGAAGGGGTTCATAAGACGAAGTATATCGGAGTGGGGTGCTCCAGTAGTTTTTGCCACGAAGGCGGATGGGTCCCTCAGACTTTGTGTAGGCTAAAGAGAACTAAATAAACTCACAAAGAAGAATAGACACCCATTGCCGAGGATTGATGATCTCTTTGATCAGTTGGTTGGCGCCTCAGTGTTTTCGTAGTAGGACATAGCCACGGGGTTTCATCAGTTGAGAGTGGCTGAGGATAGTATAGAGAAGACTACCTTTAGGACTCCGGATGGTTTTTTATGAGTGGCTGGTGATGCCATTTGGTTTGACGAACGCCCCCGCATACTTTGTTGATTTGATGAGAAGGGTTTTCAGGGAGTACCTAAGTAAGTTCGTGATGGTCTTTGTGGATGACATCTTGGTCTTTTCTAGGAGCGAAATAAGTTTTTGTATGTGCTCAATAGGTTGAGCAAAGCCAGTTATGGGATAAACGGTGGTTTTGGAGCGAGACTGGCGAGGACATCCAGAGTTGGACAAGGGCTTAATTATTTAGCCGTTTTTACTAGTGTCATCTCACGTAGGTCGTCTGAATTCGAAGGAGGTATCCCTTGGGTGTTTGTCTGATATTGGTTTAGGCCTTTGGGGCTTGCATTTGGGGGATGTCGAGTTCGACTAGGGTGGTCTGCGTGAGAGATGGACAGTTGTGATGATTTTGGATGGGGTAATATCCTGGTTTTCTCTAAAAGTGGAGAAGAGCATGCCCTACATCTTAGGGAAGTGCTGGAGACTCTTCGAGCGCATAGTCTTAGGACAGCAAAAGTGGATAGGATTCTTAGCATCCTATGAGTTTGAGATAGCGTATACCCCTGGCAAGGGTAACGTGGTAGCGGACGCCTTAAGTAGAAAAAGGTTGTCCTTGAGTTCATTGTTCATTGAACGACGGAGCTTGGAATTTATTTCGATGTTTGACTTTAGACCTTTCGTTGACTTTGTACCCGGTTTGCTAGCCTCCTTGAAGGTTAGGCCTACTCTTTTGGGGCGGATAGGCGGAGCACAGCGAGACGACCCACAATTGGTTGAGTTAGTAGAGAAGCTCATGAGGAGGGGGAGTCGTCCAGCCATTTGAGTAGGTACACCCTAGATGGTAAGGGGTGGTTGCGTAGAGACGGTAGACTTTGTGTACCGCAAGACGAGGGTTTGAGGAAGGCTATACTTGATGATGCACATCGTTCGAAGATGACCATTCATCCCGGTAGGGACAAGATGTACCAAGACATGAAGCGAGTTTTCTTTTGGGCCAGTATGAAGAAAGACGCGGCCGAGTATGTCGCTAGATGCTTGGTGTGCCAACAAGTAAAAGCGGAGCAAAAGAAACCTGGTGGGTTGCTTCACCCATTGGAGGTTCCGCTATGGAAGTGGGATAGTGTCTCGATGGATTTCGTCAATGGATTACCAAGATCGAGGAAGGGTAATACGGGAATTTGGGTTGGGGTAGACAAACTTACTAAGAGTGCCCATTTTATACCCGTGAAGAGTAAGAGAACTGCTCCACGGCTAGCTTCAGATTACATTCGAGAGATAGTTAGATTGCATGGTGTACCTTCCAGTATAGTGAGCGATCGAGATCCTATCTTCACTAGCGAGTTTTGGAAGAGTTTGCAAGAGGCGGTAGGGACTCAGTTGTGTTTGAGTACCGCATATCATCCTCAGACTGACGGTCAGACCGAAAGGGTGAATGGTATTCTAGAAGACCTTTTGAGGCTATGTATCTTGGACTTTGGAGGTACATGGGAAGAGCATCTTCCGTTGGTGGAGTTCGCATATAATAACAGCTTTCAGTCTAGTATTGGCATGGCTCCTTTCGAAGCTCTTTATGGAAGGCCTTGTCGATCACCTACATGTTGGTGGGAATCTACGGATAAGATCTTGCTTGGGCCCGATATGGTTAGAGAGACTTCGAAAAAGATTGATTTGATTCGAAGAAGGATGAAAGCGGTGCAAGACAGACAGAAATCTTATGCGGACAAGAGGAGGACGGATCTTGAGTTTGATGTTGGGGACATGGTCTTTGTCAAAGCGTCTCCATTACGAAATGTGGTTCGCTTTGGATCTGTTGGAAAGTTAGCACCAAGGTTTGTTGGACCGTTTCCTATTAAGGAAAGGATTGGACAGATGGCCTATAGAGTGGAGTTGCCCGACAGACTTAGTGGTGTACATGATGTATTCCATGTGTCACATTTGAGGAAGTGCCTACATGAGACCGCAGAGGTTGTAGAGCCGAGCTTGCTTAGAGAAGTGGAAGTAGAGCGTGATGCGACTATTCGACGAGCTCCTACTCGCATCCTTGGGTCAGAGACTAGGAAGTTGAGGAATCGAGAGGTTCAACTAGTCAAAGTGCAATGGGGGAGAAGATGAGAGCAACGCTACTTGGGAGATAAAAGCGAAGATGCGTTCATTATACCCATTCCTTTTTGAGGGTATGTCTTTTAACTTCTCCTTAATCGTTTATCTAGTACTTATCTTATTTATAGTATGTCCTCTCGTTAGTACCTTTGACCTTTAGATAGGGTAAACCTATGGTTGAAACATGTGTTTGAGACATGTTATGATTGATGGATGCATGTGGATGCAAGTGTTTGCTAGTGGTTGCTCGTGGATGCATATACACACACTCTAGACACTAGATCGGCTCAATCACTTCATATTGCATATTGCATATTGCATATAATTGTGTGTAGGCAGCTATATTTATGGATGTATAATGGTTGTGTTATCATATGGATGATGCATTTTGGTGAATGATTGTGCACTCATGTAGATATAGTATGTGTCGATAGGATTCTTTCGCATACATATTGGATGCATGGCACTATCACGGTTTGCATATGTTCATACATTAGATAGGGAACATATACACACACTTTTTTCATATGCTCATACATCAGTAGAAATTGTTTTAAGGACAATGGATGCCCGTGTTTGATGGATTGAGTAGATGGTTGTTTGGATGGTAGGATATGCATTCTCCTTAACTTGGAGATTTCGGGGACGAAATCCTTCAAGGAGGGGAGAATGTAACACCCCGAATTTCAGTTAACACTGATATTCACTAATTACAGAATTAATAATCTCAGATGTGAGAATCAGGGGAAACGGATTACGTCATTGTGTTCGTCTCGGAAAAATACGCGAAATAGAGTCCGAAATTTTGTAAATCGGAGTCCGTATGACCCGGTTAAGGCCCAAAGAAGTTTTCGGGAAATTTGAATTTCGAAACATGCAGAAATGGGGGCCAGGCGGGAAAACTCCCGCCCAGCCAAGTCGACTTGGCTGTCGACTTGCCTGTCGACATGCCTGTCGACTTGGCAGTCGACAGGGCTGTCGACTTGCCCTGTCGGCTAATTCTGGCCTGGGTGCACCTGGTTGAGTTTTGGGCTGGGTTGGAGGGCTTGGGACGAAATCCGACGGACCTAAACTAACCTAGGGTTAATCTAAGGGTCTAAAACACGACCTAATCCTATAAATACACCCTAAGACTACCCTAATCCATACTAAAAATAGAATCTATGCCATCATGCCGCCAAAATGCAACTTATAAGGAGCCTCCACTAATTTGTGAAGAGGATTGCAAGCTAATCAACTACTCATCCACCTCTACTTCAACTCTAGCAACTATCTAAGGAGCTAATCTTGGAGTTTGTGAGTTTCTATCACTTTAATAACCAATTGCTAAACTAAGTAGATGAGATATGATGAGATCATATGGTTTTGCTTGCGGATCAATGGGTTTTAGGTCATATGTTATGATGCTAGTTTGCTAATCACTATGTTTAACACTTATTCATGATGACACTATGTTTATGCAAGTTAAGTGTTTGGGTTTATGCATGTTAAGTGGTGGGTTTTATGCATACTAAGTGTTTGGTTTTATGCTTGATAAGTGTTTGGATTTATGCATGCTAAGTATGTGGTTTTATGCAAGTTAAATGCTTGGTTTTATGCTAGAATCATGTGTGAAATAAGTGACATGACATGCAAGTTTAACCTATGAGTTTGGATCTATAATATGCATAATCTATGCAAGTTGTTTGGATTAGTGATATGCATAACATATGCGAGTTTACCTTTGTATGTCATACATACATATGCAAGTTCATATGTAACATGTTATGCAAGTTTGGTGGTTGATTATATGCAAGTTCATATGTAACATGTTATGCAAGTTTGGTGGTTGATTATATGCAAGTTCATATGTAACATGTTATGCAAGTTTGGTGTTTGATTAAATGCAAGTCTATATATGACATGTTATGCAAGTTTGGTGGTTGATTATATGCAAGTAACATATGCAAGTTTACCCCTTTGTATGACATAAGTACATGTGCAAGTTCATCCCTTTTAGACCTATGACATGTATACAAGTTGACACCTTTATGATAGGTCTATGACATGAACATTTATGCATGTTACCATCTTTATGACATATGTGATTCATGCAAGTTTGGGTTGGTTATTTATGCAAGTTGGGTTTATGGTCATATATGCAAGTTGACACCTTTTAAACCCATGATAATGCTAATGATATGCTAAGTTGAACCCATTGTGTGTATGATGAATCTCCTCTTTTAAAGTATGTCATGTTAACGTATTTACGTGGGGACGATGGGGTAAAAATTAATGAACACATAAAATTGTGTGAAGCTGGTTTGATTAAACATACCATAAAGTGGATGGACATAATTGGGAATTTACCTATTATGTTAGGTCTACCCATATTATGGAATTGGGAATTTACCAATTGAGTTAGGTCTACCCATATTTTTAAATATTTGTAATTAATTAGGGATAATTAATATAAATTATGGGGGTGATTAATTAGGTGTAATTAATCGACTAAGACACGAGGTTGGACCCTTTTGTAGCATAAGACTGCCCGGAACCGACCGGCAAATCCAGCGGCTACAAATGATTGGCCCAATGTGAGAGGTCTTAGTCATAAACTAAATACGTGACAAGTGTAAAGACACGAGGTTAGACTCTGTTATGGTGTAAGGCTGCCCGGAACCAACCGGCATATCCAGCTGCCATAAAAGACAGTCTAATGTGAGGGGTCTTTACAAAGGTTACGATCTTAATTAACTAAGAAACACTTAACCAAATTAGCATGTAGTGGGGCATGAGGGGTTAAGTGGGTGCCTTGGGTGGCATGTAGTAACTAGTGGGGGTGCCTTGGGTGGCATGAGGAAACTAGTGGGTTGCCTTGGGTGGCAATAGAAAATACGATTAGAATACTTAACCAAAGTGGAACATGTAATTAAACATGATTAAAGGGTTAAGTAAGTGCCTTGGGTGGCATGTGGGAATCAAGTAAGTGCCTTGGGTGGCATGTGGAAATCTAGTGGGTGCCCTGAGTGGCAATTAAAATATGATTAAAAGACTTAACCAAAATTTATAACATGTAAGTGGACATGGTTAAAGGGTTAAGTGGGATTCACTAGAAATGACAAGCTTAGGTGGGTAGCTTGTGGGGGCCCATTTCAACCAATATCCCAAACGTATCTTTGTGGGCTCGACCCAAGTCGAGGACGGGACACGCATATTGGGCTTGACTGTAAGAGGCCAAAACGGGTTAGCGGTGGCAACGCAAGTCCAACGGGTTTCATATGCGTGTGTGGACCCGGGCTGGTAAGTAAGACGTTGTTGCATCGTGTAGGTATAAGCCGTGCACCGTTGATATTATCAGGTTGCCACTTTGGGGAATGATACACCCCACTGTGGGGCTAGCACAGGTATCTACGTTAGGGAGTCGATCGCTTGGGGAGTAGTGGGTACACCTAGTGGAGATAGGGGCAGACGACACCTATGTAGTCAGCTAGGGGTACACGAAACTACTATTAAAAATTACTAAGTACACTTAGTGGGATCAACCTTAAGTAGGAATTACCCTTGGGTGGGTAGAACTGGTGTGGTGCAGTGTAGGAATTACCCTTGGGTGGGTAGATCTGGGGTGGTGCAGTGTAGTAATTATCCTTGGGTGGGTAGATGCGTCTTTACGGTTATCTTAGTTCATCCTAAGTCTAGTTGGCTGCTTAGTGTAGCCATTCATCCCCATTCGTTACCGTATATCAAGCTTATGTCTTACTCTGGTTACTTTAATGATTGGATTGTTAAAGTTATAGGACTCGCTCAGACTTATGTCTGACCCCGTTGTTTTTATCTTTTTCCCAACCCTCAGGTTATCCGAGTGGGCCTAGCACTAGTGGGCTTTGATCAGACTGCTTTATCTATCTTTTGGAGCTTGGACCGTGGATGTAAAGCTCAGTTTATCTTTTCTATTATGGCTATTAAGTTATGTAGTGGGATTATGTACTTTTGTTTTATCAGGATGGATATTATGTACTTGACTCTGGTTTATGGTTTTGGTGTAACCAAACATGTTTTACTTTCCGCTGCAATGAAATGATGTTTTAAATTCTCAAGTATTACTTATATCTGTCTTGTTGTAATTTTTCTGTTCTATATTCACTTAAAATACTCCACCGATGTTATGGCATTCCCTTAGTGAGTGTCCGTAGCGGGTGTGGGGTGTTACAAAATTGAACCAAATATTGAATTGTATTGAAAATTAGTAGCATTGGCATGCATATACATGTATTTACATTGAACAGGTCATAGCAAGGAGGCTAGAGAAGAGGAATAAAATTGTTTGCCCGACAAATAGGTACATGTTTATTGTATTTCTTGGGTTTTCGATGATTTTATGAGCCGATTTGCTAGCCGCTTGGCTTTTTCTTTTTCTTTTGGATTGGTGAGGGCCATGGGAGGCTATTTGAAATATCTGTAAGCTCCCGGTGCAGGGGAGGTTATGGCGAAATTTTTCGAAAATTTAGGGTGTTGGCCAAATTTTTGAAAAATTTGAAAAGTTCTTAGAAGCTCAAAAGTTGAAGAACTTAAGCCATAATGAAAATAAAGAAAGTTGAGTTGATTTGTGAAACAACTTTTGGCTTCGTTCCTTTTCGGGGATGAAAAGTTTTAAGTGAGGGAGATTGTAAAAAACCGGAAATCCAAGCCAATTTAAAATTTTTATTTTGGCAATTTTGACGAATTTTGATTATTTAAAAGGAATTATTTTAAATAATAACGACGGAAAATTTATTTTCGACGAAGTTAAAACAAATAATTTTATTTTAATTATATAACGAGCCTGAAAGGGCGCGGTAGTTTGAAAATTCGATTTCTAATTTCAAATGAATATACAGAATTCGTTTTAAGTCGGAATTGGACGAAACAAGAAATATTTGAATCTGTTTACTCATATCTTTCTAACAGATGTAAGAAACTAAGATTTCACTTTAGAAGTTGAAAGATATGTCCAGTTTAAAATTCAGAAAAGTCGCTGTGAAATTTATATATATTATAATATATATATATAAAGGCCTTGAAAATAGCCATTTTGCAAACGACCTCGGTTTTCGATGAAACCACTTTTGTTGGATCTGGGATGCCAAATTATTGCTAGGTTCCAAAGTTCATAATTTTTGGGATTAGTATGTGAGCGTGGCACAAGAAACCGTGTTTTAATAGTTTTAGTCAATTTGGATCGACCAGAAAATGGCGATTTTTCAAACGGTCTCAGAATTTGACGAAATTAGTTTTGTTAGGACCGTATCGTCAATACGAAGCTACAAATAATTTTTCGGGAATTTTAAGAGTTCGTACGTGACCCCCGTCAATTGAAATGTACGTTTGAATTGAATATATATAGATTTATATTTTAATTTAAAACGGAAACTGATCGAAACAGCCAAACTGGCTTACGATACATATCCCATTGTGTTCGGAATAGGGGTAATTAGCTAGGGGCAACAGTCGTAGGGATTCGATTGGAGTTTGTGGTGTTAAACAATTAAGTGATGAATTAAAATATTATTAAATTATATATATTAATATAAACCCCTCTCCCTCTCTCTCCTTTCAGACCATTCAAAGAAAAAAAGGGAAACCCGCGTTGACCTGCTAACCTCCATCCCCGCCTCCGCTCATCGTGCCTCTGATGCCGTACCCCGTCGTGCCTCCACCATCGACCCCCCTCCTCCTCCGTTCCTCTCTCCTCTCTCTTCTCCCAAAGCCGCGACACCCCTCCTCTCGAACCCAAATCAAAGCACCACTGCAGATCAGACGCCCGCCCCCTGCAGTAGCTTAGCGCCCTCCCCCTAGACATGTCAACACAACGTGGGCCTCTACGGTGGAGACCCAATGACCAGAATCAAGTGCGGTGGCCAGATTGTTTTAGCGAGATTGGGTTCAGCGTGTCCAACAGTTCTAAGCAGGACGCAAATGATTTTAACAGTGAGTTTTATACATACGTAGTTTATTTAATTTGATAATCAAGTTTATTTCAGTTTTAAAATTAAATAAACAATATTGTTTTTAAAATAGACAATAGCATTGTTTTTAAAATATAATCATAGATTAAAAATGTGATTTTTATTTATATGAATAACATATAAAAATATGATTTTTATATACATAATATCATATAAAAATATGATATTTATAATATATGTAGCGATATAAAAATATTTTTTTATAAACGAAAAGATTAGATTTTTAATCGTAAAAAGATAAGATTTTTAGCTTTAAAAAGGCTTGATTTTTAGTTAAGTAAAAATACGATTTTATTATGAAGTTGGCAAAATAAAAAAATTCAATTTTTATAATGAAGTAGCGAATATAAAAATACGATTTTTATATATGAAGTGGCGATATTAGAAGTTGATTTTTAAAATATATAAAGTGTTGTTAAAAATATATTTTTTAACATATACCGCGTGAAACAGATCTCATTGGAAGCGCGGTGAAGATTCCTACATATGAAGAGTCGCGGTGTTTGGTTTAGCTCTTGGTGAGAAATCCTCACTTTTATTGTAACAACCCAGAAATGCGAGCCAGTTTAAAATTTTTATTTTGGCATATATAGTGAATTTTGAACATTTAAAATGAATTATTTTAAATATTATCGTCGAGAAATTTATTTTGAATAGAAATAGAACGTATATATTATATATGTCGTCGTTTGAATATAAATAATTATATATAATTATAAAAGGAATTGAAAATGGCGCGGTAGTTCGATAATTCGATTTCAAATTTCAATTGAATGTACCGGGTGCATAACAAACCGGATTTTAGTGAAACCAAAAATAATAGGATCTATTTGGTAATATCTATAGCGGGAATCAAAAGATATGTCCAGTTGAAAATTTTGAATAGTCGCTATGGAATTCAGGCCCTTAAAAATGGGAATTTTGCAAACGACCTCGGATTTCGACGAAACCACTTTTGTTGGATCCGTGATGTCAAATTATTGCTAGATTCCAAATTTAATAATTTTTCGAATCCATATGTGAGCGTGGAAAAGGAAAACGCGTTTGACCAGTTTAAGTTGATTTTAATCGACTGGAAAATGGCCATTTTTCCAACGTTCTCAGAATTCGATGAAACTAGTTTTGTTAGGACCGTATCGTCGATACGAAGCTAGAAAATATTTTTCTGGAATTTTTAGAGTTCGTATGTGACCCCAGTAAATTGAAATGCACGTTAAAATTCAATATATAGAGTTATATGTTGATTTTGACGGAAACTGATCGAAACGGTCGAACTGGCTTACGATACATATCCCATTGTGTTCGGAATGAGGGCAATACGCTTGGGGCGACAGTCGGTGGGTGCGATTTTGCGTCCATTGTAAAAAGTTACTTTATGAGGATTTTAAAATAAAATTAAATAAAAAAAATCTCCTTCTAACCCCTCAACCCCCCCCCCTTGACTTTGCAGAATCGATATTAAATAAGAAAAAAAAGGGCGAACGACGGGGGGAAGGATCCAACGCCGCCTAACGAAGGCGCCCTCCTCCCCCGTGCCAACCGCACCACCCCCCTCGTCCTCCTCTCGCATCCCCCTCTTCTCCCGCTTCTTCCTTCCTCCACCGACCCCTTCTCTCCTCCTCTACCGCCGCATCCCCCTCTTCTTCCATCGCCGCGTCCTCCTGAAGACTGCACCGCGCTACCGCCTCTGACCCCGTCTTCCTCCCTCCTCTCGAACTCCGTCTCCTCAAATCCGCACCCAAACCCGATCTGCCACCCTCCTCTGCCTTTGAAACCGCCTCCCCAGCCACCAAGGCCACCGCCCCCTTCTGCGCCGAGCATTCGACGCACCAGCAAACCCTCCTCCGCCTGTTTCTCTCTCCTCCAACCACCAATGCCGAAATACAGTAAGTATTTAATTTTTTTTTTATTTTTACTTATAAATTTAAAGAGTAGTTTTTATTACTTAGAAATAATGAAGTTAAGATTTTTAAAACTATAAGGGTTCGATTTTTAATTTAGAAAAGATATGATTTTTCTACATGAAAGGGTTAGATTGTTACTTTATTGAAGATTAAAATTTTAATTTATAGAAAAGTTAAAAATATGATTTTTTTTATTAAAGTAGAGTTAAAAAATATGATTTTTATATTATAGAAGGAGTAAAAATATAATCTTTATATTTGAAAAGGCGAAATCTTTATATGAAGAATAGCGTGATAAAAATATAATCTTTATTATATGAACACCGTTGTAAAAATAGTATTTTTATCTATATAGTAGCGGTGTAAAAAGAGAATTTTTATCTATATAGTAGCGGAGTAAAAATAGAATTTTTTCTATATAGTAGCGGTGTAAAAATATAATTTTTATCTATACAGTAGCGGTGTAAAAATAGAATTTTTATCTATATAGTAGCGGTGTAAAAATAGAATTTTTTTCTATATAGTAGCGATGTAAAAATAGAATATTTATCTATATAGTAGCGGTGTAAAAATAGAATTTTTATCTATATAGTAGCGATGTAAAAATAGAATTTTTATCTATATAGTAGCGGTGTAAAAATAGAATTTTTATCTATATAGTAGCGGTGTAAAAATAGAATTTTTATCCATATTGAGTGATTATAAAATTATGATTTTTATATACATAGCAACAATATAAAAATGTAATTTTTATATATGTAGTGGCTACGGGCAACGAAAGTGACAAAAGGCGAGAACAGCGATAACTTCTACATAAGAAGAGTCGAGGCGTTTGGATTAGCTATCGGTGAGAACTTCACACTCTAAATTTCTTTTTCTAGTTATATATATATACTAGGATGTAGACGGTGCTTAGCAACACCCGATACCCGTCGTCCACAGACCATGGACGGCTTGTTTGTTTGATTGATGTGTTGTGAAAATTGATTGTGTTGTGGAATGATTGAATAATAAAATATTCTTGTGTTGAAAGGAAATAAAATATTTATATAGTTAAAAATATTTTATCGTTAAAAATATAATTTTTAACGTGAATGTGAATAAATAAATAATTATAAACAAATCGGCCGATTTGTTTATATACACTGATTTGACTGATATTGATTGGGACGATAAATTTTACACATCGCCCAATTGCACAAATAAAATTCTGTGTTTGTTGATTTAAAACCCCACATGGGTGTTGGGATGAAATTTGGCGTACACTAATCCCAATTATTTAATTGTATGTCGATCGATTGGTCGACAGGTTGTGTAAGCGTTAATTATTTATATTTGATGCTTATGCAGTTGTGTGGTGCACCTTGGATGATGGTTGATTGTTTATCATTGCTATTATATACATGTGTTGTATGGAATCCATATAATTAACATTATATGGTGATTGATTGGGCCTCATTCCAATCGGGAAAATAATGAATATTATGAAAGGAAATTCATGTGTTGAATATAAAAATAGTCATGAATTGACGATGTTCATGTGTTGAAACTATTTATGTGTTGAGTAAAATATGTTAATAATAAAATTGACATCTTTATCATATTTAAGATTAGGCACTACTTCACGGTGGAGTCTGATTGAAAATCAAACGATAAATACCATAATTTTATAAAATATTTTACATAACAAGAATAGTCGTGTGTTGACAGTACTCATGTGTTGAGATTAGTCGTGTGTTGAAAGAAATATAGGTTCATGTGTTGAATATAATATATATTCATTTGTTGAATAGAATAACGAATTTATTGAAATATATAAAGCCGTGTTGATTAGAGTTGCCCTATTTTGACGTGAACGATATTTATATCGATTATATTCGTTTTTATAATGAATATTGAAAAAGAAGTGAATAAAAAATATAACGTTTTGAAAATATTATCATTTATATAGTAATGATAGAAAACATTCAATTTTGATTTGAAATTGAATATAGAGTTGAAATGGTTTTGAAAATGAATTTAAAACAATTTATAAAATACGTTTTAAAAAGGAAATAGACGAAATATATATAATATATATATATATATATTATATATATAATGGCCTGAATAGAACGCGCCGCGCCGCGGTAGTTCGTGAATTTCGACCATTGACTTCGAATTGACGCTGCGGGAGATCCGACCGTCGGATTCTCCTAAAACCGGAACCGTTGGGTTCGTATCGAAAAGAGCTTTCCAATGAATATTATAAATTTGAAATCTAACGGTTGGATTTGGAATTATGTCCAAATAAAATTTTGAAAAGGTCGTTGTAAGTGCAGTTCGATGGCCATTCGTGGAAATCGACTGTACGGGCCTTGATAAAATTATTAAAAATATTAATAATTTGTGTAAAATTATAATATATGAATTGGAAAGAACTAGGATGAAAAATTCCACATTTGAAAGGATAAAAACATATTTTTGTCGAAATGAACTGGTTTTGAACTAGAATTAAAATCAATTTATCTTTGAAATAAATAAATTGAATTTGAAAGTGATTTTAAAAATAATCAGTGTTCCCAATACGTAAATTGGACGGGAGTTGAATCGAAATTATCTTCGGAATATTTCGATGTTGGATTTCGTGACTATACAGATATTGTTATGGGAATTTGAAAGATATATTTTATATCATTATTTCCAATACGATATTTGTTGGTTTCAGAATTTGATATTGAATATAAGCCGGTATATTTTCTATTCAGATCCTTGTATTTAATATCAAATGTGATTTGGGTTTATTGTGAATCGTATTTTAGATGGCATTGGTTCTTTAACCCAGTTAAAGGCAAGATGTTGATTTTTGAAAAGATTAAAACTAAGTGGAGTTTTAATGGATCTTTAATTAGATTGAAATGTGAATTGATAATTTAAATTATCAAATCTGAAAGGTGATCGAGAATGGAGTACCACCAGTTTTGCTCCAAAGCGATAGTTAAATCTTTAATTAGATTTGAACGTGAAATGGTAATTAATTTTATCGATAACACCATGGTGTTAGATATGGAGTATTACCAGTTTTGCCCCAGGGGATGAATAGGTTGGGATTGGGAAATAAAACAAATAATTACTTCGGTGTGGTTCGCTAATCCCGACTAGTTTGAAATGATATCCAAAGGAAGATTAAAGAATAAATTTAGAAGAATTTATCTTGGATAAAATTAATGGGAACTTTTCCCTAAGAATGTGATTTTGTGAATAAAAGAATATTCTGAATTGGAATGAGGCGTTTGTTGTGTTTGTGTAACATTTGTTTATCATATACGTGGGTTATTCGGAAAGGCCGGGTTTATACCCATTCTGAATAACCGATTCGACGAGATGTCGAAGATGAAGACGGTGGTAAAAGACTAGAAGTCCTCACATCGTTTGGGTGATTACTGATGATCTTGATTGGGCTGTACACCCAAGATGAGGGAAACAGTTGGTGATCGTCTAGACGTACTTGGAGATGGATGGATATCCGAGGAAAGTGCCTCCGGTTTCGTTCAGACCCAGGACGAACTTGTAAATGATTGTGTGTCAGACATTGGATTTTATTCTGTGTTGATTGATCTCTATTAAATATACATCTTTTTGGCGGCGGAGAATTTATTCTCTTGCTTAATGCTCTTCTCTGAGACGTACGAGCTCAGAGGTTGTATATCGATGGACATCAGTCGCATGGAGTGAATTGCCAGTGTGGCACGCGTAAGTGGCAATTGATCAAGGTTTCTGTTGAAAAGCAAAGTCTTGTGGTTGATGATCAAAGCACGACCTGTGTGGCGTAGCTTTGTGTATAACGTGAATTCACGAGCCTCACACCTCGGTATGAGTCAAAAACGGGAGACGGACCGCTGGGAGAGCACGACGTTTCTTTCTAGCTAGGGTGGTGTCAGTGACCTACCAGCCCTGACATTTATATACTTTTCACCTGTGTGGTTGTTGGAATGCGAGGCGCCTCGGATATAGGTCTGTAAGGACCGGGAAACGTGTGTTCAGGAATAACTAATCCTCAAAAGTAAGAGAGGACCGGCCCAGCCGATTCCAATGATCAAAGTGGGGGTCCTGAGACATTTGCTAGAGTGTCCCGAACGGAGAGGAGCTTGCCCCTTGCCTCGACTCATGATGGAATCCAATTCCCAATACGTGTGTTTCGGTTTTATTTGTAGAGCCTAGCATGGCGACATAGTGGGATGGGGCTCTTATGCCGTCTATGATTTATATTTATGATTGAAATTGTTTTGACATTATACACTTATAATAGTATCAAATAATGTGTTTTAAATATATCAAGCATGCTTTGGCTGTTATAAGGTAAAAACCCTATCCTCTGGCTTGCGTTGCATTGTGTGATGGGACCTGGGTCTTATAACAGCTTCATTTTTCTTTATTTAGCATTGCGCTGTTTGTTTTATGCACTGGTATTCTTGGGAGGAAACCCGTTCCGTGTTATACGGCGTGGTCCCTTGATTTACCTAACTTTAAAAATAAAGATTAATAACTGTTTCAGTTCTCACACCAGTCCCATGGCTGACCGGGAGTTTATTGTTTTAACCTAAACTCTGGGTGCCCCTATTTTCGACACGGGCAGCTAGTAGTTTTGGTTTTGCAGATTTATATTCATAGGATCCTGATTTACAGCTAGAACGATGCTCGGAAAGTTTTGTATCCGTGCATTACTTCTAGTTGTGCTTTTGTATTATTTTCCGCTGCGATGTATTTAAATGTAATTTAAATCTCTGATATTATTCGAATGTATTTTATTCATTTATGTTCTGTATATTCTTGTATCTGATGGAATTGTTGTAATAACAATGAAAAGTTCTTCCGTCTGCGTTCTATTTTGTCCTGTTCTCAAAGTATCTGCTCTTTCCTTCACGGGGAAGTTACAGGTTCTTACAGTTGGTATCAGAACTTTGGTTTACAGAGCTCGAGAACAAGACACATTAGAACCATACGAAAGAATTCATCAGATATTGGATTAGTAATATCCAATTAGAATTACTCGTTAGAGATAGGATCAGTAGTATCCTAGAACGAGTGTGAAGAGTATATTTTTCAAATGAAAACAATTTTGTTTTGAAAATTTAAATCGCTTTATGCGTATTTGAATATTTATTTATTTTGAATATGGACAATCGAGTATATAAAGATTTCGCGTATACGCGTCATGAACGTATATTCGAAGTTTTAATATACTAGATAGATATAGGATCACACTCTAGTTGCCCGGGGATGGTTCTGATAATGCTGCAGCGTTACTAGTATTTATTTTCGAGTGATGAAGGTGTGATTTCAATATATTTCCATTTAGACTGGTGTGAGAACCAAAATATAGCTAGAATTCATTGTTGTGAATTGGCATCAAAAACATGATTTTCTGTATATATATCAAAATTATGAATTTGAAACGTTAATTCACTAATTGATTGATGTTTGTGTTGTATGTTTATTTGTTTGATAATTTTGAACCATTTAGCCTAATTGAATCAAATATTGAATTGTATTGAAAAGTGGTCGCATTTGCATGCATATACATGTACTTACATTGAACAGGTCATAGCAAGGAGGCTAGAGCAGAAGAATAAAATTTGTTTGCCCGACAAATAGGTACATATTTACTATAATTTACTGCTTTGTTTGGGTGATGATGATTTTATGAGCCGATTGGCTAGCCGCTTGGCTTTTTCTTTTTCTTTTTGAGATCAGAAGGCATATATGGCAATTTCGGGATTTTCCCGTTGCTCCCGGTGCAGGGGAGGTTATGGCAAAAAAATTCAAAAATGTTAGCCAAATTTTTGAAAAATTTGAAAAGTTCTTAGAAACGGAAAAGTTGAAGAACTTAAGCCGTAGTCAAAATAATGGAAGTTGAGTTGATTTGTTAAACAACTTTCGGCTTCGTTCCTTTTCGGCTTCCGTTGTTATGTTCCTTTTCGGCCTTTGATTTAGAGAAGATTAGAATATCATCAATAAAAACCAGAACAAATTTATTCAATTAAATCATACATTGAACTGATTAGAAAATAGTTAGAAATATATACTTGTGCATTATATATGTTTGAACAGGAAATTGGATAGCTGTTGAGTAAAGATTTTATTTGCGTGCCCGACAAATAGGTAAACCTTAATGAGTTGGATGCGAAATATTATTATATCAACTCTTGTGAATGCCATTGGATGCGGAGTGCTGTTTATTCTGTGTGAAATAATAAACATCGCCATAGGATAGCAACAATTAATTTTGAACTACCTTAAATGGCATACTTCTGGAAGATAGGCATACTTCATCATATACTACATAAGCATTTGGAGCTTGTGTGACGAGGTGGAAGATTTACCATACGAGCGAGAGGCTTGTATGGCGATGACTATATTTTACAGGCTGAACTGATGACTGATATGGACTATTTAAATTGTAACGATAAAATTGCCAGATTAATAAAAACCCCACACGGGTCTAGAGTTGACAATAATCACGTCTCTCTAGTTATTAGATACGGCACACGAACTATTTATTTCCCACACGGGACGAGGTGACGAGGATTTATCCTCTGGAGCATTTAAAATACACACTCCCTCAGGCTTTGACAGGGTGACGAGAATTTATTCTCTGGAGTTATTATCAATACAAGCTCCCCCGTAAACATCAGAATATATCACTATAAATATGTGTATGCTTATTAGGATTTATTGGGTACATAATACGGCCCAATAAATTTCCAAACCTCTCCCCGTAAAAAGGAGGTTATGGCGAAATTTTTCGAAAATTTCGCGTGTTAGCCAAATTTTTGAAGAATTTGAAAATTCTCAGAAACTGAAAAGTTGGAGAATGGAAACCAGATCGAACGTAGAGTTGATTAGTTAAACAACTTTCGGCTTTATTCCTTTTCGGGGACGAAAAGTTTTAAGTGGGGGAGATTGTAACAACCCGGAAATGCGAGCCAGTTTAAAATTTTTATTTTGGCAACTTTAGTGAATTTTGAACATTTAAAATGAATTATTTTAAATAATATCATCGAGAAATTTATTTTGAATAGAAATAGAACATATATATTATATACGTCGTTGTTAGAATATAAATAATTATATATAATTATAAAAGGAATTGAAAATGGCGCGGTAGTTCGATAATTCGATTTCAAATTTCAATTGAATGTACCGGGTGCAAAACAAACCGGATTTTAGTGAAACCAAAAGTAATAGGATCTATTTGATAATATCTTTCCAACGAATCCGAAAAATCAAGATTTCATTGCGGGAATCAAAAGATATGTCCAGTTGAAAATTCTGAATAGTCGCTATGGAATTCAGGCCCTTAAAAATGGGAATTTTGCAAACGACCTCGGATTTTGACGAAACCACTTTTGTTGGATCCATGATGTCAAATTATTGCTAGATTCCAAATTTCATAATTTTTCGAATCAATATGTGAGCGTGGAAAAGGAAAACGTGTTTGACCAGTTTCAGTTGATTTCAATCGACTAGAAAATGGCCATTTTTCCAATGGTCTCAGAATTCGATGAAACTAGTTTTGTTTGGACCGTATCGTCAATACGAAGCTAGAAAATATTTTTCTGGAATTTTTAGAGTTAGTATGTGATCCCAGTAAATTGAAATGCACGTTCAAATTAAATATATAGAGTTATATGTTGATTTTGATGGAAACTGATCGAAACGGCCGAACTGGCTTACGATACATATCCCATTGTGTTCGGAATGGGAGCAATACGCTAGGGGCGACAGTCGGTGGGTACGATTTTGGGTCCGTTGTAAAAATTTACTTTATGAGGATTTTAAAATAAAATTAAATAAATAAATAAATAATTCTCCCTCTAACCCCTCAGTCCCCCCTTGACTTTGCAGAATCGAGATTAAATAAGAAAATAAAATGGCGAACGACGGGGGGAAGGATCCGCCGCCGCCTAGGGCAGGCGCCCTCCTCCCCCGTGCCAACCGCACCCCCCTCGTCCTCCTCTCGCATCCTCCTCTTCTCCCGCTTCTTCCTTCCTCCACCGACCCCTTCTCTCCTCCTCTACCGCCGCATCCCCCTCTTCTTCCATCGCCGCCTACTCCTGAAGACCGCACCACGCCACCGCCTCTGACCCCGTCTTCCTCCCTCCTCTCGAACTCCGTCTCCTCAAATCCGCACCCAAACCCGATCCGCCACCCTCCTCTGCCTCTGAAACCACCTCCCCAGCCACCAAGGCCACCGCCCCCTTCTGCGCCGAGCATCCGACGCACCAACAAACCCTCCTCCGCCTGTTTCTCTCTCCTCCAACCACCAATGCCAAAATACAGTAAGTTTTTTATTTTATTTTAATTTTTACTTATAAATGTAAAGAGTAGTTTTTATTACTTAGAAATAATGAAGTTAAGATTTTTAAAACTATAAAGGTTCGATTTTTAATTTAGAAAAGATATGATTTTTCTACATGAAAGGGTTAGATTGTTACTTTATTAAAGATTAAATTTTTAATTTATAGAAAAGTTAAAAATATGATTTTTTTTTATTAAAGTAGAGTTATAAAAATATGATTTTTATATTATAGAAGGAGTAAAAATATAATCTTTATATTTGAAAAGGTGAAATTTTTATATGAAGAATAGCGTGATAAAAATATAATCTTTATTATATGAACACCATTGTAAAAATAGAATTTTTATCTATATAGTAGCGGTGTAAAAATAGAATTTTTATCTATATAGTAGCGGTGTAAAAATAGAATTTTTATCTATATAGTTGCGGTGTAAAAATAGAATTTTTGTCTATATAGTTGCGATGTAAAATAGAATTTTTATCTATATAGTAGCGGTGTAAAAATAGAATTTTTATCTATATAGTAGCGGTGTAAAAATAGAATTTTTATCTATATAGTAGCGGTGTAAAAATAGAATTTTTATCTATACAGTAACGGTGTAAAAATAGAATTTTTATCTATATAGTAGCGATGTAAAAATAGAATTTTTATCTATATAGTAGCGGTGTAAAAATAGAATTTTTATCTATATAGTAGCGGTGTAAAAATAGAATTTTTATCTATATAGTAGCGGCGTAAAAATAGAATTTTTATCCATATGGAGTGATTATAAAAATATGATTTTTATATACATAGCAACAATATAAAAATGTAATTTTTATATATGTAGTTGCTACGGGCAACGAAAGTGACAAAGGGTGAGAACAGCGATGACTTCTACATAAGAAGAGTCGAGGCATTTGGATTAGCTATCGGTGAGAACTTCTCACTCTAAATTTCTTTTTCTAGTTATATATATTCTAGGATGTAGACGGTGCTTAGCAGCACCCGACACCCGTCGTCCACAGACCATGGACGGCTTGTTTGTTTGATTGATGTGTTGTGAAAATTGATTGTGTTGTGGAATGATTGAATAATAAAATATTCTTGTGTTGAAAGGAAATAAAATATTTATATAGTTAAAAATATTTTATCGTTAAAAATATAATTTTTAACGTGAATGTGAATAAATAAATAATTATAAACAAATCAGCCGATTTGTTTATATACACTGATTTGACTGATATTGATTGGGACGATAAATTTTACACATCGCCCAACTGCACAAATAAAAATATGTGTTTGTTGATTTGAAACCCCACACAGGTGTTGGGATGAAATTTGGCGTACACTATTCCCAATTATTTAATTGTATGTCGATCGATTGGTCGACAGGCTGTGTAAGCGTTAATTATTTATATTTGATGCTTATGCAGTTGTGTGGTGCACCTTGGATGATGTTTTATTGTTTATCATTGCTATTATATACATGTGTTGTATGGAATCCATATAATTAACATTATATGGTGATTGATTGGGCCTCATTCCAATCGGGAAAATAATGAATATTATAAAAGGAAATTCATGTGTTGAATATAAAAATAGTCATGTATTGACGATGTTCATGTGTTGAAACTATTTATGTGTTGAGTAAAATATGTTAATAATAAAATTCACATCTTTATCATATTTAAGATTAGACACTACGTCACGGTGGAGTCTGATTGAAAATCAAACGATAGATACCATAATTTTATAAAATATTTGACATAACAAGAATAGTCGTGTGTTGACAGTACTCATGTGTTGAGATTAGTCGTGTGTTGAAAGAAATATAGGTTCATGTGTTGAATAGAATATATATTCATTTGTTGAATAGAATAACGAATTTATTGAAATATATAAAGCCGTGTTGATTAGAGTTGCGCTATTTTGACGTGAACGATATTTATATCGATTATATTCGTTTTCATAATGAATATTGAAAAAGAAGTGAATTCAAAATATAACATTTTGAAAATATTATCATTTATATAGTAATGATAGAAAACATTCAATTTTGATTTGAAATTGAATATAGAGTTGAAATGGTTTTGAAAACAAATTTTAAACGATTTATAAAATACGTTTTAAAAAGGAAATCGACGAAATATATATAATATATATATATTATATATATAATGGCCTGAATAGAAGGTGTCGCGCCGCGGTAGTTCGTGAATTTCGACCATTGACTTCGAATTGACGTTGCGGGAGATCCGACCGTCGGATTCTGCTAAAACTGGAACCGTTGGGTTCGTATCGAAAAGAGCTTTCCAATGAATATTAGAAATTTGAAATCTAATTGTTGGATTTGGAATTACGTCCAAATCAAATTTGGAAAAGGTCGTTGTAAGCGCAGTTCGATGGCCATTGGTGGAAATCGACTGTACGGGCCTTGATAAAATTATTAAAAATATTAATAATTTGTGTAAAATCATAATATATGAATTGGAAAGAATTGGGATGAAAAATTCCACATTTGAAAGGATAAAAATATATTTTTGTCGAAATGAACTAGTTTCGAACTAGAATTAAAATCAATTTATTTTTGAAATAAATAAATTGAATTTGAAAGTGATTTTAAAAATAATCAATGTTCCCAATACGTGAATTGGACTGGAGTTGAATCGAAATTATCTTCGGAATATTTCGATGTTGGATTTCGTGACTATACAGATATTGTTATGGGAATTTGAAAGATATATTTTATATCCTTATTTCCAATACAATATTTGTTGGTTTCAGAATTTGATATTGAATATAAGCCGGTATATTTTCTATTCAGAGCCTTGTATTTAATATCAAATGTGATTTGAATTTATCGTGAATCGTGTTTTAGATGACATTGGTTCTTTAACCCAGTTAAAGGCAAGATGTTGATTTTTGAAAAGATTAAAACTAAGTGGAGTTTTAATGGATATTTAATTAGATTGAAATGTGAATTGATAATTTAAATTATCAAATCTGAAAGGTGATCGAGAATGGAGTACCACCAGTTTTGCTCCAAAGCGACAGTTAAATCTTTAATTAGATTTGAACGTGAAATGGTAATTAATTTTACCGATAACACTGTGGTGTTAGATATGGAGTATAACCAGTTTTGCCCCAGGGGATGAATAGATTGGGATTGGGAAATAAAACAAATAATTACTTCGGTGTGGTTCGCTAATCCCGACTAGTTTGAAATGATATCCAAAGGAAGATTAAAGAATAAATTTAGAAGAATTTATCTTGGATAAAATTAATGGGAATTTTTCCCTAAGAATGTGATTTTGTGAATAAAAGAATATTCCGAATTGGAATGAGGCGTTTGTTGTGTTTTTGTAACATTTGTTTATCATATACGTGGGTTATTCGGAAAGGTCGGGTTTATACCCATTCTGAATAACCGATTCGACGAGACGTCGATGATGAAGATGGTGGTTGAAGACTGGATGTCTTCACATCGTTTGGGTGATTACTGATGATCTCGATTGGGATGTACACCCAAGATGAGGGAAACAGTTGGTGATGATATGCGAGGAAAGTGCCTCCGGTTTCGTTTAGACCCAGGACGAACTTGTAAATGATTGTGTGTCAGACATTGGATTTTATTCTGTGTTGATTGATCTCTATTAAATATACATCTGTTTGGCGGTGGAGAATTTATTCTCTTGCTTAATGCCCTTCTCTTAGACGTACGAGCTCAGAGGTTGTATATCGATGGACATCAGTCGCATGGAGTGAATTGCCAGTGTGGCACGCGTAAGTGGCAATTGATCAAGGCTTCTGTTGAAAAGCAAAGTCTTGTGGTTGATGATCAAAGCACGGCCTGTGTGGCGTAGCTTTGTGTATAACGTGAATTCGCGAGCCTCACACCTCGGTATGAGTCAAAAACGGGAGACGGACCGCTGGGAGAGCATGACGTTTCTTTCTAGCTAGGGTGGTGTCAGTGACCTACCAGCCCTTAAATTTATATACTTTTCACCTGTGTGGTTGTTGGAATGCGAGGCGCCTCGGATATAGGTCTGTAAGGACCGGGAAACGTGTGTTCAGGAATAACTAATCCTCAAAAGTAAGAGAGGACCGGCCCAGCCGATTCCATGGATCAAAGTGGGGTCCTGAGACATGTAAAGACCCGTAACTTCCCCGTGAAGGAAAGAGCGAATAGTTCGAGAACAAGCCACAACAGAACGCAGACGGAAGAACATTTCATTGTTTATTACAACAATTCCATCAGAATACAAGAATATACAGAGCATAAATGAATAAATATTACACAGAAAATATCAGAGATTACAATACATTACATAGCAGCGGAAAATAATACAAAATACAACTGAAGAAGATACACGGATACAAAGCTTTCCGGATATCGTTCCAGCTGTAAACCAGGATCCTGTGAATATAAATCTGCAAAACCAAAACTACTAGCTGCCCGTGTCAAAATAAGGGCACCCAGAGTTTAGGTTAAAACAATAAACTCCAGGTCAGTCATGTGACTTGTGTGAGAACTAAAACAGTTATCAATCTTTATTTTTAAAGTTAGGTAAATCAAGGGACCACGCCGTATAACATGGAACGGGTTTCCTCCCAAGAACACCAGTGCATAAAACAAACAGCGCAATGCTAAATAAGGGAAAATGAAGCTATTATAAGACCCAGTTCCCATCACACAATGCAACGCAAGCCGGAGGATAGGGTTTTTACCTTATAATAGCCAAGAATGCTTGATACGTTTAAAACAAATCATTTGATACTATCATGAGTGCATAGTGTATAAAACAACTTCAAATCATAAGTATCAATCATAGACGGAATAAGCGCCCCATCCCACTATGTCGCCATACTAGGCTCTACAAATAAAACCGCAAATGTCACATATTTGGAAGTTGGATTTCCATCTATGAACCAAGGCAAAAGATAGTCCTCAACCGATTCGAGACTCTTTAGCCCGAGCCTCAGGATCAGAACGCGTCAACCCTTTGGATCGTCAGGGCCGGTCCACCGATGTGGATTATTATGCCTGAACACTACGTTTCCCTGCCCTTTGGGGTGTAAATGAGCCAACGAATGACTCCATCGGACCCGGATCGTCCAATCAAACCGAGGCATCTCGCAACAGCAACGACCACACAGGTGAAAAGTATATAAATGTCAGGGCTGGTAGGTCACTGACACCACCCTAGCTAGAAAGAAATGCATGCCCTCCCTAAGGTCCTCTCCCGTTTCTGGTTCACAACCGGGGTGTGAGGCTTGCGAATTCAAGTTACACAAAGCTATGCCACACAGGCGGTGCTTTGATCATCAACCACAAGACTTTTATTTTCAACAGAAGCCTTGATCATTTGCCACTTAGGCATGCCACACAGGCAATTCACTCTATGTGTTTGATATCCATCAGTATATAACCCCTGAGCTCGTACGTCTTAGAGAAGGGTGTTAAGCAAGAGAATAAATTCTCCGCCGCCAAACAGATATATATTTAATAGAAATCAATCACACAGACTAAAATCCAATGTCAGACACACAGTCCATTTACAAGTCCGTTCTGGGTCTGAATGAAACCGGAGGCACCTAGTACCCCGCATCTCCATCGATCTCCAAGCATATCTGGACGATCACCAACTGTTTCCATCTTCTTGGGTGTACAACCCAATCAAGATCATCAGTAATTATCCAAACGACGTGAAGACCTCCGGTCTTCAACCACCGTCTTCATCTTCGACACCACGACGAATCAGTTATTCAGAATGGGATAAACCCGGTCTTTCTGAACAACTCGCGTATATATATAATAAACACGTGTTACACAAACACAACATACGCCTCTTTCCAATTCAGAATATTCTTTTATTCAAATATTCTTATATTTTGGGAAAGGTTCCCATTAATTTTATCAAAGATAAATTCTTTAAATTTATTCTTTAATCTTCTTTGAATATAATTTCAAACTAGTCGGGATTAGCGAACCACACCGAAGTAATCATTTATTTTTAATTTCCCAATCCCCACGTATTCATCCCATGAAGTAAAACTGGTAATACTTCATATCTAACACCACGGTGTTATCGGTAAATTCAATTACCATTTCACGTTCAAATCTAATTAAAGATTTAACTATCGCTTGGAGTAAAACTTGTGATACTCCATTCCCGATCTTTTCAATCTAATCGAAGATTCATTAAAACTCCACTTAGTTTTAATCTTTAACTGGGTTAAAGAATCAGTGTCATTTAAAACACGGTTCACGATAAACCCAAAATCACTTTCCATCAATTATCGAGTTAAAGAACAAGTGTTATTTAAAACACTGTTCACGATAAACCCAAAAATCAATATCAATTCAATTCCAATTAAATATTATTTAATTGGTACACTTCATTAAATCTAAATAAAAGATTTAATCTTTTTCTCAACTGGGCTTAAGAACAGTGTTAATGAAGAAACCATTCGCAACAAACCCAAATCACATTTGATATTAAATACAAGGCTCTGAATAGAAAATATATCGGCTTATATTCAATATCAAATTCTACGACCAACAAATATCGTATTGGAAATAACGATATATATACATATCTTTCAAATTTCCATAACAACATCTGTATGATCACGAAATCCAACGTCGAAATATTCCAAAGACAATTTCGATTCAAATCCATTCCAATTCAATTATTGGAAATTCTGGTTATATTTCAAAACCATTTCAATCTCACTTTATTTCTTTTAAACATAAATAAATTACTATTCTAGTTCAAAACTAGTTCATTTCAATAAAAACCTATTTTTGTCTTTTCAGATATGGAGTTTTTCATCCCAATTCTTCCCAAACCATTTCTTATGATTTTACACAAATTATTAGTATTTTTAATAATTATATCAAGGCCCGTACAGTCGATTTCCATCATTGGCCATCGAACTGCACTTACAACGACCTTTTTCAAATTTGATTTGGACATAATTCCAAATCCAACCTTTAGATTTCAAATTTCTAATATTCGTTAGAAAGCTCTTTTCGATACGAACCCAACGGTTCCGATTTTAGGAGAATCCGACGGTCGGATCTACCGCAATATCCGTTCGAAGTCAATGGTCGAAATTCGCGAACTGCCGCGGCGCGGCACGTTCTATTCAGGCCATTATATTATATATATTATATATATATATAATATACTTCGTAGATTTCAATTCAAAACGTGCTTTATGAATCGTTTTAAATTCATTTCAAAACGGTTTCAACTTCATATTCAATTTCAAATCAAGATTGAATATTCCAATATAAATTCGTTTTAAATTCATTTCAAATTGATTTCAATTCAATTTAATTCAAATGCAATTCCTTTCGATTTCAATTCGAATTCAATTCTATTCAGTTTCAATTCGAATTCATTTCTATTCAATTTCAATTCGAATTCACTTGTATTCAATTTCAATTTGAATTCATTTCTATTCAATTTAATTCGAATTTCAATTCTTTTCAAAATTTCAGATTTTGAAATCACTTTCGATATTCGTTATAAAATGAATAAAATCGATATAAATATCGTTCACATCAAAATGGCGTAAATCTAATCAACACGGCTTCATATATTCATATTTTCAAATATTCTATTTCGAATATTTCTATTTCAAATATTTCTATTCAAATATTTCTATTTCAAATATTTCTACTTCTAAACTGGAATGAGGCCTAATCAATTACCATATAATGTTAATTATATGGGTTTTCTACAACACATGTATACAATAACAGCGATGAATAATCAACCATCATCCAAAGTGCATTCTACACTGTATAAGCATCAAACATAAATATTCAACGCTTATAACAGTCTGTCAATCAATCGATCGACATACAACTAAACAATCGGGATTAGTGTACGTCAAATATCATCCCAATACCCGTGTGGGGTTTCAAACAATCAAACACAGATTTTATTTGTGCAGTTGGGCGATGTGTAAAATTTATCGTCCCAATCAATATCAGTCAAATGTGTGTATATAAACAAATCGTCCAATTTGTTTATAAATATTTATTTTATATACACGTTAAAAATTATATTTTTAACTATAAAATATTTTCCACTGTAAAATATTTCATTTCATTTCACATCACATCACACAATCAACTACACATCAAAATCAAACAAACAAGCATACAAGCCGTCCACTGTTTGTGGACGACACGCGTGTCGGGTGCTACTAAACACCGTCTGCATCCTAGTATACATTTATAACTAGAAAAATTAAATTGAAAGGTGAGAAGTTCTCACAGATAAGCTAAACCAAACGCCTCGACTCTTCTTATGTAGAAGATCTCCGTCGTCCTTGCCTCTTGTCACTTTCGTTGCCCGTAGCCACTACATATATAAAAATTGAATTTTTACTATGCTATTCAATATATAAAATTCGAATTTTTAATATGCTATTCAATATATAAAAATCGAATTTTTACTATGCTATTCAATATATTAAAATCGAATTTTTACTTCGCTATTCAATATATAAAAATCGAATTTTTACTTCGCTATTCAATATATAAAAATCGAATTTTTACTTCGCTATTCAATATATAAAATCGAATTTTTACTTCGCTATTCAATATATAAAAATCGAATTTTTACTTCGCTATTCAATATATAAAAAACGAATTTTTTACTTCGCTATTCAATAAATAAAAATCGAATTTTTACTTCGCTATTCAATACATAAAAATCGAATTTTTACTTCGCTATTCAATACATAAAAATCGAATTTTTACTTCGCTATTCAATATATAAAAATCGAATTTTTACTTCGCTATCCAATATATAAAAATCGAATTTTCACTTCGCTATTCAATATATAAAAATCGAATTTTTACTTCGCTATTCAATATACAAATATCCTATTTTTATCCTCTACATCATATGAAAAATATATTTTTATAATATAAAAATATCGCCTTTATTTTCAAAGCTAATCATATATGAAAAAAAATCATTTTTTATAACTAAGTAAATAAATAAAATTATAAAAACATACCTTTAAAATCGTTGGTGAATGGGGGATCGGAGGCGAAGGAGGTGGTCTCGGTGGCGCGGCAGTCTTCCTCGGAGGGAGGAGAGAGAAACGAGGTGGGGGGTCGCGCAGCAGCAGGAGGGGGGTGTATCGCGCGGCGCGGCGGAAGAGGCAAGTGGGGAGTGTGTCGCGCAGGCGGAAGAGGCAGGGGGGTTAGCGCGGCGGCAGCGCCGCCTGGGTGGGGTGTCGCGATCGGGTTTAGGTTTTTTTTTCTGTTTGAACGAAGAATAATGGAGTGGAGAGAGAAATGAGAGTATATAGTTTATAATATATATATATTTTTATTTAATTAATTTAATTCCAAAAAGGTACTTTTATTTTCGACCTCGAAACGAGACCCACCGCCTGTCGTCCAAAGCTAATTACCCCCATTCCGAACACAATGGGATATGTATCGTAAGCCGATTCGACTGTTTCGATCAGTTTTCGTCAAAATCAACATATAACTCTATATATTGAATTTGAACGCGCATTTAAATTTACCGGGGTCACATACGAACTCTAAAAATTCTAGAAAAATATTTTCTAGCTTCGTATTGACGATACGGTCCTAACAAAACTAGTTTCATCGAATTCTGAGACCGTTGGAAAAATGGCCATTTTCCAGTCGATTAAAATCAACTGAAACTGGTCAAGCGCATTTTCCTTTGCCACGTTCACATATTGATTCGAAAAATTATGAAATTTGAAACCTAACAATAATTTGACATCGCGGATCCAACAAAAGTGGTTTCGTCGAAATCCGATGTCGTTTGCAAAATTCCCATTTTTAAGGGCCTGAATTCCATAGCGACTATTCAGAAGTTTCAACTGGGCATATCTTTTGATTCCCGTTATGAAATTTTGATTTCCTGGATTCGTTGGAAAGATATTCTCAATTAGATTCCATTATTTTATGTTTCACTAAAATCCGGTTTATTTTGAATCCTATACATTCATTTGAAGTTTGAAATCGAATTATCGAACTACCGCGCCATTTTCAATTCCTTTTATAATTTAAAATAAATATTTATATACTAACGACGACGAATATAAATATATACGTTCTAATCTATTAAAAATAAATTTATCGTCGATATTATTTAAAATAATTCATTTTAAATAATCAAAATTCGCTAAAATTGCCAAAATAAAATTTTTAAACTGGCCCCGATTTCCGGGTTATTACAATACACTTGATAGAGTGTCTCGAACGGAGAGGAGCTTGCCCCTTGCCTCGACTCATGATGGAATCCAATTCCCAATACGTGTGTTTCGGTTTTATTTGTAGAGCCTAGTATGGCGACATAGTGGGATGGGGCGCTTATGCCGTCTATGATTTATATTTATGATTGAAATTGTTTTGACACTATACACTTATAATAGTATCAAATAATGTGTTTTAAACGTATCAAGCATGCTTTGGCTGTTATAAGGTAAAAACCCTATCCTCCGGCTTGCGTTGCATTATGTGATGGGACCTGGGTCTTATAACAGCTTCATTTTTCTTTATTTAGCATTGCGCTGTTTGTTTTATGCACTGGTATTCTTGGGAGGAAACCCGTTCCGTGTTATACGGCGTGGTCCCTTGATTTACCTAACTTTAAAAATAAAGATTAATAACTGTTTTAGTTCTCACACCAGTCCCATGGCTGACCGGGAGTTTATTGTTTTAACCTAAACTCTGGGTGCCCCTATTTTCGACATGGGCAGCTAATAGTTTTGGTTTTGCAGATTTATATTCACAGGATCCTGATTTACAGTTGGAACGGTGCTCGGAAAGCTCTGTATCCGTGCATTACTTCCAGTTGTGCTTTTGTATTATTTTCCGCTGCGACGTATTTAAATGTAATTTAAATCTCTGATATTATTTGAATGTATTTTATTCATTTATGCTCCGTAATTCTTGTATCTTATGGAATTGTTGTAATAACAATGAAATGTTCTTCCGTTTGTGTTCTATTTTTTCCTGTTCTCAAAGTATCCGCTCTTTCCTTCACGGGGAAGTTACGGGTTCTTACATTTATTTTGATTTCTAGTTGAAATATATACTAGGATGCATACGGTGCTTAGTGGCACCCGATACCCGTTGTCCACTGACCATGGATGACTTGTTTGTTTGATTGCTATGTTGTGAAATTTGATTGTGTGATGTAGAATGAAATAAAATATTTTATAGTGGAAAATATTTTATAGTTAAAAATATGATTTTTAACGTGTATATAAAATAAATATTTATAAACAAATCGAACGATTTGTTTACGTACACCCATTTGACTGATATTGATTGGGGCGATAAATTTTATACATCGCCAACTGCACAAATAAAAATCCGTGTTTGTTGATTTGAAACCCCACACGAGTATTGGGATGATATTTGACGTACACTAATCCCGATTGTTTAGTTGTATGTCAATCGATGGGTTGACAGACTGTGTAAGCTTTAATTATTTATATTTAATGCTTATGCAGTTGTGTGGTGCACTCTGGATGATGGTAGATGATTTATCGTTGCTATTATATACTTGTGTTGTAGGGAACCCATATAATTAACATTATATGGTAATTGATTGGGCCTCATTCCAATTTGGAAAATAAGGAATATTATAAAAGTAAATTCATGTGTTGAATAGAAAGTAAATTCATGTGTTGAATAGAAAGAAAATATTCATGTGTTGAATAGAAGAAAACATTCATGTGTTGAAAAGAATAAATATTCATGTGTTGAATAAAATAAATATTCATGTGTTGAATAGAAGAAAACATTCATGTGTTGAAAAGAATAAATATTCATGTGTTGAATAAATAAATATTCATGTGTTGAAAAGAATAAATATTCATTTGTTGAATAAAATAAATATTCATGTGTTGAATAGAAGAAAACATTCATGAGTTGAATAAAAGCCGTGTTGATTAGATTGACGCCATTTTGACGTGAACGATATTTATATCGATTTTATTCATTTTTATAATGAATATAAAAAAGGAAGTGATTTTAAAATTAACATTTTGAAAATATTATCATTTATAGATTAATGATATGGAATATTCAATTTTGATTAGAAATTGAATATGAAGTTGAAATCGTTTTGAAAACGAATTTAAAATGATTTATAAAATACGTTTTGAAAGGAAATCGACGAAATATAATATATATATATATATATATATATATTATGTAATGGCCTGAATAGAACGCGCCGCGACAGTTCGCGAATTTCGACCATTGACTTCGAATGGATATTACGGGAGATCCGACCGTCAGATTCTCCTAAAACCAGAACCGTTGGATTCGTATCGAAACGAGCTTTCTAACGAATGTTAGTGATGTGAAATCTAACGATTGGAATTGGAATTATGTCCAAATCAAATTTGGAAAAGGTTGTTGTAAGTGCTGTTCGATGGCCGTTAATGGAAATCGACTGTACGAGATTTGATAAAATTATTAAAAATATCAATAATTTGTGTAAAATCAAAAGAAATGATTTGTGAAGAATTGGGATGAAAAATTCCAAATTTGAAGAGGTAAAAATAGATTTTTATCGAAATGAACTGGTTTTGAACTAGAATTAACATCCATTTATTTTTAAAATAAATAAATTGGATTTGAAATGGTTTTAAAAGTAACCAGAATTTCCAATAATTGAATTGGAATGGATTTGAATCGAATTTGTCTTTGGAATATTTCGATGTTGGATTTTGTGATGAT
This sequence comes from Allium sativum, assembly GCA_030737875.1. Taxonomy (NCBI): domain Eukaryota; kingdom Viridiplantae; phylum Streptophyta; class Magnoliopsida; order Asparagales; family Amaryllidaceae; genus Allium; species Allium sativum. The sequence goes on from CM060918.1 coordinate 899,890,083, forward strand.
ACAGTTATTGCTATGGGAATTTGAAAGATATATTAATATCGTTATTTCCAATACGATATTTGTTGGTCGTAGAATTTGATATTGAATATAAGGCAATATATTTTCTATTCAGAGCCTTGTATTTAATATCAAATATGACTTGGGTTTGCCGTGAAAGTTGTCTTACTTAACACTGTTCTTAAATCCAGTAGAGAAAAAGATTATAAATCTTTTTATTTAGATTTAATGAAGTATACCAATTAAATGGTATTTAATTTGAACTGAATAGAATATGATTTTGGGTCTATCGTGAACCGTGATTTAGATGACATTGGTTATTTAACCCAGTTAAATACAGGATATTGATTTTTGGGAAGATTAAAACTAAGTGGAGTTTTAATTAATCTTTAATTAGATTGAAGTGATCGAGAAGGGAATATCACCAGTTTTGCTCCAGGCGATAGTCAAATCTTTAATTAGATTTGAACGTGAAATGGTAATTAAATTTACCGATAACACTGTGGTGTTAGATATGAAGTATGACCAGTTTTACTTCATGGGATGAATAGGTTGGGATTGAGAAATAAAATAAATGATTACTGCGGTGTGGTTCGCTAATCCCGACTAATTTGAATTGATGTTCAAAGGAAGATTAAAGAATAAATTTAAAGAATTTATCTTTGATAAAATTAATGGGAACCTTTCCCAAAGTATAAGAATATTTTAATAAAAGAATATCCTTAATTGGATTGAGGCGTATGTTGTGCTTTTGTAACATTTGTTTATTATATACGCGAGTTATTCAGAAAGACCGGGTTTATCCCATTTTGAATAACTGATTCGATGTGGTGTCGAGGATTAAGACGGTGGTTAAAGACCGGAGGTCTTCACATCGTTTGGGTGATTACTGATGATCTTGATTGGGCTGTACACCCAAGAGGAGGGAATCAGTTGGTGATCGTCCAGACGTACTTGGAGATCGATGGATATGTGTGACGACCCGAAATCCCGTTCAGACGGAAACAAGGGTTATCTTTGGAATATAACACAAAAACGTATAAAAGCAGAACAGAATTAAATAAATACACCAGATAATGAACAATAGAATATACTGGATAAAAGTAATCATCAAAGTTACACAGTATACAGGATCTTACTTAGTACAAATACAGTTCAGCTATACATAAATGTCAACAGCGGAAATAAACAAAATATGTACAATAGGAGCTGAACAGCATAAAAGAGATAAATGATAGAATCCATCTTCAGCTCCAGCTATCCAGAAAGAACCAGCTAAACCTGAATACAAGGCTGCCCGTGTAGAAAAAAGGGGCACTCGAGTTTGAGAGTGAAACAAACTACGAGTCAGTCATGGGACTGGTATGAGAAATCCATTCAACACATATGTAATATGGCTAATCACAGGACCACGCCACTATCGTGGAACGGGTTTATTCCATTGGATTGCCAGTGCTTTCAAACAAATATTTCTTTTAAACTTCGCTATGCTTTTTATAAAAAATGAAGCCGTTATAAGACTCAGTTCCCATCACACAATGCAACGCAAACCGGAGGATAGAGTTTTACCTTATAATGGCCAAAATATGATTGATACGAATAAAACAAAAGCATTTGATATTATGACTAGTGTTTATATGTTTCAAAACAATTTCAATCATAACTATCAATCATAGACGACATGGGTACCATATATCATGTCGCCATATATATATACAATCAAAACCGCACGATGTCGTATTTGGAAATTGGATTTCCGTCATGAACCAAGGCAAAAGATAGTCCTTACCGAATTCGTGACTCTCTAGCCCGAGCCACAGGATCAGAACGCATCAACCCTTTAGATCGTCAGGGCCGGTCCACCGATGTGGATTATTATGCCTGAACAATACGTTTCCCCGCCCTTTGGGGCGTAAACGAGCCAACGAATGACTCCATCGGACCCGGATCGTCCGATCAAACCGAGGCGCCTCGCAACAGCAACAACCACATAGGTGAAAAGTATATAAATGTCAGGGCTGGTAGGTCACTGACACCACCCTAGCTAGAAAGAAACGCATGCCCTCCCTGAGGTCCTTCTCCCGTTTTAGGTTCATACCGGGGTGTGAGGCTCGCGAATTCACGTTATACACAAAGCTACGCCACACAGGCGGTGCTTTGATCATCACCACAAGACTTTGCTTTTCAATAGAAGCCCTGATCATTGCGTCTTAGCATGCCACACAGGCAATTCATGCGATGCGACTACTATCCATCGATATACAACCTCTGAGCTCGTGCGTCACAGAGAAGGGCGTTAAGCAAAAGAATAAATTCTCCGCCGCCAAACAGATGTATATTTAATAGAAATCAATCCACACAGAATAAAATCCAATGTCAGACACACAGCCCTTTACAAGTCCGTTCTGGGTCTGAACGAAACCGGAGGCACTAAATACCTCGCAAACCCTTCGATTTTCACGTACGGCTGGACGATCACCACTCATTATCCATATTTCGGGATGCCTCCCAATCAGGACCTCGGTTACCATCCAAACGAGGGGAAGATCTCCGGTCTTCGACCATCGTCTTCATCTTTGACTTTCAATCGTCGGTCAATTATTTGAAATGAGAATTAACTCGGCCTTCTCAAATAATTCACGTATATTTAGAATTTCAAATCAATTTACTTCAATGGTTAAATTATTTGACAACGCCAATCTTGTTCTTTAATGTAATTTTCACACCAAACACATTCAACCATCAAAAGCCACATAAATCGAGCAAATTCAGTTTATTTCCATTCCATATCGCTTATGATATTTTATAACTATTTATCGCTATTTTTATTTATTTTAAAATAGCTAATTTATTCAAAACGACGCTTCGGGCCATAAAGCGGCTGTGGCGCTGTTTTTCTTCAGATTTGATTTACACATATCTGAAAATCTAACCGTTGGATCTTCACAAAATTTACATCATTAGAAAGGTCTTTTCAAAACGAATCCAACGGTTCCAGTTTCGGGAAAATCCGACGGTCGGATCTCCCGGTACAATCGTTTGAATTTTCGATTTCAAAATACGAACTACAGCGTCATTATTCGATTAAATATATAATTATATATATATATATATATATAAATATAATCGCTTCTAGCGCTGTTTTTCATCAGATTTGAATTAAACATTCCAGACAATCCAACCGTTGGATTTTTGCAAGGTTGGTGCCGTTGGGAAGATATTTCCAAGGCGAACCCGACGGTTGAGATTTCGGGAAAATCCAATGGTCGGATTTCCCACACTAGTTGTTTGAAATCACGGTTTCAAAATGCGAACTGCACGGCCACGTTTCGTTTTAATTTTATTTATATTTATATAATTATATAAATATAGTTCATTCAATAATTTCAATATCGTTTTCACTTCAAATATTTCACTAACGCCTTAAAATTTTGGAAAATTTCGCCATAACCTCCCCTGCACCGGGAGCATCGGGAAATCGCAAATAGCTTTCCCGGTCCTTCTAATCTCAAAAAGAAAAAGAAAAAGCCAAGCGGCTAGCCAACAGGCTCATAAAATCATCACCCAAACAAAACAGTAAATGTGTACCTATTTGTCGGGCATAAAATTTTATTCCTCTTCTCTAGCCCCTTTGCTATAACCTGTTCAATGAATATGCATGTACATATATATACAGTTCTTATCATTTATCATTTTCTATTCAACTTCATATTTGATTTCTATTTGGTTTAAAAACACCATTCATTCTAATGTTACATACATAGGTGCAAATCATTTCATTAGCTAATTAATGAATATTTCAACTCATATATGTTTATTTTGAACAAGTGGCTATTTTTAACACTTCACATTTCAACGATTCATGCATACAATAAAAATTACATTTTTATTGTAAAACAATTCATTTCAAAACACTATTTTTTCTATATAGTTCATATAGGTGACAAAAATAGGATTTTTATCATAAAACAATTTCTTTTAAAACGAGATTATTTTACACAGTTCATATAGTCGATAAAAGGTGATTTTTTATTATCAAACAATTTATTTCAAAATATGAATACCATTCAACACATGAATTTCAAATCAACGAATGAATATCAATTCAACACATGAAGGTTTTCTATAGTTTCTATATATAGATAAAATGTGATTTTTTATATTTAAAACGCGAATACCATTCAACACATGAATTTTTAATCAACGAATGAATATCAATTCAACACATGAAGGTTTTCTATAGTTTCTATATATAGATAGAAATGTGATTTTTATATTTAAAACGTGAATACCATTCAACACATGAATTTCTAATCAACGAATGAATATCAATTCAACACATGAAGGTTTTCTATAGTTTCTATATATAGATAAAATGTGATTTTTATATTTAAAACGCGAATACCATTCAACACATGAATTTCTAATCAACGAATGAATATCAATTCAACACATGAAGGTTTTCTATTCAATGAATAAATATAGTTTAAGCAAATGAAAATAATTCAAACACACGAATATTATTCAAAATTTCGGCAGCATAACGGCAGGGTAGTTAAAACCGGGACTGTCCCTAGTACGGCTCCTCGCTCTACCTTAAAACCTCGCGGTTTTTGACAATGGGGATCATGCATCTAGTTCGCACGCAGGCGGCATGTATATATTTATTTCATTTCCACAAACTAATCCTATATGGTTTCAACCAAATATTTTTCAACCACAAACGGGTATTTTTCAACCTCAATCAATCAATATCAACCACAAACAATCCCAAACAATCATTCGCTATCAATCAATTTTCACACCAATCACAATCAATAAATATCGTCCATGGTTTGTGGACGAGGGGCGTATATATATATATATATATATATATATATATATATATATATATTTATATATAGCAATTCACTTTTATTTCAACACATATATATATAGCTAGGAAAAAGAAATTGAAGAGTGAGAAATTCTCACCAATAGCTATCCAATACTACGACTCTTCCTTTATAGAAATCTTCGCCAATCTCGCCTTTTTGTCGCTTTCGCCCGTAGCCACTACATATATAAAAAAAAATCGAATTTTTACTGCGCTATTCAATATATAAAAATCCATATTTTTATTATGCTATTCAATATATAAAAATCGAATTTTTACTTCGATGTTCAATATATAAAAATCCATATTTTTATTATGCTATTCAATATATAAAAATCGAATTTTTACTTCGATGTTCAATATATAAAAATCGAATCTTTTTAAATATAAAGATTTCGCCTTTTCAAATTTAAAGATTTAATCTTTTTAAATTTAAAGATTTCGCCTTTTTAAATTTAAAGATTTCGCCTTTTCAAATTTAAAGATTTCGCCTTTTCTAATTTAAAGATTTAATCTTTTCTATTTTAAAATCTAATCTTTACTTTGCTAAAAATCCGACTTTTACTTTGCTAAGTTCATAACTTGATCGCCACTCATATAATTAAAAATCATATTTTTAACACAATAGTATATATGAATCAATATCATACCTTTTATAACTGCTATCTTCTTTTTAGAAAAACGATGCTATTTTTCTATTTTTTTAAAACAAAGTATTCCATATAAAAATTACATTTTGTAACCAATGCTCTTATATTAAAAATCGACTTTTTTCTTTCTTATAAATTCTAATATATATATATTTACTAAATGAACTGAAATCGAATTTAAGGTATTGTTTTAATATATATAAATAAAAAAACAAAGTAAAATGAATATAAAACTTACAGTAAATAGGGAGGAGCTTGGACGTCGGAGTGGTTGCGCTATAGGGGGGTCGGAGCTGGAGTGCCTCCTTCAGGCGGCGGCGGTCCCTCAGAAGCGGCGGGGCAGCGAGGTTGGGGCGTGGGTGTGCCAGCGACGGCGGCGCTGGGTCTGGGAGGGGCGATGGCTGTCGGGCGCGGGGTTCAACTAGAGAAGGGGAGAGAGAAGATCGAAGAGAGGGAAGGGGGGAAGGCCTGGGCGGAGGCGCCATCGTCGATTGTTTTAGGGTTTTTTTTTTGTTTGACTGTCGGTTGACCAAGAAGGAAAGGGGAGGGAGAGAATATAGGGGGATTTAATTATTTATTTTATTTAATTTCTATTAAAAGTTGACTTTTTATTCGAAGTCGAAATGGGACCCACCGACTGTCGTCCCTAGCGTTCTACCCCCATTTCGAACATAATGGGATATGTATCGTAAGCTGATTCGAACGTTTTGATCAGTTTCCGTTGAATTTACATTTAAATCACTATATTGAATTTTAAACGTACATTTCAAATTACCGGGGTCACATACTAACTAGAAAAATTCCAGAAAAATATTTTCTAGCTTCGTATTGACGATACGGTCCTATCAAAACTAGTTTCGTCGAATTCTGAGACCGTTCGAGAAATGGCCAATTTCCCGTCGATTAAAATCAACTATAACCGGTCAAATGCGTTTTCCTTTACCACGCTCACATATTGATTCGAAAAATTATGAAATTTGAAACCTAGCAATAATTTGACATCACGGATCCAACAAAAGTGGTTTCGTCAAAATCCGAGGTCGTTTGCAAAATGTCCATTTTTAAGGGCCTGAATTCCATACCGACTATTCAGAATTTTCAACTGGACATATCTTTTGATTCCCGCTATCAAATTTCGATTTTTCTGATTCGTTAGAAAGGTATTCACCAACAGATTTAAATATTTTTGGTTTCACTAAAATTCGTTTTGTTTTGCACCCGGTACAGTCCGACAAATTTTGAATTCGATTTTTGAAACTACAGCGCCCTTTCAGGCCTTATTTATAATTATAATTAATTATATTCGTTTTCAATAGTCGATTCAAACTCAGTTTTCATCGCCATTATTTAAAATATTTATTTAAAATATTTAAAATCCATTATTTTAGCCAATTTAAAAATTTTAAATTGGTTCAGATTTTCTGGTTCGTTACAATCTCCCCCACTTTAAACTTTTCGTCCCCGAAAAGGAACAAAGTCGAAAGTGGTTTGATAAATCTACAATCCCACAACACAACAACCAATCCAATTGTTTTTAACCTTCAAAAATATACTAATCAAATCCCATACCCTTTAAAAATCATTCAGACTATATAATTAAAAGTGCACATTTATGAAAAGAAGATAACAATAGAGTACAGAATTGAATGGTAGTGCAAAGTAGGGTAAATGTACCTTGCACCGGAGTCAATCAGAGATATCTACTCGGCATCTAGGATAAGCTTTCTGAATGCTCTCCTCAATTTCCCAAGTACAATCTCGCGGATCTCCACTCCGTTGCACTTTGACTAAGCGAACCTTCTTGTTCCTCAGCTCTTTGGTTTCTTTGCCTATTATCTTTAGCGGCTCTCTTCTCACAGCTAATTCTGGGGTTATTTCAATGTCATGTTGAGCTGCTTCTTCCACGATCAAGTCTGGATCATGAACGTGCTTTCGAAGTTGAGATATGTGAAATACATCATGAATTTCAGGCAACCAATTAGGCAGTTTGACCCTATAAGCGAGAGTTCCAATCCGTTCCAGAATAGGAAACGGACCAATAAATTTGGGTGCCAACTTTCCAGTTTTTCCGAACCGGATAACTCCTCTCATCGACGATACCTTCAAATATACGTAGTCGCCAACTTCAAAGGATATATCTCTTCTTCTTCTATCGGCGTAGCTCTTTTGTCAGCTTTGAGCAGCGAGTAATCGCTTCTTAATAAAATCGACTTTGTCGGCAGCTTCTCGAATCATATCCGGACCCAACACAAGTCTATTTCCTGGCTCGACCCATCAAGCAGGAGATCGGCACGGTCTACCGTACAATGCTTCGAATGGAGACATTGTCAGACTCGCCTGGTAGCTGTTGTTATAAGAGAATTCAGCCAAATGCAGATGGTCTTCCCATGATCCACCGAAATCTAGAACACAAGCCCGCAATAGATCTTCTAAAATACGATTCACCCTCTCAGTCTGACCGTCTGTCTGAGGATGATAAGCGGTGCTCAAGTTTAACTTCGTTCCCAGCTCGACTTGAAATGCTTCCCAGAATTTGCTAGTGAATATTGTATCTCTATTACTTACTATACTGAGCGGCACTCCATGTAGTCTAACTATTTCCCTGAAGTATATCTGTGCCAGACTCTGAGCAGTTCTGTTTGATCTGACATGTATGAAATGGGCGGTCTTCGTGAAGCGATCTACGATCACCCAAATATTGTCATTCCCTTTTCTTGTTCTGGGCAAACCATCAATGAAATCCATAGAAATATGTTCCCACTTCCAACCAGGAACTTCTAGCGGTTGTAACAATCCAGCCAATCTCTGTTGGTCGCTCTTGACTAGCTGGCAAGTAGGGCATCGGCTGACATATAAAGAAATGTCCCTTTTCATCGACTTCCACCAGAAAGTGCGTTTGATGTCATTATACATTTTGCTTACTCCCGGATGGATACTGAGTTTTGACTTGTGGCATTCATCCAGTACTTCCTTTCGAAGCTCAGGAATGTTAGGGACACAGATTCGACCTTTGAGCCTTAGAATTCCATCATTATCCACTTGAAAACTCGAGGGCTCGCCTTGTTGAATTATCCCTCTGATCTTCTGAATGAAGTGATCATCCTCCTAAAGAGCAGATATTTTATCTAGCAATGAAGTCGTGATAATAAAACTGGCGATCATTTCATTCTTTCGGCTTAACGCATCGGCCACGACATTGGCTTTCCCTGGAGTATATATAATTTCAAAGTCATATGCTGCAAGAAACTCCAGCCAACGTTGCTGCCTCAAGTTCAAGTCCTTCTGAGTGAACAGATACTTTAACGATTGGTGATCTGTAAACAGTTCAAATCTCTCGCCCAGAAGATAGTGTCTCCAGATTTTCAAAGAGAATATGATAGCTAATAACTCAAGATCATGAGTTACATAGTTTTTCTCGTGCGGCTTTAGTTGACGGCTAGCATAAGCAATCACTTGACCCCTTTGCATTAACACTGCGCCAAGGCCTTCTCTAGAAGCATCAGTCCAGACTTTCAAATCTTGGTTGCCATCGATGATGGTTAACACTGGAGCTGTTGTAAGTCTTAACTTTAGCTCTTCAAAAGCCTCCTCACTTTCTGGAGTCCATTTGAACTTAGAGTGCTTCTTAGTAAGCTTTGTTAAATGGTCGGATATCTTCGAAAAGTTTTTAACGAACTTTCGGTAATAGCTAGCCAATCTGAGAAAACTGCGGACTTCAGTGGGGATACTAGGCTGTTTCCAATTCTGAATAGCTGTGATTTTGCTTGGATTCACAGCAATTCCTTCTTTCGATACAACATGGCCTAGAAATTTCACTTCATCCTGCCAGAATATACATTTGGAAAACTTTGCTTTCAATACATTTCTCCTGAGGATTTCTAACACTTGTTCCAAATGTTTTTCATGTTCGGCTTTTGATTTAGAGAAGATTAGAATATCGTCAATGAAAACCAGAACAAATTTATTCAAAACTCCTCTGAACACTCTATTCATCAGATCGACGAAGTAAGCTGGAGCGTTACATAAGCCGAACGGCATTACTAACCACTCATAGAATAAGTCGGGACCTCTGAATGCTGTCATTGGAACACACTCTTCGGCAATTCGAAGTTGATGGAAGCCTGTAGCTAGGTCCATCCTTGAGAATACTTGTGCGCCATTTAATCGATCCAACAACTCATCAATCCGGGGCAATGGATATTTGTTCTTTATTGTCTGCTTGTTTAGATCACGATAATCCACACATAGACATAGAGTACCGTCAGATTTTGGGACAAACACCACTGCTGCACCCCAATCAGAGAAACTAGGCCTGATCAGACCTTTCCATACTAGCTGTCGTGTTTGATTGTCTAATTCCTCTTTCTCTTTCAAGGATATTCTTCGGATAGCGTGAACTACCGGCCTTGCATTGGGAATCAAAGCAATCTTGAAATCTATTTCTCTCTGCGGAGGCAAACGGACAACTTCCTCGAACACATCCGCATAATTTTTGACGACAGGAATATCTTTCACTGGGTCGGGAATATTCTCTGTGATTTCAGGGACATCTTCTATTTTAGCTGGAGAAACATTCAAAGCTGCCCAGAAGTCTTTTCTATCAGTATTCTGACCTTCACAGGGAATGGTTATATAATCACCTGATTTAATCTTGGCCTTTACGACTCTGTCGGCACATTTAACTTCAGCTTCAAATTTGGTCAACCAGTCTAACCCTAAGATAAGATCAAACTCTTTAAAACTCATGACGACTGCGATGGTAGGAAATCGATAACGAGAAAAAGAAATCGGTACTCTACAAACCCAACTGAGATCGATGGAACCCCCAACCGGATTCTGGACAGTCATTGGTTCTTTGAGCTTCTTCAAATTCAAATCCAGTTTCTTAGCTGCATCTTTCGAAATGAAGCTTCGTGACGCGCCTGTGTCAAACAGTACTTTGACTGGAATGTTTTTGACAGTAAGCGTTCCTTCTAAGACATCAGCCCTTTCTTGACTTGTTGAGGGATCAGAAGTTTCTGCTACTTCATTCACTTGAACTACTTTAGGCTTCTTTAAGAGCGAGCAATCCTTTGCGAGATGACCAGTCTGCCTGCATTTACTGCAACCTCTTTTCTCTTGGAAATTCTTCTCTGATTTAGATCCACTCTTGATTCGTTTCTTTAGAGATCTGCAACTTATCGAGAGATGTCCTTGCTTATTGCAGTTAGAGCATACAGTTGCCGTTACTGGTTTCTTCTCAGCTTTGGCCCTTTTCCTCTTGGCACTGGGCTTCTTACTGACCTCAGACGTTGTACTGGCCTCAGGACGATCAGTTTCAGACTCAAATTTATTACTAGAGATGACTTCCTCCTCGTCGCGCAACATGCCTTTCTTATGGAGATCTTCATACTGATAAGCCATATAAATCATTTCTGAAAAAGGGAGCTTCACATGCCCCAATACTTTATTCTGGTATTTCCTTTGAAGCCCATTGATAAATCTCAAATTCTTCCTCTTCAGATTTTGAATTAGATGAGGAGCAAAGTGAGAAAGTTCATTGAATTTCTTATGATATTCGGGGATGGTCATGTCTCCTTGTATCAGATAAGAAAATTCATCGTATAATCGCTCAGTTGCTTCGGAAGGAGTAAATCTTTCCAAGAAGATCACTTTGAATCTGTCCCAGGTGATATCACCTTCTGGATTATTCTCAATAACTGAATCCCACCAAAACAAAGCTTCATCTTTGAGTGCCCAGGAGGCCAGTAATCTTTTCTGGTCATCCCTCAACTTTAATGCTTCGAAGATTTTCTCAGCCGAACGAATCCAAGCTTGTGTCTTCATAATAGATTCTTCACCAGAGAACGGTATTCCACCCATATTTCGATATTTGATTAATAAGGCCTCAATATCCGGTTCTGCATTCCTTCTGCTTCTGACACTCATTTTTCTAGTACTTCTGCAAATGGCAGATTAAGTGTCATGTCACAGAAAAGGTAATTTAAAATATAGAAACATATACTTCAAATGTAAATGTGTCTATCGAGGTTTAATTTCATTCTGCTTTACTCATACTAGGATATTGCTGATCCTATCTGTATAGAGTTACCCGTCCTAGAACACTACTGGTTCTATTTCTGACGAGTTCGTTCAAATGTTATATTCCAGAACTAAGCTTAACCAAAGCTCTGATACCACGATGTGACGGCCCGAAATCCCGTTCAGACGGAAACAAGGGTTATCTTTGGAATATAACACAAAAACATATAAAAGCAGAACAGAATTAAATAAATACACCAGATAATGAACAATAGAATATACTGGATAAAAGTAATCATCAAAGTTACACAGTATACAGGATCTTACTTAGTACAAATACAGTTCAGCTATACATAAATGTCTACAGCGGAAATAAACAAAATATGTACAATAGGAGCTGAACAACATAAAAGAGATAAATGATAGAATCCATCTTCAACTCCAGCTATCCAGAAAGAACCAGCTAAACCTGAATACAAGGCTGCCCGTGTAGAAAAAAGGGGCACCCGAGTTTGAGAGTGAAACAAACTACGAGTCAGTCATGGGACTGGTATGAGAAATCCATTCAACACATATGTAATATGGCTAATCACAGGACCACGCCACTTTCGTGGAACGGGTTTACTCCATTGGATTGCCAGTGCTTTCAAACAAATATTTCTTTTAAACTTCGCTATGCTTTTTATAAAAAATGAAGCCGTTATAAGACTCAGTTCCCATCACACAATGCAACGCAAAACGGAGGATAGAGTTTTACCTTATAATGGACAAAATATGATTGATACGAATAAAACAAAAGCATTTGATATTATGACTAGTGTTTATATGTTTCAAAACAATTTCAATCATAACTATCAATCATAGACGGCATGGGTACCATATATCATGTCGCCATATATATATATACAATCAAAACCGCACGATGTCGTATTTGGAAATTGGACTTCCGTCATGAACCAAGGCAAAAGATAGTCCTTACCGAATTCGTGACTCTCTAGCTCGAGCCACAGGATCAGAACGCATCAACCCTTTAGATCGTCAGGGCCGGTCCACCGATGTGGATTATTATGCCTGAACAATACGTTTCCCCGCCCTTTGGGGCGTAAACGAGCCAACGAATGACTCCATCGGACCCGGATCGTCCGATCAAACCGAGGCGCCTCGCAACAGCAACAACCACATAGGTGAAAAGTATATAAATGTCAGGGCTGGTAGGTCACTGACACCACCCTAACTAGAAAGAAACGCATGCCCTCCCTGAGGTCCTTCTCCCGTTTTAGGTTCATACCGGGGTGTGAGGCTCGCGAATTCACGTTATACACAAAGCTACGCCACACAGGCGGTGCTTTGATCATCACCATAAGACTTTGCTTTTCAACAGAAGCCCTGATCATTGCGTCTTAGCATGCCACACAGGCAATTCATGCCATGCGACTAATGTCCATCGATATACAACCTCTGAGCTCGTGCGTCACAGAGAAGGGCGTTAAGCAAAAGAATAAATTCTCCGCTGCCAAACAGATGTATATTTAATAGAAATCAATCCACACAGAATAAAATCCAATGTCAGACACACAGTCCCTTTACAAGTCCGTTCTGGGTCTGAACGAAACCGGAGGCACTAAATACCTCGCAAACCCTTCGATTTTCACGTACGGCTGGACGATCACCACTCATTATCCATATTTCGGGATGCCTCCCAATCAGAACCTCGGTTACCATCCAATCGAGGTGAAGATCTCCGGTCTTCGACCATCGTCTTCATCTTCGACTTTCAATCGTCGGTCAATTATTTGAAATGAGAATTAACTCGGCCTTCTCAAATAATTCGCGTATATTTAGAATTTTAAATCAATTTACTTCAATGGTTAAATTATTTGACAACGCCAATCTTGTTCTTTAATGTAATTTTCACACCAAACACATTCAACCATCAAAAGCCACATAAATCGAGCAAATTCAGTTTATTTCCATTCCATATCGCTTATGATATTTTATAACTATTTATCGCTATTTTTATTTATTTTAAAATAGCTAATTTATTCAAAACGACGCTTCGGGCCATAAAGCGGCCATGGCGCTGTTTTTCTTAAGATTTGATTTACACATATCTGAAAATCTAACCGTTGGATCTTCACAAAATTTACATCATTAGAAAGGTCTTTTCAAAACGAATCCAACGGTTCCAGTTTCGGGAAAATCCGACGGTCGGATCTCCCGGTACAATCGTTTGAATTTTCGATTTCAAAATACGAACTGCAGCGTTGTTATTCGATTAAATATATAATTATATTCATATATATATAAATATAATCACTTCTTGCGCTGTTTTTCATCAGATTTGAATTAAACATTCCAGACAATCAAACCGTTGGATTTTTGCAAGGTTGGTGCCGTTGGGAAGATATTTCCAAGGCGAACCCGACGGTTGAGATTTCGGGAAAATCCAATGGTCGGATATCCCGCACTAGTTGTTTGAAATCACGGTTTCAAAATGCGAACTGCACGGCCAAGTTTCGTTTTAATTTTATTTATATTTATATAATTATATAAATATAGTTCATTCAACAATTTCAATATCGTTTTCACTTCAAATATTTCACTAACGCATTAAAATTTTGGAAAATTTCGCCATAACCTCCCCTGCACCGGGAGCATTGGGAAATCGCAAATAGCTTTCCCGGTCCTTCTAATCTCAAAAAGAAAACGAAAACGCCAAGCGGCTAGCCAACAGGCTCATAAAATCATCACCCAAACAAAACAGTAAATGTGTACCTATTTGTCGGGCACAAAATTTTATTCCTCTTCTCTAGCCCCTTTGCTATAACCTGTTCAATGAATATGCATGTACATATATATACAGTTCTTATCATTTATCATTTTCTATTCAACTTCATATTTGATTTCTATTTGGTTTAAAAACACCATTCATTCTAATGTTACATACATAGGTGCAAATCATTTCATTAGCTAATTAATGAATATTTCAACTCATATATGTTTATTTTGAACAAGTGGCTATTTTTAACACTTCACATTTCAACGATTCATGCATACAATAAAAGTTACATTTTTATTGTAAAACAATTCATTTCAAAACACTATTTTTTCTATATAGTTCATATAGGTGACAAAAATAGGATTTTTATCATAAAACAATTTCTTTTAAAACGAGATTATTTTACACAGTTCATATAGTCGATAAAAGGTGATTTTTTATTATCAAACAATTTATTTCAAAATATGAATACCATTCAACACATGAATTTCAAATCAACGAATGAATATCAATTCAACACATGAAGGTTTTCTATAGTTTCTATATATAGATAAAATGTGATTTTTTATATTTAAAACGCGAATACCATTCAACACATGAATTTTTAATCAACGAATGAATATCAATTCAACACATGAAGGTTTTCTATAGTTTCTATATATAGATAGAAATGTGATTTTTATATTTAAAACGCGAATACCATTCAACACATGAATTTCTAATCAACGAATGAATATCAATTCAACACATGAAGGTTTTCTATAGTTTCTATATATAGATAAAATGTGATTTTTATATTTAAAACGCGAATACCATTCAACACATGAATATCTAATCAACGAATGAATATCAATTCAACACAAGAAGGTTTTCTATTCAATGAATAAATATAGTTTAAGAAAATGAAAATAATTCAAACACACTAATATTATTCAAAATTTCGGCAGCATAACGGCAGGGTAGTTAAAACCGGGACCGTCCCTAGTACGGCTCCTCGCTCTACCATAAAACCTCGCGGTTTTTGACAACGGGGATCATGCATCTAGTTCGCACGCAGGCGGCATGTATATATTTATTTCATTTCCACAAACTAATCCTATGTGGTTTCAACAAAATATTTTTCAACCACAAACGGGTATTTTTCAACCTCAATCAATCAATATCAACCACAAACAATCCCAAACGATCATTCGCTATTAATCAATTTTCACACCAATCACAATCAATAAATATCGTCCATGGTTTGTGGACGAGGGGCGTATATATATATACATATATATATATAGCAATTCACTTTTATTTCAACACATATATATATATATAGCTAGGAAAAAGAAATTGAAGAGTGAGAAATTCTCACCAATAGCTATCCAATACTACGACTCTTCCTTTATAGAAATCTTCGCCAATCTCGCCTTTTTGACGCTTTCGCCCGTAGCCACTACATATATAAAAAAAATCGAATTTTTACTTCGCTATTCAATATATAAAAATCCATATTTTTATTATGCTATTCAATATATAAAAATCGAATTTTTACTTCGATGTTCAATATATAAAAATCCATATTTTTATTATGCTATTCAATATATAAAAATCGAATTTTTACTTCGATGTTCAATATATAAAAATCGAATCTTTTTAAATATAAAGATTTCGCCTTTTCAAATTTAAAGATTTAATCTTTTTAAATTTAAAGATTTCGCCTTTTTAAATTTAAAGATTTCGCCTTTTCAAATTTAAAGATTTCGCCTTTTCAAATTTAAAGATTTAATCTTTTCTATTTTAAAATCTAATCTTTACTTTGCTAAAAATCCGACTTTTACTTTGCTAAGTTCATAACTTGATCGCCACTCATATAATTAAAAATCATATTTTTAACACAATAGTATATATGAATCAATATCATACCTTTTATAACTGCTATCTTCTTTTTAGAAAAACGATGCTATTTTTCTATTTTTTTAAAACAAAGTATTCCATATAAAAATTACATTTTGTAACCAATGCTCTTTTATTAAAAATCGACTTTTTTCTTTCTTATAAATTCTAATATATATATATTTTCTAAATGAACTGAAATCGAATTTAAGGTATTGTTTTAATATATATAAATAAAAAAAACAAAGCAAAATGAATATAAAACTTACAGTAAATAGGGAGGAGCTTGGACGTCGGAGTGGTTGCGCTATAGGGGGGGTCGGAGCTGGAGTGCCTCCTTCAGGCGGCGGCGGTCCCTCAGAAGCGGCGGGGCAGCGAGGTTGGGGCGTGGGTGTGCCAGCGACGGCGGCGCTGGGTCTGGGATGGGCGATGGCTGTCGGGCGCGGGGTTCAACTAGAGAAGGGGAGAGATAAGATCGAAGAGAGGGAAGGGGGGAAGGCCTGGGCGGAGGCGCCATCGTCGATTGTTTTAGGGTTTTTTTTTGTTTGACTGTCGGTTGACCAAGAAGGAAAGGGGAGGGAGAGAATATAGGGGGATTTAATTATTTATTTTATTTAATTTCTATTAAAAGTTGACTTTTTATTCGAAGTCGAAATGGGACCCACCGACTGTCGTCCCTAGCGTTCTACCCCCATTTCGAACACAATGGGATATGTATCGTAAGCTGATTCGAACGTTTTGATCAGTTTCCGTTGAATTTACATTTAAATCACTATATTGAATTTTAAACGTACATTTCAAATTACCGGGGTCACATACTAACTAGAAAAATTCCAGAAAAATATTTTCTAGCTTCGTATTGACGATACGGTCCTATCAAAACTAGTTTCGTCGAATTCTGAGACCGTTCGAGAAATGGCCAATTTCCCATCGATTAAAATCAATTGTAACCGGTCAAATGCGTTTTCCTTTGCCACGCTCACATATTGATTCGAAAAATTATGAAATTTGAAACCTTGCAATAATTTGACATCACGAATCCAACAAAAGTAGTTTCGTCGAAATCCGAGGTCGTTTGCAAAATGTCCATTTTTAAGGGCCTGAATTCCATAGTGACTATTCAGAATTTTCAACTCGACATATCTTTTGATTCCCGCTATCAAATTTCGATTTTTCAGATTCGTTAGAAAGGTATTCACTAACAGATTTAATATTTTTGGTTTCACTAAAATTCGTTTTGTTTTGCACCTGGTACAGTCCGACAAAGTTTGAATTCGATTTTTGAAACTACAGCGCCCTTTCAGGCCTTATTTATAATTATAATTAATTATATTCGTTTTCAATTGTCGATTCAAACTCAGTTTTCATCGCCATTATTTAAAATATTTATTTAAAATATTTAAAATCCATTATTTTAGCCAATTTAAAATTTTTAAATTGGTTCAGATTTTCTGGGTCGTTACAATATGCGAGGTACAAGGTGACACCGATTTCGTTCAGACCTAGAACGGACTTGTAAATGGATTGTGTGTCTAACATTGGATTTTATTTTGTGTGATTGATTTCTATTAAACATATATTTGTTTGGCGGCGGAGAATTTATTCTCTTGCTTAACGCCCTTCTCTGAGAAGTACGAGCTCAGAGGTTATATATTGATGGATATCAAACGCATGGAGTGAATTGCCTAAGTGGCAATACGATCAAAGCTTCTATTGAAATGCAGAGTCTTGTTGTTGATGATCAAAGCACGGCCTGTGTGGCATAGCTTTGTGTAGCGTTGATTCGCGAGCCTCACACCCTAGTTGTGAAGCAAAAACGGGATAGGACCTCAGGGAGGGCATGCGTTTCCTTCTAGCTAGGGTGGTGTCAGTGACCTACCAGCCCTGACATTTATATTATTTTCACCTATGTGGTTATTGCTGTTGAGAGGCGCCTCGGATATATCGGTGACTGTGTGGAGCCGATGGAGTCATTTGGTGTACCGATGGAGTCATTTGGCTCATTTACTCCCCAAAAGGCAGGGAAACGTAGTGTTCAGGCATAATAATCCACATCGTTGGACCAGCCCTAACGATCCAAGGCTTGTCTGTGCGCTTGCCTGAGACATGGGCTAGATTGTCTCGAATTCGGTAGAGGACGATACCTTGCCTCGGTTCACAGATGGAAATCCAGCTTCAAATACGTGACTTTGCGGTTTTATTTGTAGAGCCTAGTATGGCGACATAGTGGTATGGGGCACTTATGCCGTTTATGACTGATACTTATGATTGAAATTGTTTTATACACTATGCACTTATAATAGTATCAAATGATTTTTTTTAGCATATCAAGCATTCTTTGGCTAAAATAAGGTGAAAACCCTATTCTTCGGCTTGCGTTGCATTGTGTGATGGGACCTGGGTCTTACAATTGCTTCATTTTTCTTTATTAAGCATTGCGCTGTTTGTTTTATGCACTGGTATTCTTGGGAGGAAACCTGTTCCATGTTATACGGCATGGTCCCTTGATTTACCTAACTTTAAAATAAAGATTAATAACTGTTTTAGTTCTCACGCCAATCACATGACTGACCCGGAGTTTATTGTTTTAACCTAAACTCTGGGTGCCCTTATTTTCGACACGAGCAGCTAGTAGTTTTGGTTTTGCAGATTTATATTCATAGGAACCTGGTTTACAGCTTGAATGATATCCGGAAAGCTCTGTATCCGTATATCTCCTTCAGTTGTGTATTGTATTATTTTTCCGCTACAGTAATGTATTTAAATGTAATTTAAATCTCTGATATTTTCTGTGTAATACTTATTCACACTCTGTATATTCTTGTATTCTGATGGAATTGTTGTAATATACAATGAAATGTTCTTCTGTCTGTGTTCCGATTTGTCGTGTTCTCAAAACAATCAGGGGAACGGTCTTGGTCGGTTTAGCAATCGATTCGGATCGAGTGAAATTCCCGATCGTCACAACCTAACACATAAAAATGTTTTATTTTAAATTGCATACAAACTTTAACGTATATAGTAACACATTAAAATATCACTTTTACTTACATACAAATTCTAAGGTGCGTTGTGACAATGCAAATGATTCTTTATTTCACATACAAATTCTAATGTATATTTTGCAAATAAAGATGATTCTTATATTTGCAATGTAAATTCTATTTCAACAAAATGTATAAAAAGTGATACAACCATTTTGCTGACAATTCTATTTTATCAAAATGAAGATTTTTGTTGTAACACAAACCTAGTTAACAAAAATGCTATTTGTGTTTAACTCTTTTATTTAACAAAGATGTGATTTTTATTTCATTTGAAATCTAAATAACAAAAATGTAATTTTTGTTTTCAACCATCATATTTAACAATATGTAATTTTTGTTTCAACTATTATATTTAAAAAAATGTAATTTTTGTTTCTACTATTATATTTAACAAAATGTAAATTTTGTTTCAACTATTGTATTTTGACAAAAATAACTAATTTGGTTCAATTAATCTATTTGGCCCAAAAATGTTTATTTTGAAAAAAATGTGTATTTTTATTCAACTAATCTATCTTGACCAAAGTGTATATTTTGACAAAAATGTGTATTTTGATTCAACTAATCTGTCTCGACCATAGTGTATATTTTGACAAAAATATATGGTTTAATTCAACTGATCTATTTTGAAAAAAATGAATATTTTGACAAAATGAATATTTTGACAAAATGTATATTTTTATTCAACTGACATATTTCACAAAACAGTAAAGATAGTGACTTTGTTTTGTTGACAAATCTATTTCAAAAAACAATAAAAATGATAACTTTGTTTTGTCGGCAATTCTGATTCAAACAAACAAATGAAACTGATGTGTTTGTTTGCATTTTTCTATTCAATCATAAGAAATTAAAGTGATAATTTTATTTGTTTACAACTTCTATTTTACACAAACGATATTATTGTTTTATCACAAATGTATTTGATAAAAATGACAATTTGGTTTCTACTTTTATAATTTCACAAAAGTGACAAAATTGGTTTTAACTTCTATAACTTGACATAAGTGACAAATCTAGTTTTAACTTTTATAACTCAAATTTATTTGAAAAAAATGTAGTTTTGTTTAACTCTAACCTTACTTAACGAAAATAATTTTTTTGTTAAGTTCAATCTTTTTATTGAAACCATAAGCAATTAGAATACAATCCTTCATATTAATTCTTTTTATTTCAACAAAGTGACAGTATAAACACGATCTTTAATACTTATCTTTTCATTGCAACAAAATTTACAATAAAAATATTCTATTTTACTCTTTTGATTGTAACTAAAATAACAATAAAAATATACCTTTCATTCTGTTCTTTTTATTATAATCAAACGTGACAATAAAAATGCAACTTTAAAATCTACTCCTTTTATTGCATATGAAATTACATTAAAAATGCAACTCTGAAATCTATTCTTTTTATTGTCTCTAATTTGACAATAAAAATGTTTCTTTAAAAACTATACTTTTTATTGTCTCAATTTTGAAAATAAAAATATTTCATTTAAATCTAATCATTTTATTATAATCTTTTTATATATACGGTAAAATGTAAATTTTATTGTTAACGTAATTTAACAATCCTAATTAACATAAAGGTGATATGTTTATATTTCAGATCTAATATAACATAAAAGTGATATGTTTTGTTTCATCTAAATGGTTTTGACAAACTGATATATTTGTTTCAACTAGATGGTTTTGACAAGAGTAATATATTTGTTTCAACTAGATGGTTTTGACAAAAGTAATATATTTGTTTCATCAAATCCTTTTGACACAAATGATAATTTTGTTTCATTAACATGTTTTGACAAAAAGGTTATTTTTATTTCAATTAACATGTTTTGACAAAAAGGGTTATTTTTATTTCAATTAACATGTTTTGACAAAATCTATATTTTTAACATGTCATTCTTTTTATTTAAATCAAACATGTACATCTTTATACTTATATATATATAATAAAAATATGGTTTTTATTTTATACACAAATTTTGACACACATGAATATTATATATTCTATATATGCAATAAAAATATGGTTTTTATTGTATATACAAAATTCTGACAAACATGAATACACAACTCAATTCAGTGGTTCATCGCAATCACAAAACAAATCAACATTGCAATAAATATACACAACATCAACATGAATTTCATAGATAATGAGTATAAATTTCACAGTGAAATAAAATATTAATTTAACTTTAAAATAGAAATCTCACATCAATTTGTCCGAATTTTCAAAGTACTCCATTTGAGATCTGGTCGGTTCCATGCTGTAGATCTCGGAAATACGGTTCTAACGCTTTCGGTTTCGCTGTATTCCGATTCTGTACGAAGAAGATATCTAATTTTAAACATTGGAAAATTTTAAAAGTGTAATGTCCCGTATTCTCTGACCATTTATTTGAAATATTTTATTTATTTAAAACATTTATTTGAGTTTAAATAATGGGATTTGACCATTTTGATTTAAACATTTAAATTATATTAATGATATAATAATATTTTATTTTCGGGATATTGGGAAAATGTTGAATTTTCTGTATAATGTGAACGAACGATTTAAAGTGGTTTAAATATGGTTTATATTGAAATATATAAATATATTCGTTATTAAAACGACGTCAGAACATTTAATTTATAATTATAAACGAACTAGAAATGGCGCGGTAGTTCGTAAATTTCGTTTTGAACTTCAAATGATTATACAGAATTCGTTTTAAGTTGAAATTCTGTGAAACCAGAAACATTTGAATCGATTTGATTGTATTTTTCTAATGGAAGAGAAAGATCGAGATTTCGTGTTATAATTTGTTAGTTACATCCAATTCAAATTTTAAAATAGTCACTATGAAAATCGTTATAAAACGATAACGTTTAGTATATAAAATATTAACGGTTATATATATATATTCGAATATTTTTTAAACAAATTATTTTTGAATGTCGAATTTGAAAATCCATCTTAGCCTTAATTGTACTTGTACGGGTTTTGATTTGAATATATTTGATAATATCGATAAATTTTTTATTTAATTATTTTAGAATTTTATTATACCGATATTATATAAGGTTAAAGAATAACCCAACTTAATGTTTATATACTACATATACATAGGTTGTGTTTTCAATACAAGGGAACAACATATTCATATATGCTCGTCTGTACTAGTGCAAAACTTACTGGACAAAGACAATTCATTTTAAATGCATTACAGCATGTCTTGCTGCTGTCAGTATGGAAACAGTACGAAAATTTTCTCCTTTGAAACGACAACATGAATAGCTAAAGAACAACTAATGGAAAATGGAAGAAAAATAAATCATGGACAATAAAGCAACAGACCATGAACTGTCAAGAATAATGGTTACAATTTGTTCGTGCACGCAGAATTTCTTATAAAGAAAATCTATAATGTAGTGTACTTTGGTTAGATACAAAGTTGGATAATGAAAGCAAGATATATTCTAAGAATATGAACAGTAAAGAGAATAATAATCCATAGACCATTGAGTTCTATAATAAGAGCAACAGTAAAATAAATGATTTTATATTTCATGGGTACAGTAATAACCAATGTACATTTTATCCAGAAAATCTTATATACAAATTCTTTTGGCCAATACTTATACATCAATCCCAAATTTTTAAGTGAGTACAAAACAATTGGTACAAGAAGTATGCAAAATCAAATCGAAAAATGTCATGGATGGTACTTGAAATCCAACACTGGTTATGGCACAGCAGCCATCTCCATCAAAGCACCCACCACCAAATCAACCTAAGAAGGAGAAAAACAGGTATGAGTAGCTGGAAATATAGGTATAGATATATTTAAAGATGAAAGATTACCAATCAGGAAAATACCACATGAAAACTGTAAAGTGCACAACCAAATCAAACTGCTCAGAAGAAAACTAAATTATAGATATTTTCTACATCAAATCAGCTAAGGAATAGCTATACAACTAAGTATATATAGCCATTTCAGCCTTAAAATCTATAAAGCTGAACAAATATTTCGAACCGGGAAAAATCTGAAATTTCAATGTGAACAAGACAGTACAAATAAGAAGTTATCATCTACAGTATGGATTGACAATACAATTCGATAGCTGTATCTTTCCCAGACAAGACTATACGAATTAACAATACATAGTTCACCAAATCTACATAGGGATAATTCGATGTTGGTATAATTCTGACCAGAGATAATACGTAAAATCCATCACAAAACCCGTAGCCTTCACTGTTGAACATCACACAAACCAAGTATCAATCACAAATAGTTCGACTACACATGGCTGAAATGAATAAGGGAAAATCAACTAGGATCTAAGCACAGAAAAGTCTAAACCTAAGAAGTAACAGACCGATTGGGACATTGATTCTATCCGAATCATACACTAGTATAAATATGGGTCGTGTATCACAATTCTTCCCCAGAACAAACCATGAACAAAGTAAAAACCGAATTCAATCCACAAAGAAAACAAAGTAGGAAAATAAAAACTAAAATTTTATCAAAAAATACTTACCTTTTTGGGAAGGAGGCCTCTTTCTGGCTGAATCGAGTGGAAGGAGGATGGAGCGACTGAAGCATGAAGGATGGAAGAGGAGCGGAATTTCATGGACATAGGGTTTTCGTTTTTTGAGGCCACGGATTTTTTTTGGAGAAATGAAGGGGGAGGCCAATGGTTAGGGTATAGGAAGGATGGGGCGGGCTTGTGTTAGTGATGAGCTGGACGATTTAAGTAAGGCCCAATTTGTTTTGATTTAAAGTTTACTTAGTTTTAATGTTTAAATATTAATTTCGAAAGCTCACGTGGTCAGAATTCGACGAAACGAAAAAACACCGGAACCGTGAAGACTAGTACTACGTGATGGAAGGGAACCAAGCAGGGAAAACAGCAACTGGATTTCTCGGTTAAATTAAACGCCATTTAATTTGACTGAAACGAGCTGATCTAACGACGGAATCAAACAAAAGTGAGTTAAACTCACTCAGTTTCTCCCCACTTATATTTTATAAATTGGGTTTTTATTTTTGTGTGCTATGATTGCAAATGATTGACTGGTTATTGATATATATTCATATGTTGTTTGAACAGATGAAATTAAACATCGTTTAATTTTAGTGAATCCTAAATCGTTATTTTTAATGATTGGTTCCAATTGAGGTAACTTACCTGATTGGTCACGTTCATAAAATAAACGTGTTTTAATAAACGAATTGTTTTGATTGATTGTTGTGGTTGATATTGAATTGTCGTTATAGACTGTTATGAGACCATTAATTATTTGGATTGAATTGTTTTGATTAGATGGTTGAATATTGACCTGAAATTCACCATTTGTTTGGTTTAAACACTTGGGTACTATTGGTTGGGTGATTGGCATTATATGGCCTATGAATTAACCATTTTATAAGTATCGATCTACCGTCGGGTAAATCAATGAGATAAAGTTATAAAAATTATTTTTATAACTGAAAACGGATTTTTTTTAAATTTATTATTTTGAATTAAAGTTTGTAAAAAGGAAAAATATTTATTAATTATTAATCGAGCTTATAATTGATTTTGTAAAGGAAATTTCTAATATTTATTAGATTTGAGCAAATAAGTAGAAGTTAACTTAATGCTATAGATTTGAGTAATCGTTTTGAGAGATAATAAGAAAAGAAATTATTTAAATTAATTACATTATTAATTAATTTAAATAAAGATTATTTGAAATTATTAAATGAGGTGTAAGTATAAATGAATGTTACTTCATAAGTTAATTAAGTAAAATTTACGAAATATGACTTTAAGCAAAAGGCTTAAAGGTGAATGTGGTAAAGAAGTAAGTAATAGAATTTTGACAAAAATCCAAGTGGTAAAAAGTATCGTTTAGAGGAGTTAAAAGAAATGTGATATTTTATAAATAATTACCTTAATCATTGAATTAAGAATTATGGTTATACCCGGGGTGGAAGATTCAAAAGATAAGAAGTTTTATCAATAAATCGCTAAATGAGGTGTATTTGATGTTAAAATAAATATCTGTTTTGAGATACAACTGATGTTTATATGATGGTAAGACCGGTGTTGATCAAGGTCTGAGAGGTAAATAAATACCCCAACTTGAACGACCTCGGGATTATCTGAGGATGATATTAGTTTGTAATGGGAAGGAGGGTAAAAATAATTTATTATTTCCATGTGCGAAATAATAACGGAATGTCAATAAAAGGGTCGAGAATATATAATGAGTTTTTTCCCAAGTAATGGAAGTGGGAGGATTTGGTATTTATGTATATAAATGTCCAAAGTAAAAGAAATAAAAAGGAAATGGTGGAAAGTTAAAAGGTTACTTTCGGGATGAAAGGAAATGGGAAAGCTAAGTTTTGAAAATGAATTCGGTTATAGAAATGAATGTGGATCAACATATTCAAGAAATGAAACGAAAAGTGGGTTCGTAATATTAATGCTAACTTGAGTTGATTTCCAATAAGGAAAATGAGTAATAAAATAGTAAATGGGTTTGTAACGATAGTAGAATTGAATATGATTATTGAATGTTTTCTGAAATATGTAGGTGAAATAGTTTGAAATAATAACCTTACGTCAAATAAGTTTTATTTGAATGTTTAAGGATTTAAGATTTACTATCGTAAATCGTTTTAATCAAAGAGGCCATGTAGTGTTGGGACTGAACTGGTAAACTCATGTTATTCACACAATTATTTATTTGATAGTTAAATCACCGACTATCAAAAATCTGACCCATACGATTGTTGGTATGGAAAGACCGGGGTCGAATTTATATTCAAAAACCATTCCGACCAACAAATACGTGAAGAGATCAGAAGATGATCGGGATGGAGCATTCAAGACCGTGGATTTTCATAAACGGAAGAACCACTAATATTCTCTGCCTTGCAAGCAGAGATAAGCTGTGATTATGTCGTGGTTGGAATTTACGGATTCAAGGACTACTTGCTACTGATCCTTGGGGTGATTCCTATACGAGATTCAGTAGGAGAGTACCGTCGGTTCATCCTGTTCCTGGATGACTTGAATGGATGGATGCCTGACAGAGTATTTCCAAAGGAATTATGTACATTGATTTCTTCAAACGTTCCATAGTTGGTGGTGGAAAACAACGGTTCTCTTAGCTTAACCACTAGAGTATTTTTTGGGGACGTCAATTAGTGATATCTGGCGGATTTGACGATGTGGCAGTCAAAGTAAATGGTGGCTATGTGTTGTAAAGGAAATTCAAAACCTCAAGCCTCATGAACTGGGAAATGACAAAAATCGGGCAGGCAGCATGGCTATGTGGGTCGCTCCCATTAGGGTGTATAATCACCTATCTAGAGAAAATTCATTTGCTTCTTTAATCTATCGATGCTGTCCCTTTTCGGCAGACGGTTGCTGATCCCAACCGTCGGTCTCGATACACTCAAGTGAAATGAGTGGTCGGTCATGTGTGGGCCGTGTTGCAAGACGTTCTTGTTAAACCCAGTGTATTTGCCTCTAGAGATATACTATTGGCAGGTGGTTCCATACCTTGTCATAGTTGGAATCCAATCTCTGATCAGCGCCTGTGGTTTTGATTGAATACTATATATGTGGAGCGTGAGATGCAAGCGTTCCACTAGATTGTTATTTACTTGTATTTCGACATTTTTATAATATCAGAGAAGATATTGGTTTCAAAACTGTTTTGGGTTATCGTAAGGTAAAAACCGTCCGTGTTTATGTGTGGATTTGGTCTTACGATTATCCTTTTCTTTTGAAAAGATTTTAAACTTTGAAATCATGATTGGATGATTTACTCTTAATACTGTGCGAGTTTATCTCACTCTGGTTCACCAGACTGACCCGGTATTTTGTAAATGCTCGGGTTAGCCCAGGATGTACAGATTCAGGTTATCAAATGCGGTGAAGAGATGGGTTGAAAGATTTCGGACGTATGATATTATATAGATGCTATTCCGCTGTGTGTTGTATATGAGACAGATTATTATAACTGTCCAATGATTTTGATGTACTCTGATATTGTAAGTTTTATCCAAAGCTCTCAATAAAGATTTATTCCTGTATTGTATTTTGTTCCGCTACGATATGAGACTCTGATTCTGTGTTGTGATGTTCTTCTTCTTCTATTCTAATATTTCTTTATTTCTTATCTCACCCTCTAATTTCTTTCTATAAACGTTCCAATGTTTTTGGTGTTTGGAAGATCGTCATGAGTTACGGTAAGGGTATTTATGTCGATTTTCCCGGCTGAAATCCTTGGGTCATTATAGTGGTATCAGAGCTATTGGTTTAGTAATAACCTTGGCTCTGTGATGTAACTTGATAGAGATGGGGTTAGTAATACCCTAGATTGAGTTTGAGTGTATATATATGAGAGCGTATTTGTAAATTTTATATACAAGTATTTTGTATTGTGTTGTTTGATCGGTTCAAGTGTTGAAAAGCACTGAACTGGTAATGGACACAATTTTGTTTTGTAGAAGGGGCAAATGAAATAATTTTACCCGAAATTTATTTTTGTATTGAAAAGAAATAATTTTCTCAAATTATTTAGATATGGTGTGTTGACTGATTTGAATAGAATTCAAAATTTGGTTTAGATTTTGAATTGAAACTTAACTGGGTTAAGTAAAATCGAATTAAAACATTAATAATTATATTGGAATTTAATTAAGAAATAATGTTGCAAGTAAATAAATTTGAATTAAATTTGGAAATTTAATGAATAATAATTAAATAGAAATCAATCGAATATTAATTGGTTGATATTTGAATATGTTGAATTAAATTAAATTGTAATACTGAATGTGAATTTAGTTGATTTGATTGAGTTGTTGTTGATTGATTGTTGTCTGCTTGTTAGATTGGCTGAATAAAATTCATCCATGTTTTGATGTAAAATTAAATAAACTAAAATAAAAAAATGAAGTGTTATTTGAATATTTCATATATATGAAGATTGAGTTAAGTACAAGTGCCAGATGATT
This sequence comes from Allium sativum, assembly GCA_030737875.1. Classification (NCBI taxonomy): domain Eukaryota; kingdom Viridiplantae; phylum Streptophyta; class Magnoliopsida; order Asparagales; family Amaryllidaceae; genus Allium; species Allium sativum. Next base: position 899,918,356 of record CM060918.1, read on the forward strand.
ATGTGAATTGAGTTTGATGTCATAGATTGCATGTAAATTGAGTAGTAGACTCAATTGCGCTCAAAAAGGTACGCCTACGCGAAAATAAAAAAATTCTGGTTTTTGGTTTTTCGACCATGAGGGTCGATATTATTTGTTCCTGCGATACTGCAGAAGTTCATCCGTGCAGGGGAGACTCTGCTGAATTTTTCGAGAATTTAAAGTGTTAGAATATTTTGGATAATTTGAAAATTTTGTTTTATCATAATAAATTGGTCTTATTTTGAAATAGAATATTTTTTTTTTAAAAGTTAATGGGATTTACAACCTTTTTCTTACCTTAGCAATTTCGGGGACGAAATTATTTTAAGGCAGGAAGAATGTAATGTCCCGTATTTTATGACCATTTATTTGAAATATTTTGTTTATTTAAAATATTGATTTGAGTTTAAATAATGGGATTTGACCATTTTGATTTAAACATTAAAATTATATTAATGATATAATAATATTTTATTTTCGGGATATTGGGAAAATGTTGAATTTGCTGTATAATGTGAACGAATGATTTAAAGTGGTTTAAATATGGTTTCTATTGAATTATATAAATATATTCGTTATTAAAACGACGTCAGAACATTTAATTTATAATTATAAATGAACTAGAAATGGCGCGGTAGTTCGTAAATTTCGTTTTGAACTTCAAATGAGTATACAGAATTCATTTTAAGTTGAAATTCTATGAAACTAGAAACATTTGAATCGATTTGATTATATTTTTCTAATGGAAGAGAAAAATCGAGATTTCGTGTTATAATTTGTTAGTTACATCTAATTCAAAATTTAAAATGGTCACTATGAAAATCGTTATAAAACGATAACGTTTAGTAAATAAAATATTAACGGTTATATATATATTTGAATATTTGTTAAACCAATTATTTTTGATGTCGAATTTGAAAATTCATCTTCGCCTTAATTGTACTAGTATGGGTTTTGATTTGAATATATTCGATAATATCGGTAAATTTTTTATTTAATTATTTTAGAATTTTATTATACCGATATTATATAAGGTTAAAGAATAACCCAACTTAATGTTTATATAGTACATATACATAGGTTGTGTTTTCAATACAAGGGAACAACATATTCATATAAGCTTGTCAGTACTAGTGCAAAACTTACTGGACAAAGACAATTCATTTTAAATGCATTACAGCATGTCTTGTTGCTGTCAGTATGGAAACAGTACGAAAATTGGTACAAGAAGTATGCAAAATCAAATCAAAAAATGTCATGGATGGTACTTTAAATCCAACACTGCTTATGGCGCAGCAGCCATCTCCATCAAAGCACCCATCACCAAATCAACCTAAGAAGGAGAAAAACAGCTATGAGTAGCTGGAAATATAGGTATAGATATATTTAAAGATGAAAGATTTCCAATCAGGAAAATACCACATGAAAACTGTAAAGTGCACAACCAAATCAAACTGCTCAAAAGAAAACTAAATTATAGATATTTTTCTACATCAAATCAGCTAAGGAATAGCTATACAACTAAGTATATATAGCCATTTCAGCCTCAAAATCTATAAAGCTGAACAAATATTTCGAACCGGGAAAAATCTGAAATTTCAATGTGAACAAGACAGTACAAATAAGAAGTTATCATCTACAGTATGGGTTGACAATACAATTCGATAGCTGTATCTTTCCCAGACAAGACTATACGAATTAACAATACATAGTTCACCAAATCTACATAGGGATAGTTCGATGTTGGTATAATTCTGACCAGAGATAATACGTAAAATCCATCACAAAATCCGTAGCCTTCACTGTTGAACATCACACAAACCAAGTATCAATCACAAATAGTTCGACTACACATGGCTGAAATGAATAAGGGAAAATCAACTAGGATCTAAGCACAGAAAAGTCTAAACCTAAGAAGTAACAGACCGATTGGGACATTGATTCTATCCGAATCATACACTAGTATAAATATGGGTCGTGTATCACAATTCTTCCCCAGAACAAACCATGAACAAAGTAAAAACCGAATTCAATCCACAAAGAAAACAAAGCAGGAAAATAAAAACTAAAATTTTATCAAAAAATACTTACCTTTTTGGGAAGGAGGCCTCTTTCTGGCTGAATCGAGTGGAAGGAGGATGGAGCGACTGAAGCAAGAAGGATGGAAGCGATGGAAGAGGATCGGATTTTCATGGACATAGGGTTTTCGTTCTTTTTCTTTTTTTGAGGCAGCGGATTTGTTTTGGAGAAATGAAGGGGGAGGCCGATGGTTAGGTTATAGGAAGGATGGGGCGGGCTTGTGCTAGTGATGGGTTGGACGATTTAAATAAGGCCCAATTTGTTTTGATTTAAAGTTTACTTAGTTTTAATGTTTAAATATTAATTTCGAAAGCTCATGTGGTCAGAATTCGACGAAACGAAAAAACACCATAACCGTGAAGACTAGTACTACGTAATGGAAGGGAACCGAGCAGGGCAGACAGCAGCTGGATTTCTCGGTTAAATTAAACGCCGTTTAATTTGACTGAAACGAGCTGATCTAATGACGGAATCAAACAAAAGTGAGTTAAACTCACTCAGTTTCTCCCCACTTATATTTTATAAGTTGGGTTTTTATTTTTGTGTGCTATGATTTCTAATGATTGACTCGTTGTTGATATATATTCATATATTGTTTGAACTGATGAAATTAAACGCCGTTTAATTTCAGTGAATCCCAAATCGTTATTTTTAACGACTGGTTCCAATTGAGTTAACTTACCTTATTGGTCACCTTCATAAAATAAACATGTTTTAATAAATGAATTGTTTTGATTGATTGTTGTGGTTGATATTGAATTGTCATTATAGAATTTTATAAGACCATTCATTATTTGAATTGAATTGTTTTAACTAGATGGTTGAATATTGACCTGAAATTCACCATTTGTTTGGTTTAAACCAATGGGTACTATTGGTTGAATGATTGGCAGTACAAGGCCTATGAATTAACCATTTTATAAGTATCGATCTACCGTCAGGTAAATCAATGAGATAAAGTTATAAAATTTATTTTTATAACTGAAAATAGATTTTTTTTTTAAATTTATTATTTTGAATTAAAGTTTGTAAAAAGGAAAAATATTTATTAATTATTAATCGAGCTTATAATTGATTATATAAAGGAAATTTCTAATATTTATCATATTTGAGCGAATAAGTAGAAATTTACTTATTGCTATAGATTTGAATAACCTTTTTGAGAGATAATAAGAAAAGAAACTATTTAAATTAATTACATTATTAATTAATTTAAATAAAGAATTATTTGAAATTGGTAAATGAGGTGTAAAGTATAAATGAATGTTACTTCATAAGTGAATTAAGTAAAATTTATGAAATAAGACTTTAAGTGAAAGGCTTAAGGGTGAATGTGGTAAAGAAGTAAGTAATAGAATTTTGACAAATATCCAAGTGGTAAAAAGTATCGTTTAGAGGAGTAAAGAGAAACGTGATATTTTATAAATATTTCCCTTAAGAAAGGAATTAAGAATTATGGTTATACTCGAGATGGAAGATTCAAAAGATAAGAAGTTTTATCAATAAATAGCTAAATGAGGTGTATTTGATGTTAAAATAAATATCAGTTTTGAGATACCATTGATGTTTATCTGATGGTAAGACCGGTGTTGATCAAGGTCTGAGAGGTAAATAAATACCCAAACTTGAACAACTTCGAGATTATATGAGGATGATATTAGTTTGTAATGGGAAGGAGGGTAAAAATAATTTATTATTTCCATATGAGAAATAATAATGGAATGTCAATAAAAGGTGTCGAGAATATATAATGAGATTTTTCCCAAGTAATGGAAGTGGGTGGATTTGACATTTATATATATAAATGTCCAAAGTAAAAGAAATAAAAATGAAATGGTGGAAAGTTAAAAGGGTACTTTCGAGATGAAAGGAAATGGGAAAGTTAAGTTTTGAAAATGAATTCGTTTACAGAAATGAAAGTGGATCAACATATTCAAGTAATGAAACGAAAAGTGGGTTCGTAACATTAATTCTAACTTGAGTTGATTTCCAATAAGGAAAATGAGTAATAAAATAGTTAATAGGTTTGTAACGATAGTAGAATTGAATATGATTGTTGAATATTTTCTGAAATATGTAAGTGAAATAGTTTGAAATAATAACCTTGCGTCAAATAAGTTTTATTTGAAATGTTTAAGGATTTAAGATTTACTATCGTAAATCGTTTTAATCAAATAGGCCATGTAGCATTGGGACTGAACTGGTAAACTCATGTTATTCACACAATTATTTATTTGATAGTTAAATCACTGACTATCAAAAATCTGACCCATACGATGGTTGGTATGGAAAGACCGGGATCAAATTTATATTCAGAAACCATTCCAACCAACAAATACGTGAATAGATCAGAGGATAATCAGGATGAAGCATTGAAGACCTTGGATTTTCATAAACGGAAGGACCACTAATATTCTCTGCCTTGCAAGCAGAGATAAGCTGTGATTCTGTCGCGGGTTGGAATCTACGGATTGCAAAGACTACTCGCTACTGATCCTTGGGGTGATTCATATACGAGATGTAGTAGGAGAGTACCTTCGGTTCATCCTGTTCCTGGATGACTTGAATGGACGGATGCCTGACAGAGTATTACCAAAGGAATTACGTACGTTGATTTCTTCTAACGTACCATAGTTGGTGGCGTAAAATGACGGTTCCCTTAGCTTAACCACTAGAGTATTTTTTTGGGGACGTCAACAGTGATATCTGGCGGATCTGACGATGTGGCAATCAAAGTAAATGGTGGCTAAGTGTTGTAAAGGAAATTCAAACCTCAAGCCTCATCAACTGGGAAATGACAAAAATTGGGCAGGCAGCATGGCTATGTGGGTCGCTCCCATTAGGGTGTATAATCACCTATCTAAAGAAAATCCATTTGCTTCTTTAATCTATTGATGTTGTCCCTTTTCGGGAGACAGTTGTTGATCCCAACCGTCGGTGATATACATTCGATACACTCAAGCGAAATGAGTGGTCGGTCATGTGTGGGCCGGGTTGCAAGACGTTCTTGTTAAACCCAGTGTATTCGCCTCTAGAGATATACTATCGGTAGGTGGTCCCATACCTTGTCATAGTTGGTATCCAATCTCCAATAAGCGCCCGCAGTTTTGATTGAATACTATATATGTGGAGCGTGAGATGCAAGCGTTCCACTAGATTGTTATTTACTTGTATTTAGACATTATTATAATATCAGAAAAGATATAGGTTTCAAAACTGTTTTGGGTTATCATAAGGTAAAAACCGTCTGTGTTTATGTGTCGATTTGGTCTTACGATTATCCTTTTCTTTTGAAAAGATTTTAAACTTTAAAATCATGATTGGATGATTTACCCTCTATACTGTGCGAGTTTATCTCACTTTGGTTCACCAGACTGACTCGGTATTTTGTAAATGCTCGGGTTATCCCGGGGTGTACAGGTTCAGGTTATCAAATGCTGTGAAGAGACGGGTTGAAAGAGTTCGGATGTATGATATTATATAGATACTATTCCGCTATGTGTTGTATATGGGACAGATTATTATAACTGTCCAGTGATGTTGATGTACTCTGATATTGTAAGTTTTATCCAAAGCTCTCAATAAAAATTTATTCCTGTATTATATTTTGTTCCGCTGCGATGTGAGACTCTGATTCTGTGTTGTGACGTTTCTTCTTCTTTTTCTATTCTAATATTTCTTTCTTTCTTATCTCACCCTCTAATTTCTTTCTATAAACGTTCCAGTGTTTTCGGTGTTTGGAAGGTCGTCATGAGTTATGGTAAGGGTATTTATGTCGATTTTCCAGGCTGAAATCCTTGGGTCGTTACAAAAAGGAATTGAATGAAATTAATTTAAATTAATTAACTTTAATTACCATCCCCTAACCACTCAAAACCTGCTCCTCGTTTTCTTCTTTCTCGTGTTTCAAATGAACCCGTGCTCCATCCTTTGACCACGAACGCACGCCTATGAGACACTCCGACGCCAATCCATAACCACCATTCGATTCGCCTCAGCCTGCTCTCCTCGCGCTTGGCCACCACGTCCCACTCGGTGGGCCCCTCTACCGCTGATAACACCCCAAAGTCGGCGCCTTTATGCTGAGAATACTCCCCATTCGTACTACTAGGTTCGATCATGGCCGTACATAATGTCGAGCTTGTTGTCCTCTTTGTTTTTGTAATTGAACATTCGTGAATTTATTTATTGAGATGAAAGATAGATTGGAAAAGCGATTGAAGCGTTTCAGCCATCAGTATAGAGAGGTGGGAGCTGTTCTTTTCATAATTAGGGTTTAGGCTTGGCACGGAAAACGAGAGTTATTTATATGGTATATTTTATATTGTTTAATTATTTAATTCAGAAATAACTTGTTAAATCATCCAAACTTCAAATGAAACCCAACGGCCGTCGCCCCAAGCCAAATACCCCTATTACGGACATAATGGAATATGTTCCATAACCTAATTCGGCTGTTACGATATGTTTTTCTTTAAATTAAAATGTAAAACATTTAATATTAAATTTAAACGTACATTTTAATTTACTGTGGCCACATGCTAACTCTAAAAATTAAAGAAAAATTATTTCTAGCTATGTTTTGACGATACTGTCCTAACAAAATTAAGTTCGTTGAATTACGAGACCATCTGAAAAAATGGCCATTTTCAAGTCGATTAAATTTGAGTGAAATAGTCGAAACACGTTTTCTTTTGCCACGCTCACATATTAACTCTAAAACTTACGAAAATTGAAACCTATCCATAATTTGACATTACGGTTCCAACAAAAGTTGTTTCATCGAAAATGGAGGTCTTTTGAAAAATGGCTATTTTTAAGGGCTACATATTATATTAAATTCTGCAGCGACTATTCTGAATATTCAGCTGACCATAACTTTTGATTCCTACTATGAAATTTCAATTTTTCAGATTCGTTGGAAAGATATTTTTAAATAGATTTAAATATTTTTGGTTTTACTGAAATCCGATTTATGTTGAATCCTGTACAGTCAGTCAAAGTTCAAATTCAAAATTTCAAACTACCGCACTATTTTAAACTCCTTTTATAATTAAATTAAATTTAGTCGTTCTAACTTCGACTTAAATAATTTTTTTGTCGTTACTATTTAAAATAAATCATGTCCAATATTTAAAATCCATTAAAATTTCTAAAATAAGTTTTTTAAATTGGTTCCAAAATTTCGCGTTGTTGTAGTCTCCCCCACTTAAGATCTTTTCGTCCTAACGGAACCGAAACCATGATTTCAATAATTTTATTTGTTGATTAACTTATCAAATATATATAACTTTTATATATTCAAAAATCATATTTTCTAAGATCGTATTATATATATAATCACAAATACATTAATTACAAACTTGTCACTCTGAACTCATTCTAGGGCATTACTAACCCCATCTCTAACGCCTTTTCTCATTCTAGGATACTGCTGATCCTATCTCTAATGAGTATTCCTATTGGATATTACTAATCCAATCTCAGATGAGTCTTTTGTTCAGTTCTAATGAGTTGTACCCCAAAGATTTGAGTTAACCAAAGCTCTGATACCAACTGTAACGACCACGGATTTTCGTCCGGACCTAATCGATCGCTAAATCGACCAAATGTATAAATCATAGATATGTATATATTCCAATATTAATGTATTAAATATGGCGAGAACCCCATATCATGCGTAACCAGCTCCACATCCAGCAACAAGTACTGGTATGAGAAATCTTTATTTAACTTAGCTAGTATTAAGGCTAATCATAGGAACACGCCGCTAACACGGGACGGGTTTATTCCATTGGATTGCCAGTGCATAATTTAAATAAAATAAATCATAAAACAATGCCATGCTTTTTAGAAAAATGAAACCATTATAAGACTCAAGTCCCATCCTACAATGCAATGCAAACCGGAGGATAGAGTTTTACCTTATAATGATCAAAAATGCTTGATAAAACAAAAACAGATTTGATATTATTATTGGTGTATATATGTTTCGAAAACATTTCAATCATAATGTGTCAATCATAGACGGCATAACTACCATATACTATGTCGCCGTACTAGTTCTATAATCAAAACCGCATGGTGTCGTATTGGAAATTGGGTTTCCATTAAGAGTCACGGCTAGGAACGATCTCCTTACCGATTCGAGACACTCTAGCAATGTCTCAGGATAACACCTACGGGCAATCCTTGGATCCTGCAGGGCTGGTCCGCAAATAACGTTAATGGATTGGCAATTCCTAAACACATGCTCCCTGGTCCTATCGAACCTATAATTTGGCCATTGGAGACCAATAAATCCGAGGCCTCAAAAATTCCATCATCCACATAAGTAAAATGCCAGGGCCGGTAAGTCGCTGACACCACTTCTAGCTAGAAAGAAACGTGTGCACTCCCTGCGTTCCCTTGCTCCGTTTATGACTCTTACTGGGTGTGAGACTCGCAAGGTCACGCTATACACAAAGCTATGCCAAAATAGGCTATGCTTTGATCATCAACCACAAGGCTCTTCTTTTCAACAATAGCCTTGATCATTTGCATCTTGGCGTGCCACATTGACAATCCACGCTAAGCGATCGATAACTACCAATATATAACCTCTGAGCTCGTACGTCTCAGAGAAAGGTATTAAGCAAGAGAATATATTCTCCGCCACCACAGATATATATTAAATAGAAATCAGTTTAATTTTAATGGAATGAAATTCAATGTCAGACACACATCCATTTACAAGTCCGTTCTCGGTCTGAACGAAACCGGAGACACCTTATTCCTCGTCCCGTATGTCCAATACAGAAGTGAGGTGCTCGCATATCCGGACAACCAAAAAGTACATCTGGACAAACTACCACTTTTAACCCTTTACTGGTAGCAAGCCGATGTCGGGCATCGATAGTCATCCATTCGATGTGAAGAATGTCGGTCTTCAACCACCGTCTTTATTGTCTTTGACTTTAATCGTCGAAGTAATTATTCAGAATGGGTTGAACCCGGTCTTTCCGAATAACTCGTGTATTTTATAATTAAAATCAAGTGCTATAAAGACACATCATACGCCTCATTCCAATTCAGAATATTCTTTTAATAAAATATTCGTATTATTAGGGAAAGGTTCCCATTAATTTTAACAAAGATAAATCATTTCAAATTTAATCTTTAAATTTTCTTTTAAAGATTCATTAAAACTCCTATTCGGTTTTAATATCAAAAATCATGCTATATTTATTTAACCTTTCAGAAAATAATCTTGTCATTAACTGGGTTAAAGAACTAATGTCATTTATAACACAGTTCATGATAAACCCAAATCATCTCCCAATAAATATGGAAAATTCATATAAATCAAATTAATACATATTCGATATAAATCTCTGTATCATACCGTTAATATAAATGGAATAAAGTCAAAGCCTTTTAAATTCCATATATAGTAATAGCCTTCTTTTACAGTAGCCTATCTCGATTATTATCAAATCGAATTTCCATTCAATTCCAATTTAATACATTAAATTGGAAAACTTGACTTTGGGAAATTTTCCTTTTAAATCTTAATAAAAAGATTTATAAATTCTAAATCATATCTTTATTGTTAATTGGGTTAAAGAACAAATGTCGTTTAAAACACAATTCACTATAAACCCAATTCATATATCATTTTATTCCAATTAATAAATATAATTGGACTTATAAAATCTTAATTAAAAGATTTATTCTTTCATACGGGGTATAAAAACAATGTAATTTAAGACACCATCCACGACAACCTAAAATCTAATTCTTTTATTTAACTCCAATTAAGTATTAATTAATTAGAGTTCTTCATTAAATCTTAATTTAAAAGACTTATCCTAGTTAATAACTAGTTCATTTCGATAAAAATATATTTTTATGTTGTGTGTCCATCCAAAAACGGACATAGAAATCATCATTTTATTATTTGTTGAATATTATTGTAAAATATTTGTTTTAAAAAATATTCTCTTAATAAAAAGATTCTTTAGATAAAATATTCTTTATGTTACAATATTCTTTAGTTTAAAATATACTTTATTAAAGGACAATCTTTATTTTAAAATATTCTTTATTTAAAAGAAATCCAGAATCGGAATGCGACTCAATCAGTTACAATACAATTTCGGTTATATGGATTTCATACATCGTATTTATATGACAACAAATGATAAATAATCAGCAAACAATCCATTCAACATCCAGAGTGAAGTTCACAACTGTGTGAGCATTAAAATGAAATAATAATGCTCATCGCAGTCTATCAATCTATTGATCGACATACAACTAAATAATGGGACTAGTGTATGTTAAATATCATCCCAATACCCGTTTGGGGTTTTCAGCCAATAACAATTCATATAAATAAATAAATGGTTAATGATTTTAACCAATTTCTAATTCTGCTAACATATTGATGATAATGAACAAAACATGTTATTTTATTCCAAATGCCGAATAAAATATATTTGACTCATATAATTTCTTTATACATTTCTAATATCTAATAGAATGTAATTTATTTATATCACATTATTGCTGATGACAAATGAAAAGATAATTTTCATTTTTCTTTATTTGTAAACAAATTTCTATTTTTAATTTTAACAGATAAAACAAATAATTTTATTTGTTTACATTTCCAATGTATAACCTAGCACATAAAAATGTTTTATTTTAAATTGCATACAAACTTTAATGTATACAATAACACATTAAAATGTCACTTTTACTTACATACAAATTCTAAGGTGTGTTGTGTCAATGCAAATGATTCTTTATTTCACATACAAATTCTCATGTATGTTTTGCAAATAAAGATGATTCTTTTATTTGCAATATAAATTCTATTTCTACAAAATGTATAAAATGTGATACATCCATTTTGCTGACAGTTCTATTTTATCAAAATGAATATATTTTTTGTAACACAAACCTATTTAACAAAAATGCTATTTGTGTTTAACTCTTTTATTCAAGTGATTTTTATTTCATTTCAAATCTAATTAACAAAAATGTAATTTTTGTTTTCAACCATCATATTTAACAAAATGTAATTTTTGTTTCAACTATTATATTTAAAAAAATGTAATTTTTGTTTCAACTATTATGTTTAACAAAATGTGATTTTTGTTTCAACTTTTATATTTAACAAAATGTAATTTTTGTTTCAACTATAATATTTTGACAAAAATAACTAATTTGGTTCAACTAATCTATTTGGCCCAAAAATGTTCATTTTGACAAAAATGTGTATTTTGATTCAACTAATCTATCTTGACCAAAGTGTATATTTTGACAAAAATGTGTATTTTGATTCAACAAATCTATCATGACCAAAGTGTATATTTTGACAAAAATATATGGTTTAATTCAACTGATCTATTTTGACAAAAATGAATATTTTGACAAAATGTGTATTTTTATTCAACAAGCCTATTTCAACAAAACGATAAAGATAATGACTTTGTTTTGTTGCAAAATCTATTTCAACAAAACCATAAAAATGATAACTTTGTTTTATCGGCAATTCTAATTCAAACAAACAAATGAAAGTGATGTGTTCGTTTGCATTTTTCTATTCAATCATAAAAACTAAAATGATAATTTTATTTCTTTACAATTTCTATTTTACAAAAATGATATTATTGTTTTATCACAAATCTATTTGATAAAAATGACAATTTGGTTTCAACTTTGATAATTTGACAAAAGTGACAAATTTGGTTTTAACTTCTATAACTTGACAAAAGTGACAAATTTGGTTTTAACTTTTATAACTCAAATTTATTTGACAAAAATGTTGTTTTGTTTAACTCTAACCTTACTTAACAAATATGAATTTTTTGTTAAGTTCAATCTTTTTAAACTATGAGCAATAAGAATACAATCCTTCATATTAATTCTTTTTATTTAAACAAAGTGACCGTATAAACATGACCTTTAATACTTATCTTTTCATTGCAACAATATTTACAATAAAAATATATCTTTCTATTTTACTCTTTTTATTGTAACTAAAATAACAATAAAAATATATCTTTCATTTTTTTTTAACTCTAACCTTACTTAACAAAAATGAATTTTTTGTTAAGTTCAATCTTTTCATTGAAACTATGAGCAATAAGAATACAATCCTTCATATTAATACTTTTTATTTAAACAAAGTGATAGTATAAACATGATCTTTAATACTTATCTTTTCATTGCAACAAAATTTACAATAAAAATATATCTTTCTATTTTACTCTTTCTATTGTAACTAAAATAACAATAAAAATATATCTTTCATTTTATTCTTTTTATTATAATCTAAAGTGACAATAAAAATGCAACTTTAAAATCTACTCCTTTTATTGCATATGAAATTACAATAAAAATGCAACTCTAAAATCTATTCTTTTTATTGTCTCTAATTTGACAATAAAAAATTTTCTTTAAAATCTATACATTTTATTGTCTCAATTTTGACAATAAAAATATTTCCTTTAAATCTAATGTGATGAAAAGGAATTTCGCTCGGTCCGAACCAGTCGCCAAACCGACCCAGACCGCTCGAAACGCCCGATCGTTTTGAGAACAGGACAAAATAGAACGCAGACGGAAGAACATTTCATTGTATATTACAACAATGCATCAGAATAAAAGAATATACAGAGTATAAATGAATATTACACAGAAATATCAGAGATTTAAATTACATTTAAATACATCGCAGCGGAAAATAATACAATACACAACTAGAAGGAGATATACGGATACAAAGCTCTCCGGATATCGTTCCAGCTGTAAACCAGGATCCTGTGAATATAAATCTGCAAAACCAAAACTACTAGCTGCCCGTGTCAAAATAGGGGCACCCAGAGTTTAGGTTAAAACAATAAACTCCAGGCCAGTCATGGGACTGGTGTGAGAACTAAAACAGTTATTAATCTTTATTTTTAAAGTTAGTTAAATCATGGGACCACGCCGTATGACACGGAACGAGTTTCCTCCCAAGAATACCAGTGCATAAAACAAACTACGCAATGCTAAATAAAGAAAAATGAAGCTGTTATAAGACCCAGGTCCTATCACACAATGCAACGCAAGCCGGGGGATAGGGTTTTCACTTATAACAGCCAAAGAATGCTTGATACGTTTAAAAACAAATCATTTGATACTATAATAAGTGCATAGTGTATAAAAAGACTTCAAATCATAAATATCAATCATAGGCGGCATGAGCGTCCCATGCCACTATGTCGCCATATATAGGTTTACAAATAAAACCGCAAAGTCACGTATTTGGAAATTGGATTTCCATCTATGAACCGAGGCAAAAGATAGTCCTCAACCGATTCGAGATGCTCTAGCCCGTCCCTTAGGCAAGTACTCAGTCAAGCCTTTGGATCGTCAGGGCCGGTCCACCGATGTGGATTAAAATTCCAGAACACTGCGTTTCCCCGCCCTTTGGGGCGTATATGAGCCAACGAATGACTCCATCGGACCCGGATCGTCCGATCAAACCGAGGCGCCTCGCAACAGCAACAACCACACATGTGAAAAGTATATAAATGTCAGGGCTGGTAGGTCACTGACACCACCCTAGCTAGAAAGAAACGCATGCCCTCCATGATGTCCTCTCCCGTTTTTGGTTCACAACCGGGGTGCGAGGCTCGCGAATTCACGTTACACAAAGCTGTGCCACACAGTCTGTGCTTTGATCATCACCACAAGACTTTGCTTTTCAACAGAAGCCTCGATCAATTGCCACTTAGGCATGCCACACAGGCAATTCACTCCATGCATTTGATATCCATCAGTATATAACCCCTGAGCTCGTACGTCTCAGAGAAGGGCGTTAAGCAAAAGAATAAATTCTCCGCCGCCAAACAGATATATATTTAATAGAGATCAATCACATGGACTAAAATCCAATGTCAGACACACAGTCCATTTACAAGTCCGTTCTGGGTCTGAACGAAACCGGAGGCACCTAGTACCCCGCATATCCATCGATCTCCAAGTACGTCTGGACGATCACCAACTGTTTCCATCTTCTTGGGTGTACAACCCAATCAAGATCATCAGTAATTACCCAAACGACGTGAAGACCTCCGGTCTTCGACCATTGTCTTCATCTTCGACTTATCGTCGTATCAGTTATTCAGAATGGGATAAACCCGGTCTTCCCAAATAACTCGCGTGTATTTTAAATAAGTGTTACACAAACACAACATACGCCTCATTCCAATTCATCAGTCACTAACCGTAAATTAATCAAGAGAATAATTCCCCAAATATTAACCTCGAAGGCCGAAACCAACATCAGATCAATATCCAGAAAACCATTCTGCTTGGCTAACCGACAGTTAGTTTCTAAATTTCACATTCATAGGGAAAGGTTCCCATTAATTTTATCAAAGATAAATTCCTTGAATTTATTCTTCAATCTTCTTTTGAATTTTGATTCAACTAGTCGGGATTAACGAACCTTACCGAAGTAGTCATTTGTTTTAATTTCCCAATCCCAACCTATTCATCCCACGAAGTAAAACTGGTAATACTTCATATCTAACACCACGGTGTTATCGGTAAATTCAATTACCATTTCACGTTCAAATCTAATTAAAGATTTAACTATCGCCTGGAGCAAAACTGGTGATACTCCATTCTCGATTATTTCAATCTAATTAAAGATTCATTAAAACTCCACTTAGTTTTAATCTTTAACTGGGTTAAAGAATCAGTGTCATTTAAAACACAGTTCACGATAAACTCAAAATCACATTCCATTAATTATCGGGTTAAAGGACGAGTGTTATTTAAAACACTGTCCACGATAAACCCAAAAATCAATATCAATTCAATTCCAATTAAATATTATTTAATTAGTACACTTCATTAAATCTAAATAAAAAGATTTAATCTTTTCTCAACTGGGTTCAAGAACAGTGTTAGTGAAGACACCATTCACGACAAACCCAAATCGCATTGGATATTCAATATAAGGCTCTGAATAGAAAATATATCAGCTTATATTCAATATCAAATTCTACGATCAACAAATGTCGTATTGGAAATAACGGTATAAATATATATCTTTCAAATTTCCATAACAACATATGTATAATCATGAATTCCAACATCGAAATATTCCGAAGACAATTTCGATTCAATTCCACTCCA
This sequence comes from Allium sativum, assembly GCA_030737875.1. Lineage (NCBI taxonomy): Eukaryota > Viridiplantae > Streptophyta > Magnoliopsida > Asparagales > Amaryllidaceae > Allium > Allium sativum. Next base: position 899,933,638 of record CM060918.1, read on the forward strand.
ATGCAATAATTGGAAATTCTGGTTATTTTTAAAACCCTTTTCAAATTCAATTTATTTATTCAGAAATAAATAGAATTATAATTCTAGTTCAAAACTAGTTCATTTCGATAAAAATCTATTTTTATCTTTTCAAATATGGAGTTTTTCATCCCAATCCTTTCTAAATCATTTCTTATGATTTTACACAAATTATTAATATTTTTAATAATTTTATCAAGGCCCGTACAGTCGATTTCCATCAACGGCCATCGAACTGCACATACAGCGACCTTTTTCAAATTTGATTTGGACATAATTCCAAATCCAACCGTTAGATTTCTAATTTCTAATATTCGTTAGAAAGCTCTTTTCGATACGAACCCAACGGTTCCAGTTTTAGGAGGATCCGATTGTCGGATCTCCCGTAATATCCGTTCGAAGTAAATGGTCGAAATTCGCGAACTACCGCGGCGCGGCGCGTTCTATTCAGGCCATTATATTATATATAAAATATATATAATATATACTTCGTCGATTTCCTTTTAAAACGTGCTTTATAAATCGTTTTAAATTCATTTTCAAAACGGTTTCAACTTCATATTCAATTTCAAATCAAAATTGAATATTCCAATATAAATTCGTTTTAAATTCTTTTCAAATCGATTTCAATTTCATTTAAATTCAATTTCAATTCGAATTCATTTATATTCAATTTCAATTCGAATTCAATTCTATTCAGTTTTATTTCGAATTCATTTATTCAATTTCAATTCGAATTCAATTCTATTCAGTTTCAATTCGAATTTCTATTCTTTTCAAAATATTAGATTTTGAAATCACTTTCGATATTCATTATAAAATGAATAAAATCGATATAAATATCGTTCACGTCAAAATGGCGTTAATCTAATCAACACGGCTTCATATATTGATATTTTCAAATATTCCATTTCGAATATTTCTATTTCAAATATTCTATTTCAAATATTTCTATTTCAAATATTCTATTTCAAATATTTCTATTTCAAAACTTGAATGAGGCCCAAACAATTACCATATAATGTTAATTATATGGATTTTTCTACAACACATGTATATATCAACAATGATGAATAATCAACCATCATCCAAAGTGCATTCTACACTGTATAAGCATCAAATATAAATATTCAACGCTTATAACAGTCTGTCAATCAATCGATCGACATACAACAAAACAATCGGGACTAGTGTACATCAAATATCATCCCAATACCCGTGTGGGGTTTCAAACAATCAAACACAGATTTTTATTTGTGCAGTTGGGCGATGTGTAAAATTTTATCGTCCCAATCAATGTCCTTCAAATAGGTGTACATAAACAAACCGTCCAGTTTGTAAATGAATATTTATTTATTCACATTCACGTTAAAAATTATATTTTTAACGATCAAACTATTTTATTCAACCTATGAATATTCTATTCGGTTCATTTATTAAATAAAATGTTATCTTTATTTTTCTAAATTATTTTTAGAAAATTTCGGCGGCATAACGACACGATACTAGAAACGGGACAAGGCCTAGCCTTATCCCCGGTCTAGTGAAGGCCCACGCCATTCACACATCAATCAAATCAATCTCATTTCATCAAACAATTCAATTCAAACCAAATAATCTAACCAACTACACAACCAAACAATTAAACAAACAAGCCATCCATGGTCTGTGGATGACGGGTGTCGGGTGCTACTAAACACCGTCTGCATCCTAGTATATTTTTCAACTAGAAATAAAATTAAAGAGTGAGAAATTCTCACCGATAGCTATCCAACTTCACGACACTTCATTTATAGAAATCTCCGCCATTCTCGCTCTTTGTCGCTTTCGTTGCCCGTAGCCACTATATATATAAAAATCAATTTTTACTTCGCTGTTCAATATAGAAAAATCGAATTTTTACTTCGCTTTTCAATATAGAAAAATCGAATTTTTACTTCGCTATTCAATATAGAAAAATCTCGCCTTTTCTATTTTTAAAATCTAATCTTTTCTATTTTAAAAATAGCGTCTTTTCGCTTTTAATGATTTTACCTTTTCAATTTCATCACTATAAAAATCACATTTTTATTTTGCTACCTATATAAAGATGATATTTTTAATATTCCTATCATGTAAAAATTATATTTTTAATCCTCTACATAACCAAAAATCATATTTTTACATCTTCTATATAGTAAAGATTATATTTTTAATACTTTAAAAATATAAAAATCATATTTTTAATTGAATAAGAATCTATTCTACCTCTTCCTTATATAAAAATCGTATTTTTAATAAATAAAAATATAATCTTTTCAATTTTAAAAAATCAAATCTTTATATATACTTTATTTTCAGATCTTATAAGTGCTAATTCATGTATATAAAAACTGATTTTATAAATATAAATAAAAATACAATCAAAACTTACAGTGATCTTTTGCAGAGAGATGGGGGGGATTTCGAACTGTGGAGGAGGATGGGGCGCGCATCGCCTGAGGTGGAGGAAGGAGGTGCCGCGGCTTCGAGGGGGGGGGGTGCGGTTGCGTCAGGTGATGGATGGAGGCGAGCGGAGCTGGGTGTGGCGTCAGTTGCTGGCGAGTGGTCAGGGGGTATGGGCGCTCGAGAGAGGAGGAGAGGCGGTGGGAAGAAGGAGGAGGATCGGGAGGCGGAGGGGATCTCGAACGGTGGGGCGGAGCCATCTCCGGCGGAGGCGCGATCGACAGTTAGGGCTACAGGGTTTTTCTCCTTTTTTTATATTTAAACTGACGGTTGAAGTATGAAGGAGAGAGGGTGAGGTATATATATTTAATTTATTTTCTTTTTAATTCACGAAAAGGTTGACTTTTATTTCGAACTCAAAATTGAGCCCACCGACTGTCGCCCCTAGCATTTTACCCCCATTCCGAACACAATGGGATATGTATCATACGCTGATTCGAACGTTTCGATCAGTATCCGTTAAAATCAACATATAACTCTATACATTGAATTTGAACGCGCATTTCAATTTACCGGGGTCACATACGAACTCTATAAATTCCCGAAAAATATTTTCTAGCTTCGTATTAACGATACGGTCCTAACAAAACTAATTTTGTCAAATTCTGAGACCGTTGGAAAAATGGCCATTTTCCAGTCGATTAAAATCAACTAAAACTGGTCAAACGCGTCTACGTGTGCCACGCTCACATATTGATTCGAAAAATTATGAAATTTGGAATCTAGCAATAACTTTACATCACGGACCAAACAAAAGTGGTTTCGTCGAAATCCGAGGTCGTTTGCAAAATGTCCATTTTTAAGGGCCTGAATTCCATAGCGACTATTCAGAATTTTCAACTGGACATATCTTTTGATCCCCGCTATGAAATTTTGATTTTTCGGATTCGTTGGAAAGATATTATCAATTAGATCCTATTATTTTTGATTTCACTAAAATCCGGATTGTTTTGCACCCGGTATGTTCAATTGAAGTTTGAAATCGAATTATCGAACTACCGCGCCATTTTCAATTCCTTTTATAATTATATATAATTATTTATATTCTAACGACGACGCGTATAATATATACGTTATAAATATATTCAAAATAAATTTCTCGTCGTTATTATTTAAAATAATTCATTTAAAATAATCAAAATTCACTAAAATTGCCAAAATAAAAATTTTAAACTGGCCCAGATTTTCGGGTTGTTACATCTAATCTTTTTATTATAATCTTTTTATATATACGGTAAAATGTAAATTTTATTGTTAACGTGATTTAACAATTCTAATTCACATAAAGGTGATATGTCTATATTTCAGTTCGAATATAACAAAAAAGTGATATGTTTTATTTCATCTAAATGGTTTTGACAAAGTGATATATTTGTTTCAACTAGATGGTTTTGACAAGAGTAATATATTTGTTTCAACTAGATGGTTTTGACAAAAGTAATATATTTGTTTCATCAAATCCTTTTGAACAAATGATAATTTTGTTTCACTAACATGTTTTGACAAAAAGTTTATTTTTATTTCAATTAACATGTTTTGACAAAAAGGGTTATTTTTATTTCAATTAACATGTTTTGACAAAATCTATATTTTTAACATGACATTCTTTGTATTTAAATCAAACATGTACATCTTTATACTTATATATATAAAATAAAAATATGGTTTTTATTTTATACATAAAGTTTGACGCACATGAATACTATATATTCTATATATGCAATAAAATATGGTTTTTATTACATATACAAAATTCTGAAAAACATGATTACACAACTCAATTCAGTGGTTCATCGCAATCACAAAACAAATCAACATTGCAATAAATATATAAAACATCAACATTAATTTCATATATAATTAATATAAATTTCACAGTGAAATAATTAATTAATTTAATTTTAAAATAGAAATCTCACATCGATTTGTCTAAATTTTCAAATTACTTCATTTCAGATTTGGTCTGTTCCATGCTGTAGATCTCGAAAATACGGTTCTAACATTTTCAGTTTCGCTGAATTTCGCTTCCGTACGAAGAAGATATCTAATTTTAAACATTGGAAAATTTTAAAAGGAATTAAATGAAATTAATTTAAATTAATTAACTTTAATTACCATCCCCTAACCACGGTCAAAACCCGCTCCTCGTCTTCATCTTTCTCGTGTTACAAATGAAACACCCCACCTCCATTAATGTCACTCACTAATGGAATGCATTAACTTCAATGAAGCGTTATAGGTAAAAGATGCGGAAAACAAAGTCATTTTATAAGCAATGTAGTTCAGTCATGCTTTTACAAAAATTGACTCAATCATAATTAAAAGTATTATATGAAACTTCTGTCTTGATTCAAAAACATCCAAATATATAAGAAGCATAAAACATAAGAAAGTAGCATAAGTCCCCAAATAAAAGTGCAAACACAGCCATAGCCAAAGATAAGAGGATCCAAGCAATACATCAAAGAATCTTCAAGCTTGGAAAAAGAAACGGTCCAAACTAAGCTGAGCTATTCCCTCCTGACTGCCTGAGGGGGGAACGAAAGAAAAGAAGACGAAAGAAAACGGGTCAGACATAAAGCTTGGTAAGTCCAATGGTTTTCAGTATGTAAACAGGTAAAAGTAACATGACATGAATAAACTAAATCTAAGACAATACCATGATAACAGGGAGAACAAGATAAGATTTGCATAAGATATGATAAGGCAAAGTAAACTGAATGCGCTTTTACTCTTTCTCTACTTGGCTACTACCCTGTTATTCTGATTTCTATATCTCTGCACCATCTAACTAGTGTCCCAACTAGTAATCTGTATAAAATGATAGTGTGATCCCAATCCCCGCAGTTGTGGTAGCCTTCAGGTGTACATCTATTGTGGGGATCCCACCTCTATCTGTCTAATTGCCATGGATATGTCAAATGTACCCTTACTACCCTATCGATCGGCTCCCTACTTGTATTCATTTATTAATTGTGTCATTCGACCCCGCTTGTATGTATTCATTACTTGTGTCATTCGGCCCCGCTTGTATGTTTTCATTACTTGTGACATTCGTCCCTGCGTGTATGTATTCATTACTTGTGTCATTCGGCCCCGCTTGTATGTATTCATTACTTGTGTCATTCAGCCCCGCTTGTATGTAGATACCTGTGCTGGCCCCATCATGGGGTGTATCAATTCCCATGATGGCAACCCGACACAATTCAAGATGCACAGTGTATACTACTGCTGACCAGTGCCTGCTTTTCCACTCCAGAGCACGTGCACGCCCTTACTCTGGAGGAACTACACTGCTGCACCACCCGCCGCTATTTTGACTGCATATAATCAGCCCAGTAATCGTGCCCTACCCAACCTAGCTCAGGGTACCATGATACATCTATGTGGGTTACTGCTGAAATGGGTCCCCGTTACTAGGGTTTCCTAATCAACATGTTATAATGGTTAAGAGTTCTCAATTTAGCTTAACCCCACACATTTGCTTAATTAACATGTTGTACTGGTTAAGTGTTGCCTATTCATATATTACTTAACCTTCTCATTGATTCACGCATGTTTATTTAACGGTTAAGTTTGTGGGCATATATATACTAATATTACCCACTTACACAAGATTTACTTAACCCTTCCCCTTATCAAGTCCATATATATTATTGGTTAAGCTTGCCTTAACCCTATCCACTTTGTTCATGTAATATTGGTTAAGTTGTCTTCTTGTCCATGTTAACTTAACCCACCCACCTAACATGTCATGTTGGTTAAGTGTTTCTTATTAACTTAACCCTTCCCATTCATCATGTTGTATTGGTTAAGTATTTCCTATTAACTTAACCTTGTTCATTCATCATGTTATATTGGTTAAGTGTTTCCCCTTAGCTTAACCCCACTCGTTCATCATGTTATGTTGGTTAACTTAACTCTACTCATTCATTAAGTCAAATTTGGTTAAGTGTTTCCAATTAACTTAACCCCATTCATTAGCATTAATTCATTCATTAATCCGTGAACCTCTCACATTAGATCTGTTGTTTGCGGTTACTGGATGTGTCGGGCGGTTCCGGGCATACTTCTATCGCAAACTCATTCTAACCTCGGGTTTTGGGATTTATGTTCTAACCTCTCACATTAGATCTATGTTGTTGCGGTCGCTGGATGTGCCGGGCGGTTCCAGGCAGTCTTACACCGCAACTCAATCTAACCTCGGGTTAGGCACATTCATCTTTTATTCAATTTACCTATTTATCATACATGTCCAAGTCTAGATTTTATATGCTAATTTTTCAAAATTTACAAAACTAGTCATGTTCCAATTCTCAAGTTATGCCCAACCAAGCCAATTGCAAATTATGCCCCACAAATTTAATTACAAGTTATTGCTCAAAATAGTTTACACCCAATCTTCCCAAATTTGCAATAATAGTCATGCCCCAAAAATCACATTATACCTTATGCTTGGCGTCCCAACCAATAGTTATGCTCGATCTAGATTTAATTTTCCAATTTATAGTTTACACCCAATCTAGATTTAATATTTCAATTTTCCTCAAGTTCGCAACCATAACAACTGTGCCATAAATCACAAGTTACAAATTATGTTCCACCATCACCAAATGGATTATTTCCCAATATCAATTACAAGTTATGCCCAACAATTTCACCAAAATAGGTTATACCCAAAATCTTACATGTATTCCCATCGTTCGTATTTTGCGATTTCAGCCTAGGTTCAAAGGTAAACCAGGTTCATAAAAGAAAAAGTAAATAGGGGAAGAGAGAGAGAGATAAGGAGCATAAAATAAGAATAGGTATAAAAATAGGCATGTAACAACAGACCTAATACAAGAAATTTAGATCCAACAAAGATAGATTCTTGAATAAGCTGATCCAATCATTATCGCAGGCACAAGAATAACATTATGAACCAAAAAGGATTATATATTCGATTTTCAACAAAGATAGGCATGATTGAATCGATATAATAACTTCTTAGGCATGTAAAATCATAGATTCAATAGAAAGATAGGGGTAATCTGAAAAGATAGTCTCATCATCAAGCATAGACTTAGATTCAATTTATTACATGCCAAGAATACTATAGGTGTTTAAATCTGAAAATAACATGCACTTATAGAAGAAGGATGGATCTTGTATTCTGGGATCTGATTTCTAAATTTGTTTAGTTATCCTTTGATGTAGACGTTTGATTCTATAGTGTGACGTCCCCAAAACCTCGTACGATGGTGGCAAGGGTATTCTTCGGAATATAACACATAAATAGATAACAGCAAAACAAAAATAAATAAATACACCAGATAATGTACAATAGAATACACTGGATAAACCTAATCATCAGAGTTACACAGTATACAGGATCATACTTAGTACAAAATACAGTTCAGCTATACATAAATTTCTACAGCGGAAAATAAAACATAATATGCGCAATAGGAGCTGAACAGCATAAAAAGAGATAAATGGTAGAATCCATCTTCAGCTCCAGCTATCTAGAAAGAGCCTGCTAAAACCTGAATGCAAGGCTGCCAGTGTAGAAAAATGGGCACCCGAGTTTGCAAGTGAAACAAACTACGAGTCAGTCATGGGCTGGTATGAGAAATCTACTTAACACATTTTATAATATGGCCAATCACAGGACCACGCCACTTTCGCGGAACGGGTTTACTCAATTGGATTGTCAGTGCTTTTAAACAAGTAAATCTTTTAAACATCGCAATGCATTTAATAAAAATGAAGCCATTATAAGACTCTGTTCCCATCACACAATGCAATGCAAACCGGAGGATAGAGTTTAACCTTTTAATGGCCAAAATATATTTGATACGAATAAAACAAAAGCATTTGATATTATTACTAGGTTTTATATATTTCAAAAAAAAATTCAATCATAACTATCAATCATAGACGGCATGGTTACCATATATGTAATACCCCTAATTTTCTATTAATAGTAAATTAACAAATTAAAGTATAATTAATTCTAAATGATAGAATTAAGGGAAACGGGTTACGCCATTACGTTCGTCTCAGAATTTTGCTTGAGATAGAGTCCGAGTTTGCGTAAATCGGACTCCATATGAAGGAGTTATGACTTCTGGAAGTCTCATAATTCGATTCAAAATTCAAACAGCCCGAAAACAAGTTTAAAATTCAAAACTGGACCAGAACTGGGCGGGAATTTTCCCGCCCAGGACCCAGGTCGACCAGGGGGTCGACCTGGGAGTCGTCCTGGGTACCCAGGTTGACCATGTAGTCGACCTGGGGGTCGACCTGCTTGGTCGACCTGGCCTGCTTGGTTTAGTCCTGGCTCGGCTTCTGGGGCTTGGCTGTGTCACTAGGGCTGATTTGTCACTTTCTGATTGGCTTCTCTTGAGACGGATGGCCATGATTAACTCTAGCTTCATCGATGGCTCTAATTAGTTTGAAATTCTATATAAACAACATTAGTCTCCAACCTAAATTCACACGAATAAAATAGAGCTAGAGCCGTCATGCTGCTGGAAGGAAGCCAAGAGTAGCCTCCACTTGAAGAAAGCTCAGTGTCGAGCAAAACTAAAGTAAAAACAAGATTCAAACAACGTTTAACTACCCAAAGGAAAGCATTGCAACCTCAGAACTCAAAATCCAGAGTTCAAGTTCGTCATTTGTTGTAAGTATAGTGATTTTTCCGATGGGAATAAAATTGAGACTTGATTCGATGTAAAATGGAAATGGAATTTTACTACTGTATAACGACCATGCTAATTCATATTTGTATTGCAATGATTGTATTGTGAATGGTTGGGATGTTTGTGGTATAATTGATTTGATATTGATCATATTGTACATTTAGAATGAAAGCAACATCACATACAAGTATATGGTTAATGTTATAATTTACACCTATATGTTTATATGTTTAATATAGGTTGTATGTGTTATGTCCAAGTTAAGATCTCATGTATATACTTTATGCTAAAACCTCTAGGCCTAAATGATTAAGTTCATATACATGCTCATATATTTATACAAAAGTTGCAAGTTCATAATTGGATCCATGCCAAGATCCATTTTAATACAAGTTTCATGTTATATTAGCAAACATGATTGGATCTAGTTCACACATGTGATAAAATTATACATACTTTATGGAAATTTCATATTCTTTTCATATGCTAGTGATGTTCGATGTTATGCCTAGATCTAAACATGTTTAGCTTATGTTGTCTAAATCATATGCTAATTCATGTGACACCTATTTAGTTAGATCCCTATTTCAATGCAATTTCACATATATGTAAGTTGATTTAGTCTATGTTGCAAATTCACATATATGTATGTTGATTTAGTCTACTTTTCAAGTTCACACCTATGATATTCATGTTGACTATTTTGCAAGTTCACACCTATGATGTTCATATTGACTATGCCGAAAATGCCAAGTTTACACCTATGCCATGTTTACGTTAATGAATTTCTTTATTCCAATTTTGTGTACGCTAAATTAGGCTAAGTTTTTAGCCTAATATTATATGTTAAAAATCATGCGGATGAAAAATTAGGCTAAGATTGTTAGCCTAATAGTTAGACGGGGTAATGTTGGGAAAAATTGGTAATTATAGGAAATTCGACATAAATTGGTGAAAAATATATGTATTGGCATGTTTGGCACATGCCAATAATTGGTGGCAATTAAATGGTATAAAATTCTTATACAAAAAATGATGAACTTGGAAAGTGGGCCACAACATTTAATTGTTAACAAATTTACATATAACAAGTAATAGAGACAAATATGTAAATTTAGAAAATACGAGTATGCTTAACCCGAGGTTGGATTGAGTTGTGATGTAAACCTGCCCGGACCCGCCCGGCTGTCCAGTAATGACAACAATACCTATCCAATGTGAGAGGTTAAGCATTGAGCCCAATAAGTCCCCGAGGTTAGACTGAGTTACGGTGTAAACCTGCCCGGAACCGACCGACACATCCAGTAACCGTAACAATACCTGTCTAATGTGAGTGGTCGGTGCTTTAAAAAGCTAAGGACAGACAAGTCAGGATGGTAGGGTTAAGTTAACTAAAACACTTAACCAATTCAACATGTTAATTAAACTGCTGGGTGGGATTAGGTAAATACAGACACTTAACCACTTAACATGTTTGACTAGAAAACCCTAGTAACGGGGACCCATTTCAGCAGTAACCCAATTAGGTATTATGGTACCCTGAAACTAGGCAGGGTGGGGCACGATTACTGGGCTGATTGAAAGCAGTCAAAAGCGACGGTTGGTTGATGCAGCAGTGGGGGTTCTAACGGAGTGTGGGCGTGCACACACTCGGAGCAGACAAACAAGGCACTGGGCACAAGTAGTATAACCTATGAATTCTAGGATTGTGTCGGGCTGCCACCATGGGACTTGATACACCCCATGGTGGGACCAGCATAGGTATTTACAAACATTGGGGTCGCATGACACATATGATTTTGCGAGTAGGAGCCAATCATTAGAAAGGGGATCACTTCACCCCGATCATGGGGTGCTAGTTGAGACAATGCAAGTAGGTGCAGGGATATAGTGTGGGGTGTGATAGTATATTCGGTTCAAAATACTTTATCTTAGTTTATGATACTTTCCTATTTCCAGTTTATACGTATCATGCCCTTTTTCTTATTCTCATACTGAAGAGTCACTAGACTTACCAGGATTTATATCTGACTTTATTTTTCTTTCGTCTTCGTTTCTTCCGTCCCTCCCCCCTCCCCCCCCCGGTCCACAGGGGGGAAACAACCCAGCTTTGTCAGAATCTTTGCAAGCTTCAAGATAGTAGACGTATGGTTTGGACTCTCTTTCCTTGGCTATGGCTTTTGGACACGTTCTATGGGGATTTATGCAGCTTTTATTATGTTTTATGTTTCTTTATTTAATAATCAAGACAGAAATGATGATGAAATGTTTTTGAAGTTATTATGAGACAATTATGGAAATGTTTTGTATGAACATGTATTTATGAAATGAAAGTCTGTTTGTTTTCCGCTGCTTATACATATGTGTTTATATCTGTCTTGTGTTTTATCTGTGACTTTTACTTACAAACCTCCACCAAAGTTAAGGCATTCCCTTTGTGAGTGACCTTAATGGAGGTGGGGTGTTTCACTTGGTATCAGAGCACAGATTTACCAGATTAGATAAAGGCTTTTGAAACTATTTTCAAAAGATAATTTTAAGGAAGCATATTTTTTCAAGGAAAAGCATTTTTTTTAAAAGGCATAGTCCCCCAAAGCCATATGCACTATCTCTCTATCCTTTTTTCTTGAATACTTTCCTTTTTTGTTCCAGCTTGTCTGGAGATCTTAACCTTCCAAAAGGAGTACCGATACCTAGCTGGTTCCGAAGGTACCTAGAGGCTAGGGCCAATGGTGTGGGCCCAGTAGACATTCCTCCTCCCATAGTGGCAGCGGTTCCTCCTCCTCCTCCTCGTGGAAATAATTTCACTAAGACATGTAGAGACTTCAAGGCTATGGGTGGAAAGGACCTTTATGGAATTGAATCCTTTGTGGTAGCAAGGAACTGGGTGAAGGAGACCGAAGATTTGTTTGTCATCTTCGAAGTTGACGACAGGAAAAAGATACAGCTAGCAGTGTGGTTGCTTAAAGATGAAGCTTCCTATTGGTGGGAAGTTACCCATGCTGAGAGGCCAGTGGAAACTTGGGAAGATTTCAGGATGAGGTTTGAGATGAAATTCCTCTCCCAAGTTGAAAGAAGCCTACAGATGGAGAAGTTCCTAACTATTAAACAAGGGAGTATGACGATCAGGGAGTACGTCAATCAATTTAATTGGCTGGCCAGATTTGGGCTGGATTTAGTAAACACCCAACACAAGAAGGCCCTTCGCTTCGTCAAAGGTCTGAATGAGCCTCTACACAGCCTTGCTATGACCCATATACCCATGGGAGCGACTTATGAAAGCTTGGTGGACATGGCGCTGCTACACGAGGAAGATAAAGGCATGAAAGTGGCAAAAGCAGAAGTGCCTCAAGACAAGAAGGGGGAAGGGTCATAGAACAAGAAGGCCGATTCAAAGAAAGGCAGGAAGAACAACAAACCCCGTGAAAAAAGAAAGTGTAATTTATGTGGCATTGTTGGACATATAGTGAAAGACTGTAGAAAGAAGAAGGCGAAGATGAATGGTGGCTGTTTCCATTGTGGAAAGACTGGACACATGGCTAAGGACTGCCCAAAGAAGCGTGGATAGGGACAGAGAAATGGATCAACTTCAGGGGGACAAGTTCATGCGCTGGTGGCAGCTCCGCAGGAACGAGGTAGAAATAATTCTGTAGAAAGCTTAGTTTATCTCTATGATCATCCAGTTCGCCCTCTCTTTGATTCCGGTGCATAACACTCCTTTATTTCATCTGCTTCAGTGGAATCCCTACACCTAGACACTAGTATGATAGAAGATCCCTTGGTTGTTTCAAATCCAATTGGGGGTTCAGCTTATTTGTCAATGGTTTGTTTGGATTTGAAAATCTCTATTCTAAGTGTTGAGTTTAGATGAAGTGCCTTTGTTTTGGGCTTCTTGTGATATGGACTGATTTTAGGCATGGACTGGTTATCCAGTAATGGTGCCATTCTTGATTGTGAGAAAAGAGTGGTTAAACTCTTGACTCGGCTCGGTAACACTCTAGAAATTTCTTGTAATCTCTTGAATGCTGTTATGCTTAGTTATCTAGAGTCGCTTGATGCTTCTGTTGATAACTTGCAGTCGGTTAGATTAGTCCGTGAATATCCGGATGTCTTTGAAGAGGTGAAGGGCTTACCTCCATGGCGGGAAATAGACTTCCGCATATATCATATTGATAATGCAAAGCCCGTAGCTTTTCCTGTCAGACACATGGCTCTAAAGGAGAAAAAGGAGCTCAGTAAGCAAGTTAAGGAGCTTCTCGAGAAGGGGTTTATAAGGCGGAGTATCATGGAATGGGGTGCTCCAGTGGTGTTCGCCACCAAAGCAGATGGCTCACTATGTCTTTGTGTGGACTATAGGGAGCTAAACAAGCTGACTAAGAAGAATAGGCACCCGCTTCCCAGAATAAACGATTTGTTTGATCAGCTTGTAGGTGCGTCGTTCTTCTCCCAACTTGATCTGGCTATTGGGTTCCATCAGCTAAGGGTAGTTGAAGATAGCATTGATAAGACGGCGTTCAGAACCGCAGATGGTTTCTTCGAATGGCATGTCATGCCTTTCGGGTTGACAAACGCACCCGCTTATTTCGTAGACCTAATGAGCAGGGTGTTCAAAGAATTCCTCAATAAGTTCGTGGTGGTCTTCGTAGACAATATTTTGATCTTCTCAAAGAATGAGGAAGAACATGCTCAGCATCTGAAGGAAATCATGGATACTCTCCGTGCACATCAGCTAAAAACAAAATTCTCCAAGTGCCACTTCTAGAGAGAAGAGGTAAGGTTTCTTGGACATGTAGTGTCCAAAGAGGGGTTAGCTGTGGACCCCGCGAAAGTGGTGGCAATGCAAGATTAGAAGACACCAAGAAATGCAACCGAAGTCCGAATCTTTCTTGGGCTAGCCGGTTTTTACCGAAAGTTCATTAGAGATTTCGCAAAAATCTCAGCTCCACTCACAAGGCTAACAAAGAAGAATCTAGCGTTCGCTTGGGATTTGGATTGTGATATTGCTTTCCAACGCTTAAAAAGGGCTCTTTCAACAGCCCCAGTTCTGACTTTGTGTAACATCCCACATTTTTGTTGGTTTGTATTTGAATATTTAAATCAGTTTAAATATTGAATTCGTAATATAAACGGATTTATGTATTAATTAAAACAAAGTTGAACTTATAAATACATATATTAAATATAAACGAGCCCGAAATATCGCTGCAGTGCATAATTTAACGTTTTGAACTTCAAATGAGTGTACAGGACTCGTTATTAGTCGGATTACTTCGAAACAAGAAGCGTTGAAATATGTTGAACTGTATCTTTCTAACAGAAGTGAAAAATCAAGATTTTGGCGTATAGATTGCAAGATATGTCCAAATCAAATATTTAGAAAGTCGTTATAGAAATCGTATATCGACCGTAATGGTTTATTTGAAATAACTAGATATCAGATTCGAATTTGGACAGGGTTATTTTGAGACATAGTAATAATTTAATTTTTAGAATTTTATTGTAATTTTTAATTAATTAAGTACACAACTTTTTATCTGGAGTATTTTGCACCCTGTATTAGTATTTCGGGATTTCACAATATGAGTTAACCTACTGATATTATTATATTTCTTGAGTCGAGACACCTCGCTCGTCACAATGGTGTTCTCAATTCTGTCTGTAACAACCCCTACATAAACGTAATTCAGTAAATCGGAATGTATAACAAATATGGACATATCCTTCCGTTTTATTTATTTAAATAATTACTTTGGTTTTTCTTAGTGATTAAGATATTTTGCTACTATAAGTATATAGATATACAAGGACCTACTCACGAAATGCCAATATCCTAAACTTAGCTGTTAAGTATATTATAATAATATACATCAAACGCATACCCTACTCTCTACCTACAAACTACAAAAGTACCTACCTCCCCTATTTCTTAATGCCGAAGAAACCATACCTCCCCTATATATGTGCCATACCCTAAACAAATGTGCATGGGCAAATCAAAATATATAAACATATCTGCTAAGTGCTAACCTAACCTAAACTACAGCAGACCCTAAGAGAAAATATACAAACTTATATTCTGTTGCTTCACGCCAAAGAAGAAAAAACACGAGGACCTACCAGCTATCCTAACACGACTAACAGTCCACCTATAGGTTATTGTTTCCTTAGCTGCAAAGTAAAATAGTATATATATTTTTATATAACGTAGGCTTTATAGTATACCACACACCTAATCAAAGTCTACAGCATGTCTAAAACTTAACCACAAAGTAATTGTTCTCCTCGTTATATATACATGCCCCTCTTCTACGAAACGCGACAACAATATAAAAACGAAAAGAAAGAAATCTTAAGGCAATAAGATGAGCACCATGAAGAACGCAAGTGGGAAGGGTTTAGATGGAAGAATCTAAAGGCTTGCGTGGATCAGTCAGGTTCGTAAATGGAAGAGTAATGGAGTTTCGATGATCGGGGAATGGCCATTGATGTATTAAGGAGCAGTTGTACACGTAAGGGATGGAGCCATATAGTTGTACAGCTAAGGTGTGAACGTCGGGTGTGTGCTTGCAGGTGTCTTCGCTGGGTGGGAAAGAAAGACGAGAGAGGAGGCAAGAGTTTGAAGTTTTTGCTGAAGGGGGATGGGTTTCGTATACACAGGGAGTGGAACGAAGTATGGAAATGGTCGGTGGAAATAAATCGTGGGCTTGGTCTGTACGTGTTTTGGCATGGCATTATGGAGGAATGAAAGGAGCAGGCCGACATGGCGAGTGATGAGTTAAGGAAGCTATGGTGGAAAAAATAGCAGGAAGAAAAGGATCAGTGAAGTATTTTTGGAAAAGCAGGTGGGCCTTGTTTTGGTTTAATGGGTTGTTGGGCTTTCCATTTAAATAGTGGAAAAGTGTATACTGGAAGGGGGCGGAAATATAGTGAAGAAGCATGCATGAAGAGGACGTGAATCAGAAACAAAGAAAGGGAGCATGGTCTACACGTTGGGGTTATTTTGGTATAGGGGAGAACGAGGTCAACAGTCACTTGATGGGATCGCAAGTAGTTCCATTTTGATAGAAGAAAATGGTATTCAATATTAGGAAGGAGATGATGGAGCTAATCAAGATTAATAAGAGAGCTTAGGATTTGCATATGAAAGAGGGGAGCGGCATTGTGTAAACGTGGTTTAAAGATTGGTGGCTCCTTCTTTCATAAGAAGCAGCTACAGTTTGCAGCGTGTGCAAATATGGTTTGGGCAGATGTGATGGAGCGAGTGCAGATGTATAATGGGCCGAATGACTATCGTAAAGCCCGTTATAATATTAGAAAAAAAGGGATAAACCCACTTACAAAAGAATAAGAAAAATCAACGGAAGAAAACGAGAGAAAGGCTAAAGGGTTGATGGTGATCAGTAGAAAGGGAAGAGAACCGGTAAGTGAAACTAGAGAGAAGCAGCATAGAGCCGAACACTGTTTGTCGCGTTAGATGCAGGCTACCCAGTGGAGCTGATTGGAGCACGTTACACATTAGGCAATTAAAGCGCCGGGTATAATCAACTGACGTAAATCGTTATTTAACGGTTAATGCGCAAAGGTGAGTAAATTCACTAACTCTGATCTATTTTAAAATAATATAATTATATTTTAATGTTGTTTGAATACTGTGAGATGGTCGGATAGGTAGATCACAATTAAATTGGTTGAAAAATATATCGTTGCATATGTTAGATGCCGACTCCGTCGATTATAATACCCCCTAGTACGAAATCAATGTTAATTGTTTGACTAACATCTGTGGATGTGGGAAACCGGTTGGAGGAATCCAACCGGAATCCACAATATTTATATGTACGATTTGTTTTATGTATATGCACTGTTTGAATCCAAATGACAATAGAACCCCATGTGAATATTGAGGTTGAATGGAAATTCAACAATTGTTTTGATTAAATAAATAAACGATATCAATTAAGAAGGTGATAACAGTCGACCATAAAACCCATCGTTTTGTTAAGAAGTTAATTGGCCGTGACGGTTATGTTCAGATTAGTTATAAGAGAAAATATTACAGCGTACAACAAGTTTTGAACTGTAATGATAAATTAACTCTGCTAACCAAACTTAAGCATGGTTTTTATATATAGCAGCACTTCCTAGGGAATGGAAACAATTTGGTTTGAAATCCACTTAGTCTAAAGTAATAAGTAATGACGTTGGTTCAAAGAAATATGAGAATGAGTTAGAAAGAGAATTGGAGAATCGTTTCAGAAAAGCGATAACATCAGTTCGGTGTTTGGAATATGATTAGAACTATATAACACTATTAGGAATTGGAACCATAATTCGACGATGTCGAATGGATTATTTTTAGAATTATAATCTGATAGGATAGTTAATATTTAGTTTAAACCAACGAATTATAATAGGATATGAAATCAATATTTATTTATATAATTGATATTGATTTAACAAGAAGTTGACTTAGAAACAGGATCTATAAAGTGGAATAGGAATATAAATTCAAGAAAGAGATTTCAGTAAACAAGATAAGGGTGTTTATTACCTGAATAAAAGGATATTTGATAAAGATGTCTAGATTTCTATAATAAGGATGATATTCACGTTTTAAAGTGAATAATGTTTTAAAAGGGAACGGTTGGCCAATATAAATATTTATAATGACATTGGAATTATTTTTCCAATATAGATAGGATAGATTATCCAAGCAGAGAAATAAAGAACGTGAATGTTTCGAATGTTAATAACGTATGTTTCTGGAATATGGAGAATTAGAGTTTATAATAACTGGAAATGTTTTCCAAGAAGTGTAAAAAGACTAAAACGGGATTTGAGAAATATCTGGTAAGATATGGGAGTTCGAATAGTAAAAACGAACGTTAAATAAAAAGTACCTGTGTTTATGTGATGTCTAGCTATACATTTGAATGAATGATTGTTTTTACTTCGATGGTTGAATAACCGACTATCGAAGTGTTTGACCATCGTTGTCAATATGGAGAGACCGGTTGGATATGTTATCTGAAAACCACTCCGTATAGGCATAAGCATGCGATTAGATATGCTGAAGATAATTGAAGACGGAGTTAAATACAAGGGTCGTCCAGTTCTAGAATGGTGTTTTTGTTTGTCCAATCCCAGGACAACTTGTATGGACGAGTGTCTGACAGAGTATTTTCAACGGTCACACTGTTGATTTTTACGAATATACCAAGTTGGTGGGGAGAAGGTAACTTCTCTTTATTCTACACCCAGTGTGCATTTGTGTAATCAATATGTGATTACGGATTTGACGATGTAGCATTCAAAGTGAATGGTGATCAGATGTTCTGAAAATAGACGTAGCCTCTAGCCTCGCAACCAGGAAGTAACCAAAAGTTGGGCTAGGCAGCATGGCTAGTTGGGTCATCCCCAAGCAGGGTGTATTGTAACCGATCTAGAGAAAATTCATATTTATACTTCTTTTCGATTTTGTATCTTCGGATGACGGTTGGATGGCCTACAACCGTGGTGGCAATACATTCGATACACTCAAGCTAAATGAGTGGTCGGTCATGTGTGGCCGGGTTGCAAGACGTTCTTGTTGAACCCTGAGTGTATCCCCTCTAGAGTACACTGATCAGAAGGTGTTCCCATACCTTGTCTGTCGGGATCCAATCTCCAATACGCGCCCTACAGTTTATGATTTTATACTATATATATGTGGAGCGTGAGATGCAAGCATTCCGCTACTTGGTTATTTATTTGATTAGACATTATTATAATATCACTGGGTTTTGATGTTAAGATATCTTGGGTTATAGTAAGGTAAAAACCATCTATGTTTATGTATGGGCTGGTCTTACTATTATCCTTTTGTTTAAAAAGGATTTTCGAAATTAAACAGAATGGTTGGAATTTACTCACACCAGTCCCATTATTGACCCAGAGTTTATTTTGTTTGTTTTTCCTAAACTCTTGGGTGCCCAAATTTGTACGGGCAGTCTAAGTGTTTCAGGCTTTTACAGATTCACTTGAAGGAGCTGGAAGTAGAAGGCTTCACCATTAATTAAATAGAGATTATTTCCGTTGTGATGTATATGAGTTAGACACTGATATGGTATGTATATATACATATATAAATTCGGATTTGTATTTCAAAAGTTATGTTATAAGAAATTTTATTGTTCCGCTATGAGTTTTGTGTTTACTATGATTCTGTTCAGTTGTTGTATTCTTCTTCTTCTATTCTATTAGTTATATCTTTTCTTTCTCACCCTCTAAATTCTTTTTATTAATGATCTGAATTTTCGTGCACTTTGAGTTGAATGTGTAGGATCTTAGTCAGCTCGAATTGGTATGGATTTTTGGGCCATCACACTTTGCCTGATGGAAGCAAGATGTTCACGGTATACACAGATGCTTGTGGTACGGGATTAGGCGCTGTTCTGATGCAAGAAGTGAAGGTAGTAGCTTATGGTGGAAGACAATTGAAAGTTCATGAAAAGAACTACCCAACCCATGATCTTGAGTTGGTCGCCATCGTCTTTGCGCTTAAGTCTTGGCGCCATTATCTCCTAGGTGAGAAGTTCGAATTGTATACTTACCATAAATCGTTGAAGTATCTTTTCTCATAGAAAGATCTTAACTTGAGGCAGCAAAGGTGGATGGAGTTCATTGCCTCGTATGATTTTGAGATTTCTTATACTCCTGGCAAGGGCAACGTAGTAGCAGATGCCTTGAGTAGAAAGAAGCTGACCTTGAGCCCTCTCTTTGTAGAAAGGCCAAGCTTGGAGTATATACCCAGTTTTGACTTTAGGCCCTCCTCTGATTTTGTACCTGGTTTGTTGGCATCACTAGAAGTACGGCCCACTCTTTTAGACTCAATAGGGTCCGCATAACGTGAAGACCCTCAGCTTGTGGATGTGATTGATAAACTAATTAGGGGTGAAACTTCCAGTCACCTCAATAGGTACTCCATCGATGATAAGGGTTGGCTGAGGCGAGATGGAAGACTATGCGTCCCACAAGCAAGGGATTTAGTAAAAATGGTTCTTGAGGAAGCACAACATTCGAAGATGAAAATAAACCCAGGTGGAGACAAGATATACAAGGACATAAAGAGAGTTTTCTTTTGGAGTGGCATGAAAAAGGATGTGGCAGATTTCGTTTCTAAGTGTGTGATATGCCAGAGGTCAAGGCGGAACAAAAGAAGCCTGGAGGTCTGCTTCATCCTCTAGAAGTCCCGCAATGGAAGTGGGATAGCATTTCAATGGACTTCATTGATCGGTTGCCTAGGTCAAAAACGGGCAATACTAGCATTTGGGTAATAGGGGACAGGCTCACAAAAAGCGCCCACTTTATACCTATCATGAGTAGAAGGACTGCCTCGTCTCTAGCTTCTCTTTATCTTAAGGAAATAGTTCGACTCCATGGAATACCCTCCAGCATAGTGAGTGACCGAGATCCTATCTTTACAAGCGAATTTTGGCGGAGTCTGCAAGAAGCTGTAGGCACACATTAATGCTTGAGCACGGCCTATCACCCCCAAACTGATGGTCAGACGGAAAGGGTGAACAAAGTATTAGAAGATCTTCTGAGACTGTGCATTCTTGACTTTGGAGGAACATGGTAGGATCATCTTCCTTTAGTGGAATTCGCCTACAACAACAGCTACCAAGCCACCATCGGCATGGCGCCCTTCGAAGCTTTGTATGGAAGACCGTGCCGATCACCAACTTTTTGGTGGGAGTCTACAGACAAGCTTATACTTGGACCAGACATGATTAGAGAGACTTCAGAAAAAGTGGACTTGATACGAAGGAGAATGAAGACTGCCCAAGATAGACAGAACTCCTACCCAGGCAAAATAAGCACCGACCTTGAGTTTGAGGTTGGGAACAGGTTTTCCTTAAGGTATCTCCCTTAAGGAACGTCGTTCGCTTTGGATCCGCAGGAAATCTAGCACCAAGATTTGTAGGACCGTTACCTATCATCGAGAAGATTGGGAAGATGGCTTATAGAGTAGAGCTGCCTGAAATGTTGGCTGGAATTCACAATGTCTTTCACGTTTCTCATCTCCAGAAATGTTTACATGAATCTGCGGAAGTAATGGAGCCAAGCATTCTAGAAGAAGACAAAGTGGAACGTGAAGCAACTGTGAGGAGAGTTCCAACCCGCATCCTAGGAACTGAAGTGAAAAAGCTACGCAACCGCGAAGTCAAGCTTGTCAAAGTTTAGTGGAGCGACGCCGAGGAAGACACGACTTGGGAAACTGAGGATAGAATACGCGCGACCTACCCTTTTCTTTTTGAGGGTACATCTTTGATCTCTCTTTTTCCTTAAGTTGTGCTTGTATCTATCTTTTTAGGTATATCTCCTCGATATTATCCTTTATCCTTAGGTAGAAACCCCTTTGGATGTAAACATGTAATTGAAACATGTTATGATTGATGGCTGCAAGAGGTTGCTTGTGGATGCATACACACACACAACCTAGGTTTTAGATCTGCTCAGTCACTTCATATTGCATATGCATATATGCATTCATATTTGTATGTGGTTGAAACTTGATATGTTGTCATATGGATGTCGCATTTGTATCAATGATTGCGCACTCATGTAGAATTATGAGTAGGGAAAATTTGCATACATAATGGATTCATGACACTTACATGATTCGCATTATTGAGGTCAACTGAATTAGTAGACTGCCTAATTTTTGCATTAGATAAGGACATACACACACATTATGCATATGATCATGAAGCATTAGAAGTCTTTTAAGGACAATTGACGCCTATGTTTGTTGGTTGAGTAGATGGATGATTGGATGTTAGGATATACATTCTTGTAGACTTGAAGATTTCGGGGACGAAATCCTTTAAGGAGGGGAGAATGTAACACCCCGAATTTTCTGTTAACAGTAAATTAACAAATTAAAGTATAATTAATTCTAAATGATAGAATTAAGGGAAATGGGTTATGCCATTACATTCGTCTCGGAATTCTGCTTGAGATAGAGTCCGAGTTTGCGTAAATCGGACTCCGTATGAAGGAGTTATGACCTCCGGAAGTTTCAAAATTCGATTTAAAATTCAAACAGCCCGAAAACAAGTTCAAATTCAAAACTGGACCAGAACTGGGTTGGGCGGGAATTTTCCCGCCTAGGTCGACCGGGGGGTCGACCTGGGAGTCGACCTGGGTTCCCAGGTCGACCATGTAGTCGACCTGACCTGCTTGGTCTGGTCCTGGCTTGGTTTCTGGGGCTTGGCTGTGTCACTTTCTGATTGGCTTCTCTTGAGACGGATGGCCTTGATTAACACTAGCTTCATCGACGGCTTGTAATAACCCGGAAAATCTGGGCCAGTTTAAAATTTTTATTTTGGCAATTTTAGCGAATTTTGATTATTTAAAATAGATTATTTTAAATAATATCGATGCGAAAATTTATTTTGAATATAATTCGAACGTATATATTTATACGCGTCGTCGTTAGAATATAAATATTTATATATAATTATAAATAGAATTGAAAATGGCGCGGTAGTTCGATAATTCGATTTCAAACTTCAATTGAATGTACCGGGTGCAAAACAATCCGGATTTTAGTGAAACCAAAAATGATAGGATCTAATTGATAATATCTTTCTAACGAATCAAAAAAATCAAGGTTTCATAGCGGGAATCAAAAGATATGTCCAGTTGAAATTTCTGAATAGTCGCTACGGAATTCAGGCCCTTAAAAAAATGGACATTTTGCAAACGACCTCGGATTTCGACGAAACCAGTTTTGTTGGATCCGCAGTGTCAAATTATTGCTAGGTTTCAAATTTCATAATTTTTCGAATCAATATGTGAGCATGGCAAAGGAAAACGCGTTTGACCAGTTTCAGTTGATTTTAATCGACTGGAAAATGGCCATTTTTCCAACGGTCTCAGAATTCAACGAAACTAGTTTTGTTAGGACCGTATCGTCAATACGAAGCTAGAAAATATTTTTCGAGAATTTTTAGAGTTAGTATGTGACCCCGGTAATTTGAAAAGTACGTTTAAAATTCAATATAGTGATTTAAATGTAAATTCAAAGGAAACTAATGGTAACGATCGAATCAGCCTACGATACATGTCCCATTGTGTTCGGAATGGGGGTGAAACACTATGCACGACAGGCGGCGGGCCTCGTTTGGAGGTCGTATGTAAAAGTCAATATTTTGGTAATTAAAATAATTAAAATAAAAAGAAAACATCATTTCTCTCTCCCCCCTTAAAACCTTCTGCCCCCCCCCCCCCCCCGATCATTCTTCCGCAAACCGATTAAATAAAAAAAAAAAGAAACCGAGGCATCGAACGAAGGAGGCGGAGCTTTGCTCCACCGATCGTCGCACGCCCCAAGGCAGGCAGCCACCGCCGCCTAGCCTAGAGCCACCTCCTCCCCTTCCCTTCCTCGACACCGACGCGAGACCCCCCCCCCCCCCCCATCCACAGGCGAAATCGAACCCCCCCAGCAGTGCCTCGACCTCCTCCTCCCCCTTCTAACCAGATCGAGCCCCCCCTGAAGCCACGACCGCCCAAACGCCTCCGCCTGGTCCTTCCTCCAACCGCCGACCACCAGGCAGCGGCCTCCCTCCTTCGTACGCGGATCCAAACCCCCCATTTTGCTGTAAGCCCCTTCTCTTCGTTTTATTTTATTTTGTCTTGTTTTAAATGTTCAATTTAGGTTAATCAATTTAAAATCTGAGTTTTAAGAATTTTAAAATAAAAAGTTATAATTTTTAAAACAAAGAAAAGGTTAAAGATATAATTTTTATATAAGGAGGATAATAAAAATATGATTCTTATATTTTTAAAGTAATAAAAATATGATTTTTATATTTTTAAAGTATTAGAAATATAATCTTTACTATATAGAAGTAATAAAAGTATGATTTTTATATTTTTAAAGTATTAAAAATATAATCTTTACTATATAGAAGTGGTAAAAATACGATTTTTGTTCATATAGAGAATTAAAAATATCACCTTTATATATGTAGCAAAGTAAAAATTCGATTTTTATATATTGAACTTTGAAGTAAAAATGGGATTTTTATATATTGAACTTAGAAGTAAAAATTTGATTTTTATATATTGAACTTTGAAGTAAAAATTCGATTTTTATATATATTGAACTTTGAAGTAAAAATTCGATTTTTATATATTGAATAGCGAAGTAAAAATTCGATTTTTACATATGTAGAGAATACGGGCGAAGAAAGCGATATCGACGAGAACAGTGAAGATTTCCTGCATAAGAAGTGCCGTGGGGCTAGGATAGCTATCTGTGAGAATTTCTCACCTTTCAATTTCATTTTCTAGTTATATATATATACTAGGATGCAGACGGTGCTTAGTAGCACCCGACACAATCGTCCACAGACCATGGACTTGTTTGTTTGGTTGCATAGATTAGTTGGATATTTTGATTTGAATTTGGTTGTTTGGTGAATTTGATTGATGTGTGAATGGCATGGGCCTTCACTAGACCGGGGATAAGGCTAGGCCTTGTCCCGTTTCTAGTATCGTGCCGTTATGCCGCCGAAATTTTCTAAAATAAGTTAGAAAAATAAAAATATCATTTTATTGAATAAATGAACGGAATAGAATATTCATAGGTGGAATAAAATGTTTTATCGTTAAAAATATAATTTTTAACGTGAAGTGAATAAAATAAAATATTCATTTGCAAACCGGACGGCTTGTTTATGTACACCTATTTGAAGGACATTGATTGGGACGATAAATTTTACACATCGCCCAACTGCACAAATAAAATATTTGTTTGATTGTTTGAAACCCCACACGGGTGTTAGGATGAAATATGAAGTTCACTCATCCTGATTTATTAAATATGTCGATCGATTGATTGACAGGCTGTTATAAGCGTTAGATATCTATATTGGATGCTTATACAGTGTAGTGCACGTTGGTTGATGGTTGATTATTTTTCAATGCTATTATATACATGTGTTGTATGGAATCCATATAATCAACTTTATATGGTAATTGATTGGGCCTCATTCCAATTTGAAAAATAAAGTATAATATAAAATAAAGGTTCATGTGTTGACAGTACTCATCCATTGAGATTGGTCATGTGTTGAACGAAATATTTTGATAATAACAACTATTTTGAAAAAGAAATATTTGAAATGGAATATTTGAAAATAGAAATTTATGAAGCCGTGTTGATTAGATTGACGCCATTTTGACGTAAACGATATTATATCGATTTTATTCATTTCGAAATGAATTGAATTGAAAACGATTTCGAAATGAATTGAATTGAAAACGATTTCGAAATGAATTGAATTGAAAACGATTTCGAAATGAATTGAATTGAAAACGATTTCGAAATGAATTGAATTGAAAACGATTTCGAAATGAATTGAATTGAAAACGATTTCGAAATGAATTGAATTGAAAACGATTTCGAAATGAATTGAATTGAAAACGATTTCGAAATGAATTGAATTGAAAACGATTTCGAAATGAAATGAATTGAAAACGAATTCAAATGGAATTGAAAGCGAATTGAAATGAATTCAAATTGAATTGAAATTTGAATTGAATAGAAATGAATTTTAAAACGAATTTATAAAGAAGAATTCAATTTTGATTTGAATTGAAAAGGAAGTTGAAATTACTTTTGAAACGAATTTAAAACTATTCATATAATTCGTTTTAAATAGAAATCGACGAAATATATATTATATATATTATATATATAATATAATGGCCTGAATAGAACGCGCCGCGCCGCGGCAGTTCGCGAATTTCGACCATTTATTTCAAAAGGACATTACGGGAGATCCGACCGTCGGATTCTCTTAAAACCGGAACCGTTGGGTTCGTATCGAAAAGAGCTTTCTAATGAATATTAAAAATTTGAAATCTAACGGTTGGATTTGGAGATACGTCCAAATCAAATTTGAAAAAGGTCGATGTAAGTGCAGTTCGATGGCCGTTGATGGAAATCGACTGTACGGGCCTTGATAAAATTATTAAAAATAGTAATAATTTGTGTAAAATCATAAGAAATGATTTAGAAAGAATTAGGATGAAAAACTCCATATTTGAAAAGATAAAAATAGATTTTTATCGAAATGAACTAGTTTTGAACTAGAATTATAATTCTATTTATTTTTAAATGAATAAATTGAATTTGAAATGGATTTGAAAATAACTAGAATATCCAATGATTGCATTGGAATGGATTTGAATCGAAATTGTCTTCGGAATATTTCGATGTTGGAATTCGTGATTATACAGGTGTTGTTATGGAAATTTGAAAGATATATATTTATATCGTTATTTCCAATACGACATTTGTTAGTTGTAAAATTTGATATTGAATATAAGCCGGTATATTTTCTATTCAGAGCCTTGTATTGAATATCAAATGTGATTTGGGTTTGTCGTGAATGGTGTCTTCACTAACACTGTTCTTGAACCCGGTTGAGAAAAGATTAAATCTTTTTATTTAGATTTAATGAAGTGTACCAATTAAATGATATTTAATTGGAATTGAATTGATATTGATTTTTGGTTTATCGTGAACAGTGTTTTAAACAACACTCGTTCTTTAACCCGATAATTAATGAATGTGATTTTGGGTTTATCGTGAACTGTGTTTTTAAATGACACTGATTCTTTAACCCAGTTAAAGATTAAAACTAAGTGGAGTTTTAATGAATCTTTAATTAGATTGAAAAGATCGAAAATGGAGTATCACCAGTTCTTGTTGCAGTCGTGATGGGGGGTTCTCGCTTCGCGGTTTGGTGGCGAACGGGAGACTCTTACCCCCACATGTCCCTTGTGGTGGGGGTTGGTAAGGCAGTGGCCGGGAGACTCGAGAGGGTCGCCGTAAAACAAGTTACTGGGGGACCGCTGGGAGCCACGGTGGGTTTTACCTGCTGCTTTGGGGGATGAAGGGATGGTTGCAAAGCCTACCGGATTTCGTCGGGCCTTCACAGTTGGTATCAGAGCTTTGGTTTATAGAGCTCGAGAACAAGACACATTAGAACCATACGAAAGAATTCATCAGATATTGGATTAGTAATATCCAATTAGAATGACTCGTTAGAGATGGGATCAGTAGTATCCTAGGACGAGTGTGAAGAGTATATTTTTCAAATGAAAACAAATTTTGTTTTGAAAATTTAAATCAACTATTCGTATTTGATTATTTGTTTATATTGAGTTGGACAGTCCAGTATATAAAGATTTTGCGTATACGTCTGATCCACGTGTATTCGAAGTTTTAATATATTGGATAGATATAGCATCACACTCTAGTCGCCCGAAGATGATATTGATGATAGCGATCGCATCATCAACATTTATGTTCGAGTTTCGAAGGTGTGATTTTCTATATATTTCCAGTAGGCTGGTGTGAGAACCAAAACTTATATAGCTAGAACACATTGTTGTGAATTGGCATCAAAAACATGATTTTCTTTATATATATCAAAGTTATGAATTTGAAACTCTAATTCACTAATTGATTGATGTTTGTGTTGTTTGTTCATTTGTTTGATAATTTTGAACCATTTAGCCTAATTGAACCAAATATTGAATTGTATTGAAAATTGGTCGCATTTGCTTGTATATACATATACTTACATTGGACAGGTCATAGCAAGGAGGCTAGAGCCGAAGAATAAAATTTGTTTGCCCGACAAATAGGTACATGTTTACTACATAATTTACTGTTTTGTTTGGGTGATGATGATTTTATGAGCCTATTGGCTAGCCGCTTGGCTTTTTCTTTTTCTTTTTGAGATCTGAAGGACCGGGGAAGCTATTTGAAATTCCCCGATGCTCCCGGTGCAGGGGAGGTTATGGCGAAATTTTTCGAAAATTTAGGGTGTTAGCCAAATTTTTGAAATTTTGAAAATTCTCATAAACTAAAGAGTTGGAGAATGGAAGCCAGATCGAACGTAGAGTTGATTAATCAAACCACTTTCGACTTTGTTCCTTTTCGGGGACGAAAAGTTTTAAGTGGGGGAGATTGTAATAACCCGGAAAATCTGGGCCAGTTTAAAAATTTTATTTTGGCAATTTTAGCGAATTTTGATTATGTAAAATAGATTATTTTAAATAATATCGATGCGAAAATTTATTTTGAATATAATTCGAACGTATATATTTATACGCGTCGTCGTTAGAATATAAATATTTATATATAATTATAAATAGAATTGAAAATGGCGCGGTAGTTCGATAATTCGATTTCAAACTTCAATTGAATGTACCGGGTGCAAAACAATCCGGATTTTAGTGAAACCAAAAATGATAGGATCTAATTGATAATATCTTTCTAACGAATCAAAAAAATCAAGGTTTCATAGCGGGAATCAAAAGATATGTCCAGTTGAAATTTCTGAATAGTCGCTATGGAATTCAGGCCCTTAAAAAAATGGACATTTTGCAAACGACCTCGGATTTCGACGAAACCAGTTTTGTTGGATCCGCAGTGTCAAATTATTGCTAGGTTTCAAATTTCATAATTTTTCGAATCAATATGTGAGCGTGGCAAAGGAAAACGCGTTTGACCAGTTTCAGTTGATTTTAATCAACTGGAAAATGGCCATTTTTCCAACGGTCTCAGAATTCAACGAAACTAGTTTTGTTAGGACCATATCGTCAATACGAAGCTAGAAAATATTTTTCGAGAATTTTTAGAGTTAGTATGTGACCCCGGTAATTTGAAAAGTACGTTTAAAATTCAATATAGTGATTTAAATGTAAATTCAAAGGAAACTAATGGTAACGATCGAATCAGCCTACGATACATGTCCCATTGTGTTCGGAATGGGGGTGAAACGCTATGCACGACAGGCGGCGGGCCTCGTTTGGAGGTCGTATGTAAAAGTCAATATTTTGGTAATTAAAATAATTAAAATAAAAAGAAAACATCATTTCTCTCTCCCCCCTTAAAACCTTCTGCCCCCCCCCCCCCCCCGATCATTCTTCTCCAAACCGATTAAATAAAAAAAAAAAAAACCGAGGCATCGAACGAAGGAGGCGGAGCTTTGCTCCACCGATCGTCGCACGCCCCAAGGCAGGCAGCCACCGCCGCCTAGCCTAGAGCCACCTCCTCCCCTTCCCTTCCTCGACACCGACGCGAGACCCCCCCCCCCCTCATCCACAGGCGAAATCGAACCCCCCCAGCAGTGCCTCGACCTCCTCCTCCCCCTTCTAACCAGATCGAGCCCCCCCTGAAGCCACGACCGCCCAAACGCCTCCGCCTGGTCCTTCCTCCAACCGCCGACCACCAGGCAGCGGCCTCCCTCCTCCGTACGCGGATGCAAACCCCCCATTTTGCTGTAAGCCCCTTCTCTTCGTTTTATTTTATTTTGTCTTGTTTTAGTTCAATTTAGGTTAATCAATTTAAAATCTGAGTTTTAAGAATTTTAAAATAAAAAGTTATAATTTTTAAAACAAAGAAAAGGTTAAAGATATAATTTTTATATAAGGAGGATAATAAAAATATGATTCTTATATTTTTAAAGTAATAAAAATATGATTTTTATATTTTTAAAGTATTAAAAATATAATCTTTACTATATAGAAGTAATAAAAATATGATTTTTATATTTTTAAAGTATTAAAAATATAATCTTTACTATATAGAAGTGGTAAAAATATGATTTTTGTTCATATAGAGAATTAAAAATATCACCTTTATATATGTAGCAAAGTAAAAATTCGATTTTTATATATTGAACTTTGAAGTAAAAATGGGATTTTTATATATTGAACTTAGAAGTAAAAATTCGATTTTTATATATTGAACTTTGAAGTAAAAATTCGATTTTTATATATATTAAAATTTGAAGTAAAAATTCGATTTTTATATATTGAATAGCGAAGTAAAAATTCGATTTTTACATATGTAGAGAATACGGGCAAAGAAAGCGATATCGACGAGAACAGTGAAGATTTCCTGCATAAGAAGTGCCGTGGGGCTAGGATAGCTATCTGTGAGAATTTCTCACCTTTCAATTTCATTTTCTAGTTATATATATATACTAGGATGCAGACGGTTCTTAGTAGCACCCGACACAATCGTCCACAGACCATGGACTTGTTTGTTTGGTTGCATAGATTAGTTGGATATTTTGATTTGAATTTGGTTGTTTGGTGAATTTGATTGATGTGTGAATGGCGTGGGCCTTCACTAGACCGGGGATAAGGCTAGGCCTTGTCCCGTTTCTAGTATCGTGCCGTTATGCCGCCGAAATTTTCTAAAATAAGTTAGAAAAATAAAAATATCATTTTATTGAATAAATGAACCGAATAGAATATTCATAGGTTGAATAAAATGTTTTATCGTTAAAAATATAATTTTTAACGTGAAGTGAATAAAATAAAATATTCATTTGCAAACCGGACGGCTTGTTTATGTACACCTATTTGAAGGACATTGATTGGGACGATAAATTTTACACATCGCCCAACTGCACAAATAAAATATTTGTTTGATTGTTTGAAACCCCACACGGGTGTTAGGTTGAAATATGAAGTTCACTCATCCTGATTTATTAAATATGTCGATCGATTGATTGACAGGCTGTTATAAGCGTTAGATATCTATATTGGATGCTTATACAGTGTAGTGCAATTTGGTTGATGGTTGATTATTTTTCAATGCTATTATATACATGTGTTGTATGAAATCCATATAATCAACTTTATATGGTAATTGATTGGGCCTCATTCCAATTTGAAAAATAAAGTATAATATAAAATAAAGGTTCATGTGTTGACAGTACTCATCCATTGAGATTGGTCATGTGTTGAACGAAATATTTTGATAATAACAACTATTATGAAAAAGAAATATTTGAAATAGAATATTTGAAAATAGAAATTTATGAAGCCGTGTTGATTAGATTGACGCCATTTTGACGTAAACGATATTATATCTATTTTATTCATTTCGAAATGAATTGAATTGAAAACGATTTCGAAATGAATTGAATTGAAAACGATTTCGAAATGAATTGAATTGAAAACGATTTCGAAATGAATTGAATTGAAAACGATTTCGAAATGAATTGAATTGAAAACGATTTCGAAATGAATTGAATTGAAAACGATTTCGAAATGAATTGAATTGAAAACGATTTCGAAATGAATTGAATTGAAAACGATTTCGAAATGAATTGAATTGAAAACGATTTCGAAATGAAATGAATTGAAAACGAATTCAAATGGAATTGAAAGCGAATTGAAATGAATTCAAATTGAATTGAAATTTGAATTGAAAAGAAATGAATTTTAAAACGAATTTATAAAGAAGAATTCAATTTTGATTTGAATTGAAAAGGAAGTTGAAATTGCTTTTGAAACGAATTTAAAACTATTCATATAATTCGTTTTAAATAGAAATCGACGAAATATCTATTATATATATTATATATATAATATAATGGCCTGAATAGAACGCGCCGCGCCGCGGCAGTTCGCGAATTTCGACCATTTATTTCAAAAGGACATTACGGGAGATCCGACCGTCGGATTCTCCTAAAACCGGAACCGTTGGGTTCGTATCGAAAAGAGCTTTCTAATGAATATTAGAAATTTGAAATCTAACGGTTGGATTTGGAGATACGTCCAAATCAAATTTGAAAAAGGTCGTTGTAAGTGCAGTTCGATGGCCGTTGATGGAAATCGACTGTACGGGCCTTGATAAAATTATTAAAAATAGTAATAATTTGTGTAAAATCATAAGAAATGATTTAGAAAGAATTGGGATGAAAAACTACATATTTGAAAAGATAAAAATAGATTTTTATCGAAATTAACTAGTTTTGAACTAGGATTATAATTCTATTTATTTTTAAATGAATAAATTGAATTTGAAATGGATTTGAAAATAACCAGAATATCCAATGATTGCATTGGAATGGATTTGAATCGAAATTGTCTTCGGAATATTTCGATGTTGGAATTCGTGATTATACAGGTGTTGTTATGGAAATTTGAAAGATATATATTTATATCGTTATTTCCAATACGACATTTGTTAGTTGTAGAATTTGATATTGAATATAAGCCGGTATATTTTCTATTCAGAGCCTTGTATTGAATATCAAATGTGATTTGGGTTTGTCGTGAATGGTGTCTTCACTAACACTGTTCTTGAACCCGGTTGAGAAAAGATTAAATCTTTTTATTTAGATTTAATGAAGTGTACCAATTAAATGATATTTAATTGGAATTGAATTGATATTGATTTTTGGGTTTATCGTGAACAGTGTTTTAAACAACACTCGTTCTTTAACCCAATAATTAATGAATGTGATTTTGGGTTTATCGTGAACTGTGTTTTTAAATGACACTGATTCTTTAACCCAGTTAAAGATTAAAACTAAGTGGAGTTTTAATGAATCTTTAATTAGATTGAAAAGATCGAAAATGGAGTACCACCAGTTTTGCTCCAGGCGATAGTTAAATCTTTAATTAGATTTGAACATGAAATGTAATTGAATTTACCGATAACACCGTGGTGTTAGATATGAAGTATTACCAGTTTTACTTCATGGGATGAATAGGTTGGGATTGGGAAATTAAAACCAATGATTACTTCGGTAAGTTTCGTTAATCCCGACTAGTTGAATCGAAATTCAAAAGAAGATTTGAGAATAAATTTAATGATTTATCTTGGATAAAATTAATGGGAACCTTTCCCTATGAATGTGAAATCAGAAACTAACTGTCGGTTAGCTAAGCAGAATGGTTTTCTGGATATTGATCTGATGTTGGTTTCGGGCTTCGGGGTTAATATTTGGGGAATTATTCTCTTGATTAATTTACGGTTAGTGACTGATGAATTGGAATGAGGCGTATGTTGTGTTTGTGTAACACTTATTTAAAAATAAACGTGAGTTATTCAGAAAGACCGGGTTTACCCCATTCTGAATAACTGATACGACGATAAGTCGAAGATGAAGACGGTGGTCGAAGACCGGAAGTCTTCACGTCGTTTGGGTGATTACTGATGATCTTGATTGGGCTGTACACCCAAGAAGATGGAAAAAGTTAGTGATCGTCCAGACGTACTTGGAGATCGATGGATATGCGGGGTACTAGGTGCCTCCGGTTTCGTTCAGACCCAGAACGGACTTGTAAATGGACTGTGTGTCTGACATTGGATTTTAGTCCGTGTGATTGATTTCTATTAAATATATATCTGATTGGAGGCGGAGAATTTATTCTTTTACTTAACGCCCTTCTCTGAGACGTACGAGCTCAGGGGTTATATATTGATGGATATCAAACGCATGGAGTGAAGTGCCTGTGTGGCATGCCTAAGTGGCAATTGATCGAGGCTTCTGTTGAAAAGCAAAGTCTTGTGGTGATGATCAAAGCACGGCCTTTGTGGCATAGCTTTGTGTAACGTTTGCTTCGCGAGTTTCACACCCGGTATGAACCAAAAACGGGAGAAGGACCTCAGGGAGGGCATGCGTTTCTTTCTAGTTAGAAGTGGCGTCAGTGGTTTTACACGCCCTGACGAGTTTGACTTATGTGGTTGTTGATGTTGCGAGGCGCCTCGGTTTGATCGGACGATCCGGGTCCGATGGAGTCATTCGTTGGCTCATTTATGCCCCATAGGGCGGGGGAATGCATGTTCAGGGTTTAAGTTTAATCCACATCGGTGGACCGGCCCTGACGATCCAAGGGCCCACCTGAGTCTGGGTCCTGTGGCTTGGGCTAGAGAGTCACGAATCGGTTGAGGACTATCTTTTGCCTCGGTTCATAGACGGAAATCCAATTTCCAAATACGTGACATTTGCGGTTTTATTTGTAAACCTATATATGGCGACATGATATATGGTACCCATGCCGCCTATGATTGATACTTATGATTTGAAGTTGTTTTATACACTATGCACTTATAATAGTATCAAATGATTTGTTTTAAACGTATCAAGCATTCTTTGGCTGTTATAAGGGAAAACCCTATCCTCGGCTGCGTTGCATTGTGTGATGGGACCTGGGTCTTATAACAGCTTCATTTTTCTTTTTTTAGCATTGCGCTGTTTGTTTTATGCACTGGTATTCTTGGGAGGAAACCCGTTCCGTGTTATACGGCGTGGTCCCTTGATTTACCTAACTTTTAAAATAAAGAATAATAACTGTTTTAGTTCTCACACCAGTCACATGACTGACCTGGAGTTTATTGTTTTAACCTAAACTCTGGGTGCCCCTATTTTCCACACGGGCAGCTAGTAGTTTTGGTTCTGCAGATTTATATTCACAGGATCCTGGTTTACAGCTGGAACGATATCTGGAAAGCTTTGTATCCGTATATCTCCTTCAGTTGTGCATTGTATTATTTTCCGCTGCTACGTATTTAAATGTAATTTAAATCTCTGATATTTCTGTGTAATATTCATTTGTACTCTATATATTCTTGTAATCTTATGCATTGTTGTAATATACAATGAAATGTTCTTTTATATGCGTTCTGTTGTGGCTTGTTCTCGAACTATCCGACGCTTTCCTTTACGGGGAAGTTACGGGTTTTCACAGGCTCTAATTAGTTTGAAATTCTATATAAACAACCTAAGTCTCCAACCTAAATTCCCACGAATAAAATAGAGCTAGAGCCGTCATGCTACTGGAAGGAAGCCAAGAGTAGCCTCCACTTAAAGAAAGCTCAGAGACGAGCAAAACTAAAGTAAAATCAAGATTCAAACACGTTTATCTACCCAAAGGAAAGCATTGCAAATTCAGAACTCAGAATCCAGAATTCAAGTTCGTCGTTTGTTGCAAGTATAGTGATTTTCCGATGGGAATAAAATTGAGACTTGATTCGATGTAAAATGGAAATGGAATTTTACTATTGTATAACGACGATGCTACTTCATATCTGTATTGCAATGATTGTATTGTGAATGGTTGGGATGTTTGTGGTATAATTGATTTGATGTTGATCCTATTGTACATTTAGAATGAAAGCAACATCACATACAAGTATATGGTTAATGTTAGAATTTACACTTATATGTTTATATGTTTAATATAGGTTGTATGTGTTATGTCCAAGTTAAGGTCTCATGTATATACTATATGCTAAAACCTTTATGCCTAAATGATTAAGTTCATATACATGCTCATATGTTTATATAAAAGTTGCAAGTTCATAATTGGGTCCATGCCAAGATCCATTTTAATACAAGTTTCATGTTATAGTAGTAAACATGATTGGATCTAGTTCACACATGTGATAAAATTATACATACTTTATGGAAATGTCATATTCTTGTCATATGTTAGTGATGTTCGATGTTATGCCTAGATCTAAACTTGTTTAGGCTTATGTTGTGTAAATCATATGCTAACTCGTGTGACACCTATTTAGTTAGATCCCTATTTCAATGCAAGTTCACATATATGTAAGTTGATTTAGTCTATGTTGCAAATTCACATATATGTATGTTGATTTAGTCTACGTTGCAAGTTCACACCTATGATATTCATGTTGACTATTTTGCAAGTTCACACCTATGATGTTCATATTGACTATGCTGAAAATGCCAAGTTTACACCTATGTCATGTTTACGTTAATGAATTTCATTATGCCAATTTTGTGTACGCTAAATTAGGCTAAGTTTTTAGCCTAATATTATATGTTAAAAATCATGCGGACGAAAAATTAGGCTAGGATTGTTAGCCTAATATTTAGATGGGATAACATTGGGAAAAATTGGTAATTATAGGAAACTTGACATAAATTGTTGAAAAATATATGTATTGGCATGTTTGGCACATGCCAATAATTAGTGGCACTTAAATGGTATAAAATTCTTATACCAAAAATGATGAACTTGGAAAGTGGGCCACAACATTTAGTTGTTAACAAATTTACATATAACAAGTAATAGAGACAAATATGTAAATTTAGAAAATACGAGTATGCTTAACCCGAGGTTGGATTGAGTTGTGATGTAAACCTGCCCGGACCCGCCCGGCTGTCCAGTAATCACAACAATACCTATCCAATGTGAGAGGTTAAGCATTGAGCCCAATAAGGACCCGAGGTTAGATTGAGTTACGGTGTAAACCTGCCCGGAACCGACGGGCACATCCAGTAACCGTAACAATACCTGTCTAATGTGAGTGGTCGGTGCTTTAAAAAGCTAAGGACAGACAAGTCAGGATGGTAGGGTTAAGTTAACTAAAACACTTAACCAATTCAACATGTTAATTAAACTGATGGGTGGGGTCAGGTAAATATAGACACTTAACCACTTAACATGTTTGACTAGAAAACCCTAGTAACGGGGACCTATTTCAGCAGTAACCCAATTAGGTATCATGATACCCTGAAACTAGGTAGGGTGGGGCACGATTACTGGGCTGATTGTAACGGTCAAAAGCGACGGTGGTTGGTGCAGCAGTGTGGGTTCTAATGGAGTGTGGGCGTGCACACACTTCGGAGCAGACAAACAGGGCACTGGGCACCAGTAGTATAACCTATGCATTCTAGGACTGTGTCGGGCCGCCACCATGGGACTTGATACACCCCATGGTGGGACCAGCATAGGTATCTACAATCATTCGGGGCCGTATGACACATATGATTTTACGAGTAGGAGCTGATCATTAGAAACGGGATCACTTCACTCCGATCATGGGGTGCCAGTTGAGACAATGCAAGTAGGTGTAGGGATATAGTGTGGGGTGCGATAGTATATTCGGTTCAAACATCTTTATCTTAGTTTATGATACTTTCCTCTTTCCAGTTTATACCTATAATGCCCTTTTTCTTATTCTCATACTGAAGAGTCATTAGACTTACCAGGCTTTATGTCTGACTCTATTTTTCTTTCGTCTTCTTTTCTTCCGTTCCCTTCCCCCAGGTCCACAGGGAGGAAACAACCCTGCTTAGTCAGACTCTTTGCAAGCTTCAAGTTAGTAGATGTATGGTTTGGACTCTCTTTCCTTGGCTATGGCTTTTGGATACGTTCTATGGGGATTTATGCAGCTTTTATTATGTTTTATGCTTCTTTAATTAATAATCAAGACAGAAATGATGATGAAATTTTTTGGAAGTTATTATGAGACAATTATGGAAATGTTTTGTATGAACACGTATTTATGAAATGAAAGTCTGTTTATTTTCCGCTGCTTAAAAATATGTGTTTATATCTGTCTTCTGTTTTATCTGTGACTTTTACTTATAAATCTCCACCGAAGTTAAGGCATTCCCTTTGTGAGTGACCTTAATGGAGGTGGGGTGTTTCAATATATCATGTCGCCATCTATAGGTATACAATCATAACCGCAAATTCACATATTTGGAAATTGGATTTCCATCATGAACAGAGGCCAGTGATCGTCCTCTCCGCTTTGAGTCAATCTAGCCTACCATGTCTCAGGATCAGAGCTCGAGTGACCCTTGGATTGTCAGGGGGTCCACTCGATGTGGATTAAACTTAAACCCTGGACGCGGCGTTCCCCCGCCCTATGGGGCGGAAATGAGCCCAATGACTCCATATCTGAGGCGCCTCGCAACAGCAACAACCACACAGGTGAAAATCATATAAATGTCAGGGCTGGAAGGTCACTGACACCACCCTAGGTAGAAGGAAACACATGTCCTCCCTGAGGTCCTCTCCCATTTCTGGTTCATACCGGGGTGTGAGGCTCGCGAATCAACGTTATACACAAAGCTATGCCACACAGGCTGTGCTTTGATCATCAACCTCAAGACTTTTCTTTTCAACAGAAGCCTTGATCATCTGCCACTTAGGCATGCCACACAGGCAATTCACTCTATGCGACTGATTTCTATCGATATATAACCTCTGAGCTCGTACGTCTGAGAGAAGGGCGTTAAGCAAGAGAATAAATTCTCCGCCGCCAAACAGATATATATTTAATAGAGATCAATCAGCACAGAACAAAATCCAATGTCAAACACACAGTCCATTTACAAGTTCGTTATGGATCTGAACGAAACCGGAGGCACCATATACCTCCCATATCCATCGATATCCTAGTTCGTCTGGACGATCACCACTTATTATCTATATTTCGGGATGCCTCCCAATCAAAACATCAGTAATCAACCAACCGAGGTGAAGATCTCCGGTCTTCAACCACCGTCTTCATCATCGACTTCTTATCACCGATCAATTATTTGAAACGAGATTTAACTCAGCCTTTTCAAATAATTCACATATATCCAGAATTTAAATCAATTTATCTCAATGGTTAAATTATTCGACATCCATAATTCTGTTTTTAAAATGTAATTTTCACGCCAAACACATTCAACCATCGAATATCGAATAAACCGGGTAAATTCGGTTTATTTCCATTCCATGTCGTTTGGAATATTTTATAACGATTTATCACTATTTTTATTCAATTAAAAATAGCCAATTCATTCAAACGACGCTTCAGGCCATAACGAGGCCGTGGCGCTGTTTTTCTTCAGATTTGATTTACACATATCTGAAAATCTAACCGTTGGATCTTCACAAATTTTATATCGTTAGAAAGATCTTTTCAAAACGAATCCAACGGTTTCAGTTTTGAGAAAATCCGACGGCGGATCTCCCGGTACACTCGTTTGAAGTTTCGATTTCAAAATACGAACTGCATCGTCGTTATTCGATTTATTTTAATTATATTTATATATAAATATAATCGATTCTGACGCTGTTTTTCTTCAGATTTGAATTAAACATTCCAGACAATCCAACCGTTGGATCTTTACAATGTTGGTGTCGTTGGAAAGATATTTCCGAAGCGAACCCAACGGTTGCGGTTTTGGGAAAATCTGATGGTCGAATCTACCGCAATAAACGTTTGAAATCACGTTTTCCAAACACGAAATGCAGCTTCGTTATTCGATTTATTTCAATTATATTTTTTTATATATATAAATATAATTCATTTTTCGATTTCAAAACCATATTCATTTCACACATTTGATAAAAACAATATTTTTATCCAACAGCTATTTATTTCAACACATGAATTTTATTTCAACACATGAATTCCTATTAAACACATGAATTCCTATTCAACACATGAATTTGGTTTTAACACATGAATTTCTATTCAACACATGAATTTAATTTCAACATTCAACACATGAATTTATTTTCAACATTCAACACATGAATTTTATTTCAACATTCAATACATGAATTTAAATCAACCACAGAAATATTTCAGAAAATTTCGGTATCATAACGGCAGGGTAGTTAGAACCAGGACCGTCCCTAGTACGGCTCCTCGCTCTACCTTAAAACCTCGCGGTTTTTGACAATGGGGATTTCATGTATCTAATTCGTACGCAGACGAGCATGTTTATTTTTTTTCCACAAACTAATCCTATGTGGTTTCATACAAAATAATTTTCAACCACAAACAAGTATTTTTCAACCACAATCAATCATTCATGATTTTCACCAAATTTTTCATCAACCAATAATACAAACAATATCACAACCAATAAATATCGTCCATGGTCTGTGGACGAGGGGAGTGTATATATATATATATATATATATATATATATATATATATATATATATTCGTATATAAATATATTTCAATTTCATTTCGATCATTTCAACGCATATATAATTTTTTTACAATGCATATATAACTTATACATCGAACATACAACTTATACAACGCTTATACATGTGGTGTACAACGCTTATATAACTCATACATCGACTATATAATTTATATATCGTTGTTTTCCATATCGTTTATAAATTAGAAATCTCACATTGGGTTCCATTCCACCAAAAATAGTAGAAGGCTCAGAAAAATATATGTTCTCTTATAGAATGTAGAAGACGTCCACACGAGTCCATTGTCTCTTGTTTCACTGGTTTTCGACAAGAAACGAAAAAGATATGATTTTTATTATAAAATCATAAATCGTAGCGCTTAGAAGTGCTATAGAATAGTTTAATATAATTTAAACTGTTACCTCAGCTATTCGTTCAAAACTAGGTTTTGATTTTCATGCAAATCCGTGCAGCGATTCGTCGATCAGTCTTCACCACGAGGAAGAGGGAGGAGAGGCGCACGTGCGCGGGGGGAGATGGCCAGTTCGATCCATCATGAAGGCGGCGACGGCGCTGTGAAGTCTTTGACTTGTCGGCGATTGTTCACCTCAAACACTCAACGATAAACGATGCTCCGTATATGGATTTGAAGAGGAGAGAGAGTTCTTCGAAAAGTTCAACTAGGGCAGGGGCGTTTGATGATCGTGGCGGCCGGAAATCGATCGGGAAGGAATGAAACGATTTCCGCCGTGCGCGATATAGAGGTTACGGGGAGAGAGAAAATATGATGGCCAATGAGAATTTTTTCTTTTATTTATATACTTTTAAAAACCCAAAAATACCCCTTGCCTCATACCAACTCCAATCCAACCCCAATGACTATCGTCCCCAGCTAATTACCCCCATTCCGAACACAATGGGACATGTTTCGTAGGCCCATTCGACTATTTCAGTCCGTTTCTCTTCAAATTAAAATATAAAATATTCAATATTTGCTTTGAATGTACACTTCAATTTGCCAGGGCCAAAATTCCCGAAAAATAAATCTAGATATGTTTTGACGATACGGTCCCAACAAAACTAGTTTCGTAGAATTCTGAGACCGTTTGAAAAGTGGCCCTTTTCTGGTCGATCCAATTTAACAGAAATCGACCAATCACATTTTCCTTTGCCACGCTCACATACTGACTTCAAAAATTATGAAATTTGAAACCTAGCAATAATTTGACATCCCGGATCCAACAAAAGTGGTTTCGT
This sequence comes from Allium sativum, assembly GCA_030737875.1. Taxonomy (NCBI): domain Eukaryota; kingdom Viridiplantae; phylum Streptophyta; class Magnoliopsida; order Asparagales; family Amaryllidaceae; genus Allium; species Allium sativum. Next base: position 899,974,665 of record CM060918.1, read on the forward strand.
CGAATTCTGAGGTCGTTTGCAAAATGGCTATTTTCACGGGCTATATAAACTCTATAGCAACCTTTTTGAAAATTCATTTGGCCATAACTTTTGATTCCCGCTATGAAACTTTGATTTTTCAGATTCGTTAGAAAGATATTCACTAAAAGATTTAAATATTTTTGGTTTCACTAAAATTCGTTTTATTTTGCACCCGGTACAGTCAGTCAAAGTTTGAATTCGAATTTTGGAACTACCACGCCATTTCAGTCCTTGTTTATAATTAAAAATAATTATATTTATTTTCAAACGTCAATTCAAACATACTTTTCGTAGTTATTATTTAAAATAATTTATTTTATATATCTAAAATTCACTAAAATAGCCAAATTAAAATTTTTAAATTAGCTCAGATTTTCCGGGTTGTTACAATCTCCCCCACTTAAAACTTTTCGTCCTCGAAAAGGAACGAAATCGAAAGTTGTTTAATTAACCCACTCAACTTTCATCCTGGCTTACATTCTTCAACTTTTCAGTTTCTAAGAATTTTCAAATTCTTCAAAAATTTGGCTAACACCCTAAATTTTTGAAAATTTCGCCATAACCTCCTTTGTACGGGGAGGGGTTTGGAAATTTGTTGGGCCATATTAGGTACCCAATAAATCCTAATAAGCATGTACATATTTATAGTGATATATTCCGGTGTACACATGGGAGTGTGTATAGATCATAACTCCAGAAAATAAATTCTCGTCACACATAAATGGCTTTTTTGCCTTAATGACTAGAGAGACGTGTTTATTGTCATCTCCAGACCCATGTGGGGTTTTTATTAATCTTGCAATTTACCGTTACATTTTATATGGTCCATATCAGTCATCAGTTCAACCTGTAATATATAGTCATCGCCATACAAGCCTCTCGCTCGTATGGTAAATCTTCAATCTCGTCACGCAAGCTCCAAATGCTTATGTGGTATATGATGAAGTATGCCAATCTTCAAGAAGTATGCCATGTAGTGTAGTTCAAAATTAATTGTTACTATCCTATGGCGACATTTATTATTACACACAGAACAACCAGCACTCCGCATCCAATGACATTCACAGGAGTTGACATAATAATAAAATTGCGCATCCAACTCATTAAGGTTTACCTATTTGTCGGGCATGCAAATAAACTCTCTACTCAACAGCTAATCCTTTACCTGTTCAAACATATATAATGTACATGTATATATTTGTGTATGTTTTTAAATCAGCTCAATACTTGATTTAATTACATAGATTTACCCTTCATTCATTGATTAAATTAACTATCATTCTAATAATTTAATTAATCAAATCCACTATCCCACAACACAAGCAACAATCAATTTGTTTTTAACTTTTGAAACATATACTAATTAATTCATATACTCTTTTAAGATAATCAGAGTGTAGAATTAGAAGTTTACATCCATGAAAAGAAAATAACAACAAAGTAGAGAACAAAATGGTAATGCAAAGTATAGTAAATGTACCTTGCACCAGAGTCAATCAGAGACATCCACCCTGCACTTAGGATAGGCTTTCTTAATACTATATTCAGTTTCATAAGTACAATCCCGCGGATCTCCACTCCATTCCACTTTGACTAAGTGAACCTTCTTGTTCTTCAGCTCTTTGGTTTCTTTGCCAATAATCTTTATCGGCTCTCTTCTCACAACCAATTCTGGAGTAATTTCCAACTCCTGTTGTGCGGCTTCTTCTACAACCGAGTCCGGATCATGTACATGGTTTCTAAGTGGAGAAACGTGAAATACATCATGTGCTCCAGGCAACCAATCAGGTAATTGAACTCTATATGTGAGAGTTCCAATCCGTTCAAGAATAGGGAATGGACCAATAAATCTAGGCGCCAGCTTCCCAGTTTTGCCAAATTGAATTACTCCTCTCATCGGAGAAACCCTTAGATACACAAGGTCACCAACAACAAATGCTAAATCCCTCCTTCTCGACTCTGCATAGCTCTTCTGTCGGCTTTGAGCTGCTAGCAATCGTTTCTTAATGGAATCGACTTTATCTGCAGCTTCGTGAATCATATCTGGTCCCAATACCAGCCTATTACCAGTTTCAACCCAACAAGCAGGAGATCGGCACGGTCTACCATATAATGCTTCGAATGGTGACATTGTCAGGCTCGCTTGGTAGCTGTTGTTGTATGAGAACTCAGCCAAAAGCAGATGGTCTTCCTATGATCCACCAAAATCAAGAACACAAGCCCGCAATAAATCTTCTAGTATACGATTCACCCTCTCAGTCTAACCATCTGTCTGAGGATGATTGGCGGTGCTTAGATTCAGCTTTGTTCCCAGTTCTACTTGAAATGCCTCCCAGAATTTGCTAGTAAATATTGGATCTCTATCACTAAGTATACTGATTGGCACCCTATGTAGCCTAACAATTTCTTAGAAATAAATCCGTGCTAGACTTTGGGCGGTTCTATTGGATCTGACAGGTATAAAATGGGTGGTCTTCGTGAAGCGATCTACGATCACCCAAATACTTCATTTCCTTTCCTGGTTCTGGGCAAACCATAAATGAAATCCATGAAAATATGTTCCCACTTCCAACCTGGAATGTCCAGCGGTTGCAACAATCCAGCCAGTTTCTGTTGGTCGCTTTTGACTAATTGGCAAGTAGAGCACCTGCTAACATATAAAGAAATGTCTCTCTTCATCGATCTCCACCAAAATGTTTGCTTAATATCATTGTATATTTTGCCCACTCCTGGATGGATACTAAGCTTTGACTTGTGGCATTCATCCAGTACTTCCCTCCAGAGCTCAGAAATGTTAGGAACACAAATTCGACCCTTTAGCCTTAGAGTCCCTTGGTTATCAATCTGGAAACTCAACGTTCACCTTTCTGTATTGTTTCTCTGATCCTCTGAATGAAGTGATCGTCCTTCTGAAGAGCGGATATTTTATCAATCAATGAAGTCGTAATAATAAAACTGGCGATCATTACATTTTTTCTACTTAACGCATCGGCCACAACATTGGCTTTCCCTGGAGTGTACAAAATCTCAAAATCGTATGCTACAAGAAATTCTAGCCAACGTTGCTGCCTCAGATTCAAGTCTTTCTCGGTGAACAGATACTTTAGCGACTGATGATCTGTATACAGTTCGAATTTCTCACCCAAAAGATAGTGCCTCCAGATTTTCAAAGCAAATACAATGGCTAACAACTCAAGATCATGAGTAACGTAATTTTTCTCATGCGGTTTCAGTTGACGGCAAGCATAAGCAACCACTTGACCTCTTTGCATTAATACTGCACCAAGGCCTTCTCTAGAGGCATCTATCCAGACCTTCAAGTCTTGATTGCCATCGATAATCGTTAACACTGGAGCAGTTGTTAATCTTAATTTTAGCTTCTGAAAAGCTTCCTCACATCCGGGAGTCCACTTGAATCTTGCATGCTTCTTGGTAAGCTTTGTTAAGGAACTAGATATATTTGAAAAATCTTTAACGAACTTCCGATAATAACTAGCCAACCCAAGAAAACTTCGAACTTTTGTGGGAGTACTAGGCTGTTTCCAATTTTGAAAAGCGGTGATTTTACCGGGATCCATAGAAATTCATTCTTTCGATACAACATGGCCTAGAAACTTGACTTCTTCTTGCCAGAATATACATTTGGAAAGTTTGGCCTTCAAGACGTTCTTTCTGAGAATTTCTAACACTTGTTCCAAATGTTTTGCGTGTTCGTTCTCCGATTTAGAGAAGATTAATATGTCATCAATGAAAACCAGAACAAATTTATTCAAGATATCGCGGAATACTCGATTCATTAAATCCAAAAAATAGGCAGGAGCGTTGCATAAGCCGAACGGCATTACTAACCACTCATAGAACAAATCAGGACCTCTGAATGTTGTCATAGGAACACACTCTTCGGCAATACGAAGCTGATGGAAGCCTATAGCTAGGTTCATCCTTGAAAACAATTGTGCACCATTCAATCGATCCAGCAAATCATCAATCCGCGGCAATAGATATTTGTTCTTCAATGTCTGTTTATTCAAGTCATGATAATCCACACATAGTCGAAGTGTACCGTCTGACTTTGGGACAAACACCACTGCTACTCCCCAATCAGAGAAACTAGGTCTGATCTGACCTTTCCATACAAGTTATCGAGTTTGATTATCTAATCTTCTTTCTCCTTTAGAGTCATTCTCCGAATAGCATGCACTACTGGCCTTGCATTCAGAATTAAAGCGATTTTGAAATCAATTTCTCTCTTCGGAGGTAAGCTAACAACATCTTCGAACACATCAACATAATCCTTTACGATAGGAATATCTTTTATGAGGTCTAGAATATTCTCTGTGACTACAGGGATATTTTCTATTTGAGCAGGAGAAACATCAAGAGCTGACCAAAAGTCTTTTCTATCTGAATTCGGACCTTCACATGGCATGGCGATATAATCCCCTAATTTATTCTTTGCCTTAACCAATCTCTCGGCACATTTAATTTGGTAAAATTCATGACGATCGAGATGGTAGGAAACCAATATCGGGAAAAAGAGATAGGCACCCCACAAATCCAACTAAGATCGAGAGAACCCCCAACCGGATTATGGACAGTGATGGGTTCCTTGAGCTTTTTCAAATTCAAATCCAACTTCCTAACTGCATTCTTTGCAATAAAGCTTTGTGATGCGCCTGTATCAAACAGTACTTTAACTGGAATGTTTTTGACAGTAAGTGTGCCTTCCAAAACATCAGACCTTCCCTGACTAGCTGAGGGTGCTGGAGTTTCTGCTACTTCATTCACATGTACTGCTTCAGATTTCTTTGATAGCTGGCAGGCCTTTGAAAGATGACCAGACTGATGACATCGATTGCATTTTCTAATCTCTTGAAACTTGTCCCTGGATTTAGATCCTTCCCTTTTAGAAGATCTACATTTCCTTATCGAATGCCCTTGCTGATTACACTTTAGACATACCACTATCTTTACCTTTTTCTGACTAGCCTTTGGTTTCTTATTGCCTTCAGACTTTGTACTCGCTTTAGGATGCGTACTTATCTCTGGGCTATCAGTTTCAAATTTCCTTTTGTTGCTAGAGCTAGCTTCCTCTTCGTTGACAAAAAGACCTCGCTTATCAAGATCTTCATACTGATAAGCCATGTATATCATTTCAGTAAAAGGAAGCTTCATATGCCCCATCACACTATTCTGGTACTTCCTTTGAAGACCATTAATAAACCTCAGATTCTTCCTCTTCGTATTTTGAATTAGACGAGGGGCAAAGTGAGAAAGTTCATTGAATTTCTTATGATATTCTGGGATATTCATATCTCCTTGTATCAAATAGTAGAATTCATCACATAACCACTCAGTTGCTTCTGGAGGAGTAAATCTTTCACCGAAAATCTCTTTGAATCAATCCCAGGCGATATCACCTTCTGCATTATCCTTAATGATTGTTTCCCACCAGATTAAAGCTTCTTCTTTGAGCGCCCAAGATGCCACTAATCTTTCCTGATCATCTCTCAGCTGGAAACGCTCAAAAATTCTTTCAGCAGAACTCATCCAAGCTTGAGTTTGAATAATCGATTCATTGCCCGAGAATTGTGCTCCACCCAGATTTCGATATCTCTTAAATAGAGCCTCTAGATCTGGTTCTGCATTCCTTCTATTTCTGACACTCATTTTCTAGTACTTCTGCAAATAGCAGACCAAGTGTCAGGTCAACAGAAAAGATATTATAAAGCATAGAGACATATACTTGAATGTAAATGTGTCTATCGGGTTGTATTTCATTCTGATATACTCATATTAGAATATTACTGATCCTATCTATAATGAGTTATTCGTCGTAGAACACTACTGGTTCTATTTCTGACAAGTTCGTTAATATGTTATATTCCAGAACTAAGCTTAACCAAAGCTCTAATACCACGATGTGACGTCCCCAAAACCCCGTACGACGGTGGCAAGGGTAATCTTTGGAATATAACACATAAACAGATAACAGCAGAACAGAAATAAATAAATACACCAGATAATGTACAATAGAATACACTGGATGAACATAATCATCAGAGTTACACAGTATACAGGATCATACTTAGTAAAAATACAGTTCAGCTATACATAAATGTCTACAGCGGAAACAAACATAATATGTACAATAGGAGCAGAACGGCACAAGAAGAGATAAATGATAGGATCCATCTTCAGCTCCAGCTATCCATAGAAAGCCAGCTAAAACCTGAATACAAGGCTGCCCGTGTGGAAAAAGGGGCACCCGTGTTTGAAAGTGAAACAAACTACGAGTCAGTCATGGGACTGGTATGAGAAATCTACTTAACATATTTTATAATATGGCCAATCACAGGACGACGCCACTTTCGCGGAACGGGTTTACCCCATTGGATTGCCAGTGCTTTAAAACAAGTAAATCATTTAAACATCGCAATGCATTTTATAAAAATGAAGCCATTATAAAACTCAATTCCCATCACACAATGCAACACAAACCAAAGGATAGAGTTTTACCTTATAATGGCCAAAATATGCTTGATACAAATTAAAAAAGCATTTGATATTATTACTAGTGTTTATATGTTTCAAAAAAACAATTTCAATCATAACTATCAATCATAAATGGCATGGGTACCATATATCATGTCGCCATATATAGGTATACGATCAAAACCGCAAAGTCACGTATTTGGAAATTTGATTTCCGTCATGAACAGAGGCCAGGGATCGTCCTCAACACTTCGAGACAATCTATCCTACCATGTCTCAGGATCAGAGCTCGAGTGACCATTGGATCGTCACGGCCGGTGCACTCGATATGGATTAAACTTAAACCTTAGATACTGCGTTCCCCCGCCCTATGTGGTGAAAATGAGCCCAATGACTCCATATCTGAGGCGCCTCGTAGCAGCAATAACCACATCGGTGAAAATCATATAAATGTCAGGGATGGAAGGTCACTGACACCACCCTAGCTAGAAGGAAACACATGTCCTCCTTGAGGTCCTCTCCCGTTTCTGGTTCATACCGGAGTGTGAGGCTCGCGACGTTATACACAAAGCTATGCCACACAGGCCATGCTTTGATCAACAACCTCAAGACTTTGCTTTTCAACAGAAGCCTTGATCATCTGCCACTTAGGTGTAACGACCCGTATTCTACGCATCATAGGACCGTAGAATATTTATTTCTTTCACATATGAAGTCGTATGGTCATGTAACTTTGGGAGACTACTATTGGGGTCATTTCCCATGTTCATGATTTTTCCCGATTTTTAAATGACCATTTTACCCCTAGTTGGCACTGTTTTGGCCATAACTTTTGACTGGAAAGGAATTTTGACCTGAAACCACTTCCATTAGCTTCGGATGATAGTTTACAATTCCGTAGAGTGGTCACATTAGCCAAACGAACTCACCGTTTGGGAGAAATGGCTGAAACAAGTTTCAGATGGTTAAAAACAGCTTAATTGGGCTTAACCGGGTGATTAACAGCTAGGCCCAATGGAGGATTTCGGGATTAGGGTAAGGAGGAGGCTGAAATCAGTTAGAGAATGATCTTATCCTCATTTCCTAGCGGCCACTTTCTTTCTTGCAACCGTAGCAATGGCCTCCAACACCCAAATCACCTTCTAACGACTTTCTAATCAAGTTTTGGCTTAATCTACATCAAATTAAGGAGAGGAAACACGAAAGCAAGGCTAGAGCTGTTGTTAGACATCCGTATTCGCCCAAATCAGCAAGGTTTCAGTTCTGAGAATTTCGTTTGTGGCCATGGTGAGTGATTAGCATCGTTTTGACACTAATTACAGTTGATTAAGGGTAATTAGTGAAGATTAGCGAATTTATACACTGATAAATTCTGGAAAAATATCTATAAATTCGAAAATAATATTTTATGCCTCTGGTAGAAATTTGGTTTAATTTGGTTAAGTTCTGTTAACCCTATGATTAGTTTTACTTAAACATGCTTTAGGGAAAATAAGGGGTTTTGGGTATATTTGATCCATTTTGACATGTAAATTCATTGTTTTGGTGTTTGTGGTTAGTTTGTTATGTTGCTATGACTGTTTGGGAAGATTTTTGATTTATTAGTATAGTTAGATTTGTCGAAAACGTCGCCGAATGGCGTAAACAAGTTGCTAGAAAAAGTTGCAGAAAGTTGTGCAGGTTTCGGATCGGATCGGATATGGACTCGGATCGGATTGGAGATCTGGGCAAGGAACCCGGCCCGAACTGGAGTCTAGCACAAAAGAGGCTTGGCAAAAAGGAAGGCCATGTTGGTTAAGCTGGGGATCGGATCGACTTAGGGACGAAGGGCTCGGATCGGAACTTGACACTTGGGAGAAATGGCAAGAAGGAAGGCCACGCTAATTGAACTGGGATCAGATCGGATAAAGAAGGAGCGATCGGATCGGAGCACGTGAAGAACGAGGGAGCGGATCGGAGCGAAAGCACGAGCTGGAAGGGAGATGGCACCCGACCCGACCCGAGGTGGGACACCTGACCCGGAGGAGGACACCCGACCCGAACCGACGCGATGGAGTGGACCCGAACCGAACCGCTATCAGAGGAAGACCATGCACCAACGCAACGCAGTGGACCCGACCCCAACCGATGGCTTGAAAGGAACCCGACCCGACCCAGTATTGACCAATAACCCGAGATGCAAAGGTAGTCCAATATGGGAAGTTAGACCTCAGGATCCAGTTGGGAACCGATGAGTTCACTTCATGATTGGGCTTTGCTTTGGGACGTGTGCCAAGGGGCAGTCGATGTTTATGACTTTGGATCACTATGTATGGGAAGTACGTGAACGGATTCAGGGCTGAAATGGCCTAGGTACGACTAAAGGGCTATAAACCAATGAAGTGGGGTCATTTGTAAAGATTTGGTCATGACTCCATGTGTTAAGCTTGGTAGTAGCAGTAGTTGTACAAGTTGAACTCCGTCACTACTTCGATGGGTCTAGTGATTGACAGTGGTGGACATCGTATGCTTTACGCACTGAGTGAGAGATGTGAGGATTGTAACAACCCGTATTTTCAATAACCTGTTATAACATAAATGGAGGCAGAATTAAACTGTAAAATCTGAATCAAGGGAAACAGGCTATGCCATTGCGTTCGTCTCGGAAAAATACGCGAAATAGAGTCCGAGTTTTCGAAAATCGGAGTCCGTATGACCAAGATATGGCCTCGCGAAGTTTCACGAAAAATTCCCAAATTAAAGTATACTTAATTAAGTGAAATGGGTTGCGCAGAGAAATATATATATATATTGATATATATATATATTGATATATATATATATAATTGAAAATTAAATAAATAAATATGCAAAAATGTTCAAAACAGCGAATTGGGAGAGGGGAATAACCGAACCGGCCGATTTTTGAGGTCGACCCAAGCCTGCTGGGTCGACTAGGGGTTAATCCAGGGTGTTTGGCTGTCAACCCGTGGGCCGATTCGCTCAAATGCAGATTTTGCATTTGGATGGTTCTCATGGTTCATCTTTAATCTAAAGGCCCTAGATGGTTCCTACACTTGACTTCTTCCCCAAGACATGCTTTGATGGCTTGGATTGAATCTAGGTTTAATCCTATGGCCTAAAACACTTGCCTAATCTATAAATAAGACCCTAACCTATCCTAAATCCTCATTATTCATTCATGCAACTAAACTATGGCAAAATTTTACCTCTCATGGCCTCCACTCTCTTCATAAAATTTCTAAATGGTTTCTATGAGAGATTTTCCATGCATACAAGTGTTTTCAAGCTTGTATGAGTGTCATTAGCTTGCATTCAAGTCAAGTTTCTATCTTTGCATCATAAAGCAAGGGTTTTGATGATTTTGGCTCAAGGGTTTTTATGTTAGAGCTTGCGTTTTGGGTCTATTTGATTGCATAAGGGCTTTGTCATATCTTTTGTGCCTTCATAGCAATGTAAGCCCTTTCCCTACTCTTAGATATTAACTATGAAGTTAAACGTTCATGTTGCAAGTTTGGGTTTGATCATTGAGTATGATACATGCTATCATGTCATGCAAGTTTATGAAGTCATTATCTTGATCTTGTGAGCTAAAAGCTACAACCTTTATGTTGAAATGTTGCATTAGGCAACATGAGAACCCTCATAACCTTTATGTCAACTTGCATATGAAGTCATAACCCTTATATGATGATATATGCGAGTTATTAGTCATCATTCCATATCTTTTGTCACCATGATTCGCTTATGTGCCAAGTTTGGGTTTATGCATGTTTTGAGGCTTAAGAATGTAACATGCAAGTTAATGAACACATTTGTGCCTCATTTGCCACCATGATTAACTTGTGGCTAAATATCCATTTTTGTCATGCCTTTGCCAAGTCTCTTCTTTTAATCCATTACGTTGTCGCGAACGTATATGCGAGTTTAAAAGCGTTGGGTTATGTTATGGGTAATTTCTAATGACATGAAAATACAACTTGAAAACATGACTTGAAATATAACATGGAAGTTGACATGTAAGTATGCATAAAAACATAAGCTTGGGAATTTACCTATTAAGTTAGGTCTACCCTTTGGGAATTTACTTATTAAGTTAGGTCTACCCAAATGCTTGAAAACTTGTAACATGTTTTGGGAAACATGATGGACATGACACTTAGATAATATAAGTGTGGCCAACTCAAGGTTGGGTTGAGTTTGCAACGTAAAACTACCCGGAACCGACCGGCCTAACTAGTAGTTGCAAACAATAGGACCCAATGTGAGAAGTTGGTCATGTTGTGCTTGAACCCGAGGTTAGACCAAGTTGTGGTGTAAAGCTACCCGGAACCGACCGGCTTAACTAGTAACCACAACAAAGTCTAATGTGAGAGGTGAAGGTGCATTAAGTAATTAATGCCACATGATAGGGTTAAGTTAATTTGATTAATGACTCTTAACCAAATATGACATGGACAAATGGGTTAAGTAATTTGATTAGGCTAATGATACTTAACAAAACATGACAAGGTTGGGTAGGTTAAGTAACTTGATTTGCCTAATGACACTTAACCATTTTTATATGACTAGTGGATGGGGTTAAGTTAACCAACACTTAATCAATCCAACGCGATAACTTGGTAAGGTTAAGTAAGTTTTCTTAATGACGCTTAACCGAAAAATACGGTTAACGAATGGGGTTAAGATTAGACTCAACTAGTCTAATCATGGAAATCGGATGGGGTTAAGTTAGCCTAGACTTAATTAATCCCACTTGGTAGTTTAATGGGGTTAATTTAAACACTTTACTAATCTAAACATGATGAATTGATGTGGTTAAGTGACCTATACTTATCCAATCTAACTCGTTAATTTATTGTGGTTAAGTTAACCAATACTTAACCAATATAACGTGAAAACATGATAAGGCTAAGTCACGAATCGCTTGAATACACTTGACCGATTTGACTAAGTAAATTGATAGGGTCAAGTTAATATATACTTAACCAATCTAGAATGATAATTGGACGAGGTTAAGTCGTGAATTGCTTAATATACTTAACCAACTTGAGCATGGCTTGTAGGGTTAAGCCTTGAACTTGGATACTTAGCCAATTTTGACAGGATTTGTAGACGGGTTAAGTCATGAACTTAAGTGACACTTAATCCATTATGTAAACCCTAGTTCTGAGGATTAGGTGGATAACCGTAGTTAACAAGGATAACGGGAACAATGCTAAGTGGTAAACCTTAGTTGAAGAATAACTAAGTAATGATTCTTAGTCAAGGAAATTTAGACTAGTTCATAGATAGATGAGTAACATGATACGGTAGGTCATCGTTTAAGTATACGAGTAGGAGCAAGTATCTGATTTAGATAAAGGCTCCAGCGAACTGGGTAACGAAGCAGCGGCTTCGGGGAACGTGAGGATATTCTTGGCATCCCTCTATGAGCTGCCAGGTGATTATACTAGGCTCATGAGAGGTTAAGGTCTGCGTTAGAAGAACCAGGAGTATGCCTTGGTTGCTATACGAGTGACCTAAAGACGGGGATGGATAGGGGATAGTCGACGATACACGGTCGTACCCTAGATAGCATTTCGTCAGGCTACCTACCATCTTTGGTCAAGCGTGTACGTACGGAAAGGCAGAGAACACCCAAAAGACCATAATTGCTATCTAATTATGGTTGCGGTAAGGCTTGGATGTGGGTTGGCCAGTGTTGTGTTCTCATACAGGATTTATCCTGTCTTGTCTTTCACTAGTTGAGGGAGTGGTCTCGTGGGACCATAGCCACGTATAAGAAAAACAGACCTTAGCATCTGCGTCGGCAGATAGATCGAAAGCTCCCGATCGAGTCCTGTATTTCTTGATTTGCCCTGTGACAGGACTCGGATGGCACGATGTGATACATGTGCATACAGTCATGGAAAAGCGATTCACGATGAATGCGTGGGAAAAAGGGCGCGGTTGGTGGTTAGCGTAATCCCTAGTGGCCCTAGGTGGTTGAACCCAAACCGAGATACGAAAACGTGCAATAGGTAAGCATAATCCCTAGCAACCCTAGGTAGCATAAGTCCTAGTTGTACAAACAATAATTCAGGTTGGAAGACCCTAGCTAGGTTTAGGGTAACAGTCCAAACCGATCTTAAGGATCATGGAACTATGTTAAAGTAATATAGAATCTCATGGGAAAGCCCGTATGGTCTACGGCAAGGGACTGAACATTTACATGGAATAAAACATACAAGTTGAGTAACCTATATATGCGATATATTAGGTTGACATGGACCATTACATGACTTTTGAGTGAGGGTCATTCTTGGTTAACACATGACACGGTGGGGATACTAGTACGGTAGGTGCAGAGCTAAAATACAGGATAGATATCACGGGGCGTTATACGTGACAGATATCTTGGGGATATTATACTTGATAGAAACCTGACGATGTGATACCTTGTTTTATCTTGACATCGTAATTTATCATGACACCTTAGTTTATCTGAGTTCAGTAGTTCATCCTGTTATTTTGATTTAGCTTGTCTATCTTGTTATCATGCTTATGTTCATCTCAGTTTCTCATGTCAGTTAACTTTACTAGTTTTTATGCTAATAGTAGATAGGGCTTACTCAGTCTTTTTGACTGACCCGTTTTGTTTTGCCTCTTTTCTTCCGTTTCCCCCCAGGTTACAGGGAGGAAATACTGTTGTTTAGTTCGGACTTCTTCTGCTTGAAGGTCATCATGGATGGCTTGGACTTTTCTTGGCTAATGGCTACTTTACTGTTTTTACTTGGGGAATAATTTATGAAAATGTCTTTATGCTTCTTTACTATTGCAAGACAGGTTTTGATGTACTCTGATGTAAAAGGCTTTAGACCTTATTTATTCATGTTATGAAAGTTTGATTTTACTTCAGCTATTTTATATGTTCTGTCTTGTGATATTTCTGTGCATGTTTACCAATAATGCCCCTCTAAAGCTAGTGCATTCCTTTGCGATGACCCTAGCGGAGGCGGGGTGTTACACGTGGTATCAGAGCAGAAGGTTACCAGACTGGGCAAAAGTTTTTAAAGACCTTCTGAAAACTATTTGAGAAAAAAAAAACCGTTTACAAAGAAGCATTTTTCAAGAAAATTTTCTTTTAAAAGAAAAAGGCTATTCCCCAAAGGCCATTAGCACTATCCTTGTTTCCTTAATTGAGTCTCTTTTCCTTTCTTTCCTCCATCTGTAGTCACAGTAGTTTTAACTGCGACTAGTCTTTTCTACCTACGAAAGTGCTTTCCATACGATGGAGGTGGTTCTCGAGAGACCAGTGGCCGCGTTATAAGAAAGGATCGTGAGAAAGAAGGATAAAGGATACGAGCTTAAGGATGAGCAACTTGTTGGTATGGCTTAGTCCTCAAAGGAGGGAGAAAGATGAACAATGAAACCCATGACAAGAGAGTACCTTTGGCATGGTAAAACGGGGCGGATAGTTAAGTATTATGGGACAAGGACAAGATCATCGGGAGGGCAGTAGTATGCTCTCATTTCTAGAGTACCTCGGAAGGAGGGTAACGATCTTGTTAAAGGTTTAGCTTTTCTTCTCTATCATCCCGTTACGACTTCGTTGTTCGTATCATTTAAGTCTGCTTCGATAGTTGAGTCTCTGCACCTTAAGTACTAGCGTAATAGAGAATCCCATTTTTGTCTCAAAGTCCTATTGGAGAATCAGTCCATTTATACATGACTTGTTTGGATTTGGGAATGTCTATGCCAAGTGTTGAGTTTGGAAATAATGCTTATGTTTATAAGCTATGGATGGATTCTAGGGATGAAGTGGTTATCCAGTAGGGGGTGCCACTCTCGGTTTTGATAGGAGGGTAGTTAGACCTTTTGACTAGCCTTGGTAATGCCCTCGAAGTATCGGGTAACCTTTTTGAGGTTCTGTCATGAGTAGTTACTTAGAATCCCTTGATGCCTTTATTGGAAATTTGAAGCCCGATCGAGTGGTGTTCGCCAATAAGACGGATGGTTTACTTCATTTATGCATGGGTTATAGAGATCACCTTAGTAAGTGCGCATGATAACCTGATTGACATCTGTTTACTTTCAAGAGAAATTTCTTCTACATGGAATGCCTTATAGTATATAAACGAGATCCAAGATTCACTAGTGAATTTTGGAAAGCTTGCATGAGATCATGAGTACGCAGTCTTGTTTGCATCAAGTATTCTAGGAAAAGGATAAGTGCAAGTGGAACGAGAGGCGACGAAGAAATGAGTTCCAGCTCATGTTATGGAAACAGGAATAAGAAGCTACAAAATCGCGAAGTTAAAAGACGACTTTGATGGTCAAAGACTAGATACGCGCATGATATCTCTTTTTGGGAGTATATCCTTGATCCCTGTTTTCTGTAGAGCTTACTTGTAGGCTATCTTTTGTGGACATCCTCTCGGTCCTATTCTCCGTTACAAACCCTGTAAGGAGTTTGTCCTGTTTATCTTCTCGACCCTGTTTCAGGGAATTCTAGGTAGAACCCTATGGATGTAAACATGTATTTGAAACATGTTATGATTGATATGGTTGCAAGTGGTTGCAAGTGGTTGCTCGTGGATGCGCGAATACACATTAGATACTAGCTCGACTCGGTCACATTTCATATTGCATATGCACGAGTATTTATACTTGTTTATGGATGAAATCGAATGTATTATCATGCGGTTGTTGCATATGAATGAATGATTGTGCACGCATATAGTATCTATATGACTAGGACTATTTGCATACATGTTGGATTCATGGCACTATACATATTTTGCATTAGAAAGATTATTCAGGCCTGATCATTAGCATTAGCTAAGGAACATGTACACACACGTTTTGCATATATTCATACAGCATTAGAAATCATCTAAGGACAATGGTTGCTTGTGGATGATGTTTTGAGTAGATGGATGATGGATGGTAGGATATGTTCTTCCTAACTTGGAAATTTCGGGGACGAAATCCTAAAAGGTGGGGAGAATGTAACAACCCGTATTTTCAATAACCTGTTATAACATAAATGGAGGCAGAATTAAACTGTAAAATCTGAATCAAGGGAAACGGGCTATGCCATTGCGTTCGTCTCGGAAAAATACGCGAAATAGAGTCCGAGTTTTCGAAAATCGGAGTCCGTATGACCAAGATATGGCCTCGCGAAGTTTCACGAAAAATTCCCAAATTAAAGTATACTTAATTAAGTGAAATGGGTTGCGCAGAGAAATATATATATATTGATATATATATATATATATATATATATATATATATATATAATTGAAAATTAAATAAATAAATATGCAAAAATGTTCAAAACAACGAATTGGGAGAGGGGAATAACCGAACCGGCCGATTTTTGAGGTCGACCCGAGCTCGCTGGGTCGACTAGGGGTTAATCCAGGGTGTTTGGCTGTCAACCCGTGGGCCGATTCGCTCAAATGCAGATTTTGCATTTGGATGGTTCTCATGGTTCATCTTTAATCTAAAGGCCCTAGATGGTTCCTACACTTGACTTCTTCCCCAAGACATGCTTTGATGGCTTGGATTGAATCTAGGTTTAATCCTATGGCCTAAAACACTTGCCCAATCTATAAATAAGACCCTAACCTATCCTAAATCCCCATTATTCATTCATGCAACTAAACTATGGCAAAATTTTACCTCTCATGGCCTCCACTCTCTTCATAAAATTTCTAAATGGTTTCTATGAGAGATTTTCCATGCATACAAGTGTTTTCAAGCTTGTATGAGTGTCATTAGCTTGCATTCAAGTCAAGTTTCTATCTTTGCATCATAAAGCAAGGGTTTTGATCATTTTGGCTCAAGGGTTTTTATGTTAGAGCTTGCATTTTGGGTCTATTTGATTGCATAAGGGCTTTGTCAAATCTTTTGTGCCTTCATAGCAATGTAAGCCCTTTCCCTACTCTTAGATATTAACTATGAAGTTAAATGTTCATGTTGCAAGTTTGGGTTTGATCATTGAGTATGATACATGCTATCATGTCAAGCAAGTTTATGAAGTCATTATCTTGATCTTGTGAGCTAAAAGCTACAACCTTTATGTTGAAATGTTGCATTAGGCAACATGAGAACCCTCATAACCTTTATGTCAACTTGCATATGAAGTCATAACCCTTATATGATGATATATGCGAGTTACTAGTCATCATTCCATATCTTTTTTCACCATGATTCGCTTATGTGCCAAGTTTGGGTTTATGCATGTTTTGAGGCTTAAGAATGAAACATGCAAGTTAATGAACACATTTGTGCCTCATTTGCCACCATGATTAACTTGTGGCTTAATATCCATTTTTGTCATGCCTTTGCCAAGTCTCTTCTTTTAATCCATTACGTTGTCGCGAATGTATATGCGAGTTTAAAAGCGTTGGGTTATGTTATGGGTAATTTCTAATGACATGAAAATACGACTTGAAAACATGACTTGAAATATAACATGGAAGTTGACATATAAGTATGCATAAAAACATAAGCTTGGGAATTTACCTATTAAGTTAGGTCTACCCTTTGGGAATTTACCTATTTAGTTAGGTCTACCCAAATGCTTGAAAACTTGTAACATGTTTTGGGAAACATGATGGACATGACACTTAGATAATATAAGTGTGGCCAACTCGAGGTTGGGTTGAGTTTGCAACGTAAAACTACCCGGAACCGACCGGCCTAACTAGTAGTTGCAAACAATAGGACCCAATGTGAGAAGTTGGTCATGTTGTGCTTGAACCCGAGGTTAGACCAAGTTGTGGTGTAAAGCTACCCGGAACCGGCCGACTTAACTAGTAACCACAACAAAGTCTAATGTGAGAGGTGAAGGTGCATTAAGTAATTAATGCCACATGATAGGGTTAAGTTAATTTGATTAATGACTCTTAACCAAATATGACATGGACAAATGGGTTAAGTAATTTGATTAGGCTAATGATACTTAACAAAACATGACAAGGTTGGGTAGGTTAAGTAACTTGATTTGCCTAATGACACTTAACCATTTTTATATGACTAGTGGATGGGGTTAAGTTAACCAACACTTAATCAATCCAACGCGATAACTTGGTAAGGTTAAGTAAGTTTTCTTAATGACGCTTAACCGAAAAATACGGTTAACGAATGGGGTTAAGATTAGACTCAACTAGTCTAAACATGGAAATCGGATGGGGTTAAGTTAGCCTAGACTTAATTAATCCCACTTGGTAGTTTAATGGGGTTAAGTTAAACACTTAACTAATCTAAACATGATGAATTGATGTGGTTAAGTGACCTATACTTATCCAATCTAACTCGTTAATTTATTGTGGTTAAGTTAACCAATACTTAACCAATATAACGTGAAAACATGATAAGGCTAAGTCACGAATCGCTTGAATACACTTGACCGATTTGACTAAGTAAATTGATAGGGTCAATTTAATATATACTTAACCAATCTAGAATGATAATTGGACGAGGTTAAGTCGTGAATTGCTTAATATACTTAACCAACTTGAGCATGGCTTGTAGGGTTAATCCTTGAACTTGGATACTTAGCTAATTTTGACAGGATTTGTAGACGGGTTAAGTCATGAACTTAAGTGACACTTAATCCATTATGTAAACCCTAGTTCTGAGGATTAGGTGGATAACCGTAGTTAACAAGGATAACGGGAACAATGCTAAGTGGTAAACCTTAGTTGAAGAATAACTAAGTAATGATTCTTAGTCAAGGAAATTTAGACCAGTTCATAGATAGATGAGTAACCTGATACGGCAGATCATCGTTTAAGTATACGAGTAGGAGCAAGTATCTGATTTAGATAAAGGCTCCAGCGAACTGGGTAACGAAGCAGCGGCTTCGGGGAACGTGAGGATATTCTTGGTATCCCTCTATGAGCTGCCAGGTGATTATACTAGGCTCATGAGAGGTTAAGGTCTGCGTTAGAAGAACCAAGAGTATGCCTTGGTTGCTATACGAGCGACCTAAAGACGGGGATGGATAGGGGATAGTCGACGATACACGGTCGTACCCTAGATAGCATTTCGTCAGGCTACCTACCATCTTTGGTCAAGCGTGTACGTACGGAAAGGCAGAGAACACCCAAAAGACCATAATTGCTATCTAATTATGGTTGCGGTAAGGCTTGGATGTGGGTTGGCCAGTGTTGTGTTCTCATACAGGATTTATCCTGTCTTTTCTTTCACTAGTTGAGGGAGTGGTCTCGTGGGACCATAGCCACGTATAAGAAAAACAGACCTTAGCATCTGCATCGGCAGATAGATCGAAAGCTCCCGACCGAGTCATGTATTTCTTGATTTGCCCTGTGACAGGACTCGGATGGCACGATGTGATACATGTGCATACAGTCATGGAAAAGCGATTCACGATGAATGCGTGGGAAAAAGGGCGCGGTTGGCGGTTAGCGTAATCCCTAGTGGCCCTAGGTGGTTGAACCCAAACCGAGATACGAAAACGTGCAATAGGTAAGCATAATCCCTAGCAGCCCTAGGTAGCATAAGTCCTAGTTGTACAAACAATAATTCATGTTGGAAGACCCTAGCTAGGTTTAGGGTAACAGTCCAAACCGATCTTATGGATCATGGAACTATGTTAAAGTAATATAGAATCTCATGGGAAAGCCCGTATGGTCTACGGCAAGGGACTAAACATTTACATGGAATAAAACATACAAGTTGAGTAACCTATATATGCGATATATTAGGTTGACATGGACCATTACACGACTTTTGAGTGAGGGTCATTCTTGGTTAACACATGACACGGTGGGGATACTAGTACGGTAGGTGCAGAGCTAAAATACAGGATAGATATCACGGGGCGTTATACGTGACAGATATCTTGGGGATATTATACTTGATAGAAACCTGACGATGTGATACCTTGTTTTATCTTGACATCGTAATTTATCATGACACCTTAGTTTATCTGAGTTCAGTAGTTCATCCTGTTATTTTGATTTAGCTTATCTATCTTGTTATCATGCTTATGTTCATCTCAGTTTCTCATGTCAGTTAACTTTACTAGTTTTTATGCTAATAGTAGATAGGGCTTACTCAGTCTTTTTGACTGACCCGTTTTGTTTCGCCTCTTTTCTTCCGTTTCCCCCCCAGGTTACAGGGAGGAAATACTGTTGTTTAGTTCGGACTTCTTCTTCTTGAAGGTCATCATGGATGGATTGGACTTTTCTTGGCTAATGGCTGCTTTACTGTTTTTACTTGGGGAATAATTTATGAAAATGTCTTTATGCTTCTTTACTATTGCAAGACAGGTTTTGATGTACTCTGATGTAAAAGGCTTTAGACCTTATTTATTCATGTTATGAAAGTTTGATTTTACTTCCGCTATTTTATATGTTCTGTCTTGTGATATTTCTGTGCATGTTTACCAATAATGCCCCTCTAAAGCTAGTGCATTCCTTTGCGAGTGACCCTAGCGGAGGCGGGGTGTTACAAGGATGGTTGCTATGGATGATTTGTTTGCTATCATTATGACATGCACACCCCACCCCCGTATTCTTTATACTATTTATTATGGCACCTTAGAGTATTGTACGGTATGTGGTACTAACTCTTTGGTTGCAGGTCCAAGTTCGGGTATGGTTTTTTATACCTGTTATTATTCTGTTTAGATGCTTATCGCTCATACCAGGATTTATGTCTGACCCAGAGTTTTGTGTCTCCTCTTATTACTCTGGGTGCTCACACGAGCAGACTAGAGACAGGTTAGCTGGTGATGCACGGGTAGATGATCCGGAGACGAGCAGGAGGCTTCCACGTAATATACATATAGTATTCTCCCTGTATTGTTGAAGATCACTGTTTGTGCATTGGTGGTGCATCTTCTACTTTAGCTTTCTTTTGTTTAGAGACAGTAAATTTGAAATGTTATAATAAGCTGTATTTGGATTTCCATTGCTCTGATGTTGATGTTGGTTTTAGTTATCAGCTTATACACTGTCTCACCTGTTTTATGTCAAGTATGTTATTATTATTATATTTTACTCCATGCGTTGTGAGACATTCTACAGGTTTCTTGTTAGTTAATTCTCTTCTTTCCTTTCTTCTGACGACCGTCCCGTGCTAGTTGGGCATGTGTACAGCGCACTTTCGAAGGAAATGCAGGCTGGTGCAGGGCGGGCCGTCACACTTGGTATCAAAGCTCTAGGTTGCGTAGTTAACCTAAGGAAGTTATCAGGGAGAGATAATATATGTATACGAGAGAGCGTATTTGTGATTATTATGGTTTTTAAAAGCTATATATATATATACTATTAGTAGTATAAGAATGAAGTCGTGCTGCACTAGCACCACTATGGGGTCGTTAATCGTTTCCTTTTACAGATTGACGATGAGCCGATATGTTAGAAGTACCGGTATAGGGGCCAATAATGGGAATCCTGCTGACATGAGGACGATGTTTACTGACCTCATGAGGGAGATGCTTAGGGATGTGCAGAGGGCAGCCCCCATTGGTGGAAATGGTGGTGGTCCAATAGTGCAGGCGCCGAGAGTCGACTTCGCCAAGCTGAATAAGGATTATACTAGCCTTGGTGGGAAGTCGTTCCATGGAACGGAGTCGGCTACAGATGTTCACGATTGGTTGGATAGTTGCGAACGTATCTTCGAGGATTTGGGTATCGAGGATGCGATGAAGAGAAAGCTAGCGTCCCGTCAGCTGCAAGGGCGGGCAATGAATTGGTGGAATGCTATAAAGGCAGCTACTCCCGAAGATCAGATAACTTGGGAGCAGTTTAAGGCTCGCTTTAGCGAGAAGTTCATTCCAGCTGCTCAGAAGTCAGTGCTGTTTAAGAAATTCTTGGAGCTCAAGCAGAATGGCATAGCTGTCTCGGAGTATATTGCTGAATTCGATACTCTATCAAAATATGGGTTATCTCTTATTGATACTGCCGAGAAGAAGAATGAGAAATTCATAACTGGTTTGGATCAGTACTTGGGGGAAAGACTTATTAACCACATCGATGAGACGTTTGAGTCGATTGTGGGGAAAGCATTGAGGTCAGAAAGTCTCTACCCTAAGCCGAAGACTGAGGTTGCATCTGCAGAAGAGCCAAAACCACAAGCAAGTGGTGGAGGCAAGGGTGGTTCCCAGAATAAGAGAAAGCAAAATCAGACGAAGGATGGCCAGAAGAAAATGAATAAGCAAGATGTTGAGTGCTTCAGCTGTGGTAAGAAGGGCCATTATGCTAGTAATTGTCGGGCCAAGCCAGCGGACAGGAAGTGCTTCAACTGTGGCCAAATGGGACATCACAAGGACAAGTGTCCGCAACCCCCCAAAGAAAAGCAAATGGTGAAAACCTACGCCCTTAATGCTATTCCTTCTTCGTCGAATGCCCCAACTGCGGTGGAGAAGGGAAATAATGTCGTCATTCAAGGTATGCTTTCTGTTTATGATGTTCCTGTTAGAGTTTTGTTTGATACCGGAGCTTCCTGTAACGACCCGGAATTTTAGGGCCAAATTAAAATTTTTATTTTAATGAATTTAAAGTATTTTTAATGATTTATTTATTTTAATCGAAGTTAAAACGAACAAATTTAATTTTAATTATAAAAAGAGCGAGAAATAGCGCGGTAATTTGAAAAGTCAAACTTGAACTTTGACTGACCATACAGGATGCAAAATTTAACGGATTTTAGTGAAAACAAAAATATTAGAATCTATTTAAAAATATCTTTCCAACGAATCCGAAAAATCGAAATTTCATAGCGGAAATCAAAATTTATGGCCAATTCAATTTTTAGAAAAGTCGGTGGGTAATTTGCATAGGACAAAAATGCTACTTTTCACATATGTAGGAATTTGAACTCGAAACCACTTCCATTGGTTTCAGAATGACGTTTCTGCATTGAAAAACAGTAAACACTTATATGTTTCGAGTTTCAGAAAATATTTGTTTAAAATATATTTTTAATATTAAATATATTCGCCTTGAAAATAGCCATTTTTCAAAAAGTCTCAGAATTCAATGAAATAAATTTTGTTGGATTCGTATCATCAAAACAAAGCTAAAAATGATTTTTCGGTAATTTTTGGAATTAATATATAATTATAATTGATTTTTCAGTGTAAACGGACAATTTTTGACTTTAAAAATTCATTAAAAATTCATACGGGCTCAGAATTGAACGAAATTAATTTTCATAAGGCCACAGCATCAAAACATAGCTAAATATATTTTTCGAGGATTTTTGAAGTTAATTTGTGACCTAGGTGAATTTCTGCGTACGTTTGAATTTAAAATAATGATTTATATTTAAAACTGAAAAACGAAGGCCAAGACGATCTCGTGAGCTGATGAGACATATCCAGATGAGTTCGGAACGGGGGCTAAATGGTATGAACGACGGTAAGCAGGCTTGAATCGGGGTTCGGGCCAAAACGGGCTTAAGCGGGCCTAATTACATAATTAGTTAACCCTAATATAATATTATAATATTCGGAATCACTATTCATCGTTCTTCCCCGATTAGAAACAGCCGCACAAAACCCATCAGCTCCGAAACTTCTCTCCTCCATAACTCCTTCATTTCTCAACGAAAATTTGCGTGTGAGTACACGTTTCGAAGCACTCGCCGAGCTCTTCGATCTCCGACAAGTCCCGTCCCTTTCCGTTGCCTGTGCCGCCCGCCCCGAGCCCGAGAAGGTCCGCCGGTCGCAGCCACGCCGGGCCCACCACGCTCGATCGAACTCCACCCTCTTCTGGCCGTGCAAAGATCTCTCCAAGGCGGTCATTATCCAAAAAACCGAACTCAAAACCGTTCAGTAAATCAAAAGTTATCGCGATTTGAAGTTTTGAACAAATTCTGAAAATATGGTATGCTTCAGATTTCCCCACGCTTTTAAGTGTTACACAGCCAGTTGTTAAAAGTCTGAATTTGATTTTTCCTTTGAATTTGCATTGGAATCATTCCAGATCTGAAATCAAATTGAATACGAACACCGGATCTGATTGAACCCGAGCCATCTTTTCAGACTAGACCACTGTGAGAATTTTATTTTTATTTAATTTAATTTATTTTATTATTATTTTTATGATTATTAGCAGTAGAACCGATACGACATGATATTTAAACATAGATCTAAACCGATCATAACATATGACGTGAAATCGGAATTGTCTATAATGCTATGTGATTAGACCTGAAATTTCAGGTTTAAATCTGAATTATAAATTAATTAAAATTATTTATATGTTCTTTATTTAATTACACCGTGTTGATTTTACTAATGCCCAGTTATAACATCACCTTGTAATCACCTGGATGCTAGTTATTGGATTTGGATTTGTGGTTATGTTTGGATGTGTGGTCATGCGATGTGATGAAAATTTACAATTTATTTGATGCAAATAAATTAAGAATGCTACTTGTGATGAATGCTACTTGTGATGAGATTTATATTCTCTTCTTATGTAAAATTGAAATAGGGAAAAGTTGACATTTTTTGTCAAATGTTAATATAGAAAACTGTCACCATATGACTAATTGACATTTTTTGTCAAATGTTAATATAGAAAACTGTCACCATATGACTAATTGACATTTTTGTCAAATGTTAATATAGAAAACTGTCACCGTATGAAATTTACATTTTTGTCAAATGTAAAAAAAAAAGAAGAAAAAAAGAAAGAAAGAAAAAAAGAAAATGTATTGTATGAAGAATAGCATTTTTGTCATGTTAATTAAAAAGAAAAGTGCATGGTATGTAAAATAGAATTGTTGTTATGATAAAAATAGAAGATGTCATATTATGTAAAGTAACATTATGTTCAATGTAAATACAAGAATTTGACATAGTATGATTTAATATTTATTTTAATGTTAAAATGAGAGAATATTCACCGTATGATAACATGTACATTTTTATTTGTCAAAATAAAATAGCATATTCACCGTATGATAACATGTACATTTTTATTTGTCAAAATAAAATAGCATATTCACTGTATGATAACATGTACATTTTTATTTGTCAAAATAAAATAGCATATTCACCGTATGATAACATGTACATTTTTATTTGTCAAAACAAAATAGCATATTCACCGTATGATAACATGTACATTTTTATTTGTCAAAATAAAATAGCATATTCACTGTATGATAACATGTACATTTTTATTTGTCAAAATAAAATAGCATATTCACCGTATGATAACATGTACATTTTTATTTGTCAAAATAAAATAGCATATTCACTGTATGATAACATGTACATTTTTATTTGTCAAAATAAAATAGCATTTCAACTATATGATAAGATGTACTTTTATTTGTAAGAATAAAGTAGGATGATTCAACATTATTTTATAATGTAGTATGGTAGAAATCCACCGTATGTTCATTTAACATTGTTTCTAATGTTAATACTAGAGTAATTTTTAACCGTATGTATATTTCACATTTTTATTTATGTGAATTAAAAGAAAATGCGTCGTATGTTAAATTAGCATTATTTTCAATGTAATAAGAAGAAAATTTCCATCGTATGAAAAATTGAAATTTTGTTCATATAATAAAAAGAAAATACACCGTATGCTATTTTACGTTATTTTATAATGCAATATAATTGAAATACACCGCATGTTAAGTTAACATTATTTATAATGTTAATATAAAGAGAATTAACTGTAGGACTAATTTACATTATTTTGTAATGTAAATAAAAAGGAATTTAACCGTAAGATTAAAGTATATTATTCTTAATGTAATAATGAAAAGAAATTCTCCGTATGTTATTTCACCTTATCTTATAATGAAACGTAAAAGAATTCCACTGCATGTAAATTTACATTAGTAGAATTGCACCGTATGTGAATTTACATTATATTATAATGTAATTATAAAAAGGATTTATACCGTAGAGAATTTACATCATTTTTAATGTGATTAAAGTAGGAATTTGTGTTAACATGTAATTTACATTGAATTAAAGTGATGAGAAATTAACATTTTGTTTAATGTTAAATATAAGGAATTTACATGGTATGAGAAAGTAACATTATTTTTAAATGTTAATAATAAGAAACTACACCGCATGAGCAATTAACATTATTTTTAATGTTCATTAAATAGTAATTTCACCGCATGTGTAAAGTAACATTTTTAAATGTTAAAGATAACACCGTATGATGTAATTAACATTTTTAATGTTAACATAATAAAACTTTAACCGTAGGATGTCATTAACATTTTTAATGTTAATATAAAAGTATTTACAACGTATGATAAATTAGCATTTTTGTGTCAATGTTAATAATAAGTATTCACATCGAATGAAAATTAACAATTTTGTTAATGATACAAATAAGAATTTACGTTGTATGAGGAATTAATATTATTTTTGATGTTAAAAATAAGTAATTTACAATGCATGGAAAACGGACATTTTTAATGTCAATTAAATAGAAATTTTACCGTAGGATGAAATGGACATTTTTAATGTAAATTAACTAGAAATTTCAACCGTAGGATTTAGGTAACATTATTCTAAATGTTAATATAAAAAGTGTATATACCATAGGGAAAAATTTACATTATTTTAATGTTAAAATAAAGGAATTCCACCGTAGGATGAGTTTACATTTTATTCAATGTAAATAGGTAAGAATGCGACATGTAAATGCAAGTTTACATTTTATGCAATGTAAATAAGTAAGAATGTGACATGTAATTTCAAGTTTGCATTTTATTCAATGTAAAGAAAGCAAGAATGCGATATGTAATGAAAGTTTACATTTTAATTAATATAAATAAAAATATGATTTTGAGAATGCGTCGTTAAATAAGAAGTTTGACTATTTTAAATAATTAAAATAGAACGAATTGTTATAAAAATAATTATTAACAAATAAGAAGGATTTTCAAAATATATATATATATGTATATGTATATATATATACGAGGATTGTTTGGGAAGTCCGAGATATTCTCATCCCAAATTAATCCAACGGCGTTAAAGATCGAAGTAAGAAGACGACGTATGAAGACCGTAAATCTTCCCTCGAATGGACAGCGATCGAGATCCTGAATTGACTTGCTACCAATTCATGGGTCAAGGTCATTGCCCAGACGTACGTGTTGGTTTCACGGATTTGACTTTCGTTCAGACCCAGAGCATAAGTTTAAATGGATGGTGTGTCTGACATCGTACTTCGTTATATATCATATTGTTGATTTTCTGTTAATATATAAATATTGGTGGTGGAGAATTTATTCTCTACTTAACACCCATTTATGTATTGATGGAGAAGCAATGGCATGGTATGGAGTGACAGTGTGACACACTAAGATGCAATGATCAAGGTTTATTGTTGAAAAGCAGAACCTTGTGGAGATGATCAAAGCATGGCCTGTTTAGGTGTAGATTTGTGTATTACGTGACTTCGCGAGCCTCACACACCGGTTGAGTCGAAAACGGGCGAAGGGAACGCAGGGAAAGCAGCACGTTTCTTTCTAGCTAGAAGTAGTGTCAGGGACCTCCCAGCGCTGATACTTTACTTATGTGGATGATGGAATGTGGCGCGCCTCGGATAGGTCCTATAGGACCGGGAAACGTGTGCTTAGGAATTGCCAATCCTCTAAGCTGTATGTGAGGACCGGCCCTGCAGGATCCAAGGGTTAACTGCGGGTAATCCTGAGGCACTAGCTAGAGTGTCTCGAATCGGTAAGGAGCTCCGCTCTAGCCTTGACTCATGATGGAAACCAAAATCCAAATACGAACCGACGAATTTGATTGTATTACTAGTACGGAGGCATAGTATATGGTACCTATGCTTCCTAAGATTAATACATTTACTTTGAAATGCTTTCATATACACTAATAATAATATTAGATGCGTATTTGCCGTATTTAACATGTTTAATCACCATAAGGTAAAACCCTATCCTCTGGTGTGCGTTGCATTGTGTGATGGGACTTGGGTCTTATGGTGATTCCATTTTTTCCAAAAAAAAAAGCATTGCGTTGTTTACGATGTATTTAATTATTTGTTATGACACGTTTATGCACGGCAATCCATTAGAGTAAACCCGTTCCGCGTTAGCGGCGTGGTCTTTGGATTTGCCTTATATCTAATAGTTATTTTACTTAAGAATTCTCACACCAGTCCTTGTTTAGCATGCCGGGAATAGGATGCAGCATGATGGGGGGTTCTCGCTTCGCAGTTTGGTGGCGAACGGGAGACTCTTACCCCCACATGTCCCTGTTGAGGGTTGGTAAGGCAATGGCCGGGAGGCTCGAGAGGGTCACCGTAAAACAAGGTGTACTGGGGGACCACTGTGAGCCACGGTGGGTTTTACCTGCTGCTTTGGGGGGATGAAGGGATGGTTGCAAAGCCTACCGGATTTCGTCCGGGCCGTCACAGTTGGTATCAGAGCTTTGGTTTACAAAGCGGAATATAACATATTTATAATAATTCGTTTACGTAGAATCACTATATTCTACGGCGAACAGTTCATGAGATACATAATAGCCAGTCACTTTATCGTCATCTTTTCATTCATCCTTCAATCTTTTCTATCTTCTAGAATCACCATTTCAGTTGTTTTGACTCTTCCCTTGATCGTGCATTCGAAGAAGACTAAGTGAAGTGGCGATGCTTAATTGGCACATGTTTACGAAGGAACGAAAGGACCAACTTCTTCGGTGGAAAGCCTGATGTTATAGACGGTACCATCTCTGTTAAAAACATTCTCTGTGTTTATTCTTCCTCTTTTCCTCTTCTATTTTTCTTTTTCCTTTTCGGGGACGAAAAGTTCTTAAGGAGGGGAGATTGTAACGACCCGGAATTTTAGGGCCAAATTAAAATTTTTATTTTAATGAATTTAAAGTATTTTTAATGATTTATTTATTTTAATCGAAGTTAAAACGAACAAATTTAATTTTAATTATAAAAAGAGCGAGAAATAGCGCGGTAATTTGAAAAGTCAAACTTGAACTTTGACTGACCATACAGGATGCAAAATTTAACGGATTTTAGTGAAACCAAAAATATTAGAATCTATTTAAAAATATCTTTCCAACGAATCCGAAAAATCGAAATTTCATAGCGGAAATCAAAATTTATGGCCAATTCAATTTTTAGAAAAGTCGGTGGGTAATTTGCATAGGACAAAAATGCTACTTTTCACATATGTAGGAATTTGAACTCGAAACCACTTCCATTGGTTTCAGAATGACGTTTCTGCATTGAAAAACAGTAAACACTTATATGTTTCGAGTTTCAGAAAATATTTGTTTAAAATATATTTTTAATATTAAATATATTCGCCTTGAAAATAGCCATTTTTCAAAAAGTCTCAGAATTCAATGAAATAAATTTTGTGGATTCGTATCATCAAAAAAAAGCTAAAAATGATTTTTCGGTAATTTTTGGAATTAATATATAATTATAATTGATTTTTCAGTGTAAACGGACAATTTTTGACTTTAAAAATTCATTAAAAATTCATACGGGCTCAGAATTGAACGAAATTAATTTTCATAAGGCCACAGCATCAAAACATAGCTAAATATATTTTTCGAGGATTTTTGAAGTTAATTTGTGACCTAGGTGAATTTCTGCGTACGTTTGAATTTAAAATAATGATTTATATTTAAAACTGAAAAACGAAGGCCAAGACGATCTCGTGAGCTGATGAGACATATCCAGATGAGTTCGGAACGGGGGCTAAATGGTATGAACGACGGTAAGCAGGCTTGAATCAGGGTTCGGGCCAAAACGGGCTTAAGCGGGCCTAATTACATAATTAGTTAACCCTAATATAATATTATAATATTCGGAATCACTATTCATCGTTCTTCCCCGATTAGAAACAGCCGCACAAAACCCATCAGCTCCGAAACTTCTCTCCTCCATGACTCCTTCATTTCTCAACGAAAATTTGCGTGTGAGTACACGTTTCGAAGCTCTCGCCGAGCTCTTCGATCTCCGACAAGTCCCGTCCCTTTCCGTCGCCTGTGCCGCCCGCCCCGAGCCCGAGAAGGTCCGCCGGTCGCAGCCACGCCGGGCCCACCACGCTCGATCGAACTCCACCCTCTTCTGGCCGTGCAAAGATCTCTCCAAGGCGGTCATTCTCCAAAAAACCGCACTCAAAACCGTTCAGTAAATCAAAAGTTATCGCGATTTGAAGTTTTGAACAAATTCTGAAAATATGGTATGCTTCAGATTTCCCCACGCTTTTAAGTGTTACACAGCCAGTTGTTAAAAGTCTGAATTTGATTTTTCCTATGAATTTGCATTGGAATCATTCCAGATCTGAAATCAAATTGAATACGAACACCGGATCTGATTGAACCCGAGCCATCTTTTCAGACTAGACCACTGTGAGAATTTTATTTTTATTTAATTTAATTTATTTTATTATTATTTTTATGATTATTAGCAGTAGAACCGATACGACATGATATTTAAACATAGATCTAAACCGATCATAACATATGACGTGAAATCGGAATTGTCTATAATGCTATGTGATTAGACCTGAAATTTCAGGTTTAAATCTGAATTATAAATTAATTAAAATTATTTATATGTTCTTAATTTAATTACACCGTGTTGATTTTACTAATGCCCAGTTATAACATCACCTTGTAATCACCTGGATGCTAGTTATTGGATTTGGATTTGTGGTTATGTTTGGATGTGTGGTCATGCGATGTGATGAAAATTTACAATTTATTTGATGCAAATAAATTAAGAATGCTACTTGTGATGAATGCTACTTGTGATGAGATTTATATTCTCTTCTTATGTAAAATTGAAATAGGGAAAAATTGACATTTTTTGTCAAATGTTAATATAGAAAACTGTCACCATATGACTAATTGACATTTTTTGTCAAATGTTAATATAGAAAACTGTCACCATATGACTAATTGACATTTTTGTCAAATGTTAATATAGAAAACTGTCACCGTATGAAATTTACATTTTTGTCAAATGTAAAAAAAAAAAAAAGAAAAAAAGAAAGAAAGAAAAAAAGAAAATGTATTGTATGAAGAATAGCATTTTTGTCATGTTAATTAAAAAGAAAAGTGCATGGTATGTAAAATAGAATTGTTGTTATGATAAAAATAGAAGATGTCATATTATGTAAAGTAACATTATGTTCAATGTAAATACAAGAATTTGACATAGTATGATTTAATATTTATTTTAATGTTAAAATGAGAGAATATTCACCGTATGATAACATGTACATTTTTATTTGTCAAAATAAAATAGCATATTCACCGTATGATAACATGTACATTTTTATTTGTCAAAATAAAATAGCATATTCACTGTATGATAACATGTACATTTTTATTTGTCAAAATAAAATAGCATATTCACCGTATGATAACATGTACATTTTTATTTGTCAAAATAAAATAGCATATTCACCGTATGATAACATGTACATTTTTATTTGTCAAAACAAAATAGCATATTCACGGTATGATAACATGTACATTTTTATTTGTCAAAATAAAATAGCATATTCACCGTATGATAACATGTACATTTTTATTTGTCAAAATAAAATAGCATATTCACTGTATGATAACATGTACATTTTTATTTGTCAAAATAAAATAGCATTTCAACTATATGATAAGATGTACTTTTATTTGTAAGAATAAAGTAGGATGATTCAACATTATTTTATAATGTAGTATGGTAGAAATCCACCGTATGTTCATTTAACATTGTTTCTAATGTTAATACTAGAGTAATTTTTAACCGTATGTATATTTCACATTTTTATTTATGTGAATTAAAAGAAAATGCGTCGTATGTTAAATTAGCATTATTTTCAATGTAATAAGAAGAAAATTTCCATCGTATGAAAAATTGAAATTTTGTTCATATAATAAAAAGAAAATACACCGTATGCTATTTTACGTTATTTTATAATGCAATATAATTGAAATACACCGCATGTTAAGTTAACATTATTTATAATGTTAATATAAAGAGAATTAACTGTAGGACTAATTTACATTATTTTGTAATGTAAATAAAAAGGAATTTAACCGTAAGATTAAAGTATATTATTCTTAATGTAATAATGAAAAGAAATTCTCCGTATGTTATTTCACCTTATCTTATAATGAAACGTAAAAGAATTCCACTGCATGTAAATTTACATTAGTAGAATTGCACCGTATGTGAATTTACATTATATTATAATGTAATTATAAAAAGGATTTATACCGTAGAGAATTTACATCATTTTTAATGTGATTAAAGTAGGAATTTGTGTTAACATGTAATTTACATTGAATTAAAGTGATGAGAAATTAACATTTTGTTTAATGTTAAATATAAGGAATTCACATGGTATGAGAAAGTAACATTATTTTTAAATGTTAATAATAAGAAACTACACCGCATGAGCAATTAACATCATTTTTAATGTTCATTAAATAGTAATTTCACCGCATGTGTAAAGTAACATTTTTAAATGTTAAAGATAACACCGTATGATGTAATTAACATTTTTAATGTTAACATAATAAAACTTTAACCGTAGGATGTCATTAACATTTTTAATGTTAATATAAAAGTATTTACAACGTATGATAAATTAGCATTTTTGTGTCAATGTTAATAATAAGTATTCACATCGAATGAAAATTAACAATTTTGTTAATGATACAAATAAGAATTTACGTTGTATGAGGAATTAATATTATTTTTGATGTTAAAAATAAGTAATTTACAATGCATGGAAAACGGACATTTTTAATGTCAATTAAATAGAAATTTTACCGTAGGATGAAATGGACATTTTTAATGTAAATTAACTAGAAATTTCAACCGTAGGATTTAGGTAACATTATTCTAAATGTTAATATAAAAAGTGTATATACCATAGGGAAAAATTTACATTATTTTAATGTTAAAATAAAGGAATTCCACCGTAGGATGAGTTTACATTTTATTCAATGTAAATAGGTAAGAATGCGACATGTAAATGCAAGTTTACATTTTATGCAATGTAAATAAGTAAGAATGTGACATGTAATTTCAAGTTTGCATTTTATTCAATGTAAAGAAAGCAAGAATGCGATATGTAATGAAAGTTTACATTTTAATTAATATAAATAAAAATATGATTTTGAGAATGCGTCGTTAAATAAGAAGTTTGACTATTTTAAATAATTAAAATAGAACGAATTGTTATAAAAATAATTATTAACAAATAAGAAGGATTTTCAAAATATATATATATATATATGTATATATATATATACGAGGATTGTTTGGGAAGTCCGAGATATTCTCATCCCAAATTAATCCAACGGCGTTAAAGATCGAAGTAAGAAGACGACGTATGAAGACCGTAAATCTTCCCTCGAATGGACAGCGATCGAGATCCTGAATTGACTTGCTACCAATTCATGGGTCAAGGTCATTGCCCAGACGTACGTGTTGGTTTCACGGATTTGACTTTCGTTCAGACCCAGAGCATAAGTTTAAATGGATGGTGTGTCTGACATCGTACTTCGTTATATATCATATTGTTGATTTTCTGTTAATATATAAATATTGGTGGTGGAGAATTTATTCTCTACTTAACACCCATTTATGTATTGATGGAGAAGCAATGGTATGGTATGGAGTGACAGTGTGACACACTAAGATGCAATGATCAAGGTTTATTGTTGAAAAGCAGAACCTTGTGGAGACGATCAAAGCATGGCCTGTTTAGGTGTAGCTTTGTGTATTACGTGAATTCGCGAGCCTCACACACCGGTTGAGTCAAAAACGGGCGAAGGGAACGCAGGGAAAGCAGCACGTTTCTTTCTAGCTAGAAGTAGTGTCAGGGACCTCCCAGCGCTGATACTTTACTTATGTGGATGATGGAATGTGGCGCGCCTCGGATAGGTCCTATAGGACCGGGAAACGTGTGCTTAGGAATTGCCAATCCTCTAAGCTGTATGTGAGGACCGGCCCTGCAGGATCCAAGGGTTAACTGCGGGTAATCCTGAGGCACTAGCTAGAGTGTCTCGAATCGGTAAGGAGCTCCGCTCTAGCCTTGACTCATGATGGAAACCAAAATCCAAATACGAACCGACGAATTTGATTGTATTACTAGTACGGAGGCATAGTATATGGTACCTATGCTTCCTAAGATTAATACATTTACTTTGAAATGCTTTCATATACACTAATAATAATATTAGATGCGTATTTGCCGTATTTAACATGTTTAATCACCATAAGGTAAAACCCTATCCTCTGGTGTGCGTTGCATTGTGTGATGGGACTTGGGTCTTATGGTGATTCCATTTTTTCCAAAAAAAAAAAGCATTGCGTTGTTTACGATGTATTTAATTATTTGTTATGACACGTTTATGCACGGCAATCCATTAGAGTAAACCCGTTCCGCGTTAGCGGCGTGGTCTTTGGATTTGCCTTATATCTAATAGTTATTTTACTTAAGAATTCTCACACCAGTCCCACGACTGATCCATAGTTTGTTTCACCTTTTTGCAAACTTGGGTGCCCTCTTTTCCACACGGGCAGCCAAGTAGACAGGTTCATTCTTTGCTTGGAGTCTTTTCTTTGGAGCTGCTTATTCTCTCTCTTGGATTTGCTTTTGTGGAGAGGTGATGACGTGGAGCTTGAAGACATTTATCTTTTGTTTCTATGACGTTTTTTCTTTTCTTTTTAGACATCAAACTTATTTCTTTCCTGCAAAACTTGTTGTAATAGCTTAGTTTCTGCGACTGTGGATTTTCTGTGATTGATGACATTATATTTTTCCGCTGCTATAATGTTATTACTCTATGAATTTCCTTTGCTATATTGTATCTGTGTTCTGTTTTATTGTATTTATGTTGTATTCCAAAAATGATTACTCCTACTTTCATTCCGTGGAAGTTTGGGGTCGTCACACTTCCAGTTCTTTCATAACTAATGACCTGGTAGATAGGTTAGGATTGGAGCCCGAGATTGTCGATAGACCTTTAGTAGTGACGAACCCGATTGGTGGTTCGACTAGCCTTAGCATGATTTGTCGTAATGTGGTCTTATCGAGTCAGGGATGCATGTTTGTTTGTGATTGCTTTGTTTTGGGCTTTACTGGGTTTGGCATTATTTTGGGAGTAGATTGGCTCCGAAGATACGGGGTGGTGGTAGACTGTGAGGGCTTTTTGGTGACAGCTAGAGCGGATGATAGGTGGAGGATAGTGTTTGGTGGTCTACCCAGTGAGGAGGTATTGGCTAGTTTTCTAAACCCCCTCGACATTCCGCATAGTGAGTTGTCAGGTTTGCCCGTGGTTGGCCAGTATCCGGATGTTTTCGAAGAAGTGACCGGGCTTCCACCACACCGAGAGATTGAGTTCCGTATTGATTTGGTAAAAGGTGCCAGACCTATAGTGATGCCACTTCGTCGTATGGCACCAAGGGAGCAGCGAGAGCTCGAGGTGCAAGTCAACGATCTTTTGGAGAAGGGATTTATCAGAAGGAGTGTTTCTAAATGGGGAGCATCAGTTGTGTTTGCTACCAAGGAGGATGGTTCCCTTCGTTTGTGTGTAGACTACCGCGAGTTGAATAAAGTGACAAGGAAGAACAAGTATCCTCTACCGCGGATAGATGATTTGTTCGATCAGTTGAGTTGCGCGAGAGTATTTTCTCAGTTGGATCTCGCGATAGGTTTTCATCAGCTTAGAGTGGAAGCTGAGAGTATAGCTAAAACGGCATTTCGGACGCCGTCTGGATTTTATGAGTGGTTGGTCATGCCATTCGGGCTGACCAATGCCCCAGCATATTTTGTGGATCTTATGAATAGGGTATTCAGAGATCAGTTGAATAAGTTTGTCCTTGTGTTCGTTGATGATATTTTGGTCTACTCGAGGACAGAGGAAGAACACAAGGAACATTTAAGAATAGTGATGGAGGTGTTGAGAAAACACCAATTGAAAGCAAAGTTTTCTAAGTGTCACTTCTGGAAGAGGGAAGTGAAGTTCTTGGGCCATGTTGTTTCAGAGAATGGTATTGCCGTGGACTCGGCGAAGGTGGCTATGGTACAGGATTGGCCTACGCCCAAGAATGCAACAGATGTAAGAAGTTTCTTGGGGTTAGCTGGATATTATCGTAAGTTTATCCAAGGTTTCTCCAAGATAGCAGCACGATTGACCCAGTTGACCAAGAAGAATCAAACTTTTGTCTGGGATGAAAAGTGCGAGAATGCATTCAAGAGTCTAAAGGACAAGTTGACAAGTGCACCAGTGTTAGTCATTCCTAAGGGGAATGAAGAGATGACGGTATACACGGATGCCTGCGGTACCAGAATGGGTGCTGTGTTGATGCAAGGTGGTAGAGTTGTAGCTTATGCAAGTCAGCAATTGAAACCGCACGAGAAAAGATACCCTACCCATGATAAGGAATTGGCAGCGATCGTGTTCGCGTTGAAGATGTGGAGACACTATCTCTTGAGAGAAAGATTTGAGTTGTTCACAGATCATAAGTCGTTGAAGTATCTCTTCTCCCAGAAGGATTTAAATCTATGGCAACAAAGGTGGTTAGAATTCTTGGCTTCCTATGATTTTGATATCGCATATACACCGGGAAAGGGCAATGCGATAGCCGATGTGTTGAGTAGAAGACATGCCAGTTTAGGGGCTATGTTCCTTGAATGGAAGCAACTAGATTATATCACGGGGTTTGATTTCAGACCAAAGTGCGAATTGGATCCAGAAATGTTAGCAAGTTTGACGGTCAGACCCACTTTGATTGAGCGGATCGGCTCTAGTCAGAGGGACGATCCTAACCTATTGGAAATCATCTCCAAGTTAGAGATGGGTACCGATGAGGAGATGAACAAGTATGGGCTTGATCGAGATGGATGGCTTAGAAAGAATGGAAAGCTTGTTGTACCCAATGTCAATGGATTGAGAGATGAAGTGCTTCGAGAATGTCATCACTCAAAACTGACTATACACCCCGGTGGTAACAAGATGTATCGAGATATGAAGCAGACCTACTACTGGGAAGGGATGAAAAGAGACATTGGGAGGTTTATATCCAAATGCATGAATTGCCAGCTAGTTAAAGCCGAGAAAAAGAAGCCTAGTGGGTTGTTACAGCCATTAGAAATTCCCGAATGGAAATGGGAGCAAGTCTCGATGGATTTCATCGATGGTTTACCAAGGACTAGATCGGGACATGATAGCATTTGGGTGATTGTGGACCGATTGACTAAAAGTGCAAGATTTATACCAGTCAAATCGACCAGAACGGCAGCCAAGTTGGCAGAATTGTATATGAAGTGGGTAGTGAGATTTCATGGAGTACCTAAAAGCATTGTGAGTGACCGAGACCCGTTGTTCACTAGTGGGTTTTGGAAGAGCTTACAAGAGGCTCTAGGGTCAGAGTTACATCTCAGTACCGCATATCATCCTCAGACCGACGGTCAGACGGAGAGGGTGAATCGTATTTTGGAAGATCTCTTGAGAGCATGTATACTGGATTTTGGGTGATCATGGGATGACCATTTTCATCTAGTAGAGTTTGCATATAATAATAGCTACCAATCCAGTATCGGTATGGCTCCGTTTGAAGCTTTGTATGGAAGACCATGCAACTCACCATCATGTTGGATAGAGACTGGCGAGAAATATATGCTTGGACCAGATGTGGTGAGGGAAACTTCAGATAAGATCAAGATCATTCAACAACGAATGAAAGCTGCCCAAGATAGGCAGAAGAGTTATGCTGATAAGAGGAGAAGAGACTTAAAATTCTCCGTTGGTGACTTGGTGTTTGTCAAGATTTCTCCGTTGAAGAGCGTGATACGATTTGGCAGGAGAGGCAAGTTAGCACCAAGTGTTGGCCCATTCCCTGTTCTTGAACCAGTCGGGAATTTGGCATATATAATTGACTTACCAGAGAAGATGGCGGGAGTTCACAATGTATTCCATGTTTCCCAACTAAGGAAGTTCGTCCACGACTCAGATATGACTATTTCACCTGATCAATTAGAAGACTTCGAAGTAGAACCCGAGGCGGTTGGGAACCGCAAGCCAGCCCGTATTATCGAGCACGACATGAAGCAACTTCGAAGGAAGGCGGTGAAGCTAGTCAAGGTTCAGTGGAGCGAGGACGAGAATGATTGTACTTGGGAGACAGAGGAGAACATTAGGAAGACATACCCAGAACTCTATGCCTGGTAAGATTTTGACTTCGATTTAGTTTTCCGCATGCTAGGATAGGCTTGTTTGCTTGCTTTGCATGTTTGATTGTTGTATGTGGCTGTTAGGCATGCGGGATCTTTTGTATGTTTTAGGTTAAGGAATTTCGGGGACGAAATTTCTTAAGAGGGGGAGAGTGTAACGACCCGTATTCTACGCATCATAGGACCGTAGAATATTTATTTCATTCACATATGAAGTCGTATGGTCATGTAGCTTTGGGAGACTACTATTGGGTTCATTTCCCATGTTCATGATTTTTCCCGATTTTTAAATGACCATTTTACCCCTAGTTGGCACTGTTTAGGCCATAACTTTTGACTGAAAAGGAATTTTGACCTGAAACCACTGCCATTGGCTCCAGATGATGGTTTACAATTCCGTAGAGTGGTCACATTAGCCAAACGAACTCACCGTTTGGGAGATATGGCTAAAACAAGTTTCAGATGGTGAAAAACAGCTTAATTGGGCATAACTGGGTGATTAACAGCTATGCCCAATGGGTGATTTCGGGATTAGGGTAAGGAGGAGGCTGAAATCAGTTGGAGAACGATCTTATCCTCATTTCCCAGCCGCCAATTTCTTTCTTGCAACCCTAGCAATGGCCTCCAACACCATAATCAGCTTCTAACCACTTTCTAATCAAGTTTTGGCTTAATCTACATCAAATTAAGGAGAGGAAACACGAAAGCAAGGCTAGAACTGCTTTTAGACATCAGTATTCGCCCAAATCAGCAAGGTTTCAGTTCTGAGAATTTCGTTTGTGGCCAAGGTGAGTGATTAGCATCGTTTTGACACTAATTACAGTTAATTAAGGGTAATTAGTGAAGATTAGCGAATTTATACACTGATAAATTTCGGAAAAATATCTATAAATTCGAAAATAATATTTTATGCCTTTGGTAGAAATTTGGTTTAATTTGGTTAAGTTCTGTTAATCCTATGATTAGTTTTACTTAAACATGCTTTGGGGAAAATAAGGGGTTTTGGGTATATTTGATCCATTTTGACATGTAAATTCATTGTTTTGGTGTTTGTGGTTAGTTTGTTATGTTGCTATGACTGTTTGGGATGATTTGTGATTGATTAGTATAGTTAGATTTGTCGAAAACGTCGTCGAATGGCGTAAACAAGTTGCTGAAAAAGTTGTGCAGGGTTTCGGATCGGATCGGATATGGGCTCGGATCGGATTGGAGATCTGGGCAAGGAACCCGAACCGAACTGGAGTCTGGCACAAAAGAGGCTTGGCAAAAAAGAAGGCCATGTTGGTTAAGATAGGGATCAGATCGACTTAGGGACGAAGGGCTCGGATCGAAACTTGACACTTGGGAAAACTGGCAAAAAGGAAGGCCACGCTAATTGAACTGGGATCGGATCGGATAAAGAAGGAGGGATCGGATCGGAGCACATGAAGAACGAGGTAGAGGATCGGAGCGGAAGCACGAGCTGAAAGGGAGATGGCACCCGACCCGACCCGATGTGGGACACCCGACCCGGAGGAGGACACCCGACCGGAACCGACGCGATGGAGTGGACCCGAACCGAACCGCTATACGAGGAAGACCATGCACCAACGCAACGCAGTGGACCCGACCCGAACCGATGGCTTGAAAGGAACCCGACCTGATCCAGTATTGACCAATAACCCAAGATGCAAAGGTAGTCCAATATGGGAAGTTAGAGCTCAGGATCCAGTTGGGAACCGATGAGTTCACTTCATGATTGGGCTTTGCTGCGGGACGTGTGCCAAAGGGCAGTCGATGTTTATGACTTTGGATCACTATGTATGGGAAGTACGTGAACGGATTCAGGGCTGAAATGGCCTAGGTACGACTAAAGGGCTATAAACCAATGAAGTGGGGTCATTTGTAAAGATTTGGTCATGACTCCATGTGGTAAGCTTGGTAGTAGCAGTAGTTGTACAAGTTGAACTCCGTCACTACTTCGATGGGTCTAGTGATTGACAGTGGTGGACATCGTATGCTTTACGCACTGAGTGAGAGATGTGAGGATGGTTGCTATGGATGATTTGTTTGCCATCATTATGACATGCACACCCCACCCCCGTATTCTTTACACTATTTATTATGGTACCTTAGAGTATTGTACGGTATGTGGTACTAACTCTTTGGTTGCAGGTCCAGGTTCAGGTATGGTTTAGTATACCTGTTATTATTCTGTTTAGATGCTTATCGCTCATACCAGGCTTTATGTCCGACCCAAAGTTTTATGTCTCCTCTTATTACTCTGGGTGCTCACACGAGCAGACTAGAGACATGTTAGCTGGTGATGCACGGGGAGATGATCCGGAGACGAGCAGGAGTCTTCCACGTATTATATATATAGTATTCTCCCTGTGTTGTTGAAGATCACTACTTGGGCATTGGTGGTGCATCTTCTACTTTAGCTTTCTTTGTTTTAGAGACAGTAAATTTGAAATGTTGTAATAAGCTGTATTTGGATTTCCGCTGCTCTGATGTTGATGTTGGTTTTAGTTATCAGCTTATATACTGTCTCACCTGTTTTATGTCAAGTATGTTATTATTATTATATTTTACTCCATGCGCTGTGAGACATTCTACAGGTTTCTTGTTAGTTAATTCTCTTCTTTCCTTTCTTCTGACGACCGTCCCGTGCTAGTTGGGCATGTGTACAGCGCACTTTCGAAGGAAATGCAGGCTGGTGCGGGGCGGGCCGTCACATTAGGCATGCCACACAGGCAATTCACTCTATGCGACTAATTTCTATCGATATATAACTTCTGAGCTCGTACATCTCAGAGAAGGGCGTTAAGCAAGAGAATAAATTCTCCGCCGCCAAACAGATATATATTTAATAGAGATCAATCAGCACAGAACAAAATCCAATGTCAGACACACAGTCCATTTACAAGTTCGTTCTGGGTCTGAACGAAACCAGAGGCACTATATACTTTGCATATCCATCGATCTCCAAGTACGTCTGGACGATCACCACTTATTTTCTATATTTTGGGATGCCTCCCGATCAAGACATCGGTAATCAACCAACCCAGGTGAAGATCTCCGGTCTTCAACCACCATCTTCATCATCGACTTCTTATCGCCGATCAATTATTTGAAATGAGATTTAACTCGGCATTTTCAAATAATTCACGTATATCTAGAATTTAAATCAATTCATCTCAATGGTTAAATTATTCGACATCAATAATTCTGTTTTTAAAATGTAATTTTCACGCCAAACACATTCAACCATCAAATATCCAATAAACCAGGTAAATTCGGTTTATTTCCATTCCATATCGTTTATAATATTTTATAACGATTTATCGCTATTTTTATTCAATTAAAAATAGCCAATTCATTCAAATGACACTTCAGGCCATAACGCGGCCATGGTGCTGTTTTTCTTCCGATTTGATTTACACATATCTGAAAATCTACCACTGGATCTTCACAAATTTTATATCATTAGAAAGATCTTTTCAAAACGAATCCACCGGTTTCAGTTTTGGGAAAATCCGATGGTTGGATCTCCCAGTATACTCGTTTGAAGTTTTGATTTCAAAATACGAACTGCAGTGTCGTTATTCGATTTATTTTTATTATATTTACATATATATAAATACAATTGATTCTGGCACTGTTTTTCTTCTGATTTGAATTAAACATTCCAGACAATCCAACCATTGGATCTTTATAAAGTTGGTGTCGTTGGAAAGATATTTCCAAAGCGAACCCAATGGTTGTGGTTTCGGGAAAATCCGATGGTCGGATCTCCTGCAATAATCATTAGAAATCACGGTTTTGAAACACAAACTGTAGCTTTGTTATTCGATTTATTTCAATTATATATATATATATATAATTCATTTTTCGATTTCAAAACCATATTCATTTCATACATTTGATAAAAACGATATTTTTATCCGACAGCTATTTATTTCAACACATGAATTTTATTTCAACACATGTATTCCTATTCAACACATGAATTTTATTTTAACACATGAATTTCTATTCAACACATGAATTTTATTTCAACATTAAACACATGAATTTTATTTCAACATTCAACACATGAATTTAAATCGACCACAGAAATATTTCAGAAAATTTCGGCAGCATAACGGCAGGGTAGTTAAAA
The DNA here is from genome assembly GCA_030737875.1 of Allium sativum. Lineage (NCBI taxonomy): Eukaryota > Viridiplantae > Streptophyta > Magnoliopsida > Asparagales > Amaryllidaceae > Allium > Allium sativum. The sequence continues at coordinate 900,016,537 of CM060918.1, forward strand.
CCGGGACCATCCCTAGTACGGCTCCTCGCTCTACCTTAAAAGCTCGCGGTTTTTGACAATGGGGATTTCATGCATCTAATTCGTACTCAGACGAGCATGTTTATTTTTCTTTTCTACAGACTAATCCTATGTGGTTTCATCCAAAATAATTTTCAACCACAAACAGGTATTTTTCAACCACAATCAATCATTCATGATTTTCACCAAATTTCACATCAACCAATAATCCAAACAATATCACAACCAATAAATATCGTTCATCGTCTGTGGACAAGGGGAGAGTATATATATTCATATATAAATATATTTCAATTTCATTTCACTTCATTTCGATCATTTCAACGCATATATAATTTTTTTACAACGCATATGTAACTTATACATCGAACATACAACTTATACAATGCTTATACATGTGGTGTACAACGCTTATATAACTCATACATCGACAATATAATTTATATATCGTTGTTTTCCATATTGTTTATTAATTAGAAATCTGACATTGGGTTCCACTCCACCAAAAACAGCAGTAGGCCCAGAAAAATATCCTGTCTCTTCTAGAATGTAGAAGACGTCCACACGAGTCCACTGCCTCTTGTTTCACTGGATTTCAACAAGAAACGAAAAATATATGACTTTTATTGTAAAATCATAAATCGTAGCGCTTAGAAGTGCTATAAATAGTTTAATATAATTTAAACCGTTACCTCAGCTATTCGTTCAAAACTAAGTTTTGATTTTCACGCAAATCCGTGTAGCGATTCGTCGATCGGTCTTCACCACGAGGAAGAGGGAGGAGAGGCGCACGTGCGCAAGGGGGAGGTGGCCAGTTCGATCCACCTGGGAAGCGGCGGCGGTGCTGTAAAGTCTTCGACTTCTCGGCGATCGTTCTCCTCAAACACTCAATGATAAACGATGCTCCTTATATGGATTTGAAGAGGAGAGAGAGTTCTTCAAAAAGTTCAACTGAGGCAGGGGCGTTTGATGATCGTGGCGGCCAAAAATCAATCGAGAAGGAATGAAGCGGATTCCGCCGTGCGCGATATAGGGGTTATAGGGAGAGAGAAAATATGATGGCCAATGAGATTTTTTTCTTTTATTTATATATTTTTAAAAACCCAAAAATACCCCTTGCTTCATACCAACTCCAATCCAACCCCAACGACTGTCATCCCTAGCTAATTACCCATATTCTGAACACAATGGGACATGTTTCTTAGGCCCATTCGACAGTTTCAGTCAGTTTCTCTTCAAACTAAAATATAAAACATTCAATATTTACGTTGAACGTACATTTCAATTTGCCGAGGCCACATATTGATTCTAAAAATTCCCGAAAAATAAATCTAGCTATGTTTTGACGATACGGTCCCTACAAAACTAGTTTCATCGAATTCTGAGACCGTTTGAAAAATGATCCTTTTCTGGTTGATCGAATTTAACTTAAATCGACCAAACACATTTTCCTTTTCCACGCTCACATACTGACTTCAAAAATTATAAAATTTGAAACCTAGCAATAATTTGACATCTTGGATCCAACAAAAGTGGTTTCGTCAAATTCTGAGGTCGTTTGCAAAATGGCTATTTTCACGGGCTATATAAACACCATAGCGACCTATGTCGACTCCCCTATAGTGGTGTCGACACCCATGTCGACTCCCTTTGGGGGGGAGGGGGTCGACACCTCTGATCGGGAAATTTCCAGCTCAGCCCGCTCTAACTGAATTTCGAATTTTGAATTGTTTTGACTTTTAATTACTGTTTTAATTCAATTTTTGTTTAAACTTGAAATCTTCTAAACTCCATAACTTCTTCATATCGAGCCCGATTGTAACAACCCGGAAATCCGAGCCAATTTAAAATTTTTATTTTGGCAATTTTAGCTGAATTTGAATATTTAAAATGAATCATTTTAAATAATAACGATAAAAAATTTATTTTGAATATAATTCGAATGTATATATTTATATAGATCGTCGTTGGAATATAAATATTTATTTTAAATTGTAAAAGGAATTGGAAATGGCGAGGTAGTTCGATAATTCGATTTCAGAATTCAAATGAATGTACATGATTCAAAATAAACCGGATTTTAGTGAAACCAAAAATATTTGAATCTTATTGGGAATATATTTCCAACGAATCCGAAAAATCGAAATTTCATAGCGGGAATCAAAAGTTACGTCCAGTTGAAAATTCAAAATAGTCGTTATGGAATTCTAGCCCTTAAAAATGGAAAATTTTTCAAACGACCTTCGTTTACGACGAAACCACTTTTGTTGGATCCGGAATGTAAGTTATTGCTAGATTCCAAAATCCATAATTTTTTGAATCAATATGTGAGCGTGGAGGAGGAAAATGTGTTTGGTTGATTTCAGTTAAATTGGATTGACCAGAAAAATGGCCATTTTTCAAACGGTCTCAAAATTTGACGAAATTAGTTTCGTTAGGACCGTATAGTCAAATCATAGCCAGATTTATTTTTCTAGAATTTTTAGAGTCAGTATGTAGCCCTCGTAAATTAAAATGTACGTTTGAATTGAATATATATAGATTTATATTTTAAGTTAGAAGAAAACAGACTGTAACAGCCGAATTGGCTTACGAAACATATCCCATTGTGTTCGGAATGGGGGTAATTATCTCAGGGCGACAGTCGTTGGGTTTAATTTGGTGTTCATATGGAGGAGGGGTATTTTTGGGAAATTAAAAATTAAAAAAATTAAAAATATTAAAACCTTGGCCAAGCAGATTTCTCCATTCAAACCAGCGTTGACCAAGTCAGATCGTTCAAGACCCCGACCGTCTTAAAAAACGATTGACGGAAAAGCTCGATTCGTTCTTCCCTGATAACGTTCAATCCACGCAGTGAAATCCATCGATTCTTCAGCGAATTTGGTAGATCGCAGCCTCATCTTCGAATCCATACAGGTCTCGGCTGCCATTGTTGTGTGTCTCGATCGAATCACCTCCCTGAACGTTCGCCGCCTCGCCTAGATTTCTTGCCGCCACCGTACTTCGAGTTGGACGAAACCCACCTCGCAGGAGAGCTGACGTGAAGGGGGAGGCCGTGGAAACCCCTGATCGTCACACCGCGCCTCAGATTTTGAGCAGGAAGCGAAACCCTAGTTGGAGCTCAGTTCAGACGTTATACAGTGAGTTATTTTGTTTTATTTATTTTATTTAGACCTATTTTTAAATTCTGATTTCATAGTAAATACAAATATACTTGATTTTGGAAAATATAAAATAGAATTTGGTTTATAAAATAAAATATAGGATTTGTTTTAGAAATGTATACATAATTTGGTTCATAGAAATAAACATAGAACTTGTTTTTTTGAAATATAAATATACTTGATTTTGAAAATAAAAATAAAGCTTGATTTTTATTTATACGGTAGCAGAATTAAAATATGAGCATTTTTGATTCGAAAATATCAACATTTTTGATTTGAGAATATATATGGCATAGATTTGAAAATATATATGGCATAGATTTGAAAATATATATAGCATAGTTCTAAAAATGTATATCGCATCGTTTTTAAAATAAAATATACATTGTTTTTAAAATAGAAGTAGCAGAATAAAAATATAATTTTTTAGCGAAGTAAAAATATAATTTTTATATATATGAGAAGTGTTATAAAATTACGATTTTTATATATACAGAAGCGATATGAAAAATGTGATTATTTATATAAACATCATATTAAAAATGTGATTTTTAATATGAACATCGTGAAAAGAACTGCATTAGAATTTCAAGCCGATCCGGACGATTCAGTAGTTCAAAAAGCAAAGCACGGCGGAGTGGAACCCTCGGTGAGAAATTCTCACTTTAATCTTCTATCTCTATTTAAAATATATACTAGGATGCAGACGGTGCTTAGTAGCACCCGACACCCGTCTTCCACAGACCATCGACGGCTTGTTTGTTTGATTGTATGTTATTGTGAAAATTGGTTGTGTTGTGGAATGAAATAAAATATTTATATAGTTAAAAATATTTTATATCGTTAAAAATATAATTTTCAACGTGAATGTTAATAAATAAATATTCATTTACAAACCGGACGGTTTGTTTATGTACACCTATTTGAAGGATATTGATTGGGACGATAAATTTTACACATCACCCAACTGCACAAATAAAATCTGTGTTTGATTGTTTGAAACACTACACGGGTGTTGGGATGATATTTGGCGCACACTAATCCCAATTATTTAATAGTATGTCGAACGATTGGTCGACAGACTGTGTAAGCGTTAATTATATATGTTTAATGCTTATGTAGTTGTGCGGTGCACTTTGGATGATGGTTGATTATTTATCGTTGTTATTATATACGTGTTGTATGGAATCCATATAATTAACATTATATGGTAATTGATTGGGCCTCATTCCAATTGGGAAAATAAAGAATATTATGAAATAAAGATTCACGTGTTGATGGTACTCATTTGTTGAGATTAGTCATGTGGTGAAAGAAATTTAGATTCATTTGTTGAATAGAATAAATATTCATTTGTTGAATAGAATAACGAGAGATGCGCTATTTTAACGCGAACTATATTGATATCGATTATATTCGTTTTTTTAAATGAATATTTAGAAAATGAATTGAATTCAACTTGAAATCGAATCGAATTGAATTGAAATTTAAATCGAATTGAATTGAATTGAATTGAATTGAAATTGAAATCGAATTTGAATTGAATTGAAATGAATTTAAAATGAATTTATAAGGAAAATTTTAACTTTGATTTGGATTTGAAAAGGAAGTTGAAATTGTTTTTAAAACGAATTTAAAACGATTTATAAAATTCGTTTTAAATAGAAATCGACGTAATATATATTATATAATGGCCTGAATAGAACGCACCGCGCCGCGGCAGTTCGCGAATTTCGACCATTGACTTCGAATGGATATTGCGGGAGATCCGACCGTCGGATTCCCCTAAAACCGGAACCGTTGGGTTCGTATCGAAAAGAGATTTCCAATGAATATTAAAAATTTGAAATCTAACGGTTGGATTTGGAATTGTATCCAAATCAAATTTGGAAAAGGTCGTTGTAAGTGCAGTTCGGTGGCAGTTATTGAAAACCGACTGTACGGGCCTTGATAAAATAATTACAAATATCTTTAATTCGTGTAAAACCGAAATAAATGATTTGGAAAAAACTGGGATGAAAAACTCCATATTTGAAAAGATAAAAATAGATTTTTTATCGAAATGAACTAGTTTTGAACTAGAATTAAAATCAATTTATTTTTGAAATAAATAAATTGAATTTTAAATGGGTTTTAAATAACCAGAATTTCTAATATATTTAATTGGAATTGAAATAGAATGTGATTTGGGTTTATTGTGGATTGTGTTTTAAATGACATTAGTTCTTTAACCCAGTAAAAGGAGTTTTAATGAATCTCTAATTAGACTGAAATATGAATTGATAATTTAAATTATCAAAATTTGGAAATGATCAAAAGGGGAGTATCACCAGTTTTACTCCTAGCGATAGTTAAATATTTAATTAGATTTGAACGTTAAATGGTAATTAAATTTACCGATAACACTGTGGTGTTAGTTATGGGGTAATAACAGTTTTGGTCCATGGGATAAATAGGTTCGGATTGGGAAATAAAATAAATAATTACGTCGGTGTGGATCGCAAATCCCGACTAGTTTGGAAAACCATAATATGGTTTGAAATGATATCCAAAGGATGATTAAAGAATAAAATTAAAAGAATTTATCTTTGATAAAATTAATGGGAATCTTTCCCTAGGAGTGTGAATATTCTGAATTGGAATGAGGCATATATTGTGTTTTATAGCACTTGTTGATTAAGATACGCGAGTTATTCAGAAAGTCTGGGTATAACCCATTCTGAATAACTGATTCGACGATGAGTCGAAGAGATTGAAGACGGTGCAAGACCGACGATCTTCACATCGAATGGATGGGTGCTACTGATGCTCACGATGGGAGTAGCTACCTTGAAGGGGGCTAAAGTGGTAGCCATCCGGACGTGCTTGGAGGTCGACGGATACGCAACGATAGTGCCTCTGGTTTCGTTCAGACCTAGAACGGACTTGTAAATTGATGGTGTGTCTGACATTGTATTCCTTTATATTGTATTCGTTGATCTCTGCTAAATATATATCTGTTTGGCGGCGGAGAATTTATTCTCTTGCTTAATGCCCTTCTCTGAGACATACAAGCTCAGAGGTTATATATTGGCAGAAATCAGTGGTACGATATGGAATAATAGTGTGGCATGCCGAGATGCAGTGATCCAGACTTTTGTTGAAAAACAAAGTTTGATGGTTGATGATCAAAGCACAATTTTAATATAGCCCCGGTTTGTGTATAGCGTTGATTCGCGAGCCTCACACCCTGGTATGGTGGTAAACTGATGGTTTGATCAGTATGCTTTTTAGAGGATGGGCACCTTAGTCGTGTCGTGGATTCGGTCGACTGAGATTGAGCTTAGTGCTTAGAGGGATAGGTTAAGCGGTGTTTTCTCTCGCCGAGACGTAAGCCGCAGTGATACTCGATTTCCCGAAAGTGCGGATGTGCATTACGGTGTTTTCTCTAGCTGAGACGTAAGCCATTGTGGATGGCACTACGCGATCGATCTTTCGAATCAGCAGCCACCATGATGGAAATCCAATTTCCAAATATGACATTTTGCGGTTTTGATTGAAGAGCCTAGTATTGGCGGCATGATATATGGCACCCATGTCGTCTATGATTGATACATTTATATTTGAAGTTGTTTTCCTCACTTATAGTAATAATATAAGATGAAATTTCACGTATTAAGCATATTTGGCTATTATAAGGGAAAACCCTATCCTCCAGGTTGCGTTGCATTGTGTGATGGGATCTGGGTCTTATAATAACTTCATTTTTCTTTATTTAGCATTGCGCTGTTTGTTTTATGCACTGGTATTCCTAGGAGGAAACCCGTTCCGTGCTATACGGCGTCGTCCCTTGATTTACCTAACTTTAAAAACAAAGATTAATAACTGTTTTAGTTCTCACACCAGTCACGTGACTGACCTGGAGTTTATCGTTTTAACCTAAACTCTGGGTGCCCCTATTTTTCGCACGGGCAGCTAGTAGTTTTGGTTTTGCAGATTTATATTCACAGGATCCTGATTTACAGCTGGAACGGTATCCGAAAAGCTCTGTATCCGTATATCACTTCTAGTTGTGTTTTGTATTATTTCCGCTGCGATGGATTTAAATGTAATTTAAATCTCTGATATTTTCTGTGTAATATATATTCATACTCTGTATATTCTTGTATTCTTATGGAATTGTTGTAATAAGCAACGAAATGTTCTTCTGTTTGTGTTCTGATTTGTCGTGTTCTCGAAGCAATCCGAGCTTTCCTTCACGGGGAAGTTTGGGTCGCCACATTTGGTATCAGAGCTCTGGTTTACAGAGCTAGAGAACATGACACATTAGAACCATATGAAAGAATTCATCAGAAATTAGATTAGTAATATCCAAAGAGAATGACTCGTTAGAGACAGGATCAGTAGTATCCTAGAACGAGTGTGAAGATTATATTTTTCAAATGAAAACAATTTTGTTTTGAAAGTTAAATTCAAGTATACGTATTTGAATATTTTATTTATATTGATTTGGACGATCCAATATATAAAGATTTTGCATATACGCGTCATGAACGTATATTCGAAGTTTTAATATACTGGATAGATATAGAATCACATTCTAATCGCCTGGGGATGGTTCCGATGATCGTTATAGTACGTACATCATCAGAATTTATATTCGAGTTTCGAAAGTGTGATATCTATATAATTCCATTAGGCTGGTGTGGGAACCAAAACTTGATAAATTTATTGTTGTGATTTGGCATCAAAAACATGATTTTCTGTATATATATCAAAGTTATGTGTTTGAAATTCTAATCAACTAATTGATTGATGGTTGTGTTGTTTGTTTATTTGTTTGATATTTTGAACCATTTAAGCCTAATTGAACCAAATATTGAACTGTATTGAAAAATGATTACAAATGCATGCATATACATGTACTTACGTTGAACAGGTCATAGCAAGGAGGCTAGAGCAGAGAAATAAAATTGTTTGGCCGACAAATAGGTACATGTTTACCATAATTTATTGTTTTGTTTGGGTGATGATGATTTTATGAGCCGATTGGCTAGCTGCTTGGCTTTTTCTTTTTCTTTTGGATTGAAGAAGGCCATGGGAGGCTATATGAAATATCCCGAAGTCCCCGGTGCAGGGGAAGTTATGGTGAAATTTTTCGAAAATCTACGGTGTTAGCCAAATTTTTGAAAAAATTGAAAAGTTTTGAGAAACTGAAAAGTTAAAGAACTTAAGTCGTAATGAAAATAATGAAAGTTCAGTTGATTAGTTAAACATCTTTCGGTTTTGTTCCTTTTCGGGAACGAAAAGTTTTAAGTGGGGTTGATTGTAACAACCCGGAAATCCGAGCCCATTTAAAATTTTTATTTTGGCAATTTTAGCTGAATTTGAATATTTAAAATGAATCATTTTAAATAATAACGATGAAAAATTTATTTTGAATAGAATTCGAATGTATATATTTATATAGATCGTCGTTAGAATATAAATATTTATTTTAAATTATAAAAGGAATTGGAAATGGCGCGGTGGTTCGATAATTCGATTTCAAAATTCAAATGAATGTACATGATTCAAAATAAACCTGATTTTATTGAAACCCAAAAATATTTGAATCTTATTGGGAATATCTTTCCAACGAATCCAAAAAATCGAAATTTCATAGCGGGAATCAAAAGTTACGTCCAGTCGAAAATTCAGAATAGTCGCTATGGAATTCTGGCCCTTAAAAATGGAAATTTTGCAATCGACCTTCGTTTTCGACGAAACCACTTTTGTTTGATCCGGGATGTCAGGTTATTGCTAGATTCCAAAATCCATAATTTTCTGAATCAATATGTAAGCGTGGCGGAGGAAAATGTGTTTGGTTGATTTCAGTTAAATTGGATCGACCAGAAAAATGGCCATTTTTCAAACAGTCTTAGAATTTGACGAAATTAGTTTCGTTAGGACCGTATCGTCAAAACATAGCTAGATTTATTTTTCTAGAATTTTTAGAGTCGGTATGTAGCCCTGGTAAATTAAAATGTACATTTGAATTGAATATATATATATATTTATATTTTAATTTAGAAGAAAATAGATCGTAACAGCCGAATTGGCTTACGAAACATATCCCATTATGTTCGGAATGGGGGTAATTAGCTAGGGGAGAAAGTCGTTGGGTTTAATTTGGTGTTCATATGGAGGAGGGGTATTTTTGGGAAATTAAAAATTAAAAAAATTAAAAATAATAAAACCTTGGCCAACCAGATTTCTCCATTCAAACCAGCATTGACCAAGTCAGATCGTTCAAGACCCCGACCCTCTTCAAAAACGATCGACGGAAAAGCTCGATTCGTTCTTCCTCGATAATGTTCAACCCACGCAGTGAAATCCATCGATTCTTCAGCGGATTTGGTAGATCTCAGCCCCTTCTTCGAATCCATACAGGTCTCGGCTGCCATCGTTGTGTGTCTCGATCGAATCACCTCCCTGAATGTTCGCCGCCTCGCCCAGATTTCTCGCCGCCACCGTACTTCGAGTTGGACGAAACCCACCTCGCCGGAGAGCTACGTGAAGGGGGAGGCCGTGGAGACCCTAATCGTCACCCCACGCCTCGGATTTTGAGCAGGAAACAAAACCCTAGTTGGAGCTCAGTTCAGACGTTATACAGTGAGTTATTTTGTTTTATTTATTATATTTGGAGCTATTTTTAAATTCTGATTTCATAGCAAATATAAATATACTTGATTTTGGAAAATATAAAATAGAATTTGGTTTATAAAATAAAATATGGGATTTCATTTAGAAATGTATATAGAATTTGGTTCATAGAAATAAACATAGAACTTGTTTTTTTGAAATATAAATATACTTGATTTTGAAAATAAAAATATAGCTTGATTTTTATTTATTCGATAGCAGAATTAAAATATGAGCATTTCTGATTTGAAAATATGAACATTTTTGATTTGAGAATATATATGGCATAGATTTGAAAATATATATGGCATAGATTTGAAAATATATATAGCATAGTTATGAAAATATATATCGCATCGTTTTTAAAATAAAATATACATTGTTTTTAAAATAGAAGTAGCAGAATTAAAATATAATTTTTTATCGAAGTAAAAATATAATTTTTATATATATGAGAAGTGTTATAAAAATACGATTTTTATATATACAGAAGCGATATGAAAAATGCGATTATTTATACAAACATCATATTAAAAATGTGACGATCCCAAAACCCCGTGACACGGTGTTAAGGATAATCATTGGAATATAACACATTAATCATCATTAGCAGATCACAGATAATAGCATAAACAGAAAATAGAATAATTTACACACATATGACAGCGGAATCATATAGATATCATCACATCAGAGAAGCACAGTACAGGATACAACTTAGTGGATAATGATACATAGTAAGTCACCATAGCCAGAGGCGGAATCATACATAAAGAGTACACAATATAAATATCAGTCTACATCACCAATGGCGGAATCATAATATAGATACAGTAATGGCGGAGAAAATCCAAGTCAGCACAGTGTAGTCAAGCCTCGCCATGAGCCAAAAGTGCGTCAGAAACCTGTAACCAGGCTGCCCGTGTGAAAATGAGGGCACCCGAGTTTGCAAGGTGAAACAAACTACGAGTCAGTCATGGGACTGGTATGAGAAATCTACATAACTTATTAACAACAATAATAAGGCAAATCAAAGGACCACGCCACTTTCGTGGAACGGGTTTACTCCAATGAGTGCTAGTGCATGAAATAAAGTAAATGATTAAATCATCGCAATGCTTTTTATTAAAATGAAGCCATTATAAGACTCAGGTCCCATCACACAATGCAACGCAAGCCGGAGGATAGAGTTTTTACCTTATAATGGCCAAAAATGCTTCATACGAATAAAACAAAAGTGTTTGATATTATTACTAGTGCATATATGTTTCAAAAGTGATTCAATCATAAATATCAATCCTATGTGGCATAGCTACCATCTACTACGTCGCCATACTAGTAATACACTCACATCCACATATTTCGTATTGGAAATTGGATTCCTTCATGAGTCGAGGCAAGGGGCAAGCTCCTCTCCGATTCGAGACACTCTAGCAAATGCCTTGGGACCGCACACAGCAATCCCTGGATCCTCCAAGGTCGGTCCTCTCTTACTTCTGAGGATTGGCAATTCCTAAACACACGTTTCCCGGTCCTTACAGACCTATAATCGAGGCGCCTCGTATTCCAACAACCACACAGGTGAAAAGTAGATATAAATGTCAGGGCTGGGAGGTCACTGACACCACCATAGCTAGAAAGAAACGTCGTGCACTCCTTGGATCCTTCTCCCGTTTTTGACTCAACCCGGGGTGTGAGGCTCGTGAATTCACGTTATACACAAAGCTACGTCACACAGACTATGCTTTGATCATCAACCACAAGACTTTGCTTTGCAACAGAAGCCTTGATCATATGCCACTCAGGCGTGCCACACAGGCAATCCACTCCATGCGACTGATTTCTATCAATATATAACCTCTGAGCTCGTACGTCTCAGAGAAGGGCGTTAAGCAAGAGAATAAATTCTCCGCCGCCAAACAGATATATATTTAACAGAGATCAATCAACACAGAACAAAATCCAATGTCAGACACACAGTCCATTTACAAGTCTGTTCTGGGTCTGAACGAAACCGGAGGCACCAATTCCTCGCATATCCGTACAATCAACAGTATGTTTGGACGGCTACTACTTCAGCTCCTTCATGGTAGCTACACCAATCACGAGCATTAGTAGCGCCCATCCATCCAATGTGAAGATCGTCGGTCTTCTACCGCCTTCGACTCTTCGACTTCTCAACGTCGATCGATTATTTGAAATGAGATGAACTCGGCTTTTTCAAATAACCCACGTATATTTAGATTTTCAAATCAATTTATCACATGGTTGGACAATTCAACATTCACATTTCAGTTCTTTAGTTATAATTCTCATGTTAAATACATTCAACCATCACATATCAAGCAAACACAATGAAATTGGTTTATTTTCACTCTATATCGTCTATAGTATTTTATAACGATATATCGCTATTTTTATGTAATTTAAAACGGCCATATTTAATTAAACGACGTTTCAGGTCGTGCCGATGCACTGGCGCAGTTTTTCACTAATTTTGTTTTACACATATCTGAAAATCTAACCATTGGATCATCACAAATTTTATTTCATTAGGAAGGTCATTTCACAACGAATCCAACGGTTTCAGTTTTGGGAAAATCCGACGGTCGGATCTTCCACACTAGCCATTTGAAGTTACGATTTCAATTTACGAACTGCAGCGTCGTTATTCGATTTAATTTAATTATATTTATATATATAAAAATATAATCGTTTCTGGCGCTGTTTTTCTTCAGATTTGAATTAAACATTCCAGACAATCCAACCGTCGGATCTTCACAAATTTGGTGCCGTTGGAAAGATAATTTCATGGCGAACCCAACGGTTGCGGTTTCGGGAAAATCCAATGGTCGGATTTCCCGCACTAGTCGTTTGAAATCACGGTTTCAAAACACGAACTGCATGGCCACGTTTCGTTTTAATTTTATTTATATTTATATATTTATATAAATATATTTCATTCAAAAATTCCTATATCGTTTCCACTTCAAATATTTCACTAACGCCTTTAAATTTTGAAAAATTTCGCCATAACCTCCTTTGTATGGGAGGGGTTGGGAAAATTCCCAAATAGCCACATGGGCATCTCATGTCAAAAAGAAAAAGAAAAAGCCAAGCGGCTAGCCAACAGGCTCATAAAATCATCACCCAAACAAAACAGTAAATGTGTACCTATTTATCGGGCACAAAATTTTATTCCTCTTCTCTAGCTCCTTTGCTATAACCTGTTCAATAAATATGCATGTACATATATACAATTTTTATCACTTATCATTTTCCATTCAACTTCATATTCGATTTACTTTGGTTTAAAAACACCATTCATTTTAATGTTGCATGCATAGGCTAAAATCATATCATTAGCTAATTAATGTATATTTCAACTCTTGCACATATATTTGAACAAGTGGCTATTTTTAACGCTTCACATTTCAAAGATGATAATTTTGGCGAACTAAAATACATTTCAACACATGACTATTTTATTTAGTTCCTATGCATGTTAAAAATAATATTTCTTCACAGATATTTATTTCAACGTCCGCATATCTTTGGCATATCACATATATGATAAAAATGATATTTTTATCACTTAAAATATTTATTCGACAAATGGATGTTTTCAACACTTCATAGTTTCAAAAAGAAAAGTAGTTTTTATTGTTCGATCTTTTTATTCAACACATGAACTTTTCCACTACACACACTTCTCAACACATGAGAATTTCCACACATGGATATTTTATTTATGTTGTTCATATAAGAAAGATAGAATTTTCATTGTTGAAACTATCTATATATAAGGCGAATATTTTACATACTTCATATATATTATAAAAATGTGATTTTATTGTTTAGACACTTCATTCATTCACAATTGAATTTAATTTTCACACATCACTTTTCAACACATGAACATTTCCACACATGGATATAGTTTCAACATATGACTTTAATTTCAACACATGAAAATAATTCCAACATATGAAAATTATTTTAACACATAAAGATTATTCAAAATTTCGGCAGCATAACGGTAGGGTAGTTAAAACCGGCACCGTCCCTAGTACGGCTCCTCGCTCTACCTTAAAACCTCACGATTTTTGACAATGGGGATTCATGCATCTAATTCGCACGCAGGCGGCATGTTTTATTTCTATTTCCACAAATATTCCCAATTCAATTCAATCACCAATGCGTATTTTTCAACCACAACCAAACAATATCAACCACAAACAATTATTCAACCATTCGTATTTTTCATCCAATATTTCACACCAATTCACAACAATAAATATCGTCCATGGTTTGTGGACGAGGGGAGTATATATATATATATTATTGCTATATTTCACTTGCATTTCAACACATATATCAATTATTCTATGCATGTATAATTCATACTTCGCTTATATAGCTTACACTACGCATGTACATGAGGTATACAACACGTGTGTAATTTATATTTCGCTAATATAATTTATACACGACATTTTCCATTCAAATACTTTTAATTTAGATTTCTCGCCTTGGTTTGCGGAGTGTTAAAAATCGTAGATGACTCAGAAAAATCCGCGGTCTCTTCTATGTGGTAGAGAGCTTCCTTGTGGTCCTGATGTTTCCTGTTTCATCGAATTTCGTCAACACACCAAAAAGATATGATTTTTCAAAGTGCAGACATCAAAAAGGACTCACCTTTCTATTTGGTTCGAAACTAGGGTTGAGATTTTCGCGAAATCCGTGGCACGTGGGGACGATCGGGGGTGCAGACGTGGAAGAGGGAGGAGACGGGAGTCGGTCAGTGGTGCTTTGGGGTGGCTCGGTGGTCGGTGGCGTCGTCGGCGGCGCTGGGAAGAGTTGGACTTCGGGCGCTCGATTCAGGCGGAGGAGGGGTCGAGGGAGGAGGTGCTGGGGTCGGATTTGAAGAGGAGGCGGAGTTGCGTAGACGACAGGTGGTGGCGGCGCCTGGAAGTCGCGGAGTCGGTGGCGATCGAGGTGGAAAGGGTTGAACGGGTTTTTGCCGTTCGTTCGAGGGTTACGAGGTTTTTTTTTATTTTTTTTATTTATGAAAGAAAAATTCTGATTGGCCGATATATATATTATATTTTTAAATAGTGTTTTCTCCAACGAACTCCTTTTCAAGCCCAACGACTGTTGTCCCTAGCTAAATACCCCCATCTCGGACACAATGGGATATGTTTCGTTGGCCAATTCGACTGTTACAGTCAGTTATTTTTCAAATTAAAGTGTAAAACATTCAATTTTAACTTTGAACGTACATTTCAATTTGCCAGGGCCACAAACTGATTCGAAAAATTCCAGAAAAATAATTCTAGCTATGTTTTGATGCTACGGTCCCAACAAAACTAGTTTCGTCGAATTCTGAGATCGTTTGAAAAATGGCCATTTTCCGGTCGATCCAATTTAACAGAAATTGACCAAACGCATTTTCTTTTGCCACGCTCACATACTAGCTTCAAAAATTATGAAATTTGAAACCAAGCAATAGTTTGACATCCCGGACCCAACAAAAGTGGTTTCGTCGAATTCCGAGGTCGTTTGCAAAATATCAATTTTCCAGGGCTATATATTTTAGATAGCGACCTTTCTGAAAATTCATTCGGCCATAACTTCTGATTCCCGTTATGAAACTTTGATTTTTCAGATTCGTTAGAAAGGTATTGACTAACAGATTTAAATATTTTTGGTTTCACTAAAATCCGTTATATTTTCCACCCTGCACAGTCAGTCAAAGTTTGAATTCAAATTTTCAAACTGACTCACTATTTCTAATCCACTATTTTATTGAAATATTCTATTTCAATTGTTCAAATTCCTTTGAAATCACCAATTTAAAAATTTTAATTTGGCCCGTATTTTCCGGGTTATTACAATCTCCCCCACTTAAAACTTTTCGTTCTCGAAAAGGAAACAACAGTAAAGTAGGAAACAAAATGTAAAATCTGATTACTCCTCTCATCGGAGAAACTTTCAAATAAACATGATCACCAACAACAAATGTCAAATCTCTTCTTCTAGAATCTGCATAACTTTTCTATCGGCTTTGGGCGGTTCTCAATCGCTTTTTTATGAAGTCGACTTTGCCAGGTTCTACCCAACATGCTGGAGATCTGCACGGTCTGCCATATAATGCTTCAAATGGCGACATTCCCAAACTTGCTTGATAGCTATTGTTATATGAGAATTCTGCCAAATGCAAGTGATCTTCCCATGACCCACCAAAATCAATTATACAAGCCCGCAATAAATCTTCTGGAATTCTATTCACCCGCTCAGTTTGGCCATCTATTTGAGGGTGATAAGCGGTGCTCATATTCAGTTTCGTTCCCAATTCTGTCTGGAAAGCCTCCCAGAATTTGCTAGCAAATATCGGGTCTCTATCACTGACTATGCTGATGGGAATTCCATGCAGCTTAACGATTTCTTTGAAATATATCTGTGCTAGACTTTGAGCGGTTCTATTGGATCTGACAGGTATAAAATGGGCAGTCTTCGTGAAGCGATCTACGATTACACAAATGTTGTCATTACCTTTCCTGGTTCGCGGCAAGCCATCTATGAAATCCAAGGAAATCTGTTCCCATTTCCAACCTGGGACTTCTAACGGTTGCAACAATCCAGCTAGCTTCTATTGGTCGCTCTTGACCAATTGACAAGTAGGGCATCTGCTAACATACAAAGAAATATCCCTTTTCATTGCCCTCCACCAGAAAGTGCATTTGATATCGTGGTACATTTTACTCACGCCAGGATGGATGCAAAATTTGGATTCATGGCATTCGTCTAGCACTTCTCTTCGAAGGCCTGGAATATTTGGAATGCAAATCCTATTATTTAACCTGAGAACCCCCTTATTGTCAATGCGGAAACTTGTGGTTTCACCTTCCTTGACCCTTTGACTGATTCTTTGAATGAATTCATCCTCTTTTTGAAGGGCTAAAATCTTATCAATCAATCCAGGCGTAATTATAAGATTGGAAATGATCGCGGTTTTTCTACTAAGCGCATCCGCTACAACATTAGCCTTTCCCGGCGTATACAGGATATCAAGATCATACGCTGCAAGAAATTCTAGCCAACGCTGCTGTCTTAGATTCAGATCTTTCTGGGTGTATAAATACTTCAATGATTGATGATCTGTATACAGTATAAATTTCTCGCCCAATAAATAATGCCTCCAGATTTTCAAAGCAAAAAACGATGGCTAGCAACTCAAGATCATGAGTCACATAATTCTTCTCTTGCGGTTTCAGTTGGCGGCTTGCATAAGCGACTACTTGGCCTCTTTGCATTAACACTGCTCCAAGACCTCTAATAGAAGCATCTGTCCAAACCGTTAAATCCTGATTGCCATCAATAATGGTTAACACTGGAGCAATCGTCGGTTTCGATTTCAATTCCTGGAAAGCTTCTTCACAGTCAGAAGTCCACTTAAATTTCTCATGTTTCTTCGTGAGCTTCGTTAACGGACCGGATATCTTCGAAAAATCCTTAACGAACTTTCGATAATAACTAGCCAACCCCATAAAACTTCTAACCTCTGTGGGAGTAGTGGGTTGTTTCCAATCTTGAATCGCTGTTATTTTGCTTGGGTCAACGGAAATTCCTTTCTCTGACACGACATAGCCAAGAAACTTCACTTCTTCTTGCCAGAAGACACATTTAGAGAATTTGTCTTTGAAGACGTTCTTTCTTAGAATCTCCAATACTTGTTGTAAGTGTTTTTCATGCTCGGGTTTTGATTTGGAGTAGATTAAAATATCATCGATGAATACAAGGACAAATTTATTCAGAACTCCCCTGAACACTCTATTCATTAGATCGACAAAGTATGCTGGAGCGTTACATAGGCTAAACGGCATTACTAACCATTCATAAAATATGTTTGGACCTCTGAAAGCTGTCAAAGGAACACACACTTCTGCTATTCTCAATTGATGAAAACCTGTAGCTAGGTCCATTCGGGAAAATACTTTCGCCCCATTCAATTGGTCTAGCAAATCATCGATGCGGGGTAATGGATACTTGTTTTTGAGCGTCTGTTTGTTGAGGTCTCGGTAATCAACGCATAATCGAAGAGTACCGTCTGACTTTGGGACAAACACAATAGCTGCACCCCAGTTAGAAAAGCTAGGTCTGATTAGAACCTTCCACAACAATTGACGAGTTTGATCGCCTAATTCTTCTTTTTCCTTCGGAGTCATTCTGCGAATTGGATGTACCACTGGTCTGGCATTGGGAATTAGATTGATTCGGAATTCTATTTCTCTTTGCGGAGGTAAGTTTTCAACTTCTTCAAACACATCCGCATAGTTTCTGACAATCGGAATCTTTTCCAAGGAAGTAGGGATAAGTTCTAATGCCAACAAAAATTCTTCTCTATCTGGATTCAAACCATGACAGGGTATAAATATATGTCCAAGCTTCGTTCGAATTTTAACGATTCTTTCCGCACACTTTACCTCAGCTTCATACTTCGTTAACCAATCCAGCCCGAGAATGATATCGAATTCGGGAAAATCCATAACGATTAAATCAAAGGGAAACTTGTATCAACAAAAAGAAGCAGGTGCTTTACAATATGAACTGAGAATGAGAGATCCTCCTATCGGATTATGTACATCAACCGAATCTTTGAGCTTTCGCTGTTTTAACTTTAATTTGTGCACTGTGTTACTAGCAATAAAACTACGCGATGCACACGTCAAACAATACAGAAACAGGAATATTTTTTATTGTAAGGGTACCTCCCAAAGCATCGGGTTTACCTGCTCCTTCGGAAGCAGGTGGCGGGCTCGACCCATCATACACGTGAGCTACTGTGGCCTTCTTCCGCAAAGGACAGTCTTTGACTAGATGATCGGTCTTGCGGCAATTAAAGAAGGAGCGAGTGTTCTGAGAACCCTGGCTTGAACCTTGTGAATTTGTCTTCTGCCTCTTCGGGGTTGTGCACACATTAGAGTAGTGCCCCACTTTGCCACAGTTAAAGCAGCTTCCTCTTGGCGGCTTGCCAGTCTGAGGTTTTGAAGATGCTGCTTGGCTTGACTCAGCTTGATTCGCAGCAGGCTTGCGTTTGTTCCCGGCTTGGCTTCTAGCGCGATCCTGCTCCAGACGCCTATGGTCTAGGTCTTCGTAGTTGCATGTCATTTCCACCAGTTCATTAAATTCCAGCTTGACATGGGCCATGGCTTTATCATGATACTGTCGCCTTAGCCCAAGGATGAACCTCTTATTTTTGGACTTTGCAGTGGCGACGAGCTCTGGAGCATAGGGCGATAACAGTGTAAATTTATTCAGATAATCCTGCACGGAAAGATCCCCCTGCTGGAGGTTGGCGAAGTCATCGTGCATCCGTTCTAGTGCTTGTTCCGGGACATATTTCTCCTTGAAGAGTTCTTTGAATCCATCCCATGTTCTTCCAGCTTCTCTATTCCCGGCGGTGAGAGATTCCCACCATAGTTCAGCTTGTTCCTGCATAAGCTAGGCGCCCATAATAGCTTTATCTTGGTCTCCAAGCCTTAGGCCTTCTAGAATTTTCTCGCATGTTTTGAGCCATGCAAGGGCCTCTATTACTGTGCCAGTTCCCGAGAAGGTCTTGCCTCCTAGGTTTTTATATCTCTTAGCTACACGGTCTAGCTCGAAGTATTGAGCATCCGGAGGTTATATCAGAGGTCCTTCTTGAACTGGGGCTTCTCCCCGTCCTCTGCCACAGCCGGCACGGCCTCCTCTAGCGGCGGCTGCTCTGGTTGCCATTTTTCAAATTCTGTATAAGCAAGAAAAGAGTCAGCTAATAGACATGATAGTTTATTGCATAGTTAAGCAGAAAATTTACGGAAAGGTAACGATGGACTGATCAAATTGTTTTTGCTATTCTGCTCGGCTCATTCTAGGACTTTACGAGTCCTATCTCTAATGAGCAACACGCCTTAGAATACTACTAATTCTATTTTGACAAAGTGTTTAATGTGTTAGACTCTAGAACTAAGGTTAACCAAAGCTCTGATACCAGCTGTGACGATCCCAAAACCCCGTGACGCGGTGTTAAGGATAATCATTGGAATATAACACATTAATCATCATTAGCAGATCACAGATAATAGCATAAACAGAAAATAGAATAATTTAAATACATATGATAGTGGAATCATATAGATATCATCACATCAGAGAAGCACAGTACAGGATACAACTTAGTGCATAATGATACATAGTCAGTCACCATCGCCTGAGGCGGAATCATACATAAAGAGTACACAATATAAATATCAGTCTACATCGCCAATGGAGGAATAATAATATAGATACAGTAATGGCGGAGAAAATCAAAGTCAGCACGGTGTAGTCAAGCCTCGCCATGAACCAAAAGTGCGTCAGAAACCTGTAACTAGGCAGCCCGTGTGAAAATGAGGGCACCCGAGTTTGCAAGGTGAAACAAACTACGAGTCAGTCATGGGACTGGTATGAGAAATCTACATAACTTATTAACAACAATAATAAGGCAAATCAAAGGACCATGCCACTTTCGTGGAACGGGTTTACTCCAATGAGTGCTAGTGCATGAAATAAAGTAAATAATTAAATCATCGCAATGCTTTTTATTAAAATGAAGCCATTATAAGACTCAGGTCCCATCACACAATGCAATGCAAGCCGGAGGATAGAGTTTTTACCTTATAATGGCCAAAAACGCTTCATACGAATAAAACAAAAGTGTTTGATATTATTACTAGTGCATATATGTTTCAAAAGCGATTCAATCATAAATATCAATCCTAGGTGGCATAGCTACCATCTACTATGTCGCCATACTAGTAATACAATCACATCCGCATATTTCGTATTGGAAATTGGATTCCTTCATGAGTCGAGGCAAGGGGCAAGCTCCTCTCCGATTCGAGACACTCTAGCAAATGCCTCGGGACCGCACACAGCAATCCCTGGATCCTCCAAGGCCGTTCCTCTCTTACTTTTGAGGATTGGCAATTCCTGAACACACGTTTCCCGGTCCTTACAGACCTATAATCGAGGCGCCTCGTATTCCAACAACCACACAGGTGAAAAGTAGATATAAATGTCAGGGCTGGGAGGTCACTGACACCACCATAGCTAGAAAGAAACGTCATGCACTCCTTGGGTCCTTCTCCCGTTTTTGACTCATCCCGGGGTGTGAGGCTCGTGAATTCACGTTATACACAAAGCTACGTCACACAGACCATGCTTTGATCATCAACCCCAAGACTTTGCTTTGCAACAGAAGCCTTGATCATATGCCACTCAGGCGTGCCACACAGGCAATCCACTCCATGCGACTGATTTCTATCAATACATAACCTCTGAGCTCGTACGTCTCAGAGAATGGCATTAAGCAAGAGAATAAATTCTCCGCCGCCAAACAGATATATATTTAATAGAGATCAATTAACACAGAACAAAATCCAATGTCAGACACACAGTCCATTTACAAGTCCGTTCTGGGTCTGAATGAAACCGGAGGCACCAATTCCTCGCATATCCGTACAATCAACAGTATGTTTGGACGGCTACTACTTCAGCTCCTTCATGGTAGCTACTCCAATCACGAGCATTTGTAGCGCCCATCCATCCAATGTGAAGATCGTCGGTCTTCTACCGTCTTCGACTCTTCAACTTCTCAACGTCGAACGATTATTTGAAATGAGATGAACTCGGCTTTTTCAAATAACCCACGTATATTTAGATTTTCAAATCAATTTATCACATGGTTGGACTATTCAACATTCACATTTCAGTTCTTTAGTTATAATTCTCATGTTAAATACATTCAACCATCACATATCAAGCAAACACAAAGAAATTGGTTTATTTCCACTCTATATCGTCTATAGTATTTTATAACGATATATCGCCATTTTTATTTAATTTAAAACGACCATATTTAATTAAACGACGTTTCAGGTCGTGCCGATGCACTGGCGTTGTTTTTCACTAATTTTGTTTTACACATATTTGAAAATCTAACCGTTGGATCTTCACAAATTTTATATCATTAGGAAGGTCATTTCACAACGAATCCAACGGTTTCAGTTTTGGGAAAATCCGACGGTCGGATCTTCCACACTAGCCATTTGAAGTTACGATTTCAATTTACAAACTGCAGCGTCGTTATTCGATTTAATTATTTATATTTATATATATATGTATAAATATAATCATTTCTGGCGCTGTTTTTCTTCAGATTTGATTTAAACATTCCAGACAATCCAACCGTCGGATCTTCACAAATTCGGTGCCGTTGGAAAGATATTTCCAAGGCGAACACAACGGTTGCGGTTTCGGGAAAATCTAATGGTCGGATTTCCCGCACTAGTCGTTTGAAATCACGGTTTCAAAACACGAACTGCACGGCCTCGTTTCGTTTTAATTTTATTTATATTTATATAAATATATTTCATTCAAAAATTCCTATATCGTTTCCACTTCAAATATTTCACTAACGCCTTTAAATTTTGGAAAATTTCGCCATAACCTCTTTTGTATGGGAGGGGTTGGGAAAATTCCTAAATAGCTACATGGGCGTCTCATGTCAAAAAGAAAAAGAAAAAGCCAAGCGGCTAGCCAACAGGCTCATAAAATCATCACCCAAACAAAACAGTAAATGTGTACCTATTTGTCAGGCACAAAATTTTATTCCTCTTCTCTAGCCCCTTTGCTATAACCTGTTCAATAAATATGCATGTACATATATACAATTTTTATCACTTATCATTTTCCATTCAACTTCATATTCGATTTACTTTGGTTTAAAAACACCATTCATTCTAATGTTGCATGCACAGGCTAAAATCATATCATTAGCTAATTAATGTATATTTCAACTCATGCACATTTATTTGAACAAGTGGCTATTTTTAATGCTTCACATTTCAAAGATGATAATTTTGGCGAACCAAAATACATTTCAACACATGACTATTTTATTTAGTTTCTATGCATGTTAAAAATAATATTTCTTCACAAATATTTATTTCAACGTCCGCATATCTTTAGCATATCACATATATGATAAAAATGATATTTTTATCACTTAAAATATTTATTCGACAAATGGATGTTTTCAACAATTCATAGTTTCAAAAAAAAATGTAGTTTTAATTGTTCGATCTTTTTATTCAACACATGAACTTTTCCACTACACACACTTCTCAACACATGAGCATTTCCATACATGGATATTTTATTTATGTTGTTCATATAAGAAAGATAGAATTTTTATTGTTGAAACTATCTATATATGAGGCGAATATTTTACATACTTCATATATATTATAAAAATGTGATTTTTATTGTTTAGACACTTCATTCATTCACAAATGAATTTAATTTTCACACATCACTTTTCAACACATGAACATTTCCACACATGGATATAGTTTCAACATATGACTTTAATTTCAACGCATGAAAATAATTCCAACATATGAAAATTATTCTAACACATAAAGATTATTAAAAATTTCGGCAGCATAACGGCAGGGTAGTTAAAACCGGCAACGTCCCTAGTACGGCTCCTCGCTCTACCTTAAAACCTCGCGGTTTTTGACAATGGGGATTAATGCATCTAATTCGCACGCAGGCGGCATGTTTTATTTGTATTTCCAAAAATATTTCCAATTCATTTCAATCACCAATGGATATTTTTCACCACAACCAAACAATATCAACCACAAACAACTATTCAACCATTCGTATTTTTCATTCAATATTTCACACCAATTCACAACAATAAATATCGTCCATGGTTTGTGGACGAGGGGAGTATATATATATATATATATATATATATATATATATATATATATATATATATATATATATATATATATATTTCACTTGCATTTCAACACATATATCAATTATTCTATGCATGTATAATTCATACTTCGCTTATATAGCTTACACTACGCATGTACATGAGGTATACAACACGTGTGTAATTTATATTTCGCTTATATAATTTATACACGACATTTTCCATTCAAATTCTTTTAATTTAGATTTCTTACCTTGGTTTGCGGAGTGCTAAAAATCGTAGATGACTCAGAAAAATCCGTGGTCTCTTCTATGTGATAGAGAGCTTCCTTGTGGTCCCGATGTTTCCTGTTTCATCGAATTTCGTCAACACACCAAAAAGATACGATTTTTCAAAGTGCAGACATCAAAAAGGACTCACCTTTCTATTTGGTTCGAAACTAGGGTTGAGGTTTTCGCGAAATCCGTGGCACGTGGGGACGATCGGGGGTGCTGACGTGGAAGAGGGAGGAGAGGGGAGTCGGTCGGTGGCGGTTTGGGGTGGCTCGGTGGTCGGTGGCGTCGTCGGCGGCGCTGGGAAGAGTTGGACTTCGGGCGCTCGATTCAGGCGGAGGAGGCGTCAAGGGAGGAGGTGCTGGAGTCGGATTTGAAGAGGAGGCGGAGCTGCGTCGACGACAGGTGGTGGCGGCGCCTGGAAGTGGCGGAGTTGGCGGCGATCGAGGTGGAAAGGGTTGAATGGGATTTCGCCGTTCGTTCGAGGGTTACGGGGTTTTTTTTTGTTTTTTTTATTTATGAAAGAAAAATTCTGATTGGCCGATATATATATTATATTTTTAAATAGTGTTTTCTCCAACGAACTCCTTTTCAAGTCCAACGACTGTCATCCCTAGCTAAATACCCCCATCCCGGACACAATGGGATATGTTTCGTTGGCCAATTCGACTGCTAGGGTCAGTTATTTTTCAAATTAAAGTATAAAACATTCAATTTTAACTTTGAACGTACATTTCAATTTGCCAAGGCCACACAAACTTATTCGAAAAATTCCAGAAAAATAAATCTAGATATGTTTTGACGCTACGGTCCCAACAAAACTAGTTTCATCGAATTTTGAGATCGTTTGAAAAATGGCCATTTTCTGGTCGATCCAATTTAACAGAAATTTACCAAACGCATTTTCTTTTGCCACACTCACATACTAGCTTCAAAAATTAAGAAATTTGAGACCTAGCAATAGTTTAACATCCCGGACCCAACAAAAGTGGTTTCGTCGAATTCCGAGGTCGTTTGCAAAATATCAATTTTCCAGGGCTATATATTCTATATAGCGACCTTTCTGAAAATTCATTCGGCCATAACTTTTGATTCCCGTTATGAAACTTCGATTTTTCAGATTCGTTAGAAAGGTATTGACTAACAGATTTAAATATTTCTGGTTTCACTAAAATCCGTTATATTTTCCACCCTGCACAGTCAGTCAAAGTTTGAATTCAAATTTTCAAACTGACTCACTATTTCTAATCCACTATTTTATTGAAATATTCTATTTCAATTGTTCAAATTCCTTTGAAATCAACAATTTAAAATTTTTAAATTGGCCCGTATTTTTCGGGTTATTACAAAAAATGTGATTTTAAATATGGACAGCGTGAAAAGAACTGCATTAGAATTTCAAACCGATTCAGACAGTTCAGCAGTTCAAAAAGCAAAGCACGGCGGAGTGAAGCCCTCGGTGAGAACTTCTCACTTTAATCTTATATCTCTATTTAAAATATAAACTAGGATGTAGACGGTGCTTAGTAGCACTCGACACCCGTCGTCCATAGATCATGAATGGCTTGTTTGTTTGATTGTATGTAATTGTGAAAATTGGTTGTGTTGTGGAATGAAATAAAATATTTATATAGTTAAAAATATTTTATATCATTAAAAATATAATTTTCAACATGAATGTGAATAAATAAATATTCATTTACAAACCGGACGGTTTGTTTATGTACACCTATTTGAAGGATATTGATTGGGACGATAAATTTTACACATCGCCCAACTGCACAAATAAAATTTGTGTTTGATTGTTTGAAACCCCACATGGGTGTTGGGAAGATATTTGGCGTACACTTAGCCCAATTATTTAATTGTATGTCGATCGATTGTTCGACAGACTGTGTAAGCGTTAATTATATATGTTTAATGCTTATGCAGTTGTGTGGTGCACATTGGATGATGGTTGATTATTTATCGTTGTTATTATATACGTGTGTTGTATGGAATCCATATAATTAACATTATATTGTAATTGATTGGGCCTCATTCCAATTGGGAAAATAAAGAATATTATGAAATAAAGATTCACGTGTTGACGGTACTCATTTGTTGAGATTAGTCATGTGGTGAAAGAAATATAGATTCATGTGTTGAATAGAATAAATATTCATTTGTTGAATAGAATAAAGAAGTTATTGAAAAATATAAAGCCGGGTTCATTAGAGATGTGATATTTTGACGCGAATGATATTGATATCGATTATATTCGTTTTTTTTAAATGAATATTTAGAAAATAAATTGAATTGAATTGAAATAGAAATCAAATTGAATTGAATTGAAATTGAAATCGAATTGAATTGAATTGAAATTGAAATCGAATTTGAATTGAATTGAATTGAAATGAATTTAAAACGAATTTATAACGAAAAATTTAACTTTGATTTGGATTTGAAAAGGAAGTTGAAATTATTTTTGAAACGAATTTAAAATGATTTGTAAAATTCGTTTTAAATAGAAATCGACATAATATATATTATATATATTATATAATGGCCTGAATAGAATGCGCCGCGCAGCGGCAATTCGTGAATTTCGACCAGTGACTTCGAATGGATATTGCGGGAGATCCGACCGTCGGATTCTCCTAAAACCAGAACCGTTGGGTTCGTATCAAAAAGAGCTATCCAATGAATATTAGAAATTTGAAATCTAACGGTTGGATTTGGAATTGTGCCCAAATCAAATTTGGAAAAGGTCGTTGTAAGTGCAGTTCGGTGGCAGTTATTGAAAACCGACTGTACGGGCCTTGATAAAATAATCAAAAATATCTATAATTCATGTAAAATCAAAATAAATGATTTGGGAAAAACTGGGATGAAAAACTCCATATTTGAAAAGATAAAAATAGATTTTTTATCAAAATAAACTAGTTTTGAACTAGAATTAAAATCAATTTATTTTTGAAATAAATAAATTGAGTTTGAAATGGGTTTTTAATAACCAGAATTTCTAATATATTTTATTGGAATTGAAATAGAATGTGATTTGTGTTTATCGTGGACTGTGTTTTAAATGACATTAGTTCTTTAACCCAGTAAAAGGAGTTTTAATGAATCTCTAATTAAATTGAAATATGAATTGATAATTTAAATTATCAAAATTTGGAAATGATCGAAAGGGGAGTATCACCAGTTTTACTCCTAGCGATAGTTAAATCTTTAATTAGATTTGAACGTGAAATGGTAATTAAATTTACCGATAACACCGTGGTGTTAGTTATGGGGTAATAACAGTTTTGCTCCATGGGATGAATAGGATAGGATTGGGAAATAAAATAAATAATTAATTCGGTGTGGTTCACCAATCCTGACTAGTTTGGAAAACCATAATATGGTTTGAAATGATATCCAAAGGAAGATTAATGAATAAATTTAAAAGAATTTATCTTTGATAAAATTAATGGGAATCTTTCCCTAGGAGTGTGAATATTATTAATTGGAATGAGGCATATATTGTGTTTCATAGCACTTGTTGATTAAGATACGCGAGTTATTCAGAAAGTACGGGTATAACCCATTCTGAATAACTGATTCGACGATGAGTCGAAGAGATTGAAGACGGTGCAAGACCGACGATCTTCACATCGAATGGATGGGTGCTACCGATGCTCACGATGGGAGTAGCTACCTTGAAGGGGGCTAAAGTGGTAGCCGTCCGGATGTGCTTGGAGGTCGACGGATACGCGAGGAAAGTGCCTCCGGTTTCGTTCAGACCTAGAACGGACTTGTAAATGGATGGTGTGTCTGACATTGTATTTGTTTATATTGTATTCGTTAATCTCTGCTAAATATATATCTGTTTGGCGGCGGAGAATTTATTCTCTTGCTTAACGCCCTTCTCTGAGACATATGAGCTCAGAGGTTATATATTGGCAGAAATCAGTGGTACGATATGGATTGATAGTGTGGCATGCTGAGATGCAGTGATCCAGACTTTTGTTGAAAAACAAAGTTTGATGGTTGATGATCAAAGCACAGCTTTAATATAGCGCTGCTTTGTGTGTAGCGTTGATTCGCGAGCCTCACACCCCGGTATGGTGGTAAACTTTTGGTTTAATCAGTATGCTTTTTAGAGGATGGAACCTTAGTGGTGTCGTGGATTCGGTCGACCGAGATTGAGCTTAGTGCTCAGAGGGATAGGGTAAGCGGTGTTTTCTCTCGCCAAGACGTAAGCCGCAGTGATACTCGATTTCCCAAAAGTGCGGATGTGCATTACTGTGTTTTCTGTAGCTAAGACGTAAGCTGTTGTGGATGGCACTACGCGATCGATCTTTCGAATCAGGAGCCACCATGATGGAACTCCAATTTCCAAATATGACATTTTGCGGTTTTGATTGTAGAGCCTAGTATCGGCGGCATGATATATGGTACCCATGCCGTCTGTGATTGATACATTTATATTTGAAGTTGTTTTCCTCACTTATAGTAATAATATAAGATGAAATTTCACGTATCAAGCATATTTGGCTATTATAAGGAAAAACCCTATCCTCCGGCTTGTGTTGCATTGTGTGATGGGATCTGGGTCTTATAATAGCTTCATTTTTCTTTATTTAGCATTGCGCTTTTTGTTTTATGCACTGGTATTCTTGGGAGGAACCCGTTCCGTGTTATACGGTGTGGTCCCTTGATTTACCTAACTTTAAAAACAGAGATTAACAACTGTTTTAGTTCTCACACCAGTCACATGACTAACCTGGAGTTTATTGTTTTAACCTAAACTCTAGGTGCCCCTATTTTCCGCACGGGCTGCTAGTAGTTTTTTTTTGTAGGTTTATATTCACAAGATCCTGATTTACAGCTCGAACGATATCCGGAAAGCTCTGTATCCGTATATCTCTTCTAGTTGTGTTTTGTATTATTTCCGCTGCGATGGATTTAAATGTAATTTAAATCTTTGATATTTTCTGTGTAATATTTATTCATACTCTATATATTCTTGTATTCTGATGGAATTGTTGTAATAAGCAATGAAATGTTCTTCTTTTTGTGTTCTGATTTGTCATGTTCTCGAAGCAATCCGAGCTTTCCTTCACGGGGAAGTTTGGGTCGCCACACCGATTTACGCAAACTCAAACTCTGTCTCAAGAAGAATTCCAAAACGAACGCAATGGCGCAACCTGTTTCACTTAACTCTTCTTCTAAATATTAAGTGTTCTTAAATTTGTTAATTTTAATATTTAAAATTAGGGGGTGTTACTACAAACGAACCCCTGCTCCATCCTTTGACCACGAATGCACTCCTCACGAGACACTCCAACGCCGATCCACAACTACCTTTCGATTCGCCTCCGCCTTCTCTCCCCGCGCCTGGCCACCACGTCCCACTCGGTAGGCACCTCCCCTGCTGATAACACCCCAAAGTCGGCGCCTTTGTGCTGAGAATAATCCCCATCCGTACTACTAGGTTCGATCATGGCCGTACATAATGTTGAGCTTATTGTCCTCTTTGTTTTTATAATTGAAATTTCCTGAATTTATTTATTGAGATAAAAGATAGAATGGAAAAGGGATTGAAGCATTTTAGCCATCGGTTTAGAGGGGCGGCGGCTATTCTTTTCAGAATTAGGGTATAGGCTTGGCACGGAAAATGAGGGTTATTTATAGGGTATATTTTATATTGTTTAATAATTTAATTCGGAAATAACTTGTTAACTCATTTGAACTCCAAACGAAACCCAACGGCTCTCGCCCCCTAGCCAAATACCCCTATTTCGGACACAATGAAATATGTTTCGTAATCCAATTCGGCTGTTACGATATGTTTTTCTTTAAATTAAAATATGAAACATTTAATATTAAATTTAAACGTACATTTTAATTTACCGTGGCCATAAGCTAACTCTAAAAATTACAAAAAATTATTTTTAGCTATATTTTGTTGATATGGTCCTAACAAAACTAATTTCGTTGAATTCTGAGACCGTTTGAAAAAATGGCCATTTTCAAGTCGATTAAATTTGAGTGAAATAGTCAAAACACGTTTTCCTTTGCCACGCTGAAATATTAACTCTAAAAATTATAAAAATTGAAACCTAGCCATAATTTGACATTCTGGCTTCAACAAAAGTGGTTTCGCCGAAAACGGAGTTCGTTTGAAAATGGCTATTTTTAAGGACTATACATTATATTAAATTCTACAACGACTATTCTGAATATTCAACTGACCATAACTTTTGATTCCTGCTATGAAATTTCAATTTTTCAGATTCATTGGAAAGATATTTTTAGATAGATTTAAATATTTTAAGTTTTACTGAAATTCGATTTAGTTTGAATCCTTTACAGTCAGTCAAATTTCAAATTCAAATTTTCAAACTACCGCGCTATTTTAAACTCCTTTTATAATTAAATTAAATTTAGTCATTCTAACTTCGATTTAAATAGATTTTTAGTCGTTACTATTTAAAATAAATCATTTCCAATATTTAAAATCCATTAAAATTTCTAAAATAAATTTTTTAAATTTGTTCCCAAATTCTGGGTTGTTACATCAACCGTTTAGAGGTTTGAATTGAATTAGTAGAAACTATATTTCTTGTAACAACCCGAAAATCTGAGCCAATTTAAAATTTTTATTTTGGCAATTTTAGCGAAGTTTGCAGATTTAAAATAGATTATTTTAAATAATATCGACGAGAAATTTATTTTGAATATATTTAAAACGTATATATTTATATATGTCGTCGTTGGAATATAAATATTTATTTTATAATTATAAAAGGAATTGAAAATGGCGCGATAGTTCGATAATTCGATTTCAAACTTCAATTAAATGTACCGGGTGCAAAATAATCCGGATTTTAGTGAAACCAAAAACAATAGGATCTA
Source organism: Allium sativum (assembly GCA_030737875.1). NCBI lineage: Eukaryota > Viridiplantae > Streptophyta > Magnoliopsida > Asparagales > Amaryllidaceae > Allium > Allium sativum. The sequence continues at coordinate 900,047,355 of CM060918.1, forward strand.
TTTGATAATATCTTTCCAACGAGTCCGGAAAATCAAAATTTCATAGCGGGAATCAAAAGATATGTCCAGTTGAAAATTCTGAATAGTCGCTATGGAATTCAGGCGCTTAAAAATAGACATTTTGCAAATGACCTCGGATTTCGACGAAACCACTTTTGTTGGGTCCGTGATGTCAAATTATTGATAGATTTCAAATTTCATAATTTTTCGAATCAATATGTGAGCGTGGCAAAGGATAACGCGTTTGACCAGTTTTAGTTGATTTTAATCGACTGAAAAATGGCCATTTTCCAACGGTCTCAGAATTCGGCGAAACTAGTTTTGTTAAGACCGTATCGTCAATACGAAGCTAGAAAATATTTTTCTGGAATTTTTCTAGTTAGTATATGACCCCGGTAAATTGAAATGTGTGTTCATATTCAATATATAGAAGTATATGTTGATTTTGATGAAAACTGATTGTAACGACCGAATCAGCCTACAATACATATCCCATTGTGTTAAGAATGGGGGTAATACGCTATGGACGACAGACGGTGGGCCTCGTTTAGAGGTCGTATGTAAAAGTCAACTTTTTGAACTAAATAATTAAATAAAAAAAATTATACCATTCTCTCTCCTTTCCTTTATCTCAGCCCCCCCCCCCCTCCCAATTATACCAAATCAATTTCAGAAAAAAAAGAAAAGAAAAGAAAGCCGCAGCGAGGCAGCGCCGAGCCCCCACCGTCGATGAGCCGCCGCCGCCCCCTCTTCTTCTTCCCCGACCTCCTCCTCTCCTCCTGCCCCCATCTCACGTTCAACCTCCATCGCACCCTCGTCGAACACCCCGCCGCCCCACTAAACCCTAAGCCGCCGCATCAGCCCCCCCCTCGCCTGACCTCCACCCGCTTCCAGCTCCTCCCCTACCCCCGAAGTTGACTGTTGCACACCCTCCTCCGATCAAAGTAAGTTTTAATTACTAATCTAATTTTATTTTCAGTTTTAATTAAAATTAGCATAGGTAAAAACTGATTTTCTTATATGAATTTGCCTTGAGTTTAATTTCGTTTTTTTTTTTGAATATTTTTAAAACAAAGAAAGAATAGATTTTTAAACCAAGAAAGCTTTGATTTTTAAACAAGATTTGAATTTTATTTGGTTCGAGTAGCGGTGAAAAGATTAGATTTTTAAAATAGAAAAGATTAGATTTTTAAAATAGAAAAGATTAAATCTTTAAATTTGAAAAGGCGAAATCTTTAAATTTGAATAGGCGAGATCTTTAAATTTGAAAAGGCGAAATCTTTAAATTTGAAAAGGCGAAATCTTTATCTATATAGTAGCGTTGATAAAAATATAATCTTTATTATATAGCATCGAAATAAAAATAGAATTTTTATCTATATAATAGCAATGTAAAAATAGATTTTTCATCTATATTGAATAGCGAAGTAAAAATTCGATTTTTATATATTGAATAGCGAAGTAAAAATTCGATTTTTATATATTGAATAGCAAAGTAAAAATGTGATTTTTACATATGTAGTGGCTACGGGCGACGAAAGTGATAAGAGACGAGAACGACGAAGATTTCTAGTTAAGAAGAGTCGTGGAGTTGGGATAGCTATCGGTGAGAACTTCTCACTCAAATTTCCTTTTCTAGTTATATATATATACTACGATGCAGACGGTGTTTAGTAGCACCCGACACCCTCATCCACAGACCATGGATGGCTTGTTTGTTTAATTGATGTGTTGTGAAATCTGTTTGTGAAGTTGATGTGAAATAGATAATGAAATATATTCATGTGTTGAAATAAATTAATTATCGTTAAAAATATAATTTTTAACGTGAAAGTGAATAAATAAATATTTATAAACAAATCGGCCGATTTGTTTATATACACTGATTTGACTGATATTGATTGGGTCGATAAATTTTACACATCGCCCAACTGCACAACTAAAATCTGTGTTTGATTGTTTGAAACCCCACACGGGTGTTGGGATGAAATTTGAAGTTCACTCATCCTGATTGATTAAATATGTCGATCGATTGATTGACAGGCTGTTACAAGCGTTAGACATCTATATTTGATGCTTATACAGTGTAGTGCACTTTGGCTGATGGTTGATTATTTTTCAATGCTATTATATACGTGTGATGTATGAAAATCAATATAATCAACATTATATGGTGATTGATTGGGCCTCATTCCAATTTAGAAAATAAAGAATATTATAATATAAAGGTTCATGTGTTGACTGTACTCATCCGTTGAGATTAGTCATGTGTTGAACGAAATATTTTAATAATAAAATTTACATCTTTATCAATATAAAATAAAGGTTCATGTGTTGACAGTACTCATCCGTTGAGATTAGTCATGTGTTGAATGAAATATTTTAAAAATATAAATATTTGAAATAGGAATATTTGAAAAAGAAATATTTGAAATAGAATATTAGAAAATAGAAATACATGAAGCCGTGTTGATTAGATTGACGCCATTTTGACGTGAACGATATTTATACCGCTTTTATTCATTTTAAAATGAATATTGAGAAGTGATTTCGAAATCGAATATTTCGAAATGAAATTTGAATTAAATTGAATAGAAAACGAATTCGAATTGAATATATAACGAATTGAATTCGAATTGAATATATAACGAATTGAATTCGAATTGAATATATAACGGATTTGATTTCGAATGGAATATATAACGGATTTGATTCAAATGGAAAAGAAGATGAATTCGAATCGAATTAAAATCGATTTGAATTCAAATCAAATAGAAATGAAAGTAAAAAGGATTTATAATAGGAAATTCAATTTTGATTTGAATTTGAAATAAAGGTTGAAATTGTTTTTGAAACGAATTCAAAACTATTTATATAATTCGATTTAAATAGAAATCGACGAAGTATATAATATATATTATATATATAATATAATGGCCTGAATAGAACGCGCCGCGGCAGTTCGTGAATTTCGACCATTTATTTCAAACGGACATTACGGGAGATCCGACCGTCGGATTCTCCTAAAACCGGAACCTTTGGGTTCGTATCGAAAAGAGCTTTCTAACGAATATTAGAAATTTAAAATCTAACGGTTGGATTTGGAGATACGTCCAAATCAAAGTTGGAAAAGGTCGTTGTAAGTGCAGTTCGATGGCCGTTGATGGAAATCGACTGTACGGGCCTTGATAAAATTATTAAAAATATCAATAATTTGTGTAAAATCATAAGAAATGATTTAGGAAAAATTAAGATGAAAAACTCCATATTTGAAAAGATAAAAATAGATTTTTATCGAAATGAACTAGTTTTGAACTAAAATTAAAACCCATTTATTTTTAAATAAATAAATTGGATTTGAAATGGGTTTTAAATAGAACGTGATTTGGGTTTGTCGAGAACAGTGTTTTAAATTACATTTGTTCTTTAACCCGATAATAAATGAAATGTGATTTGGGTTTGTCGTGAACTGTGTTTTAAATGACATTAGTTCTTTAACCCAGTAAAAGGAGTTTTAATGAATCTGCAATTAGATTGAAATGTGAATTGATAATTTAAACTATCAAATTTGGAAAATGAGCGAGAATGGAGTATCACCAGTTTTGCTCCAAAGCGATAGTTAAATCTTTAATTAGATTTGAACGTGAAATGGTAATTAATTTTACCGATAACACCGTGGTGTTAGATATGGAGTATTACCAGTTTTGCTTCATGGGATGAATACGTTGGGATTGGGAAATAAAATAAATAATTACTTCGATGTGGTTCGCTAATCTCGATTAGTTTGGAAAACCATAATTTGGTTTGAAACGAAATTCAAAGGAAGATTAAAGGATAAATTTTAAATAATTTATCTTGGATAAAATTAATGGGAACCTTTCCCTAAAAATATGGAATTTAGAAGCTAGCTGTAGGTTAGCTAAGAAGAATGGTTCCTGGGTATTGATCTGATGTCGGTTTCGGCCTTCGGGGTTAATATTTGGGAAATTGTTCTCTTGCTGATTTACGATTAGTGACTAATGAATTGGAATGAGGCGTATGTTGTGTTTTTGTGACATTTGTTTTTAATATACGCGGGGTGTTCGGAAAGGCCGGGTTTATACCCATTCTGAATAACCGATTCGACAATAAGTCGAAGATGAAGACGGTGGTTGAAGACCGGAAGTCTTTACATCATTTGGGTGATTACTGATGATCATGATTGGGCTGTACACCCAAGATGAGGGAATCATTGGTGGTCATCCAGACGTACTTGGAGATCAATGGATATGCGAGGAAAGTGCCTCCGGTTTCGTTCAGACCCAGAACGAACTTGTAAATGGATTGTGTGTCTGACATTGGATTTTATTCTGTGTTGATTGATTTCTGTTAAATATATATCTGTTTGGCGGCGGAGAATTTATTCTCTTGCTTAACGCCCTTTTCTGAGACGTACGAGCTTAGAGGTTATATATCGATAGATATCAATCACATGGCATGAATTACCTGTGTGGCACGCTGAGTTGCATGGATCAAGGCTTCTGTTGAAAAGCAAAGTCTTGTGGTTGATGATCAAAGCACAGCCTACATGGCAGCTTTGTGTATAACGTGAATTCGCGAGCCTCACACCTCGGTATGAGTTAAAAACGGGATACAGACTGCAGGGAGAGCACGACGTTTCTTTCTAGCTTTGGTGGTGTTAGTGACTTACCATCCCTGACATTTATATACTTTTCACCTATGTGGTTGTTGGATGAGGCGCCTCGATTTTAGGTCTGTAAGGACCGGGAAATATGTGTTCAGGAATTGCCAATCCTCAAACGTAAGAGAGGACCGACCCTGAAGCATCCAGGGTTACCCAGAGTGTGTAGTCCTGAGACATTTGCTAGAGTGTCTCGAAGCGAAAAGGATCTTGCCCCTTGCCTCGACACATGACGGAAATCCAATTTCCAATACGTGTTTTGTGGTTTTAATTGTAGAACTAGTATGGCGACATGATAGATGGTACCCATGCCGCCTATGATTTATATTTATGATTGAAATTGTTTTGACACTATACACTTATAATAGTATCAAATGATTTGTTTTAAACGTACCAAGCATGTTTGGCTATTATAAGGGAAAACCCTATCCTCCGGATTGCGTTGCATTGTGTGATGGGACCTGGGTCTTATAATAGCTTCATTTTCCGAAAAAGCATTGCGTTGTTCATTTATATGCACTGGTATTCTTGGAAGGAAACCCGTTCCGTGTTATACGGCGTGGTCCCTTGATTTACCTAACTTTAAAACCAATATTAATAACTGTTTTAGTTCTCACACCAGTCACATGACTGACCTGGAGTTTATTGTTTTAACCTAAACTCTGGGTGCCCCTATTTTCTGCACGGGCAGCTTGTAGTTATGGTTTTGCGGATTTATATTCACAGGATCCTGGTTTACAGCTGGAATGATATCCGGAAAGCTCTGTATCTGTATATCACCTTCAGTTGTGTTTTATATTATTTTCCACTGTTATGTAATTTATTGTAATCTCTGATATTTATCGAATGTAATAGTATTCATTTATACTCTGTATATTCTTGTATCTGAAGGAATTGTTGTAACAGCAATGAAATGTTCTTCCGTCTGCGTTCTGATTTGTCCTGTTCTCTAAACGATCAGGGGTTTCGAACAGTCTAGATCGGTTTAACGACTGATTCGGATCGAGCGAAATTCCTTGCCGTCACATTTGGTATCAGAGCTTTGGTTTACAGAGCTCGAGAACAAGGCACATTAGAACCCTACGAAAGAATTCATCAGATATTGGATTAGTAATATCCAATTAGAATGACTCGGTAGAGATAGGATCAGTAGTATCCTAGAACGAGTGTGAAGAGTATATTTTTCAAATGAAAACAATTTTGTTTTAAAAATTTAAATCGTTTTACATGTATTTGAATATTTATTTATATTGAATTTGGACAATCCAATATTTAAAGATTTTGCATATACGCGTCATGAACGTATATTCGAAGTTTTAATATACCGGATAGATATAGAATCACACTCTAGTCGCCCGGACCTGATTCTGATGATTGACGCGTCATCATCAGTAATTATTTTCGTGTTTTGAAGTTGTGATATCTATATATTTCCATTAGACTGGTGTGAGAACCAAAACTAATATAGATAGGTTTATTGTTGTGAATTGGCATCAAAAACATGATTTTTTGTATATATATCAAAATTATGACTTTGAAACGTTAAATTCACTAATTGATTGATGTTTGTGTTGTTTGTTTAGTTGTTTGATAATTTTGAACCATTTAACCTAATTGTATCAAATATTGAATTGTATTGAAATTTGGTCGCATTTGCTTGCATATACATGTACTTACATTGAACAGGTCATAGCAAGGAGGCTAGAGTAGAGAATAAAATTTGTTTGCCCGACAAATAGGTACATGTTTATTATAATTTACTGTTTTGTTTGGGTGATGATGATTTTATGAGCCGATTGGCTAGCCCCTTGGCTTTTTCTTTTTCTTTTTGAGATCAGAAGGCCTATATGGCAATTTCGGGATTTTCCCGAGACTCCCGGTGCAGGGGAGGTTATGACGAAATTTTTCGAAAATTTAGGGTGTTTGCCAAATTTTTGAAAATTTGAGAATTCTTATAAACTGAAAAGTTAGAGAATGGAAGCCAGATCGAACGTAGAGTTGATTAATCAAGCCACTTTCGACTTTGTTCCTTTTTGGGGACGAAAAGTTTTAAGTGGGGGAGATTGTAACAACCCGAAAATCTGAGCCAATTTAAAATTTTTATTTTGGCAATTTTAGCGAAGTTTGCAGATTTAAAATAGATTATTTTAAATAATATCGACGAGAAATTTATTTTGAATATATTTAGAACGTATATATATTTATATACGTCGTCGTTAGAATATAAATATTTATTTTATATTTATAAAAGGAATTGAAAATGGCGCGGTAGTTCGATAATTCGATTTCAAACTTCAATTGAATTTACCGGGTGCAAAATAATCCGGATTTTAGTGAAACCAAAAACAATAGGATCTATTTGATAATATCTTTCCAACGAGTCCGAAAAATCAAAATTTCATAGCGGGAATCAAAAGATATGTCCAGTTGAAAATTCTGAATAGTCGCTATGGAATTCAGGCCCTTAAAAATAGACATTTTGCAAATGACCTCGGATTTCGACGAAACCACTTTTGTTGGGTCCGTGATGTCAAATTATTGCTAGATTTCAAATTTCATAATTTTTCGAATCAATATGTGAGCGTGGCAAAGGAAAACGCGTTTGACCAGTTTCAGTTGATTTTAATCGACTGGAAAATGGCCATTTTTCCAACGGTCTCAGAATTCGACGAAACTAGTTTTGTTAGGACCGTATCGTCAATACGAAGCTAGAAATTATTTTTCTGGAATTTTTCTAGTTAGTATGTGACCCCGGTAAATTGAAATGCGTGTTCAAATTCAATATATAGAAGTATATGTTGATTTTGACGAAAACTGATTGTAACGACCGAATCAGCCTACGATACATATCCCATTGTGTTCGGAATGGGGGTAATACACTATGGACGACAGGCGGTGGGCCTCGTTTAGTGGTCGTATGTAAAAGTCAACTTTTTGAACTAAATAATTAAATAAAAAAAATATACCCTTCTCTCTCCTTTCCTTTATCTCAGCCCCCCCCCCCCAATTATACCAAATCGATTTCAGAAAAAAAAAAAAAAGAAAAAAAAGCCGCAGCGCGGCAGCGCCGAGCACCCACCGTCGATGAGCCGCCGCCGCCCCCTCTTCTTCTTCCCCGACCTCCTCCTCTCCTCCTTCCCCCATCTCGCGTTCAACCTCCATCGCACCCTCATTGAACACCCCACCGCCCCTCTAAACCCTAATCCGCCGCATCAGCCCCCCCACCCCTCGCCTGACCTCCACCCGCTTCCAGCTCCTCCCCTACCTCTGAAGCCGACTGTTGCACCCACTCCTCCGATCAAAGTAAGTTTTAATAACTAATCTAATTTTATTTTCAGTTTTAATTAAAATTAGCATAGGTAAAAACTGATTTTCTTATATGAATTTGCCTTGAGTTTAATTTTTTTTTTTTTTTTGAATATTTTTAAAACAAAGAAAGAATAAAATTTTAAACCAAGAAAGCTTTGATTTTTAAACAAGTAAGATTTGAATTTTATTTTAGTTCGAGTAGCGGTGAAAAGATTAGATTTTTAAAATAGAAAAGATTAGATTTTTAAAATAGAAAAGATTAAATCTTTAAATTTGAAAAGGCGAAATCTTTAAATTTGAAAAGGAGAGATCTTTAAATTTGAAAAGGCGAAATCTTTAAATTTGAAAAGGCGAAATCTTAATCTATATAGTAGCGTCGATAAAAATATAATCTTTATTATATAGCATCGAAATAAAAATAGAATTTTTATCTATATAATAGCAATGTAAAAATAGAATTTTCATCTATACTGAATAGCGAAGTAAAAATTCGATTTTTATATATTGAATAGCGAAGTAAAAATTCGATTTTTATATATTGAATAGCGAAGTAAAAATGTGATTTTTACATATGTAGTGGCTACGGGCGACGAAAGTGATAAGAGACGAGAACGACGAAGATTTCTAGTTAAGAAGAGTCGTGGAGTTGGGATAGCTACCGGTGAGAACTTCTCACTCAAATTTCCTTTTCTAGTTATATATATACTACGATGCAGACGGTGTTTAGTAGCACCCGACACCCTCATCCACAGACCATGGATGGCTTGTTTGTTTAATTGATGTGTTGTGAAATCTGTTTGTGAAGTTGATGTGAAATAGATAATGAAATATATTCATGTGTTGAAATAAATAAATTATCGTTAAAAATATAATTTTTAACGTGAAAGTGAATAAATAAATATTTATAAACAAATCGGCCGATTTGTTTATATACACTAATTTGACTGATATTGATTGGGTCGATAAATTTTACACATCGCCCAACTGCACAACTAAAATCTGTGTTTGATTGTTTGAAACCCCACACGGGTGTTGGGATGAAATTTGAAGTTCACTCATCCTGATTGATTAAATATGTTGATCGATTGATTGACAGGCTGTTATAAGCGTTAGATATCTATATTTGATGCTTATACAGTGTAGTGCACTTTTTCTGATGGTTGATTATTTTTCAATGCTATTATATACGTGTGATGTATGAAAATCCATATAATCAACATTATATGGTGATTGATTGGGCCTCATTCCAATTTAGAAAATAAAGAATATTATAATATAAAGGTTCATGTGTTGACTGTACTCATCCGTTGAGATTAGTCATGTGTTGAACGAAATATTTTAATAATAAAATTTACATCTTTATCAATAGAAAATAAAGGTTCATGTGTTGACAGTACTCATCCGTTGAGATTAGTCATGTGTTGAGCGAAATATTTTAAAAATAGAAATATTTGAAATAGGAATATTTGAAAAAGAAATATTTGAAATAGAATATTAGAAAATAGATATACATGAAGCCGTGTTGATTAGATTGATGCCATTTTGACGTGAACGATATTTATACCGATTTTATTCATTTTAAAAAGAATATTGAGAAGTGATTTCGAAATCGAATATTTCGAAATGAAATTTGAATTAAATTGAATAGAAAACGAATTCGAATTGAATATATAACGAATTGAATTCGAATTGAATATATAACGAATTGAATATATAACGGATTTGATTTCGAATGGAATATATAACGGATTTGATTCAAATGGAAAAGAAAATGAATTCGAATCGAATTAAAATCGATTTGAATTGAAATCAAATAGAAATGAAAGTAAAAAGGATTTATAATAGGAAATTCAATTTTGATTTGAATTTGAAATAAAGGTTGAAATTATTTTTGAAACGAATTCAAAACTATTTATATAATTCGATTTAAATAGAAATCGACGAAGTATATAATATATATTATATATATAATATAATGGCCTGAATAGAACGCGCCGCGCCGCGGTAATTCGTGAATTTCGACCATTTATTTCAAACGGACATTACGGGAGATCCGACCGTCGGATTCTCCTAAAATCAGAACCTTTGAGTTCGTATCGAAAAGAGCTTTCTAACGAATATTAGAAATTTAAAATCTAACGGTTGGATTTGGAGATACGTCCAAATCAAATTAGGAAAAGGTCGCTGTAAGTGCAGTTCGATGGCCGTTGATGGAAATCGACTGTACGGGCCTTGATAAAAAAATTTAAAATATCAATAATTTGTGTAAAATCATAAGAAATGATTTGGGAAAAATTAAGATGAAAAACTCCATATTTGAAAAGATAAAAATAGATTTTTATCGAAATGAACTAGTTTTGAACTAAAATTAAAACCCATTTATTTTTAAATAAATAAATTGGATTTGAAATGGGTTTTAAATAGAATGTGATTTGGGTTTGTTGAGAACAGTGTTTTAAATAACATTTGTTCTTTAACCCAATAATAAATGAAATGTGATTTGGGTTTGTCGTGAACTGTGTTTTAAATGACATTAGTTCTTTAACCCAGTAAAAGGAGTTTTAATGAATCTGCAATTAGATTGAAATGTGAATTGATAATTTAAACTATCAAATTTGGGAAATGAGCGAGAATGGAGTATCACCAGTTTTGCTCCAAAGCAATAGTTAAATCTTTAATTAGATTTGAACGTGAAATGGTAATTAATTTTATCGATAACACCGTGGTGTTAGATGTGGAGTATTACCAGTTTTGCTTCATGGGATGAATAGGTTGGGATTGGGAAATAAAATAAATAATTATTTCGATGTGGTTCGCCAATCTCAACTAGTTTGGAAAACCATAATTTGGTTTGAAACGACATCCAAAGGAAGATTAAAGGATAAATTTTAAAGAATTTATCTTGGATAAAATTAATGGGAACCTTTACCTAAAAATGTGGAATTTAGAAGCAAGTTGTAGGTTAGCTAAGAAGAATGGTTCCTGGGTATTGATCTGATGTTGGTTTCGGCCTTCGGGGTTAATATTTGGGAAATTGTTCTCTTACTGGTTTACGATTAGTGACTAATGAATTGGAATGAGGCGTATGTTGTGTTTGTGTGACATTTGTTTTTAATATACGCGGGTTGTTCGGAAAGGCCGGGTTTATACCCATTCTGAATAACCGATTCGACGATAAGTCGAAGATGAAGACGATGGTTGAAGACCGGAAGTCTTCACATCGTTTGGGTGATTACTGATGATCTTGATTGGGCAGTACACCCAAGATGAGGGAATCAGTTGGTGGTCGTACTTGGAGATCGATGGATATGCGAGGAAAGTGCCTCCGGTTTCGTTCAGACCTAGAACGAACTTGTAAATGGATTGTGTGTCTGACATTGGATTTTATTCTGTGTTGATTGATTTCTGTTTAATATATATCTGTTTGGCGGCGGAGAATTTATTCTCTTGCTTAACGCCCTTCTCTGAGACGTACGAGCTTAGAGGTTATATATCGATAGATATCAATCGCATGGCATGAATTGCCTGTGCGGCACGTTGAGTTGCATGGATCAAGGCTTCTGTTGAAAAGCAAAGTCTTGTGGTTGATGATCAAAGCACAGCCTACGTGGCAGCTTTGTGTATAACGTGAATTCGCGAGCCTCACACCTCGGTATGAGTTAAAAACGGGATACGGACTGCAGGGAGAGCACGACGTTTCTTTCTAGCTTTGGTGGTGTCAGTGACTTACCAGCCCTGACATTTATATACTTTTCACCTATGTGGTTGTTGGATGAGGCGCCTCGATTTTAGGTCTGTAAGGACCGGGAAACGTGTGTTCAGGAATTGCCAATCCTCAAACGTAAGAGAGGACCGGCCCTGAAGCATCCAGGGTTACCCAGAGTGTGTAGTCCTGAGACATTTGCTAGAGTGTCTCGAAGTGAAGAGGATCTTTCCCCTTGCCTCGACTCATGACGGAAATCCAATTTCCAATACGTGTATTGTTGTTTTAATTGTAGAACTAGTATGGCGACATGATAGATGGTACCCATGCCGCCTATGATTTATATTTATGATTGAAATTGTTTTGACACTATACACTTATAATAGTATCAAATGATTTGTTTTAAACGTACCAAGCATGTTTGGCTATTATAAGGGAAAACCCTATCCTCCGGCTTGCGTTGTATTGTGTGATGGGACCTAGGTCTTATAATAGCTTCATTTTTCGAAAAAGCATTGCGTTGTTCATTTATATGCACTGGTATTCTTGGAAGGAAACCCGTTCCGTGTTATACGGCGTGGTCCCTTGATTTACCTAACTTTAAAAACAATATTAATAACTGTTTTAGTTCTCACACCAGTCACATGACTGACCTGAAGTTTATTGTTTTAACCTAAACTCTGGGTGCCCCTATTTTCTGCACGGGCAGCTAGTAGTTTTGGTTTTGCAGATTTATATTAACAGGATCCTGGTTTACAGCTGGAATGATATCGGAAAGCTCTGTATCCGTATATCACCTTCAGTTGTGCTTTATATTATTTTCCGCGGCTATGTAATTTATTGTAATCTCTGATATTTACCGAATGTAATAGTATTCATTTATACTCTGTATATTCTTGTATCTGATGGAATTGTTGTAACAGCAATGAAATGTTCTTCCGTCTGCGTTCTGATTTGTCCTGTTCTCAAAACGATCAGGGGTTTCGAACGGTCTAGATCGGTTTAACGACTGATTCGGATCGAGCGAAATTCCTTGCCGTCACATTTCTGCTCTGAGTATCAGACGTCTCAGTTGGGTAAACCGGCCTTTGAATCTATATCCAAACGTTTGTTTTACTAATTCAAATGTCTGACATACAAAGACACAATCTTTTTAAATATTAATAGCAGGTTAGACGTTTGGATTATATAAGATATCTGAATAATGGCCTGGGCACTGGTTTGCCTATGTTAGAGAATGTGAAATGGATCGTTAAGGCAAAGCTAACACTAGAGGGGGTGAATAGTGTTTGTAAGAATTTAAACAAAATCTAAAACTAATGTGAAATGCGGTATGAATCAAACACCACAAACACAATCACAAACACAGATTCAAACACTATTGTAAAATAAACAGAAATAAAGATGCAGAAAAGGAAAGAACACACTTGATTTTATACTGGTTCGGATTGCTCCTGCATCCAGTCCCGCACAATGCTGGATTGCACAGAGTTTTATTACCATTTCCTATAGTCAAGTACAACCTCCTTGATTTCTCGGCTACAAGGACACACTGACACCTACTTCCCTGATTTCACGGCTATAAGGACACACCGATTCCTACTTCCCTGATTTTATGGCTAAAAGGACACACCGAGTCCTACCTCCCTGATTTCACGGCTACGAGGACACACCGGTTCCTCTTTTACTCAACCAAACAACTTCTACCCAGTTCAAATAATTACAAACAACCCTATAACTCTTTAATAGCACTTGATTCAGAGAGTAGGGAGCAGAGAGTGTAGAGAGAAGAAGTTCGATCAAAACGGAATTGAATTTGGCAGATTACAAGTGTAAAAACCATAAAAATGATTAAGAATAATGGTGTAGAGAAAGAGGATGAAGTTAGAGAAGAAGAGATGATAAAAAATCCGGTTTTAACCCCTTTTTATAGAGTATGAAAGGTTGCAACGGTTCTGAATTGTTTCAAATAGTGAAAAGGACCTTCCTTTAAAAATTGGAAAAAGTGACATTTGTATGTCGACATGGTGTTTTTGGTATGTCGACATACCCTTGAATATTTTTAATTTTCAAAGCATTTTTCAAGTGTTTTGATATGAAAATAATTCTGGAAACTCTTGAGTGAAAATCTAGTGTTGTAAATTAATATTATATGATAGAAAAACATATGAAAACATAAATTTAAACTATATAAATATATTTAAAAAATTATAAGGTTCTAAACTATATAAATATAAAGTATAAGAACATAAATATAAGGTATATAAAATATAAAATTTAAGTTTGAAACAAAGAAGAATAAAAAAAATAAAAAAATAGAAAAATAAAATAGAGAGGATTGAGGATAGAATTGAAAATCGGAATTTGAAAATTAGAATTAGAATTTGAATTTGAACCTTGAGTGCTATTTAGAGTTTTACAAAATCTAAACTCTATAACTATATTAATCTTGAAATCTTGATTACTCATGATTCTTGAAATTTCTCTGATCTTTGAATCTTTATCATCTTTATAACTGTACAGTCTTCAGTAAAATTTCATGTATATAATTCCTGTACACACACATGTGTATGTATATATATATATTCTATACAAAAAGTGTTAGTATATATTTTATAATCAATGATAATTGAAATAAGGTTGTTGTCATCAAAACTCCATTCTACAACAATCTCCTCCTTTTTATGATGACAACCTTAGTTTATGAAATATCATACATGTTTGATGATGTTCCTTCTATACTCCCCCTATTTGTAAGAATCCTATAAATTATGCTTATAATTTATAATTTACCCCCTTTGGCATTATAAAAAAGAAATCCTAAAGATACCCCATAAATTGTATAATTCTCTAAATAGAACATAAGTAACTATCCCAATAAAAGTACCCCCCCCCCCTTAATTTAATAATTATTTATGCGTAGAATACTCCCTTAATCTATTCAAACTTATAATAGTACCTAATATGATGATTAAATACAAACCAATCCAAGTGTTATTATTACATATGTTTTTTCTGATATATATACAAATCAAACCAAATCAAATCACACCATATGTCTTAATATATACAAGTTTCAAACAATAGAATCAAAATCACACCACACCATATGCTTTTAGAATACTTAAACAAATCACACTGAATAATTAATCATTTCTTGGAACTTCAACCCAATCATCTTCTTCGAAGATAGGACCCTTCTTAATTACTTCCCAATCTTCATCTTCTTTGGTTGGTGGAGTCTTTACGAGATTATTATCTTCATAGCATTGCATCAAAATGCTTCTCTTGTTGTTCGAACATCTTTATTTGACTTAGTTCGAGATGGCGCTGATTTCGTAGAATGATAGAGAGAATATTTTTGAAGGAATTGAAAGTTTCTTCTAGATTTTCACTAAGATTATGGATAGGATTTGCCATGGATTTGATGAGAAATGAATAAGGAAGAAGGAGTAATGGAATATTGATTTTTTTTCAGAAGAAAATAAACTTTAATAGTGTTTGGAATTCATTGGATTTTGAATGGACACCAGTAATTATTTTAATATTAAAGTTTGAAATAATTTGAAAATCTATCAGTTATATGTCGACATACTCTTTTTGTCATATCGACATACTATAGTAAATTTTGATTTTTTTTGAATTTTTGAATTCTTTTGAACTCTTGTAATATTATAATTTGATTTATATTTTTCAGAAACATAAAGATGATTTTATCAGAAATAAAACTCCATTCATTACTTAATAGAAAGCAAATACATCCAAGTAAACAAGACACACTTTAAATACGAGATTCGAAAGCAAATACAAGGAAATATATAAAGATAGATTAAACTTGTAACACCCCACCTCCGCTAGGGTCACTCACAAAGGGAATGCCCTAGTTTTGGAGAGGTATTACCGAGATAACATCACAGAATTATCACAAGACAGAACATAAATAAATAATTAAGTAAACAGCGGAAGAATTTCTGAGCAAAACAGAACTTCATTTCATTCCAAATTAAACCATGTCTTTTACAAACATTTCAAGTAACCTCATTACAACTATCTTGTAATAATAGCCAAAGAAGCAGTAATTTAAAAACAGTAAAACAGCTTATTCCCCAAGTGCAGTCAAAAGAAGCAGCCATAGCAAACCGTACATGCTGAGCCAAAGCAAGTGATATCCAAGCTAAGAGCTAGTTATTCCTCCCTGAGAACCTGGGGGGGAACGAAAGAAAAAGAGGCGAAAGGAAAAGGGTCAGTCATAAAGACTGAGTAAGTTCTAGTGACTTTCAGTGTAAAAACGGTTAAAACAACCTGTCATGTATGAACTGGAACTAGACTTAAGAATAGTGTAAGGTGAACAAGATAGACTAAGGTGATCAGGATAAGTCAAGACCAGTCAAGTAAAGCATCACATGTTCGAGATCCGTTGCATCGACTTCACTAGTATACTAAGCCCGTGTCACAAGTTAATCACGAAATAAATCCCACGGCCCAATATCATGAAATGACCCTGAAACGGGGTCTGACCCAAGTACGGGGTCTTACGGAGCGATTATCTAGTCGATCGGCTCCCTACAAGTTCTAGCTCGTCAAGTGTCCGTGTCATACGGCTAATCACGAATGTAGTCAAGACAAGTCAAGTAAAGCATCACATGTTCGAGATCCGTTGCATCAACTTCACTAGTATACTAAGCCCGTGTCACAAGTTAATCACGAAATAAATCCCACGGCCCAATATCATGAAATGACCCTGAAACGGGGTCTGACCCAAGTACGGGGTCCTACGGAGCGATTATCTAGTCGATCGGCTCCCTACAAGTTCTAGCTCGTCAAGTGTCCGTGTCATACGGCTAATCATGAATGTAGTCACCTGTGCTGGGTCCACCTTCGGGTGTATCAGCCCTAAGGTGTCAACCCCTGACACGATTCAAGATGCACAGATAAATCTACGGATACCCAGTGTCTGCCCCGGATACGTGCACGATCGTAGTCCGCCGAACCTACACTGGCGTACCCCACTGCCGCCGTTCACCTCTTACAATCAGCCCAGTAATCGTGCCCCCACCCGGCCTAGCCCCAGGGTACCTTGATACATCTAGAGGGTTACTGCTGAAAGGGGTCGTGTCTAGGGTTTCGTCTAATAGATTAGGTCATGTAATTCGTGACCCAACCCGCCTAACAGATTAAGTCATGTAATTCGTGACTCAATCCTTTTCTAGTCTAGTCATGTCAAGATGGTTAAGCATGTCATTTCAGTTCGCGACTTAACCCGCCTACGTGTCATGTCAAATTGGCTAAGTGTCGTCGTTTTCAAGTTCATGACTTAGCCCTTCAAATCGTGTTCAAGTTGGTTAAGTTGTCTTTTCATGTTCATGACTTAACCCTACTTGGCATTAATTGATTCGTTAATGCACCGAACCACTCACATTGGATCCTGTTGTTCGTAGCCACTGGATTTGCCGGGCGGTTCCGGGCAGGTTTACACTACGAACTCAACCCAACCTCGGGTTTCAAGCGCGATGTGGCCAACTACCCACATTGGATCCTATTGTTTGTAGCAACTGGATTTGCCGGGCGGTTCCGGGCAGATTTACACTACAAACTCAACCCAACCTCGAGTTGGCCACTTTCTTGTTTTCTAAAGTCATGCCCATGTTCTTATCAGATTTTGATATCATGTTCATATGTCAACTTCGTGCCCAACTAAGGCATGTTTAAAGTCAAGTTATGGCATGTTCAAGTCAAGTTTTTCGTGCCATATTTCATGTTCTACTTATGCCAAATTTCATAGTTTATGCTTATAATTAATTCAAGTTTTGCCTATTCTACCCAATCGTATCCCCAACGTATATAAACGTACTTCGTTCACAAGTATAAACAGTTCAAGAGATAAAGGGGAGTAATACCAAACATGTGATAGGCATATGTGACAGTTATAACATTACTTGCATAATAAACAGGCTATAACATATCACATAGTTGCAATACTAGTATGGTGTTAACTTGGCATAGTGATGATTCCAACTTAATTTAACATGATGTTTTCAACTTTGCATCATAGGCATAATAATAATTGCGGCATCATAAAAATTTTATTATAAACATGAAACATTAAAGGCATAGTAATCCTAATGGGCATAGTGGATTCCAATTTATCATAATGATTCTCATCTAATATTATAAACATAATGGTTCCAACTTAGCATTATTAACATAATGATTCTCAACTAA
This sequence comes from Allium sativum, assembly GCA_030737875.1. Classification (NCBI taxonomy): domain Eukaryota; kingdom Viridiplantae; phylum Streptophyta; class Magnoliopsida; order Asparagales; family Amaryllidaceae; genus Allium; species Allium sativum. Next base: position 900,065,270 of record CM060918.1, read on the forward strand.
CATGATAGACATAATGATCCCAATTTAGCGTTTTTAACATAATTAACATGATAGACATAATGATTCCAATTTAGCGTTTTTAACATAATTAACATGATAGACATAATGATTCCAACTTAGCGTTTTTAACATATCTAACATTGTAACAATTTCAACTTTTCATCATAGCCTAACAATACCCTATTTTTCATAAATCATGATGGGTATAATAACACCACAGGCATAATTCCATCAATATTCATAGCCATGGTCTAATTAGCATCATAGGCATGGTTTAATCAACATAAATATTTCAATAAACATAGCGATTTCATGGACATGTATTAGTCCAACTTGCCAAACAATTAAGCCCAAGTGATTCATAACAACATCAAAATCATGACAAGTTTAACTTGCAACGTTGCCATAGCAGTATCCCCAAATTATAATTCAACGATAAATAATATAAACAATGGATTAGCAATAGTTCATAAATTCGGTTTCAATTCATCGCATGTCCATATTGTTTTAGCGTTTTTGCCTAAAAAGTAACATAGAACTTACAATATGAAGCTGTAATAACCTGGAAAATACGAGCCAATTTAAAATTTTTAAATTGATTATTTAAAAGCAATTTGAACCATGGAAATAGAATATTTCAATAAAAAAGTGAATTAGAAATAGTAAGTCAGTTTGAAAATTTGAATTCAAACTTTGACCGACTGTGCAGGGTGGAAAATATAACGGATTTTAGTGAGACCAAAAATATTTAAGTCTGTTAGTCAATACCTTTCTAACGAATCTGAAAAATCAAAAGTTAGGGCCGAATGAATTTTCAGAAGAGTCGGTATATAGAATATATAGGCCTGGAAAATTGATATTTTGCATATGGCCTCGGAATTCGACGAAACTACTTTTGTTAGGACCGTATCGGCAATACGAAACTAGAAAATATTTTTCTGGAATTTTTCTAGTTAGTATGTGACCCCGGTAATTTGAAATGTACGTTTAAAATTCAATATAAGGATTTAAATGTAAATTCAACGGAAACTGATTGTAACGATCAAACCAGCTTACGATACATATCCCATTGTGTTCGGAATGGGGGTAAAACGCTATGGGCGACATGCGGTAGGCCTCGTTTCGAGGTCGTATGTAAAAGTCAACTTTTTTGCAAAATTAAATAATTAAATAATTAAATAAAATAAAAAATATATATATACTCCCTCCTTTTCTTCTTCATTGCCCCCCCTCGATTCATTATTCAGAAAAAAAAAAAAACCTAATAAATCGCCGCCGCCTTACCCTCTAGACAACCCGCCGACGAAGACTTCGCCGAAGCCCCCACCGCCCGACCTCCTCCTTCCAGTGTCGAAGCCGCCGCCTGACCCTCGAACCCGCCGACGAAGACTTCGCCGAAGCCCCCAGTCGCATCGAATCGAAGAAGCGCCCTCACCACCACCACGAGCCGCCGACGACGCCTCCTTCTTCTTCCCTCCTCCCCTGCGCATACCACGGTGAGTGTTTAGGTAATTTCATTTTTATTTTTATTTTTTATTTTTTTTGTTCTGCTAAAACTGTTTTTTTTTAAGTTTATAAACTGATTTTTTAAAAGATTTAAAAACTGAATTTTTTTTAAGATTTAAAAACAGAATTTTTAAAGAAAATAAAAACTGAATTTTTAAAAGATTTAAAAACTGAATTTTTTTTAAAGATTTAAAAACTGAATTTTTTAAAGATTTAAAAACAGAATTTTTAAAGAAAATAAAAACCGATTTTTTTTAAAGATTTAAAAACAGAATTTTTAAAGAAAATAAAAACTGAATTTTTAAAAGATTTAAAAACTGAATTTTTTTTAAGATTTAAAAACAGAATTTTTAAAGAAAATAAAAACTGAATTTTTAAATTATAAAACTGATTTTTATGAATTTTAAAACTGATTTAAAGAATTTTAAAACTGATTTTTTTTTTTAAGTTATAAAACTGATTTTTTTTAAGTTATAAAAACTGATTTAAAAATAAAGTAAAAACTGAGTTTATTTTAAGGTTTGAAAAAAAAGGGGTTTAAACTTTGAAATAGAAAAAGGTTTAATCTTTTAGTAGAAAAGATTTGAACTTGCAAAAATAAAGATCATATTTTTAAAAAGAGAGAAGACGGAATTTTTGTTAAGTAGAAGGAGTAAGATATGATTCTTATATTTTTAAAGCAATAAAAATATAATTTTTACATCATAGGAATATTAAAAATATAATCTTTGTTTTTAAAATATGATCTTTATATATTGAATAACATAGTAAAAATTCGATTTTTACCTATGTAGAGAATACGGGCAACGAAAACGACAAGAAGGCGAAATAGACAAAGATTTCTAGAAAAGGAAGAGTCGTGTTATTGGATAGCTATTGGTGAGAAATTCTCACTCTTCAATTTCTTTTTATATATATATATATGTGTGGAAAATAAAAGTCAATTGCTATATATAAATATTTATATATATATATATACGCCCCCTCGTCCACAAACCATGGACGATATTTATTGGTTGAAATTGTTGTGAAAATTGGTTGACGGCAAATTGTTGTTTGGGATTGTTTGTGGTTGAAATTGAATTGGTTGTGGTTGAAAAATACCCGTTTGTGATTGGAAAATATTTGGTTGAAACCACATAGGATTAGTTTGTGGTAATGAAATAAATATAAACATGCCGCCTGCGTGCGAATTAGATGCATGATCCCCATTGTCAAAAACCGCGAGGTTTTAAGGTAGAGCGAGGAGCCGTACTAGGGACGGTGCCGGTTTAACTACCCTGCCGTTATGCTGCCGAAATTTTGAATAATCTTTGTGTGTTAGAATTATTTTCATATGTTGAAATTATTTTACATGCATTGAAATTAAAGCCATATATTGAAACTATGTCCATTTGTGGAAATATTCATGTGTGGAAAAGTGTTGTGTGAAAATAAAATTCATTTGTGAATGAATGAAGTGTATAAACAATAAAAATCACATTTTTATATATATATGAAGTATGAAAAATATTCGCTTTATATAAATAATTTCAATCATAAAAATTTCATCTTTCTAATATGAACAACATAAATAAATTGTCCATGTGTGGAAATACTCATTTGTTGAGAAATGTGTGTAGTGGAAAAGTTCATGTGTTGAATAAAAAGATTGAACAATAAAAATTACATTTTTATTGAAACTATGAAGTGTTGAAACCATACATTGGTTGAATAAATATTTTAAATGATAAAAATATGATTTGTATCATATGTGTGATATGCTAAAGATATGCGGACGTTGAAATAAATATTTGTGATAGAAATATTATTTTTAACATGCATAGGAACTAAATAAAATAGTCATGTGTTGAAATCTACTTTAGCTCGCCAAAATTATCATCTTTGAAATGTGAAGTGTTAAAAATAGCCACTGGTTCGAATAAACGTGCATGAGTTGAAATATACATTAACTAGCTAATGATATGATTTTAGCCTATGCATGCGATATTAGAATGAGTGGTGTTTTTAAACCAAAGCAAATCAAATATGAAGTTGAATAGAAATTGATAAATGATAAGAACTGTATATACATGTACATGCATATTCATTGGACAGGTTATAGCAAAGGGGCTAGAGAAGAGGAATAAAATTTTGTGCCCGACAAATAGGTACACATTTACGGTTTTGATTGGGTGATGATTTTATGAGCCTGTTGGCTAGCCGCTTGGCTTTTTCTTTTTCTTTTTGAGATTAGAAGGACCGGGAACGCTATTTGCAATTTCCCGATGCTCCCGGTGCAGGGGAGGTTATGGCGAAATTTTCCAAAATTTTAAGGTGTTAGAAAAATATTTGAAGTGAAAACGATATAGAAATTATTGAATGGACTATATTTATATAAATATATAAATATAAATAGAATTAAAACGAATCGAGGCCGTGCAGTTCATATTTTGAAACCGTGATTTCAAATGACTAGTGCGGAAGATCCGACCATTGGATTTCCCCGAAACCTCAACCGTTGGGTTCGCCTTGGAAATATCTTTCCAACGGCACCAACTTTGTGAAGATCCGACGGTTGGATTGTCTGGAATGTTTAATTCAAAATTAAGGAAAAACAGCGCCAGAAACGATTATATTTATATATATATATATATAAATATAATTAAATTAAATCGAATAACGACGCTGTAGTTCGTAAATTAAAATCGTAACTTCAAATGGTTAGTGTGGAAGATCCGACCGTCGGATTTTCCCAAAACTGGAACCGTTGGATTCATTTTGAAAAGACCTTCCTAATGATGTAAAATTTGTGAGGATCCAACGGTTAGATTTTCAGATATGTGTAAAACAAAATTAGTGGAAAGCAGCGCCAGTGCATCGCCACGACCTGAAACGTCGTTTAATTAATTATGGCCGTTTTAAATTAAATAAAAATGGCGATATATCGTTATTAAGTGCTATAGACGATATAGAGTGAAAATAAACCAATTTTGTTGTGTTTGCTTGATATGTGATGGTTGAGTGTATTTGACGTGAAAATTTTAACTAAACAACTGAAGTGGGAATGTTGAATAGTTCAACCCAGTGATTAATTGGTTTGACAATCTAAATATACGTGGGTTATTTGAAAAGGCCGAGTTTATCTCATTTCAAATAATCGATCGACGTTGAGAAGTCGAAGAGTCGAAGACGACTGAAGACCGACGATCTCCACGTTGGATGGATGGGCGCTACTGATACTCGTGATTGGAGTAGCTACCATGAAGGAATTGAAGTAGTAGCCGTCCAAACATATTGTTGATTGTACGGATATGCGAGGAATTGGTGCCTCCGGTTTCGTTCAGACCCAGAACGGACTTGTAAATGGACTGTGTGTCTGACATTGGATTTTGTTCTGTGTTGGTTGATCTCTGTTAAATATATATCTGTTTAGCGGCGGAGAATTTATTCTCTTGCTTAACGCCCTTCTCTGAGACGTACGAGCTTAGAGGTTATGTATTGACAGAAATCAGTCGCATGGAGTGGATTGCCTGTGTGGCACGCCTAAGTGGCATATGATCAAGGCTTCTGTTGCAAAGCAAAGTCTTGTGGTTGATGATCAAAGCATAGTCTGTGTGACGTAGCTTTGTGTATAACGTGAATTCGCGAGCCTCACACCCCGGTATGAGTCAAAAACGGGAGAAGGACCCAAGGAGTGCATGACGTTTCTTTCTAGCTATGGTGGTGTCAGTGACCTCCCAGCCCTGACATTTATATCTACTTTTCACCTGTGTGGTTGTTGGAATGCGAGGTGCCTCGATTATAGGTCTGTAAGGACCGGGAAACGTGTGTTCAGGAATAACTAATCCTCAAAAGTAAGAGAGGACCGGCCTTGGAGGATCCAGGGGATTGCTGTGTGCGGTCCCGAGGCATTTGCTAGAGTGTCTCGAACGGAGAGGAGCTTGCCCCTTGCCTCGACTCATGAAGGAATCCAATTTCCAATATGATATGTGCGGTTGTGATTGTATTACTAGTACGGCGACATAATAGATGGTAGCTATGCCGCCTAGGATTGATATTTATGATTGAATCTGCTTTTGAAACATATATGCACTAGTAATAATATCAAACACCTTTGTTTATTCGTATGAAGCATCTTTGGCCATTATAAGGTAAAAACTCTATCCTCCGGCTTGCGTTGCATTGTGTGATGGGACCTGAGTCTTATAATGGCTTCATTTTAGAAAAGCATTGCGTCGATTTAATCATTTACTTTATTTCATGCACGAGCACTCATTGGAGTAAACCCGTTCCGCGAAAGTGGCGTGGTCCTTTGATTTGCCTTATTATTGTTGTTAATAAGTTGAATGGATTTCTCATACCAGTCCCATGACTGACTCGTAGTTTGTTTCACCTTGCAAACTCGGGTGCCCTCATTTTCACACGGGCAGCCTAGTTACAGGTTTCTGACGCACCTTTTGGCTCATGGCGAGGCTTGACTACACCGTGCTGACTTGGATTTTCTCCGCCATTATTGTATCTATATTATGATTCCGCCACTGGCGATGTAGACTGATATTCCTTTTGTGTACTCTTTATGTATGATTCCGCCTCAGGCGATGGTGACTAATTATGTATCATTATGCACTAAGTTGTATCATGTACTGGCTTCTCTGATGTGATGTTATCTATATGATTCCGCTGTCATATGTGTGTAAATTATTCTATTTTCTGTTTATGCTATTATCTGTGATCTGCCAATGATGATTAATGTGTTATATTCCAATGATTATCCTTAACACCGTGTCATGGGGTTTTGGGATCGTCACAGAAGCAATTAAAAATCCCAAATCAATTAGTCTCGAATTCGTTGTCTAAAGCGTCGTAGTTGTTGTAACTTCTAGTTGTAGCCTTCAAGAATCGTCCTCCATCTTCTATAATTTTATTCTTTATATTTTTAATTCAGAGCTCTAGGTTTAATGGCGGCGGCCTGAGGCTAAAATGAAATAGTATGATTTAGGCTAGGTCTTAGGTCCTTTTTATAATGTTTGTGAGTTGTTTTAGACCGTCGATGGAGCTTGATTCAACAATAGCCGTTCAGTCAGGATAGAGTTATCCTATTGACTCAGCCATGAGTCAGAAATGACTCAGCATTGACTCAGCGATGAGTCAGAAATGACTCAGCGTATTAAATGTTCACCAATTCAAACGTAAATACGTATTTAATAGATACATTTTCCCCTTTACCGTATTAATTACCCATATATAAATATTTATTTATATATGAATAAATATTTTCTTACCTTTAATTTGTCATAATTAAAAATTGGAGAAGGCCAAAAAAAAACCATCCTTGACAACCAAAAATGCGCAACGTACGCTACATGATGCGTACACGTCATATATATTCTTATATTCAGTTTATTCATGTCATGTTACTTTCACTTGTTTACATACTGAAAATCACTGGACTTACCAGGCTTTATGTCTGACTCGTTTTCTTTCATCTTCTTTTCTTCCGTTTCTTCCCCCCAGGTAGTCAGGGAGGGAATTGCTCAGCTTAGTTTGGACCGTTCTCTTTCCAAGCTTGAAGATTCTTTGATGTATTGCTTGGATCCTCTTATCTTTGGCTATGGTCGTGTTTGCACTTTAATTTAGGGACTTATGCTACTTTGCGATATTATATGCTTCTTATATACTTGGAAGTTTTTGAAACAAGGCAGAAGTTTTATGTAGTACTTTTAAGTATGATTGAGTCAATTGTTTTTAAAGCTTGATTGAACTGCGTTTCTTATAAAATGACTTTGTTTTCTCCTGCTTTATTTGTCTGTCTTGTAATTTATCTGCATCTTTTACCTATAATGCTTCACTGAAGTTAACGCATTCCCTTAGTGAGTGACATTAATGGAGGTGGGGTGTTTCACTCTCTCATATATACACTTAGCTCAATCTAGGGTATTGTAACCTATCTTTATCGAGTTACGCCACAGAGCCAAGGTTACTAATCCAATAGCTCTGATACCAAGTGTAATGACCCAAATTTTTGGTACCTTTTGAGCTGACCAAATAACATAAGTCCAACCCAAAATGCATCGGAATTCAAGATGCCAATAGAAAGAGGGTGAGATACAAAAGAAATAAATATTAGAATAAGAGAAGAAGAACTAACACAACATCATTGTCTCACATTGCAGTGGAACAAAATATAATATAGAAATAAGTCTTTATTGAGAGCTTGAAAAAAACTTACAATCATCAGAGTACATCAACGCATTTGAACATTTATAATAATCTATCCTCATATGCAACACACAATGGAATAATAATTATATAATATCATATGTCCGCACTCTTCTAGCTCGCCTCTTCACAGCATCCAATAGCCTGACCTAGTGAAACCCGGTCTAACCCGAGCATTACAGATGTTGGATCAGTTTGGTGAACCACAGTGAGAAAAACACATTAAGTTTAAAGGTATCACATAACTTGATTTTAAAGTCAAAATCTTTTCGAAAGAAAAAAATAATCGTAAGACTAAATCAAAAATAAATACAGACAGTTTTACCTTCTTATAACCCAAAACATTTTTGAAATCATATGATTTCTGATATTATAATAGTGTCTAAGTACAAATAAATAAAAATCTACTAGAACGCTTGCATCTTACGCACTACATATATAGTGTACAATCAAAACCACGGGACCTTGTTGGAGAATGGATTTCCATGGCAAGGTATGGGCAACCATCTTTCCGGTAATGTACCTCCGAAGATGAATACATTGGGGTTTAATAAGAACATCTTGCAACCCACGCTAAACATGACCGACCCCTCGTTTCTTTTGAGAGTACCTAATATATCATCACCACAGTTGGGGCCAGCCAACCACCAAAAGAATAAAAATAAAAATAATAGGGATAACCGAAGGCATTTGATTTCTCAAATCAGGTAATGGTATACCCTAATGGGTACGACCCACATAGCCACGCGACCTACCCGATTTTGACCATTTCCCGATTGATGAGGCTTGAGGTAAACATTACCTTTAAAACATCTGGCCACCATTCACTTTGAATGCCACATCATCAAATCCATTAGATATCGCTAATTGACGTCCACAAAAATACTTTAGTTGTTAAGCCAAGAGAATTTTCCTTCTTCGCCACCAACTATGGTACGTTTGGAGAAATTAACGTACGCGATCCCTTTGGAAATACGCTATCAGACATCCATCCATACAAGTCATATAGGAATGTGATAAACCAAATGCACCCTCCTACCACATCTTTGGAATCTCCTTATGGATCAGTAACGAGTAGTCCTTGCAATCCATAAATTCTCAACCATGACTGAATCACACCAGAATACGGCTGGTTGCAATCCCAGATAATATTTGACAAGTTTTCCTTCTGCTTATGAAGATCCATAGTCTTCAATTTTCCATCTTCATTCAACATCTTCACGTATTTATTGGTTCAGAACGATTTTTCAAATATAAATTTGATTCCTATCTTTCCGTACCAATAATCGTATGGATCAGATTTTATAGTCGATTATTTAACTATCAAATAAACGATTATGAAAAAAATATGAGTTCACTAATTAGTACTTGACATTACTCGACCTCTTTAAAAATAATTAACGAATTATCAAACTAAAACTTAAAAATCTTTTCAATATATCAACATAGCATTTCACTTCTTAATTAACATAAGGTTCTTTCAAAATTATTTTATTTACTTGGAATTAAATCATATACATATATGTGTTTCAACTTTGGTTTTTAACAAATTTCACATAAAACATCGTTACTTGATAACAATACCTAACTCTTACTCTTTCAGAATAAACCCATTCTAAACAGAACTTTCCATTTCCATTAATTCTGGAAAATATCATTATAGTTTCACACAATCTCTTTTTATTTACTTCGGGAATATCATTATATATATTCTCAAATCTTTGCATTTCCATTACTTCGGAAGTCTCATTATATATATATATCAAATCTTTTTATTTCCGTTATTTTGAGAATCTCATTATATATATATCAAATCCTTTTATTTTCGTTACTTTGGAAATCTCATTATATATACTATAATCATGCAATTAACGTTGCGTTATTATTTCTTATATGGAAATAATAAATTATTTTTAAACCTTTTCCCATTACAAACTAATACCATCCTTAGATAATCCTGAAGTCGTTAAAGTTGGGGTATTAATTTACCTCCCAGACATTGATCAACAACGTTCTCATCTTAAGATAGATATGACACTACACCAAAACAGTGATTTCCAACGAGTATAACCACCGCAAACAATTTCAGCAACGCTTACTAGTGTTGCTATGAAGGCGTAGCATTTTATTTCCAACGCGTATAAGCGTTGGCATATTTTCTCTCCCAATGCTTAAGCATTCGAATATTTTCGTTTGCAATGTTTATAAGCATTGGAAGATTTTTGTTTGCAACACTTATAAATGTTGGAATACTTTTGTTTGCAACACTTATACACGTTGCAATGTTTTGGTTTGCAACGCTTATACATGTTACAAAATTTTAATTTACAACAATATAAATTTTAATAGTAACAAAAAACTGTATTAGTAGCTCACATATTCTAACATTAATAGCCAATCAATAACCAACATGATGATATTATAGATAATATTTAATATGAATCCAAAACTAATATTATTCTAAATTTAAAAAGTATAGCTCAATCCATATCAATATACAACATTCATAAGCACGTAATGACATAGAATATCACTTAACAACAAACAAGTGCAATACATAATTAAGTTGCCAAATTCAATAAATAATTAAGTTGATAAATTCAATACATAATTAGGTTGCTAAATTCAATACATAAATGAAATTTTACAAATACCGAATACAAAACTCTAGCCATATAAAGAAGCCTCCATCTGAGAAATCACATAACTTGTGCATTCCATTTTGAGGACCATTATAAATTAGTGCATCCAGGTCAAGAACATCAACCACCCAAAGTACTTTCTCTACATCCAGTTCCACATTTCAGAAATAAGGTATTCTTTTAGGCTTATATCAGATTTTGTCTTACAAAAAAAGTAATAGCAATAATGCAAAATCAGTTTAAGGTACGAACCATGTTCTTAACTGTTGACACCATGTTTTCTCATATTCTGACTTAATCGCAGAATTAACACAGTCAGTTGTGTTCTGGAAATCTGCCTGTGTAGTTTTCTATGCAGTCTGTCCTAAGCTAGGGTAAAGGAGGAGGGTTGTGATAGGTTTGGCGAGCCAACGTAAAAACTTAGCTTCTCCTGTGGATACGGAGCCTTATGATTTTTCGTTGGGGCGTAACCCTCTTAGCAACGCGCCATATCGAGGCTCGTGTATGGTATTAAATAGGCAAGGGCTGGGTCGCACTCCCTTAGTGGCATGCCATATCGTGGCTTGGGTATGGTATTAAATAGGCAAGGGCAGTGTCCTATTCTCTTAGTGGCGCACTACATCGATGCCCTAGTGTAGTGATAAGTGAGTAAGGGTCTTCGCATCTTTTTTCGGCGAGTGCGAGAGGCAAGGAATCTATTCAATGATAGTAGGATTAGGTTAGGTAGCTAGAATGCAGGGTCCTTAACAGGTAAGCTAAGAGAGAAAGTGGATACTATGATTAGGAGACGTGTAAGCATCTTGTGCGTTCAAGAGACTAAATGGACGCAACAGAAGGCGAAGGAGGTGGAGAACACTAGATTTAAATTGTGGTACACGGGAGAAGTACGTAACAAGAACGAGGTAGGCATATTGATTGACAAGAACCTTAAGAACGAAGTGGTCGACGTCAGAAGAAGAGCGGACAGGATCCTTCTAATTAAGCTTTTTAGTTGGTAATGCTTTTCTAAATGTCATCAGTGCATATGCCCCACAGGTAGGCCTAAGTGAAGAGGCCAAGAGGAAGTTCTGGGAAGACTTGGATGTCATAGTTAGAGATGTGCCTAGTAGCGAGAAACTTTTATAGGAGGAGGCTTCAATGGTCACGTTGGCTCATCTAGCGGAGGATTTGAGAGAGTGCATGGTGGCTCTGGTTTTGGCAGTTGGAACCAAGAGGGTGAAGAAATATCGAATTTCGCTTTGTCTTTTGATCCCATGATTGTTAATATATTCTTTAGAAGGAGACAATCACATTTGATCACCTTCAGTAGTATCCAACATGCTAGCCAGATCGACTTTGTTCTAACTAGAAGGGACAGTAAACAAGATTATGTTGATTGTAAGGTCATACCTGGAGAATGTGTTGTCTCACAACATCAGCTCTTGGTTTGCATGTTCCGTCTTCAGGCTGTGAAGTATAAGAGAGTGAAGATTAGTAGGATGAGATGGTGGAAGCTCAAAGGAGATGACTTGCGGGTGTTTAAAGATAGGTGAGGGGATAAAAGGCTTGGAATGCAGAAGGTGAATCATATACCATGTGGAATGAGATGGCAACTTGCATTAGAAGAGTGGCTACTGAGGTGTTTGGGAAAACAAGAGGAAATATGCGTGAATCCAAAGATTCATGGTGATGGAACAACGAGGTGCAAAAGGCTATCAAAGAGAAGAAGGAATGCTACAAATGCATGCACCTTCATAGGAGCGAGGACAACATATAGAAGTACAAAGTGTCAAAGAAGACTGCAAAGAGAGCGGTGAGTGAAGAAAAGGGTCGAGCATACGAAGATTTGAATTAAAGGATGAGTACGAAGGAGGGTGAAAGAGACGTCAACCAAATAGCCAAGCTACACGAGAGGAGGACAAGGGACTTAAACCAAGTTAAATATATTAAGGACGAGAACGATAGGCTTTTGGTGAATCACGATGAGATAAAAAATAAGTGGAGAGCGTACTTCGATAGGCTTTTCAAAGAAGAAAGTGATAGCTCCCCGATCGAGTTGGAAGACTCTGCTGCCATCACCGATAGACATTTCGTTCGGAGAATTCAAGAGGCAGAGGTAAAGGGACATTGAAGCGGATGAAGATGGGCAAGTCGGTTGGTCTTGATGACATTCCTATTGAGGTGTGGAGATGCTTTGAAGATACCGGAATAACCTGGCTAACTAAGTTGTTCAATACTATTTTCAAATCTAACAAGATGGCAGATGAGTGGAGGAGACACATTTTAGTTCCAATCCTCAAAATAAAGGAGATATTCAAAGTTGCACAAACTACAGAGGAATTAAGCTTACAAGTCATACGATGAAGCTTTGGGAGAGAGTCTGCGAACAACGTTTGAGGAGATTGACAAGTGTCTTTTAGAATCAATTTGGTTTCATGACTGGAAGGTCAACTACTGAGGCGATTTCCTTGATTTGGAAACTTATGGAGAGATACAAGGAATAAAAGAAAGATTTCCACATGGTTTTTTATCGATTTGAAGAAAGCGTATGATAGAGTACCGAGGAAGGTTATGTGGTGGGCGCTAGAAATGAAGAGGGTGCCATCAAAGTACATTACCCTTATTAAGGATATGTACGAGTGGGACGTGACTAGTGAAAGGACTTGTGATTGTGAGACCAGTGACTTTCCCGTTAACATAGTGTAACACCCCACGTCCGCTAGTGTCACTCACAAAGGGAATGCACTAAGTTCTATGGAGCATTTTGGGTAAAAGATGCAGAAAAATTACAAGACAGACAAATATTAAACAGCGGAAAATAGAACTTTGCTTTATTGATAAAATAGTCTATACAAGATTCTTTTACAATATCAGAGTATCATCTATCTTTACAAAATAAAGAAGCATAAAACGACATTATATATTCCCGAATGTAGCAAGAGCCAGCCATAGCATCTGAAAGAGAATCCAAGGACAACTTTGTCAAATCTTCAAGCTGGGGAAAGAGCAACGGTCCAATCTAATCCTGAGTTATACTATTCCCTCCTCGACTACCTGGGGGGGGGGGGGAACAGAAGAAAAGAAGCGAAAGAAAAACAGAGTCAGACATAAAGCCTGAGTAAGTCAGTAACTTCTAGCATGTGAACAGGGAAAAATGAAACGACATGAATTAACTGAATACAAGACAATACCATGATGATAGGGTCAACAGGATAAGATAAGATTACCACAAGATATACTAAGGCAAGATAAACTGGATATACTTTAATACTTTCTCTGCTTCGCTATTACCTTATTATTCTGGTTTCTATATCTCTGCACCGCCTAACCAGTGTCCCTACTAGTAACGATAACGTGATCCCAATCCCTGTAGTTTCCGTCGCCTTCAGGCATCCATTTATTATTTAATTACCTAGATCTAATTTAGGGTTTTCTATCAAGTGCCTTCTAGATTCAACTAGAACTTACGCTATTTTTCTGAATGCTTCTTGGATTCAGGGTTTATGCCACCTAGTTCCAAACTAGGGATTATGCTACCTGTCGAACGATGCCCTTTAGTCTAGGACACACCACCTAGGGTGGTACATGTTCTTAGACTTTTCCCACGCATGTATCGCGAATCGTTATCGCTTGTCTAGATGCACATGTCCAGTAATGTGCGGTCTGAGTTCCGCTATCAGGGCTACTCTAGAAATACGGAACTCAGTCGGGAGCTTTCAATATCTGCCGATGCTAAGGTCTGTTTTTCCAGTGGCTATGGTCCCACTCGACCCCTCCCTCAACTAATGGAAGGCCACCCTTGTAAAATGAGAACTGTACGAAGGCCCCTATCTGCCCCACTAATTCTATGGCCAACAACACCCCGCAACCACAACTAGATAGCAAGTATGTGGTCCGTATGAGTCCTCCAGCCTTCCCGCTTCACGTGTCTCGCTTGACTGAAGATGGATGGTAAACGACGAGTTGCTATCACAGGGCTTCCGATTTCTCGCCGAATCACGCTGGTCCATCCGAGTCTTTAGGTTGCCATATATATATATATATATATATATATATATATATTGCAACCAAGGCATACCCTTGGCTCTTCTATCGCAGACCTTAACCTCTGTGCGCCCAGGCGGATCATCTGCAGCCTCACAGAGGGATACCAAGAGTACCCTCACGTCCCCTCGAAGCCTCGGGCTTCGTAACCCAATTCGTTGGAGCCTTCTTAAAACCAGATGGATGTCCGCTCCTTCGTGTTATACTAAGAATTACTACTTAGTTCTACTAACTAAGGTTTACCACTTAGTTTCCAAATTCCTTGTTTTCTTAACTAAGTTTTACTACTTAGTCCCCTTTTCAACTGAGGTTTACTACTTAGTTTTCTTTCTCGCCAGGTTGGATTGGTTAAGTGTCTTTAGTCGATTCAAGCTATCTTAACCCTCTTCCCTTATCCTGTTAAACTGGTTAAGTGTTATCCCTTTATGCTTTTTACTTAACCCTATTCATTTATCATATTCTGATGGTTAAGCGTTCAATTTTACTTAACCCTATGGTCTAGTCCAGCTAACATATTAAATTGGCTAAGTGTATTACTTAACCCTAACCTCTAGTCTAATTAACACGTTAAATTGGCTAAGTGTATTAACTTTACTTAACCCCACCTTCTAGTCTAGTCAACATGTTAATTTGGCTAAGTATTCCCATGGACTTAACCTTTCCATTCTAGCTTTAACTGTGCTAAGTTGGTTAAGTGTTCCTTAACCTTCCCATTCTAGCTTAACTGTGTTAAGTTGGTTAAGTGTTCCTATGGACTTAACCTTCCCATTCTAGCTTAACTGTGTTAAGTTGGTTAAGTGTTTCTATGGACTTAACCCACCCATTCTTGCTTAACTTTGTTAAATTGGTTAAGTGTTTCTATGGACTTAACTCTCCCATTCTTGTTCTAGCTTTAATTAATAAATTAAAGCCGCAACCTCTCACATTAGACAGATATTGCTGCGGTTACTAGATGTGCCGATCAATTCCGGGCTGGTTTACACCGTAACTCAGTCTAACCTCGGGTTAGGCATATTCATGTTTTCTAAGTTCAAAGGTTTTTTTTGATTAATTTCCAAATCTGGTTTTGAAAACAACCATCCCGTCCTTCGGATCAGTTAGGGATAGCCAGGGAGGGCAGGAAACTTGTATTTTCCAAACCCAAGCCTAGACACTATCCTCTCTGTCACCCTAGAACTTTCAGGTGTATGTGTTATTCAAAGAGAAAACCTTTCTTTTGTCCATATATAAATTGTCAACAATTTATCTTCAAAGTCCATTTTCCCTTTTTAAATAAACTTGGCCTATATCATTTTCATTTTGTCCTGCCCACTAGTATACTTATATTCTAGGCCTAAGTCCTAACCCAACTTGCAGATCAGGCCATTTCCTATTTCATTGCCAAAACTAGATTAAATATCCTGGTTTATAATTTATGGCCAAAACTTTACCTACATGCAAGTTACATATTTTGTGGTAAATGAACAATTTATCATTTATGAAAAATTCTATAAGTAAATTTACTCCTAATTTGCTTATTTCATTATTACACTTCTAATGTACATTGTCACATTTATTATTATGGCCCGTTCCCTCTTATTTATCATATTTATACTTTTTGGTATGTAAATTATACCAAATTAAGTGTCACTAACCATAATTTATTCTAAACATGACAATTTCTCACAATTATGGCTAAATTCAAAATTGTGCTAATATACTTATTCCAAATCTTTAATTAACACAATTTTGATTTAACATTCCTAATTCACAGTTTATGGTAAGACTAGAATTATTATTCTAGTTTACATTTCATGCCTAAAATTTAGCTTACTTGCTAATACTAAATTTAATGTGTCAAACTTATCCAATTTGTATTCCTATGAACATGCCATAATACATATTCCCAATTTACGCCAATTTCCAAGCTTATAACTACATTTATGTTCATTTTCATATTTTCCCCAAATTGCATTCCCACCGTTCATATAATCGTGATTTAACCTAGATTGTAAATAAATCTAGATTCGTAGAAAATAGGGAATGAACCAAAGATGCTATGAAAAGGGATAATAACTGGCATAAAAGGTTCGGATAACGACGTAGGTTCAAGAATATGGGTAGACCTAACTTAATAGGTAAATTTCCACGGTGTAAAACCAATAGATAGAATAGGTTTAAGAACATGGGTAGACCTAACTGAATAGGTAAATTCCCACAGTCTAAAACCAAAGAAAAACAGGGAACAGATAAAATAGATAATCGGGTTTAGACCCAATTTCATAGCCACAAAACTTAAGAAACAATTTTCCTAATTATGAATCATAGGCAAAGTTCATAGTTATAGGCAATGTTCATAGTCCAAAAGGGAAAATAATTCCCATAGTCATAAGTCATTGTCGTAGGCAATGTCATAGTCATATGTTGTATGTCCCAAATCAAGGTTCATGTTCGTAATTCAAAGGCAATAGGTTCATGGTCATAGTTCTCATAATCATGATCATAGGCATAGGCATATCCTCTTTGTTCAATAGTCATAGGCCGTCAATCAAAGTCATAGTATGTTCTGGGCCATAGTCAAGAATTAGATCCAAAAACTTAAATAAACACAGATCCAAGTGAAGAGATTAGGCATTTTTCTTATATCCTTTTAATTTCATGTCACAAATAAAAATAAAACGTTCAAGTCTAGAAATAACCAACTTACAGAAATTAGATCTAGAATAGAAGAACGGCGATTCTAAGATTCGTATGTCGTTGCTCGAGGTTTGTTGATTTAGCCTTTGAATTCTTCACTTTGATTTGAATCTTCTCTTGAACAGATTTGAGCAGCATCTCCATGTCTTGAATTTATATTTTATTTTAATTATTTAAGAAAATTTAGAGGAGGGGAAGAAGCCATGAAACTTAGCAGCATAAGGATAGAAGAGAATTGGTGCAAAGAGAATGAAGACTATGGCTGTTTATATAGCTGCTCAAGACCTTATCGTACACGCAGCGCTGAGTCAGCATTGAACCCAGTTAAGAAAATAGTCCAGGTACGTAGATGAATCTAGCCAAACCTTATCATACACGCAGTGCTGAGTCAGCATTGGGTCCCACAAGCTATTTTGGCGTAGAAATTTGAATTTCGAACGAATTGTTTTGGCGTAGAAGTTTGATTTTCGAACTTTTAAATTTCTGGAATTTATTTAACTGTTTTATTCACATGAAATATTCTTATATGTATACAATTCCTCTAACGACCATTTTACGCGTATATATATACGCACAACTTTCATTTTATTTTCAAAATTCAAATGATGTTGCCATATTTCATTGACTGTAGCCTTATCTTGAACTTTATCTTTCGTATACATATATTTTTGCATATATATATATATATATTCTCATATGTATATATATATTTTTTCTTTATTTCCTTATATGTACGTTCTTATCCTTTCAAATTTTGAATTTGTATACGTACATATATTTGCATGTTCAATTGGCCCTCTCTAAAACAAAGACAAAAAAATTATGCCGCCGCCGGCGTTCGAACCCCCGAAGCCTTATCTTGAACTTTATCTTTCGTATACATATATTTTTGCATATATATATATTTATATTCTCATATGTATATATATATATATATATTCTTTATTTCCTTATATGTACGTTCTTATCCTTTCAAATTTTGAATTTGTATACGTACATATATTTGCATGTTCAATTGGCCCTCTCTAAAACAATGACAAAAAAATTATGCCGCCGCCGGCGTTCGAACCCCCGACCTCCATGCTACCAATCCAATGCCTTAACCAACTGAGCTACAGAGGCTTTTGTTAATAAGTCTTAGAACAATAATAATTATTGTTCTCTCCTTACTTCTCTTTTTCATGTTAGTTACAATACTTAAATTAAACAACTGCATGGATCGTTTTCTTTTAATTTTTCTTTTAAAAATTAATTATACTTTAATTTGAGAATCTTAACGTCACAGAATTACGGGGTGTTACATTCTCCCCCACTTAAAAGGATTTCGTCCCCGAAATCTTCAAGTTAGGAAGAATGTGTCCTACCATCCAATCACCCATCTACTCAACCATTCAATCACAGGCATTCATTGTCCTTAAAAGATTTCTAATGCTTTCATGTTCATATGCATAGTGTGTGTATATGTCTCTATCTAATGCAAAATCAGGCGGTCTACTGATTCAGTTGACCTCCTTAATGCAAATCATGTTAGTGCCATGCGTCCAATCATGCATGCAAACATCCCTAGTCATGTAAATACTACATGCGTGCACAGCCATTCATCCATATGCAACGTCCATATGATATCATATCAAGTTCAACTTATAAACAAATGCATATATGTAAATGCAATATGAGAGCGTCCGAACTTGATCTAGTGCCTAATACGTATGCATATGCATCCACGAGCAACCATTTGCAACCACTTGCAACCATTCAACCATAACATGTTTTAAATACATGTTTACATCCATTGGCTTCTACCTAAGGATCGCAGATACGACCTAGAGGATATACTTTGGAAAGAGAGAAACAACTACGCGTAAAGCTCCTAAACAGAGAAATCAAGGATGCACCCTTAAGGAAAAAGGGCATGTTGCTAGTATCTAGCCTTCTTGAGCTTTACTCCACTGTATCTTAACCAATTTATCTTCACGATTGTGAAGTTCCTAACCTCCATTTCCAAAATAAACAGATGTCAATCACGGTACCAAGTGTATGATTAGAGGTCTCTCCCTTATCCACCATGCCATAACTATAAGGGTTGAAAGATCACTACGCGCTTTTTAGAGCGCCTGTCACAACTATTCATCTCTCATGCAAACCATCCTAGTCGAACTCGACATTCCTGAAGTACAAGCCCCAAAGGCCTAAACCAATATCAGACAAGCACCCAAGGAATATCTCCTCCGAATTTAGACGATCTACGTGAGATGATATAAGCAAACTCGATAGCTACTCTCAAATCCCTACTAACCAAAAATAAATTGGTCGAACCACCCACTGGGTTTGAGACTGATTGGGATCTTCTTACTATACAAGTACTAAGGTGCAGAGACTCAACTATGGAAGCAAATATGAACAAATGCGAAGTGCTAAAAAGGAAAGAGTACGAACAGAAAAACTAGACTCTTCCAACAGAACTTTACTACCTTTCTCCTAGGTACGCATAGTATATACTTGCCCTTCTGAAAATCTTGTCCTTTGTTCTTGCCCTCGTCCTTAATTATATGCCCTATCATACCCGAGTAAAGATACTTCCTCTTGTCTTAGGTTTTATAATCCCTTCCTCCTTTGTGAGCCAAGTCTACATCCATGATTTTCCTCATCCTTGGGTTGTGCTCTTTTTCCAAACTCCTCATCCTTTTCCGTATGTAACCACATTGGCAAATCTCTCGAAAGCCGCCTCCATCGCACGGAAAACCATATAACCTTGAAAGAAGACTGGCCGTAAGTGAAACAACTACGGCTATAAATGGAAATCGGGCACTACTTCGCCCTTCGATGAGCTTACCTCCCAGAAAGCCAGGAGACCCAGAGACTCAAGAAAGAAGGAGACAAGAATTCAAACAGAGGAAGAGGAGACAATGCGTATGGCTTTGGAAAATATGCCTTTAAAACAAATCCTTTCTTTTAAAAATGCTTCTTTAAAAACCTTTTGAAAATAATTTTTCAAATCTTTTATCTGATCCGGTAACCTTCAGCTCTGATACCACGTGTAACACCCCACGTCCGCTAGTGTCACTCACAAAGGGAATGCACTAAGTTCTGTGGAGCATTTTGGGTAAAAGATGCAGATAAATTACAAGACAGACAAATATTAAACAGCGGAAAATAGAACTTTGCTTTATTGATAAAATAGTCTGTACAAGATTCTTTTACAATATCAGAGTATCATCTATCTTTACAAAATAAAGAAGCATAAAACAACATTATATATTCCCCAATGTAGCAAGAGCCAGCCATAGCATCTAAAAGAGAATCCAAGGACGACTTTGTCAAATCTTCAAGCTGGGGAAAGAGCAACGGTCCAATCTAATCCTGAGTTATACTATTCCCTCCTCGACTACCTGGGGGGGGGGGGGGGGCGGAAGAAAAGAAGCGAAAGAAAAACAGAGTCAGACATAAAGCCTGAGTAAGTCAGTAACTTCTAGCATGTGAACAGGGAAAAATGAAACGACATGAATTAACTGAATACAAGACAATACCATGATGATAGGGTCAACAGGATAAGATAAGATTACCACAAGATATACTAAGGCAAGATAAACTGGATATACTTTAATACTTTCTCTGCTTCGCTATTACCTCATTATTCTGGTTTCTATATCTCTGCACCGCCTAACCAGTGTCCCTACTAGTAACGATAACGTGATCCCAATCCCTGTAGTTTCCGTCGCCTTCAGGCATCCATTTATTATTTAATTACCTAGATCTAATCTAGGGTTTTCTATCAAGTGCCTTCTAGATTCAACTAGAACTTACGCTATTTTTCTGAATGCTTCTTGGATTCAGGGTTTATGCCACCTAGTTCCAAACTAGGGATTATGCTACCTTTCGAACGATGCCCTTTAGTCTAGGACACACCACCTAGGGTGGTACATGTTCCTAGACTTTTCCCACGCATGTATCGCGAATCGTTATCGCTTGTCTAGATGCACATGTCCAGTAATGTGCGGTCCGAGTTCCGCTATCAGGGCTACTCTAGAAATACGGAACTCAGTCGGGAGCTTTCAATATCTGCCGATGCAGATGCTAAGGTCTGTTTTTCCAGTGGCTATGGTCCCACTCGACCCCTCCCTCAACTAATGGAAGGCCACCCTTGTAAAATGAGAACTGTACGAAGGCCCCTATCTGCCCCACTAATTCTATGGCGAACAACACCCCGCAACCACAACTAGATAGCAAGTATGTGGTTCGTATGAGTCCTCCAGCCTTCCCGCTTCACGTGTCTCGCTTGACTGAAGATGAATGGTAAACGACGAGTTGCTATCACAGGGCTTCCGATTTCTCGCCGAATCACGCTGGTCCATCCGAGTCTTTAGGTTGCCATATATATATTGCAACCAAGGCATACCCTTGGCTCTTCTATCGCAGACCTTAACCTCTGTGCGCCCAGGCGGATCATCTACAGCCTCACAGAGGGATACCAAGAGTAACCTCACGTCCCCTCGAAGCCTCGGGCTTCGTAACCCAATTCGTTGGAGCCTTCTTAAAACCAGATGGATGTCCGCTCCTTCGTGTTATACTAAGAATTACTACTTAGTTCTACTAACTAAGGTTTACCACTTAGTTTCCAAATTCCTTGTTTTCTTAACTAAGTTTTACTACTTAGTCCCCTTTTCAACTATGGTTTACTACCTAGTTTTCTTTCTCGCCAGGTTGGATTGGTTAAGTGTCTTTAGTCGATTCAAGCTATCTTAACCCTCTTCCCTTATCTTGTTAAACTGGTTAAGTGTTATCCCTTTATGCTTTTTACTTAACCCTATTCATTTATCATATTCTGATGGTTAAGCGTTCAAGTTTACTTAACACTATGGTCTAGTCCAGCTAACATATTAAATTGGCTAAGTGTATTACTTAACCCCAACCTCTAGTCTAATTAACACGTTAAATTGGCTAAGTGTATTAACTTTACTTAACCCCACCTTCTAGTCTAGTCAACATGTTAATTTGGCTAAGTATTCCCATGGACTTAACCTTCCCATTCTAGCTTTAACTGTGCTAAGTTGGTTAAGTGTTCCTTAACCTTCCCATTCTAGCTTAACTGTGTTAAGTTGGTTAAGTGTTCCTATGGACTTAACCTTCCCATTCTTGCTTAACTGTGTTAAGTTGGTTAAGTGTTTCTATGGACTTAACCCACCCATTCTTGCTTAACTGTGTTAAATTGGTTAAGTGTTTCTATGGAATTAACTCTCCCATTCTTGTTCTAGCTTTAATTAATAAATTAAAGCCGCAACCTCTCACATTAGACAGATATTGCTGCGGATACTGGATGTGCCGGTCAATTCCGGGCTGGTTTACACCGCAACTCAGTCTAACCTCGGGTTAGGAATATTCATGTTTTCTAAGTTCAAAGGGTTTTTTTGATTAATTCCCAAATCTGGTTTTGAAAACAACCATCCCGTCCTTCGAATCAGTTAGGGATAGCCAGGGAGGGCAGGAAACTTGTATTTTCCAAACCCAAGCCTAGACACTATCCTCTCTGTCACCCTAGAACTTTCAGGTGTATGTGTTATTCAAAGAGAAAACCTTTCTTTTGTCCATATATAAATTGTCAACAATTTATCTTCAAAGTCCATTTTCCCTTTTTAAATAAACTTGGCCTATACCATTTTCATTTGGTCCTGCCCACTAGTATACTTATATTCTACGCCTAAGTCCTAACCCAACTTGTAGATCAGGCCATTTCCTATTTCATTGCCAAAACTAGATTAAATATCCTAGTTTATAATTTATGGCCAAAACTTTACCTACATGCAAGTTACATATTTTGTGGTAAATGAACAATTTATCATTTATGACAAATTCTATAAGTAAATTTACTCCTAATTTACTTATTTCATTATTACACTTCTAATGTACATTGTCACATTTATTATTATGGCCCGTTCCCTCTTATTTATCATATTTATACTTTTTGGTATGTAAATTATACCAAATTAAGTGTCACTAACCATAATTTATTCTAAACATGACAATTTCTCACAATTATGGCTAAATTCAAAATTGTGCTAATATACTTATTCCAAATCTTTAATTAACACAATTTTGATTTAACATTCCTAATTCACAGTTTATGGTAAGACTAGAATTATTATTCTAGTTTACATTTCATGCCTAAAATTTAGCTTACTTGCTAATACTAAATTTAATATGTCAAACTTATCCAATTTGCATTCCTATGAACATGCCATAATACATATTCCCAATTTATGCCAATTTCCAAGCTTACAACTACATTTATGTTCATTTTCATATTTTCCCCAAATTGCATTCCCACCGTTCATATAATCGTGATTTAACCTAGATTGTAAATAAATCTAGATTCGTAGAAAATAGGGAATGAACCAAAGATGCTATGAAAAGGGATAATAACTGGCATAAAAGGTTTGGATAACGACGTAGGTTCAAGAATATGGGTAGACCTAACTTAATAGGTAAATTCCCATGGTCTAAAACCAATAGATAGAATAGGTTCAAGAACATGGGTAGACCTAACTGAATAGGTAAATTCCCACAGTCTAAAACCAAAGAAAAACAAGGAACAGATAAAATAGATAATCGGGTTTAGACCCAATTTCATAGCCACAAAACTTAAGAAACAATTTTCCTAATTATGAATCATAGGCAAAGTTCATAGTTATAGGCAATGTTCATAGTCCAAAAGGGAAAATAATTCCCATAGTCATAAGTCATTGTCATAGGCAATGTCATAGTCATATGTTGTATGTCCCAAATCAAGGTTCATGTTCGTAATTCAAAGGCAATAGGTTCATGGTCATAGTTCTCATAATCATGATCATAGGCATAGGCATATCCTCTTTGTTCAATAGTCATAGGCCGTCAATCAAAGTCATAGTATGTTCTGGGCCATAGTCAAGAATTAGATCCAAAAACTTAAATAAACACAGATCCAAGTGAAGAGATTAGGCATTTTTCTTATATCCTTTTAATTTCATGTCACAAATAAAAATAAAACGTTCAAGTCTAGAAATAACCAACTTACAGAAATTAGATCTAGAATAGAAGAACGGCGATTCTAAGATTCGTATGTCGTTGCTCGAGGTTTGTTGATTTAGCCTTTGAATTCTTCACTTTGATTTGAATCTTCTCTTGAACAGATTTGAGCAGCATCTCCATGTCTTGAATTTATATTTTATTTTAATTATTTAAGAAAATTTAGAGGTGGAGAAGAAGCCATGAATCTTAGCAGCATAAGGATAGATGAGAATTGGTGCAAAGAGAATGAAGACTAGGGCTGTTTATATAGCTGCTCAAGACCTTATCGTACACGCAGCGCTGAGTCAGCATTGGACCCAGTTAAGAAAATAGTCCAGGTACGTAGATGAATCTAGCCAAACCTTATCATACACGCAGTGCTGAGTCAGATTTGGGTCCGACAAGCTATTTTGGCGTAGAAATTTGAATTTCGAATGAATTGTTTTGGCGTAGAAGTTTGATTTTCGAACTTTTAAATTTCTGGAATTTATTTAACTGTTTTATTCACATAAAATATTCTTATATGTATACAATTCCTCTAACGACCATTTTACGCGTATATATATACGCACAACTTTCATTTTATTTTCAAAATTCAAATGATGTTGCCATATTTCATTGACTGTAGCCTTATCTTGAACTTTATCTTTCGTATACATATATTTTTGCATATATATATATATTCTCATTTGTATATATATATTTTCTTTATTTCCTTATATGTACGTTCTTATCCTTTCAAATTTTGAATTTGTATACGTACATATATTTGCATGTTCAGTTGGCCCTCTCTAAAACAAAGACAAAAAAATTATGCCTCCGCCGGCGTTCGAACCCCCGACCTCCATACTACAAATCCAATGCCTTAACCAACTGAGCTAAAGAGGCTTTTGTTAATAAGTCTTAGAACAATAATAATTATTGTTCTCTCCTTACTTCTCTTTTTCATGTTAGTTACAATACTTAAATTAAACAACTGCATGGATCTTTTTCTTTTAATTTTTCTTTTAAAAATTAATTATACTTTAATTTGAGAATCTTATTGTCACAGAATTACGGGGTGTTACACATAGGGTTACATCAAGGTTCGGCTTTGATCCCCTATATTTTTGCTTTACTGATGGCTGAAATCACAAAAGGTATACAAGGGGAATTCCTTGTTTTATGCTCTTTACTGATGATGTTGTGTTGATTGATGAAAGTAGAATAGGGATTAATAGACAATTGGAGTTGTGGGAGGATACCTTGGAATCGAAGGGTTTCAGGATTAGGAGAACTAAAACGGAGTATATGAGGTGTGAGTTCAGCAGTGTCAGGTCAAATGACGGAGATGTCACCCTGGCCGGTCAAGTAGTGCCCAAGAAAGAATCCTTTCAATATTTAGGATCTATATTGCAGTTTGATGGGGATATTGATAGGGATGTTAGCTTTATAGTTCAAGTAGGATGGGTGAAATGGCGACTTGCATCTGGCATTCTCTGTGATAGGAAGATCCCTCGAAAGCTTAAAGGAAAGTTCTATAGAATAGCAATCAGGCCGACGATGTTATATGGTGCAGAATGTTGGCCTACTAAAAGGCAACACATCCAAAAGATAAGTGTAGCAGAGATGTGTATGCTACGTTGGAGCTGTGGGCATACCAGACGATATCGGATTAGGAATGATGATATTTGGGACTAACTTGGAGTTGCATCTGTCGAAGAGAAGTTAGTCCAACACCGTTTGAGATGGTTTGAACAACTCCAACGAAGACCACACGATGCACCAGTGCACGTTGGAATTATAGGCCGTGCCGATGGCTTAAGAAGATGTAGGGGACGACCTAAAATGACAAGGGAGTAGATAGTAAAAAGTGACTTAAGGAATTGGAATATATCTAAAGAGCGGGTTTCAGATAGGAGTACATGGAAGTTAGCAATCCATGTACCAGAACCTTAGGGTTTTTTTTCTTTTTTCTTTTTATGGAACCTTTTAATCTTTGTTTTAATTTTCCAAACCTTTATTTTACTTTTATGGAAGATTTTAACTCCTTCTTATTTTTATTTGTATTTTTGCTTTTTATTTTTTATTTTTTTTGGGTTCCATGTCTAGCCAACCCTAACTTGTTTTGGATTTATGGCTTAGCTATTGTTGTAGTTGTGTTCTGGAAAAAGAGCAGTTGTTCATATGAAGTAAAAAAAAAAATTCGAACATTTCTTACCCTATGATATAGCGTGACACTGAATTCAAGGCTTACCTTTTGAAGAAGAAGACTTGAAAATTTAGGAACTTCTTCATGCAATGACACATTCTTCTTATCTGAGCGGCAATACTCAGAGAAACTCACCTCCTTCTTACAAGAAGATCATAAAATGCCTGCATTAACATTGTCGTTTTCTTTCACTACATCTTGGCATGGACGCCCAAGAGGTGATCTTTTCTCACCAGTACATTTCTGATGATAGTCAATAATTTCCAAACCTTTCTTAAGGCTAGATGCCAAATATTCAATAGGGAAGATTTTGTTCGATGGCAAAGATAAATGAAGACTACTTGATGGTTAAAATCTAATGTCTGCATTAGACCCTGAACTTTAGGTGGATTGGGCGCTTGCGCAACTACAATTTTTTTAACAAATGTGAGAATAGTCTCAGTAGTGTGTGTTTGAGATAGAAATATAAAACATAATAAACATTATGAACCTTTGATGGTTTCAACAAAGAAAATGAAAGGGTCGACTTCATCGATAGGTGACTGCATCTCTTCATCGTCTAGTCTTCGTTTGAGTTGAAATCTTCATCTGGTCGAAATGACTTTGCCTGAAGGTAAAACATTTAAACAGTTCAAAATATGGTACATTTTTCAAAAAATATATATTTGAAAATGATTAACCTCTACATCTATCTATCTGAATATTTGCAACAAACCTGCGCTGCCATTTTTTGCAATCGGAGGCTAACTACCTCATCACTCTCTTCGTCGTCATCTCCCATTTCTTTGTCATCACCATCCTCATTATCCAAATCTGATTAGAAGTCGTTCATGTCATCTTTCTCCTCGTCGTTTTCATTTTGAGACTCTGCTATGCGAAACATGAAATGAACATTGGGAAGAAAAGGGAAAAATAAAACTTGAACTGAGAACATCGTGAATTAGTCGATTAAAATATGATTAACAAAGTCAAAAAAAGATGAAACCACCTTCTTCAACTTGTTCTTTGTAAGAAACAAGAAGCTCGAGTGTGGCATTAAAGACACGTCCATATGTTAGCAAAAATGCTACCTAAAAAACACAGATGGTGGTACTCTGACATATGACAATACCAGCTTGCATTGAATCACGGAAACGTACTACAAATGGTGGAAATGTTACCTCTGGATCAAGATGATACTTATTTAAGAGATCATCTAGCGAAGGTATCTGCTGTGCATAGGCTAATGGAGACACTGATGTGCAAAGAAAATCTATGTACTACCGAAGTACTCCATGACATCTATCAAATTCCTCACTGAGCACTTTGACATGAATAGTCTCTTCATTTGCAACTACTCCATTTACAAGTAAGTGTGCATAACATGTTTTAGTATATAGATTATCGATCAAGCTACATGAAGGTATTTCATATCCCAAAATGTGACACCAAATAC
Organism: Allium sativum; assembly: GCA_030737875.1. Classification (NCBI taxonomy): domain Eukaryota; kingdom Viridiplantae; phylum Streptophyta; class Magnoliopsida; order Asparagales; family Amaryllidaceae; genus Allium; species Allium sativum. The sequence goes on from CM060918.1 coordinate 900,092,985, forward strand.
AATGCCTACTTTATGCATCTATATGTAGTAAGAAATAATCAGCAGTACAAATTATTATTATTATTTAAATAAGCATTTATTTAGACACCGTTTCAGGCAAATCTGTTTCATTATCGCCATCCTCATCATATTTATCCGAGAACGTGCCAAAATTGGAGAAGATATAATTATAATCATTGTATAAAATAATGGAAAAATAACTATTTAAAAAAAGATTGTACAAAGTCAGAATATTTATCAAATAATATCTGTGATAAGAAAGGCCCTACATGGAACGGTGTTGGGTGATGAGTAGTTGTAGCGGCAGAGCCAACTTCGGTTCTTCTTTTGAAAGTAAGGAGTCTCTTCGTCGGTTTGTTGATTTAGTCAATGCCTGCAGAAAGACGAGCATGGTGACTAACTATTGTGTTAACAATCTTCACATCAAAGTTTAAATGAAAATTGTCACGAACTATTTCGTTAACGAATAAGTTGTTGAACTGTCCGGGTTACCATGGCATATGTTCTTTTATCATTAACATTTTCAACTCCTTTCATGTCTTAATATGTGTTCCTTTATATGTTTCTTAGCCCACCGCAATCAAGAGTTCTAAACTAAATTTACCTTGTATCAAGTAAACTTATAAATAAATATATAGAATCAATGTCCTGTTGGAAACAACTAAGCAACATTTACATACATACGTTCATACATATATATATATATATATACAATTTTATTCCATCAAGAAAAGGGGGAATCTAGCATATATACTATGGAATCCAAACTGTAAATTACATAAACATTGACCAAAAGTTCTATTGCCTGAAGGTGTTTTAGGTTTCAATATGCCTGCTTTTGTTTCATCAAAAAAAAGACAGATATTTTAATCAATGTTGTACAATACTAGCACTATTTCATTATTACTTTTAGATACTTCATAATTTAAAATGATACAAACAAATTAACGTTTGTTACTTACGATCAGCAGTACCTTATTGTTTCTTGTTAGTCCAAAGGCCTGACATCTAAAAGTTTCTATAACAACCCAGAAAATAAGAACCAATTTAAATTTTTTATTTTGGCTATTTTTATGAATTTTGAATAGTTAAAATAATTTATTTTAAATAATAACAAATTAAAATTTATTTAAATCGAAGTTAGAATGAATATATTTATTTTAACTTTAAAAGGAGTTAGAAATAACACGACAGTTTGAAAATTTGAATCTGAACTTTGACTGAATGTACAGGATTCAAAATAAATCAGATTTTAGAGAAACCAAAAATATTTAAATCTATTTAAAAATATCATTCCAAGAATCCAAAAAATTGAAATTTCATAGCGGGAATAAAAATTTATGGCCAGTTGAATATTCAGAATAGTCACTATGGAATATAATATAATTTATAGCCCGTATAAATGGCCATTATACAAAAGACCTCCATTTTCGACGAAACCATTTTTGTCGGATCTGGAATGCCAAATTATTGCTAAGTTTAATTTTCCATAATTTTGGGAATTAATTTGTGAGCGTGGTAAATTAAGCTATGTTCGATAACTTCTATTGAATTTAATCGACCGTTAAAATAGCCATTTTTCAAACGATCTCCAAATTCGATAATATTAATTTTGTTAGGATAGTATCTTCAAAACATAGCTAGATTTATTTTTTGGGAATTTTCAAAATCCGTATGTGTCCCCGGTAAATTTAAATGTACGATCGAATTAATTAAATAAATGATTTAAATTTTAAATTAAAGAAAACAGGCTGAAAACGATCATTTATGCTGACGGGACCCAGCGGATTATGTCCGGAACGGGGGCAATTAGGTAGGAATAGCTTTTGTTGGGCTGAAATTGGAGCTACTGAGACTTAATCGGTTTATTTCATAAACTAATAATTAGATATTATAAATATACATTAATCCTTAATCAAAAACCCTAATCTAATTTTCCAACGGCGCCACCACCCTTTCGTGAATGGCCAGAATTGCTCAAGAATTCCTCCTCCAATTTCTCTCAAGCTAATTAGTAAAACACATAGGCCCTTTGGAGTTTATTGTAGAGCTCTCTCTCCTCTTCAATTCCGTACCCGGTTCAAGATTTATCGTGGTGTATACACGGAGAACAGATCCTCCAAACCCACCGACTTCGTGACCGGAGTGCTCCCCCAGACCAGCACCGAGCTTGACGAAGTGGACCCCTCTGGGTGCATCGTTTGAAGCTCAACGGCGTGGCACAGCTTGATCTACACAACGTGCCTCGATCCGCGCGCAAGATGAAGACCTAGAACTGAACAATTCTCGAAAACCGTCGGCCTAAGAATTACATGTTTATGTGTTATGCTTTATTAGATTGTGATGTTCATGTTTTGTTAGATCTAGATCTACAATAAAAATCCTTTCATTTATTTGAATCTTTAGCTTATTGTTAGATTTGTTTATAGTAAAGAATTCATCTTTTATTTGGATCTAGGAATATTGATATGGTTTGAAGTAAAAAAAATATTATCTTTATTTTAACCAAAGAACATAGATGTGTTTTTATAATAAAATATCATCTTTATGAAATCCATGAACATTGAGATTAGGTTTAAAATAAAAAATACATTTTTATTGTTTACATGAACTTGGTTTTGTCAAATTTTAGATTTACAATAAAAATCTTATTTTATTTGTTTTCATGAACAGGGTTATGTCAGGTTTAGATTAATAATAAAAATATTCATTTTTATTGAAACATGAAATATGGATTGGTTTATATTTGATTAATAATAAAAATATTCGTTTTTTTAAATGTGGAACATGGGTTTTGATTAGATTTTGTTCAGTAATAAAAATATTATTTTTATTTGATTCTATGAACATAGAATACATTAGAATTAAAAGACATATTTTTATTGTCATTTTAGTTACAATAAAAAGAGTAGAATTAGAAGACATATTTTTATCGTCATTTTAGTTACAATAAAAAGGAGTAGAATTAGAAGACATATTTTTATTGTCATTTTAGTTACAATAAAAAGAGTAGAATTAGAAGACGTATTTTTATTGTCATTTTAGTTACAATGAAAAGAGTAGAATTAAAAGATATATTTTTATTGTCATTTTAGTTAAAATGAAAAGAGTAGAATTAAAAGACATGTTTTTATTGTCATTTTAGTTACAATGAAAAGGTGTAGAATTAGAAGACATATTTTTATTGTCATTTTAGTTACAATAAAAAAGAGTAGAATTAAAAGACATATTTTTATTGTCATTTTAGTTACAACGAAAAGAGTAGAATTAAAAGACATATATTTATTGTCATTTTAGTTACAATAAAAAGAGTAGATTTAAAAGACATATTTCTATTTTCATTTTAGTTACAATAAAAAGAGTTGATTTAAAAGACATAATTTTACCATAAATTTGTTGCAATAAAAAATTAGTTATTAAAGATCATGATTTTATTTCACTTTGTTTAAATAAAAATAAGTAACATGAAAGATTATATTTTTATTGTTCATAGTTTTCAATAAAAGGATTCAGCATTAAAAATTACATTTTTAATGTAGCATTGTTTTCAATAAAAAGATTGAGCATTAAAATTACATTTTTAAAGTAGCATTGTTTTCAATAAAAAAGATTGAGCATTTTAAATTACATTTTTGATATAGCATTATTTTCAATAAAAAGATTGAACAAAAACTACATTTTTAATGTAGCATTGTTTTCAATAAAAAAATTGGACATTAAAAATTACATTTTTAACGTAGCATTGTTTTCAATAAAAAGATTAAATTACAAAAATGACATTTTTAGCATTGTCACGTTTCATTAAAGAGATTAGATAATTACCTTTTTATTTGTCGTTCAGTTTTAAATAACAGATTAGACTATAACTATTATATTTTCGTAGTATGTCTGTTACGTTAAAAGGAATTAGATATTTAAATAGAGAATCATTTTTATTGTCACAACATACATTAGAATTTGTATGTTAAATAAATGAAATTGTCATTTTTAGTAATTTTGTTGAACTAGAATTGTCAACAAAAATGAATAATAACTTTTTAGTCATTTTGTTGAATAAGAATTGTCAACAAAAAAATGAATAATAACTTTTAAGTCATTTTGTTGAACTAAAATTGTCAGCAAAAATGAATAATAACTTTTAGTCATTTTGTTGAACTAGAATTATCAACAAAAATGAATAATAACTTTTTAGTCATTTTGTTTAACTAAAATTATCAAAAAAAATGAATAATAACTTTTTTAGTCATTTAGTGGAACTAGAATTGTCAACAAAAATGAATGTATAAATTTTTAGGAGTTTTGTTGAAATAGGATTTGTATGAAAACATAAGAATTATTTTTATCGTTATAACTTACATTAGAATTTGTATGTAAACATAAGAATCATTTTTATTGTCACTACATACTTTAGAATTGTATGTTAAATAAAGAATTAATTTTATTGTCAAAACATTCATTGAAACCACATACAAATAAAATATTTCTTTTTATTTGTTAAAATAAAAAAATAGAAATACAAATAAAAATTATCTTATTATTTGTCATTGGCAAATGTCATGTAAATAAAATACATTTTACTTGACATTATGAACATGTAGATATGATATGCTAATAAAACAATCTTTTATTTGGCGTGTTAAACACGTTAGCGGAATCGTCGAATGGTTTATATTTATATATAATTATATATATATATATATATATATAAATTAAAATTAAACGAATCATGCACGGTAGTTGGCGTTTCGGAATCGTAACTTTAAAACGATTATACTTAAAGACCCGTCCGTCGGATTTTCCCAAAACTGGAACTGTTAGGACTGTTTTGGGGAGATCTTTCCGAAGATATGAATTTTGTTAAAATCCAACGGTTAGATTTTGAGACATATGTAAATCAAATTTTGATAAAAATAGCGCAAAGGGCCTCCTATTGAATCGAAGCGTCATTAAATTTAATTGAGCTATTTCTATATAAATAAAAATAGCGATAAATCATTATAAAGTAATATTAGCGATATAAAATTGTTTAAATTATATATATGCGAGGATTATTTGAAAAGATCGAGTTCAACCTCATTTCAAATAATTATACGGCGATTTAAATCGAAGATATTGAAGACGGTGATTGAAGACTAGAGATCTTTACATCTAATGGATGACTACTGATGCCCAACATTGGGTAGCTCCCAGTAAAGGGTTAAAGTGGTAGTTGTCCAGACGTACTTGTTGATTGTCTAGACAAGCGAGCACCACTTTTCCGTATTGGACATACGGGACGAGGAATAAGGTGTCTTCGGTTTCGTTCAGACCCAGAACAGTCTTGTAAATAGATGTGTGTCTGACGTTGAATTTCATTCTATATGAATTGATTTCTATTTAATATATATCTGTTTGGTGGCGGAGAATTTATTCTCTTGCTTAACACACTTCTCTAAGATGCACAAGCTCAGAGATTATATATTGGTAGTTATCGATTGCATCGCGTGGATTGTCAATGTGGCATGCCAGGATTCAAATGATCGAGGCTTTTGTTGAAAATCAGAGCCTTGTGGTTGATGATCGAAGCACAGCCTGTTTAGGCCTAGCTTTGTGTATAGCACAACTTCGCGAGCCTTGCATCCTGGTATGAGTCAAAAACGGGATAAGGACCGGCTCAGTGCATGCGGTTCTTTCTAGCTAGAAGTGGTATCAGAGTTTTGCAAGCCTTGACATTTTACTTATATGGATGATGGATTATGAGGCGCCTCGGTTATATTGGTCGATAGTGGCCAATTGATAGGTCCAATAGGACCGGGAAACGTATTGTTCAGGAATTGCCAATCCACTAAAGTATTTATGGACCGGCCCTACCGCATCCAACGGTTTCCCGTAGGTTTGATCCTGAGGCATTTACTAGAGTGTCTCGAATAGGTGAGGAGCCATCTCTAGCCTTGACTCATGATGGAAACCAAACTTCCAATACGACATTACAGTTTTGATTGTAAACCTATATATGGCGACATAGTAGGATGGGGTACTATGCCGTCTAGGATTGATACATTTACTTTGAAGTATTTTAAAACTGATTAGACACTAATAATAATACTAAAATATTATTTGCTACGTATCAAGCATGTTTGATGATTATAAGGTAAAACTCTATCCTTCAGTTTGCGTTGCATTGTTTGACGGGACTTGAGTCTTATAATGATTTCATTTCTAAAAAGAAGTGCGTTGTTTTGAATAAAAATTTATTTAATTTATGCACTGGAAATCCAACTTAGTAAACCCATTCCACGTTAGTGGCGTGGTCCTGTGATTAGCCATATTGTTAGATAAGTTAGGAAAGATTTCTTATACCAGTCCCACGACTGACTCGTAGTTTGTTTCACTTTTGCAAACTCGGGTGCCCTCTTTTCATACGTGCAACCAAGTGACAGGTTAAGGTTATTTGGACATATATGCGGGATTGAAGTATGCTGATGAAAGGAAGACGAAGGAATTTTTTTTTTTTGCTTTGAGACATTTAGACAACCTTTAACTATGATGTACTTGATGGAGTTTTAGACTTATTTCTATTTGCTAAGACTTTCTATTTGCTAAGTTGTATCCTGTAATTGTGCCACTCTGATGTTTTGATGTTGTGATGTTGATGACATTTCTATTTCCGCTGTAATGATTTATGTGTTATGCTGTTATCTGAGATCTGCTATTGTTGTTATATTCTAATGATTATACTTGCTTTCGTACTATGGAAGTTTGGGGTCATCACAGTTGGTATTAGAGCTTAAGGTTAACCTTAGCATCGAAGTATAACAGATTTAAAACAATTCGTTTAGATAGAATCGGAAGTATTCTAAGGCGAGTAGCTCATTAGAGATAGGATTAGTAATGTCCTCGAATGAGCACAGTAGAATAGAACATATTAATCAGTCATTACATTATTGTCATCTTCCCATATGTCTCTGTTTTAACCTTCTCTTAAAATTATCATTTCTGTTAGTCTGACTCTTTCCTTGATGGTACAGAACTGACTGAAAATAAGCACTAGAGCAAGAGCCCGTGGCAGAGGTGGAGCCAGAGGATTAGTAAGAGATGAGACCCCCATTGTTTAGCAGCAGCCCAATCCCGAGGCTGTAGCACCACGACCACCTCTACCCCTAGAGCCTTTTGACCTGGACAAGGTAGCCAAGAAGTTTAGGAATTTAGGGGGCGTGTCATTCACAGGGTGTGAGACAGTAACAGAAGCTCAGGCATGGCTCAAAAATTGTGAAAAGATATTTGGAGGCCTGGAATTAGAAGACCACCACAAGCGTTTTATGGCATCGTGGCTATTGAACGATGAGGCTGAGAATTGGTGGGATATGTCATAATTAGGAATAACGAGGCCGACATGTCTTACGCAAAATTCAAGGAACTCTTTAAAAAGAAGTTTATTCCTCTGCAAGAATAGAGAATTTCCACGATCAATTTGCTAACTTCAAACAAGGAGATAAGACTGTTTCAGAGTATGTGCCGAAGTTTGAAGAGCTCTAACGCTATGCTCCTGAATTAATTCGGGATCCCTTCCAAAAGAATAAAAGATTCATTAAGGGCCTTTTCAGAAAGTATCTGAACAAAGTGACAGCACACATTAAGCTTCCATTTAATGAGGTGGTCGAGATGGCTTGTCGATATGAAGACAATGACAAGAATTCGCAGCAAGATCGGGAGAAGAATCAAAATAACAACAAGAGGAAGTAAGCTGACAAGAAACCAGATGAAACACCCCACCTCCATTAAGGTCACTCACAAAGGGAATGCCTTAACTTCGATGGAGCATTATAGGTAAAAGACACAGAAAATTTACAAGACAGAAATATAAGAAGCGGAAAATAAAACTAACATTTATTTCATACGTGGTTCAATACAAAAACCGTTACAGTAAATTGTCTCAACACAACTTCCAAAACACTTCATCATAATCTCTGTCTTGATTAAAACATAAAGAGCATATAACATAAATAAAATTGCATAAATCCTCATGTCTAGTGTGTCCAAAGCCATAGCCAAAGATAAGAGATTCCAAGTCGTACACCACAGAGTCTTCAAGCTTGGAAAGATGAACAGTCCAAATTAAGCTGAGTTATTCCCTCCCTGGCTACCTGATGGGGAGGGGGGAACTGAAGAAAAGAGGACGAGAGAAAAATAGGTCAGACATAATTCTAAGTAAGTCTAGTGACTTTTCAGTGTGTGAATAGGGAAAAGGTCATGATAGGAATAAAATGAAAATAGGACGATACCAGAACAACAAACTAACATAAGACTATATAAGGCAAGATAAACCGAATGTACATCGCACCCATGTTTAATTCTTCTGCACCTATTTATACTTGTCTAACTAGCACCACGTGTTCATGCTGAAATGATTCCCTTATATCGACCGGCTCCTACTAGCATACATTTATCACGTGTGTCCTTCGGCCCCCGCTTGACTGTAGATACCTGTGCTAGTCCCAACAAGGGGTGTATCAAATCCTATGATGGCAACCCGACACGATTCAAGATGCACAATGTATGACTACTGATGCCTAGTGCCTACTTTTTCCACTCCGGAGTACGTCCACGCCAGATACTCTGCCGAAACCTACACTGATCCACCATCGTCGATGTTTTTGACCGCTTATAATCAGCCCAGAAATCATGCCCCACCCTGCCTAGTTCAGGGTCCCATGATACATCTACGTGGGTTATACTGCTGAAATGGGTCCCCGTTGCTTGGGTTTTCCAGTCAACATGTTAAATTGGTTAAGTGTCCAAATTTACCTTAACCCCACCCATCAGTTTAGCTAACATGTTGGATTGGTTAAGTGTTTCCTTAATTGACTTAACCCTACTGCTCTTAACTTAGCTTTATTAGAGCACCAACCACTCACATTAGATAGGTATTGTTGTGGTCACTGGATGTGCCGGTCGGTTCCGGCCAGTTTTACACCACAACTCAGTCTAACCTCGGGTTCTTTTTGGGCTCAACGCACTAACCAACCACATTAGATATGTATTGTTGTGGTCACTGGATGTGCCGGTCGATTCCGGGCTGTTTTACACCACAACTCAGTCTAACCTCGGGTTAGGCATATTCGTCTTTTCTAAATTTACATATTTATCCTTTTATGTTTATAGTAAATTTGTCAACAATTTATTGTCATGGCCCACTTTCCTTTTAAATCAAATTCATAATTTTTGGTAAGTAAATTATACCATTTCAATGCCATACCATTTATATGGTTATGAGCCAAATATGTTAATTATGTATAATTCTCATGTTTTCCTCAATGTTACCCCGTTGTACGTTCAAAAAATTACATAAGATGTTAGGCTCGACGTTTTAGCCCAACTAATAAACTGAAAAGGGAAAAAAATGAACTTGCAATATTCCAACATCATACAAAAATATAGATCTAACTACAGATATGTCACATGAACTTGGCATAATATACTTTTAATTATGAACTTGCAAACTTGATCCATGCAACATGAATCATAAAATAATAGTATTACATAGTACTACCAAAATCTAATTAGGCATGTAGTTGTGAACTTGCATAGGTTGAATCATGTTAATATTGATGTAACATAAAGGCATATGGTTCTAACATGTAAAGTTTTAGATCTAAACATATAGGTTTACATAGCCATGTTTTTAACCTATAAACTTGCATGTATTCATAACATGATAGCATCACTTAACTTGCATAAACATGGCATAATTTCTAAATTAACATACAACATATAGATGTCATCACAAGGTCGTAGATCTAAACATGTATGCATAATGGATCTAAACAATTAGGCATAAACTATATGACTTAGCCTAAAACTTGTATAATATCACCAAACTTACATATGATAATTTCATAACATCATAGGTTTATTCACCAATTTCCACAAAACATGATAGACCACAATAATTCACAGGCATATACGATAGAACAGACGTGAATAAACATAAATCAGCATCACATACAACTTGATACAATTCTATTTTACAATTCGTTACAAACCATGTCTTTAATTCACTCGCATCTGAAAGATAACTACACTTACAAACAAAAAGGAATTCTTGAGTTATGGGATCTGTATTCTGAAATTGAATTGCTTGCCTTTGATGTAGATCATTGAATTTTCTTAGTTGAATTAGATTAGATTTAATTTTGACGAAGCTTCAATCTTGCCTTTGAGTTGAAAGAGATGATGACTATCCTAGGTAGGGCTGGACATTTTTACCATATTACCACTTACAAGCCATTACCAACCGCTACTAGCGAAAGTGGTACCGAACAATCGGTAACCAATTTGATTGGCACGGTATGCTAAACCACATGAAAATATACGGTACGGTAATGGTAATTGAGCCTTAACAATGGTAATTACCATACCTACCACATATCTTAAACAATACATATGTATATTCTTATATTTCATCATATATGTTTATTACATAACAAAGAACTTCTAATATGTAATGATTTAATAAAATACCTAGGAAAATACTATTATAATACAAGATTGAATGCAATTTTTATCATATATCTTATAAACGGTACAATTTATAAGATATTTTCGTACATCCATAAAGTTTTCATGCATGTTTGACTATGTAAAATAAGAGACAAATAATAATATAATAATAATAAAAAATCAATTTTAATATTTAATATTTTAACGTGAAATATTGTAACAAAAGGATCTCATACTAGTGAGCGGTAAAAACTTATTACCTATCTCTACCAACCATTTCCAACCATAAACCGAACTATCGGTAATCGATTTCTTTGGTTGGTAATGGTATGATTTTTCTGTTACCATATAAATTCAGTACGTTAATGGTTTTGTATACAATGTTCTGGCACCGAACCGATTCCACTCCTAACCCTAGGTTCACCATTGACGACATGGCGGCTCTTGGTATGAATATTTTGTGATTTAGGGTTGAGAGCTAGGTTGCTTTTATAGAGGTTTAATTAATTTTGAGCCGTCGGATTAACCCTAGAAATAATCTAGACCATCCAGTCAACATAGGATAACACCTCAGCCCTAATGACTCAGCAGGGAGTCAGAAATCGTCATTCTTTCAGATCAACCCGGGGGGGTAGGTCGACCCCCAGGTCGAACCCCATGTCAACCTATAGGGTAGGTCGACACTTGGGTCGACCTCCTGGTCGACCTAGTCTAGGCAGGAATTTCTTGCCCTGCCCTCTTCTGAGTTTAAATTTGAATTTTGAATCTTTGAAACTTCCGAAGGCCATAACTTCTTCATACGAAGCCCAATTCACGCAAACTCGGACTCAACCTCAACCAGAATTCCGAGACGAACGCAATGGCGTATCCAGCTTCCCTTAATTCTTACATTTAAAATTAATTATTCTTTAATTCGTTACTATAAGGTTTATTGAAAACACGGGGTGTTACACCAGAGGCAAGCAACTCTTCACCCGCCTAGCCCCAAGGAAATAAAAAGGCCAAGGTGAGATGCTTGAATTATCAGAAGATGGGACACTTTGATTACAAATGCCGAACTTCAAAGAAGCCAAGGAGGAATGAGTCTGGACCCAGTCAGAATCGCGGTCAGAATCCTCGGTATACTCAGAAGTGCTTTAACTGTCGTAAGACGGGGAACTTTAACAGAAATTGTCCTCTATTGAAGTAATCTGAGGTGGCTCATGTATACGATGGAGCGGTTGCACCAGCTTCTTCTGAAGGAGCAGGTATACCAGATGTCCTGGGAGGTACCCTTATCATTAAGAATATTCATGTTACTTTATTATTTGACACTGGTGCATCATGTAGTTTCATTTCTAGTGACACAATTAAAAAGTTAAATTTGAAAACAAGAAATCTTAAAGAATCAGTTAGTATCCATATTCCGGTAGGATGTTCTCTTTTCCTCCATTTATACTGTAGAGTGCCGATCTCTTATTCTCGTTACCAGTTTCCTTTCGATCTGATCGTCATGAATTTTTCCGAATTTGATATCATTCTTGAACCGGATTGGGTAACAAAATATGAGGCCGAAATCAAATATACCGAAAGAATTATCAAAGTCAAAACGAATTTCAGAGATATATTTATACCATGTCACGGCTCATCTACTAACAGGAAAGAATTCTGGTCTTCTCTAGAAGTCACTCCTACTTCTATTGAGAATATTCCTGTTGTCAGAGATTATGCGGATGTGTTTGAAGAAGTTGATAGCTTACCTCCGCGCAGAGAAATTGACTTAAAGATTGACTTAGTTTCGAACGCAAGGACAATTGTGCATCCTATTCGGAGAATAACGCTGAAAGAAAAAGATGAGATGAGCAATCAAACTAAACAGCTTTTGTGGAAGAGTCTGATCAGGCCTAGCTTCTCAAATCGGGGTGCAGCTGTGGTGTTTGTCCTAAAATCAGACGTTACTCTCAGACTATGTGTGGACTACCATGACCTCAATAAGCAAATGCTGGAAAAAAAAAATCCATTGTCGCGTATTGATGATCTGTTGGACTGCTTGAATGGAGCACATGTATTCTCTAGGATGGACCTAGCTATAGGTTTACATCAATTGCGCATTGTCGAAGAATGTGCTCCAGTGACAGCTTTCAGAGGGCCAGACTTATTATATGAATGGCTAGTAATGTCGTTCGGCTTATGTAACGCTCTAGCCTATTTTGTCGATCTGATGAATAGAGTACTCCGGGATGTCTTAAATAAATTCGTGCTGGTTTTCATCGATGATATCTTAATCTTTTCCAAATTCACTGCTGAGGATGAAAAGCATCAGAAAGAAGTTTTGGAAATCCTGCGAAAGAATGTGTTGAAAGCCAAATTCTCTAAATGCATATTCTGGCAAGAAGAAGTGAAATTCCTCGGTCATGTTGTATCAAAGAAAGGCATTTCAGTAGACCTAGGAAAGATCTCAGCTATCCAAGATTGGAAGCAGCCTAGCACGCCTACAGAAGTCAGAAGTTTCTTAGGATTGGCTGGCTATTATCGGAAGTTCGTTAAAGATTTTTTGAAACTATCTTGTCCATTGACGAAGCTGACTAAGAAGCATACATAGTTTATTTGGACACCCGAATGTGAGGCAGCTTTCCAAGAGCTAAAAATGAGGTTGACTACTGCTCGTGTTGACCATTATTGAAGGAAACTGTAACACCCCATGTCCATTAATGTCACTTACTAAGGGAATGCATTAACTTTCACAGAGTATTATAAGAGTATAGAGCAGAGTATCACAAGACAGATATATAAAATGGTACTTAAGAAAATTCAAAATTTGTCCATTGCAGCGGAAAAGCAAAACATGTTTGGTTACAACATCGAAACAACATACTATAGTCAAGTACACAAATATCCATCTTGTACAAAATTATTATCGGAGTACATAAAAGTAAAACCATAAACCCACTCCAAATGGCCATAATGAAAAAGAGATAAAGATGGGGATTACTTTCAACACTTCTAAGCACTTCAAGAAGAAAGGAATTCAAGTCAAACTTCACTATTCCCACCTTGAGGGCCTAGGGGGGGAGAAAGAAAAGAGGCGAAACAAAAAAGGATTAGACCTAAGTCTGGCGAGTCTAGTGATTTAACAATATAATCAGTAAAGTAGAAGGATAAGAACACAAACTGGATATAAGAGATGACTGTAACATAAGCAAATACGACAAGGTAAACAAGATGAACAAGATATAATGTTGATTGCGCTTCTAATCACTATAAGATAATTCCTACACTGCACTAATGCTAGTTCCATACTGAAAGTTGATCCCTCTTACTAAACATAGTAATAATAATAATGATGGTAGTTTCGTGTACTCCTAGCTGTTGTCATAGGTGCCGCCTGCTCCTATCTCCAACAGTTGTACCCACTACCCTCCTCATTCAATCGGCTACTTAACTCATAGATACCCATGTTGGTCGCACAGTAGGGTGTATCACTCCCTAATGTGGCAACCCGATACTACTAAAATGCACGGCTTATACCTACACGATGCAACAGCGTCTTACCCACCAGCCCGGGCCCATGCACGCACATGACTCCATTGGACTTGCACTGCCATTGCTAACTCTTTGTTGACCTTTTACAATCAACCCAGCAAGCGTGTCCCGTCCTCGACCCAAGAAATCTTAAAGAATCAGTTAGTATCCATATTCCGATAGGAGGTTCTCTTTTCCTCCATTTATACTGTAGAGTGCCGATCTCTTATTCTCGTTACCAGTTTCCTTTCGATCTGATCATCATGAATTTTTCCGAATTTGATATCATTCTTGGACCGGATTGGGTAACAAAATATGAGGCCGAAATCAAATATGCCGAAAGAATTATCAAAGTCAAAACGAATCTCAGAGATATATTTATACCATGTCACGGCTCATCTACTAACAGGAAAGAATTCTGGTCTTCTCTAGAAGTCACTCCTACTTCTATTGAGAATATTCCTGTTGTCAGAGATTATGCGGATGTGCTTGAAGAAGTTGATAGCTTACCTCCACGCAAAGAAATTGACTTAAAGATTGACTTAGTTTCGAACGCAAGGACAATTGTGCATCCTATTCGGAGAATAACGCTGAAAGAAAAAGAGGAGCTGAGCAATCAAACTAAACAGCTTTTGTGGAAGAGTCTGATCAGGCCTAGCTTCTCAAATCGGGGTGCAGCTGTGGTGTTTGTCCTAAAATCAGATGTTACTCTCAGACTATGTGTGGACTACCATGACCTCAATAAGAAAATGCTGGAAAAAAAAATCCATTGTCGCGTATTGATGATCTGTTGGACTGCTTGAATGGAGCACATGTATTCTCTAGGATGGACCTAGCTACAGGTTTCCATCAATTGCGCATTGTCGAAGAATGTGCTCCAGTGACAGCTTTCAGAGGGCCAGACTTATTATATGAATGGCTAGTAATGTCGTTCGGCTTATGTAACGCTCTAGCCTATTTTGTCGATCTGATGAATAGAGTACTCCGGGATGTCTTAAATAAATTCGTGCTGGTTTTCATCGATGATATCTTAATCTTTTCCAAATTCACTGCTGAGGATGAAAAGCATCAGAAAGAAGTTTTGGAAATCCTACGAAAGAATGTGTTGAAAGCCAAATTCTCTAAATGCATATTCTGGCAAGAAGAAGTGAAATTCCTCGGTCATGTTGTATCAAAGAAAGGCATTTCAGTAGACCTAGGAAAGATCTCAGCCATCCAAGATTGGAAGCAGCCTAGCACGCCTACAGAAGTCAGAAATTTCTTAGGATTGGCTGGCTATTATCGGAAGTTCGTTAAAGATTTTTTGAAACTATCTTGTCCATTGACGAAGCTGACTAAGAAGCATACATAGTTTATTTGGACACCCGAATGTGAGGCAGCTTTCCAAGAGCTAAAAATGAGGTTGACTACTGCTCGTGTTGACCATTATTGAAGGAAACTGTAACACCCCACGTCCATTAATGTCACTTACTAAGGGAATGCATTAACTTTCACAGAGTATTATAAGAGTATAGAGCAGAGTATCACAAGACAGATATATAAAATGGTACTTAAGAAAATTCAAAATTTATCCATTGCAGCGGAAAAGCAAAACATGTTTGGTTACAACATCGAAACAACATACTATAGTCAAGTACACAAATATCCATCTTGTACAAAATTATTATCGGAGTACATAAAAGTAAAACCATAAACCCACTCCAAATGGCCATAATGAAAAAGAGATAAAGATGGGGATTACTTTCAACACTTCTAAGCACTTCAAGAAGAAAGGAATTCAAGTCAAACTTCACTATTCCCACCTTGAGGGCCTGGGGGGGGGGGAGAAAGAAAAGAGGCGAAACAAAAAAGGATCAGACCTAAGTCTGGCGAGTCTAGTGATTTAACAATATAATCAGTAAAGTAGAAGGATAAGAACACAAACTGGATATAAGAGATGACTGTAACATAAGCAAATACGACAAGGTAAACAAGATGAACAAGATATAATGTTGATTGCGCTTCTAATCACTATAAGATAATTCCTACACTGCACTAATGCTAGTTCCATACTGAAAGTTGATCCCTCTTACTAAACATAGTAATAATAATAATGATTGTAGTTTCGTGTACTCCTAGCTGCTGTCATAGGTGTCGCCTGCTCCTATCTCCACCAGTTGTACCCACTACCCTCCTCATTCAATCAGCTACTTAACTCATAGATACCCGTGCTGGTCGCACAGTAGGGTGTATCACTCACTAAAGTGGCAACCCGATACTACTAAAATGCACGGCTTATACCTACACGATGCAACAGCGTCTTACCCACCAGCCCGGGCCCATGCACGCACATGACTCCATTGGACTTGCACTGCCATCGCTAACTCTTTGTTGACCTCTTACAATCAACCCAGTAAACGTGTCCCGTCCTCGACCTAGTTCGAGCTCACATAGATACTAAATGGGCTACTGGTTGAAAAGGGTCCCACACTTGACACAAACTTCCCTCCTAAGCTTGGTTCCCACTAGGAATTCCCACTTAACCCCTCTTTATCCCCATGTTTAATAACATGTCTCATCTTGGTTAAGTGTTTTAATCATGTTTCACATGCTACCCATGTTACCCACTTAACCCTTTTATCAATCCCATGTCTTACCACATGTCTTATCTTGGTTAAGTGTTCATTAATTCATTATAATAGTAATCTTGCAAGACCTCCCACATTAGATTGTCGTTTTGCGGTAGTTGGATATGTCGGGCGGTTCCGAGCATGCTTATACCACAAACTGAATCTAACCTCATGTCTTTGCATTATTACGCATCTAATTTCTGCCTTTGACCTCTCACATTAGACTGTCGTTTGTGGTTGCTGGATATGCCGGGCGGTTCCGGGAAGACTTCTACCGCAAACCAAGTCTATCCTCGTGTCTTAGGCATTTATTATCTCCTTCTTGATTCAGGTCCCAATTTTTAAATCTAGGATTAAAATATATTCCAATTACCCATAATTTCCAAACTAAATTATGTTTATAATTTTAATCCAAATTAGGCCTATAATCTTATGTATACATATTACACCAAATTACGCTCAAATTAATTTGCATTCATTGTTATTAACAATTTATGCCAAACCTCATGTATACAAATTATATCCAATTATGGCCAATCTAACTTATGCCAAATCTCGTGCATACAATTTATACACAGTTATGCTCAAATTGATTTATGCCAATAATCTCACTTTATTACAAATTTCCCCAAATTTTTCTCAATTGTTCAAACGTTATTCGTATGCAAATCTCAACGTAATATGTTAGACTCGAAGTTAGCCTAATCTCACAAAAAAAAGGAAAAGAAGAAGGGAAGAGAATAATGTCATCAAAATTAGCATAAAAGAGGCATATGAAACATGAACTGGCATAGAACAATAAAATAGATCCAATATGATAACAGTAATTTGGGTATGAATCGGAAAGATAAGAATCTACAAAACTTGATATGATTCGTCTTACTTACAGGCGTGATCATTAAATCCAATTTACAATCCTATCACAATTACTTTTTAATTATATGTGAAAGTAACATAGACTCAAAGCGATAGGATTAAGAAGAGAGAATAAATCTAAATATGATTTCTGAATTTGATTAGCTAAACCGTTGTTGTAGAATTTGATTCTTATCTTCCAATTTGAATTCTCTAATTCTGATTTGCTTTGGAGAAGAGAAGAGAGGCTAGTTTTAATTCAGATTAGAGCAGCATGGAGGCGCCATGGATTAGTGTAATGAAATTAGGGTTAGGTTTAGGTGTGTTTTTATAGATGTATTAGGTGAATTAGCACCTTTAGATTAGATTAGAGACCATCTGAACCATCTGACCAGAAAACATGTCATCCAGCCAATCCCCGAAGGACACGTCATCAGAGAACTCTCCAGAATTCTGTGCAGGTTTTGCTTCGGCATGGGCGCACTTCCCAGGTGCGCCAGTGCATTTTTGTTCTGGCGCACTCCACAAGTGTGCCAGTTATCCCAGCCTATTTTCTGCTTTTTCTACTCAACTTCTATTGTACATAACCTCTTCATACGTTATCCGTTTTACGCAAATTCGGACTCTATCTCAAGCATAATTCCAAGATGAATGCAATGGCGTAACCAATTCACCTAATTCTTCGTTTAAAAATTAGTTATTCTTTAATTACCTCTTATGCCATGTTTTAAAATTACGGGGTGTTACATTCTCCCTTCCTTAAAGGATTTTGTCACTGAAATCTTCAAGTTAAGAAGAATGTATCTACCATCCAATCATCCATCTACTCATCCATCTTCCAAAAGCATCCATTGTTCTTAAAAGATTTCTAATGCTATATGAACGTATGCAAAAGTGTGTGTATATATTCCTTATCTAATGCAAAGATCAGGTGGTTTACTGATTCAGTTGACCTCCTTAATGCAATACATGATAGTGCCATGCGTCCATTATGTACGCAAAAGAATTCTAACAATACACATCATTTCTATATGAGTGCACGACCATTCATTCAAATGCAGCATCCATATGATAACACATTCAATATATATCCATTTATTTAAATATGCACTCTCATTGATATGCAATATGAAAGTGATTGAGCTGATCTAGTGCCTAATGTGTGTGCAAATGCATCCACGAGCAACCACTAGCAAACACTTACATCCACTTGCATCCACCAAACATAACATGTCTCAAACACCTGTTTATAACCATAGGATTTTCTGCCTAAAGATGGAAGATATAGTCGAGAGGATACACTAAACGATAGAACAAGTATAAACAAAGCGGTAGAAAAAGGGGAGGTTAAGAACATACCCTCAAAAAAGAAAGGATATGATGCGCATTTGTTGTCTTCAGTCTCCAAAGTCGCGTCTCCTTGATCATCTCCCCATTGGACTTTAACCAACTTGACCTCTCGGTTGCGTAACTTCTTGACCTCTGATCCAAGGATGCATGTAGTGTAAACCTCAAAATTGGGATCAACACAAAGAGTATTAAGAGTACTATGCTAGATAATTATAAAATGAGAGATGTGGAGCCAATCAATAGAGTAAGTGCAAGTAAAGAACACACAACGTTTATAGTGGTTTGATCAATTGCGATCTGCATCCACTTTGAATAGCGATTTCATTATAGCCTTTAGAATTACAAGATAAGCATGCCTTCTCATTACATCCATCATTATACACTCTTAGAACTTGATTAAAGAATATCAATGAGAATCTTCAAATATGGCCAATGGTAGATCGGATCTAGATTTCCATATGGGCTTTGGTGGATTCCCGCATATTCATGATGAATTATGTGTTGGATCTTCACTTTGAGATGACTAGAGATGACAAAATCACTAAGTAAGTGTTGAGAATTGGATTTAGCAGCCCTTCGGGGTCTCCAAAACCCTCCCCCATTAAAGTGGGCTTGGACCTCTATTTATAGGAGTGGAGAAATGGAGTGATATAGCCTCCAGGACCACCGGTCGGTCGAATTCTTATTTATGGAATTACCACTGGCCAGCCTGGCAACAGCTATCCAGAAGCTAGCTTGTCATTTGCTGTCAATAGGACCGATCGACTACAAGTGGAACAGACCGGTTGGTATGGTATTCCTTCCTCGTGTGAACGGTCTTCCGCTAGCCATGTATCACATCCGATCGGTTGTCTGTCCCCTGGACAGGCCGGTAGTGTAACGCTTGAGTAGTGTATACATCGATTCTGATCGGTCGGTATGTCTAAATCTCAACCGATCGATAGGTGCATCCCTTCTTCATTCATTTTAGGCTGTTCTACTTTGGAGCTTACAACTGACCGTCCGGTGTGCTTTAACTTAGGCCGACCGGTATGTTTGGATTCAGGCCGACAGGTGCGCTTAGTTTTAGACTGTTTGTTCTCCCTCCCGGTGCTACAATGTGCTTTGGTTAATCAAATCAGCTAGGATCGACCGGTACCCTTTTCTACTAATCGATCAGTCCCTTTTTGGACTATTTACTAATCATCATAGCTTTGTTTCCTTTGATTCTTCTAAGTGATTCTTTGGTAGATAACATTTGCCCCTCGGGGTTTACAATTTTCGTTTATGGAAATTGTGGACACCAAAACGAGTAAAAGAATCACACCAAAAGATTGAGCTGGACGGTCGAGTTTGCTGGAGAAGGTGCAGGACTGGGTCGTCATGTTGAGATGGACCGGTTGGTGGGATCACTTGCAATGGTTAATTACACGACCGGTCAGTGGATCACGCTTATTTAATAAATGACCAGTCGGTCTGTTGTAATGGGCTTTCCGTGGGCCGACCGGCCTGCTTGACATTTGTCTATATATTAGGTCTTCGGCTCTGAACCTTCCCCTTCATTTTACTTTTCCCAAAACCGATTAGATATTTCCATTAATGGTGGCATGAAATCAAAAGAAATCTGATTTTACTTCCATTCCAGGCATTCCTCATCTCCAGCTTGGTCGATTTGCATTTCAAGACTTTCTTCGTCCGTTCTTCCCGAGATCTCGCTTATATTCAACCTGCAAAGCACTCAGAGGATCCAAATCAGCCGCATTCACTTCGACCCAACTGACAAAAGGTATTGATTCTCTTGGATTTACACTTTTCACCTGAAAACAATGGAGTCTGGGTTTGAAATGGATTAATCTGGGATTAAGGCATTGGCTTGGGTGAATCTAGGTCTTTGATGCAAACTTTTTGGAATCAAACTGTTTCGAAATTGGTTTAAGTACAATTGTTGTAACCTTGGGATTCTAAATGTGAGCTTGGCTACGAGATTTGGCTCTTAATGTCTTGATTTTTTTCAACCCTCATGTTGTGTTTGATGATATTCTTGAGTTGACACTTTTTAGCCTTGTTGCTTTCATGTTGTCAATGTCGATGCTGATTTTGTCTCTGAAATTGTGTGTACCTGACTTGTTTACGATTCATATGGGCTTTCAATTTAATTCTCGTAAATTTGTATCACCAACACTGGCGATTGAACACCTATATGACTCAGAAGTAGGTGTAGGTTTTGAAAACATATCAACACCGACCGGTCGTCACTATTTGATTTAGGAGACTAACCATATCATTTGACCGGCCGGTCGGTATCATGATTTTAGGATATTGCAGATACTGGTCAACTCCTCTCAGGCATCGGTCGGTTGGCATGACTCCTAGGAAAATTGGAGGCCCCGACAGGTCTGGATTGGAATATTTACTGGCCGGTCAGTACTAACCTCTTTGTGAATTGAAGGCAACAATCGGTCTGAATTGGAATCAGTACTGACCGGTCTGCTCCAATCTTTTAAAAGGGTATGATACTGATCGACCAATGCCTAATACTGACCGGTCTCTTGTGCACTTTATGGCTTATATTTGGATGACATATTTGTGCTGAGGTGTTTTCAAAGAATGTTTTAGTTTAAATGCACATTTTTCACAAATGAATCATTCCAGTAAACCTTGTATTAGGTCTAGAAGTTGATTGATCCGCTGTAGATTTCAAACCCCGTCTTCATGTTGCTATGTATAACACTTTTTTTTTAGGAAAAGCACACTTCTATGTGTAATATGATAACTCGAAAATAGTTGCACGAACATCCCGAGAAAACATTTGGACCTGCTCAAGTCGGTACTTCTGCCCAGACCAAAATGGCCAACGTCCCCGGTAATGAGGTTACATATAAATTTCCTAAGCCAAAACCAATTACTTTACCACCCGATGAAAGGAAAGCAACGAAACTCAAATAGCAGGGCTATGAGAGCTTGTGTGCTAAATTTAAAATTAGGAGGATGATGCCAAACTCCTGGAGAAAACGAATTTGCTGATTCTCCACCCCTAGGGTTTGTTTCCGTTAACCGACAGATGCTAAGTTCGGGAGTTATTCCACCTTTTAATCCTTTCTTTGAAATGGTTCTTAAGCACCTAGCCACTGCCTCCATGCAGCTACACCCGAACGGCTATGTCATTCTAACTAGTTTGTGCGTACTTTTTATGAGAGTTAAGCAACGCTTGCCTTCCTTCTAAGAAATTTGTTTCCTTTACTCCTTTAAAAAGGGCTCGAGAGGAATTCTACTCATGGAAGCGAGGCACTCCAAGATCATTACTGAATTACAGGATAGCATTAAGGGGTTCAAAGAGAATTATTGCTTTGTCCGGTGCCCTGACATGTTCTATGGCAGATGGTTGGAAGGATGTAAAGATTCACTTGTTTAAAATCTTCCTATTCCTTCTCGCATTCAACGATCGAATCTTATGTTCGTTATTTATTATACAGAAATTCCACCTGCTAACCCAGACTTTGTTATGGAGGAGGGCCTATTGGATGATTTATGGAAAGTTAACGAAAAGGAAAGGAGTAGGAAGTTTTTAGTCACGGAGAAATTTCTCCGTCAATACCAATTGCTTGATCCCTCTCGTAACCTTGACTTAGACCTGATGCTCGCAGGAAAAGTTGCCAGTAAGTCACTTGTTTCAAAAGCTTCTTTAAGGCATTGCTTAGTCACCACAGGTAGTAGTGAAATTCCCTCCAAACCCAAGTTAACCATCATCGGGGAAGATGAACCTCAACAGAGCGAGGACATGAATAAGAAAGTTGGAAAGGAGACGGGACAGTTTGAGAAGGAAAAACATGTATTAGTGAATTATCCTAACCTACCAGCTATACAAACCGAGATCATCAAGCTTCCTCCTAAGAATATTGCAGATAAAACTGACAAAAGTCTTGTTGTTTGGGTGACTCAAGGTGAGAGTTCTTCAGATACCTTTATGAACTTAAGCGACCTTAGTTCAGCCAAGGATATTGTCCATGGTGGAATTGTCACTCTGCCCTCCAGACCTCAAACTACGAAATGTGAAGAATAATTGGATTCCCAATCGC
The DNA here is from genome assembly GCA_030737875.1 of Allium sativum. NCBI lineage: Eukaryota > Viridiplantae > Streptophyta > Magnoliopsida > Asparagales > Amaryllidaceae > Allium > Allium sativum. Next base: position 900,115,834 of record CM060918.1, read on the forward strand.
TTAGCTAACTGTAAAACAAACTACGAAAACTGGTTTGTCATTAGATACACACAAACATGCGTTCACTTCTATTTCTGCTTACTGCTTGGCGCTTTTGTTATTTTAAACTTGTTCCAAATTTTAAGGCAAATACTTAGCCTTCATTTCTCCTCTTCTCTTAGGTACGAAGACAATGCCGAAGCCTTCATTTATGAATGATTTTAATGAAGTAATGAGCCATCAATTCCCAAAGCGCTTTCTTGATAAATCTCGTCCTTCATGTTATTCCCATCGATCTAATCCTCCTCAGCATTCGCAACTTACCCATCAGTCTCGACCCATTCCCGATTTTCCTGAGACTGATGACCAAAGGCGATTGAGGGAGGACCAAGAAGCTCGATTGGAGGAAAAGAAAAGGAATGCGATAGAGAAAAAGAAAAGAAAAGCAAATTGGCAGAAGGATGCTTATAGCCAAGGAAAGAGTGAGTCGTGGAAGCAACACAAGTCGGATGATTTCCCAGTATCAAATTCCCATGCTATCAAGAAATTAACTTTAGTTCCTCCAGCAGTCACTCCCACATCTTCTGACCTCGAGACAATCATGAACAGAACTTGCTTTATTCCCAGTTCTGCTAATTTTGCCCTTGCGGATGGAATCGGAGAGGAACATACTTTGATCTAGACATCTATCCTTAGAACTAACGAGATATCCTCGAATCATTCGATGACTTAAAGGTAGCATGTCCACACAGTTTGACGTATCTTAGAGACACTTAGAAACAACCAAGAGCCAATTCGATGTAAAACTGGGCAAGATCAAGGGCGAAGCTTAGAAGCCACTATGTGCATGGTGGAAATTTAAGGGTTAATGGGATTCACATTGATCATATTTCCACTCTGGAGAATGACAAGGACGAGCTGATCAGGGTCATCAGGTCACAGGAGAAAACCATCGCATCTCACGCCCAAAAGGATACGGAGCTGAAGGATTTAGAATTAGAAAACAAGCGACTCAAAGATGAGCTTGCTACCGTGAAACAGAATGAAATTGTGTTGAAGACACAATTTCAAGAAGCTCAAGCGGCTCGAGAATTTGCCGAATCTCAACTGACTATTGAAAAGACTGCTTCTGCTCCCCATCAACAAGAGAACACCATTCTTCATGAGAGTGTTTCTTCCTTAAATACAACCCTTTCTACAACACAGCAAGCCCTCGAGGAAGCAAAACTTAAAGCTGTTGCCGATCTCGAGGAGGCCCGTTTGAAAGCTGATATTTCTTTGTTTAATTATTATGTTTACATCGTCATGAACAAAGGGAGCTTATGTTTCTTGGGAGACAAATTTGAGTTCACACTGGCTCTTGTTTGGGAGTGAATTCTTGAGTTTAACGAGGGCAGGCGTAGCGAAGAATATCTCATCGAGGACCTCCTAGATCCAGAATCCCGTGATGCTTTAGTTACGGGGAAGGATCAGCTAGCAGTGGCCAGGGGCATTCTTAAAGACAGAGCCGGATGTTCAGGAGAACCCATTCACGATAGAGATGTTGAGGTTCATTCGATCACTGTCGATGCTAAAGCATTTGGATCACAGACTACCGTTGATTTCCCTAATCCTCCGAAAAACAAAAGTGAAGGTGACGATGATGGTAGTTCTCTTGATGCAAGTGAGTTTGAATTCGAAGCACACAGGGATATTGAGGTGAATCTCAGAGCTGCAGGTAAAACGGAGGTTGTTGAATCTATACCAAATCTAGACTACCTGTTCTCTTCTCCTGGTACAACTACATACTTAGCTCACTGCTTGTCTTCCTTAGGTCTGATTTCACCAACACTTCCTCGTGGTGGATTTACTGCTATGATGGATGAAGCCACAACCACCGACTCAATTCTGATATCGACACCTCTTGCCCCAACTTATTCCCCTACTTTAGGTGAAAAGTCTTTGCTTGTCATTACGACCCCAGGATCACGGGACACTAAGATAGGTGCAATTGCTAACTTGGACAAAGATGTCGATTATTTTCCAAGTAAAGAAGAGTCAGAGAAGACTGAGGAGACCCCGGCACAAAACACTAGGATTCGGGGAATGCCATCGGGCCACAAAGGAAAGATAACAGTCGCGAAGAAGAAGAAGAAGAAGAAAGAGAAGGTTGTTACTATATCTTCCCAAGAGAACCCCAACGGAACAGTGACCAAAGATGGAGACCGATCGGTTGGACCGGCTTTGAGGTCTGGGAGCTCAAAGAATGGAAAGAAGAAGTAATAATTTCAACCAGTTTCCCTAATTTCTTGTCATTTCCTTTTACGTACTACATCTAGACCGGTTGTATATGCGGGTGCTGCCCCTCGCTCACTACTTTTACACTTATTACTCTACGCACTTTTATGTCTGATAGTTTGTGTTTGACTTTGTGATTCTGTAATCTATTTCTATGTTGCTTAAATGAAACTATATTTCTTCTTATTGCACTTCAACTTTGTCTTACTTTGTTGCTTTACATTCTTCACTTATCATCTTTTCATGATTGCAACACAGTTATTTTACACTACAAGTTACTTTGTTAATGCGATACTTGGTATAAAAATGATATCGTGGCATTTTTGTAAGTTATTTTCAGTCATGGCCACGAGTCATCACTAGTTGGATCCGGTAACACCCCACATCCATTAGTGTCAATCACAAGGGGAATGCACTAAGTTCTGTGGAGCATTTAAGGTAAAAGATGCAGGTAAATTACAAGACAGATAATTAAAGCAGCGGTAAATAAAAACTTTACTTTATTGATAAAATATTTTGTACAACCATTGTTTTCCAATACCAGAATATCTGTCTTACAAAATAAAGAAGCATGAAATAACATTTATATTCCCCAATGTAGCGTGAGCCAGCCATAGCAATGGAAAAGAGAATCCAAGCAAAACTCCGACTAATCTTCAAGCTTGGAAAGAAAAACTGAGCTAAGTAGTAACGTTTCCACCCTACGGACCTAGGGGGGAAAGGAAGACAAGAAAGCGAAAGAAAACAGAGTCAGACTAGTAAGTTCAGTAATTTCAGCATGTGAACAGGTAAAAACAACATGACATGGATTAACTGAATACAAGGCAATACCATGATGATAGGGTTAACAAGATAATGCAAGCTATGCTGAGGCAAGATAAAACTGAATGTACTGATAAATTGGATCTAACGACAAGCTGATTATATAGATAAACTGAATATGCTTCCATACTTTATCTACATCGTGATTACCCTGTTATTCTGGTTTCTACATCTCTGCACCACCTAACTAGTGTCCAACTAGTGATCTGTATAAACTGATAAAACAATAACGTGATCCCAATCCCCGAAACGTTGGTTGTTTTCAGGTGTACTTCTATTATTTATTACGTAGATCTAATCTAGGGTTTACGCAACCCAGGGCTACTGGGGTTTATGCTACCTATTGAACATTTCTCGGATTTTAGGGTTTACACGACCTAGGTCCAACTAGGGATTACCCTACCTATCGAACGGCGCCCCTACTCTAGGACACACTACCCAGAGCGGTATATGTTTCTCGACTTTCCCCACGTATGTGTCATGAATCGTTATCGCTGTCTAGATGCACATGTCCTCTATATGTGCGACCCGAGTCTCGTGGCAGGGCAAATCAAGAAACACGGAACTCGGTCGGGAGCTTTCAGATATCTACCGATGTAGATGCTAAGATCTGTTTTTCCAGTGGCTATGGTCCCACTTGACCCCTCCCTCAACTAGTGAAAGGCACACCTTGAAAAAATGAGAAATATACGCAGGCCCTCTATGCCCCACTAACCTATGGCGATCCGCACCCATAACTAGATAGCAAGTATATGGTCTTTTGGAATTCTCTGCCTTTCCGCTGTATGTATCTCAACCGACTTAAGACAGTAGGTAGACGACGAGTTGCTATCACAAGGCTAGTGGTCTCGCCGAATCACGCTGGTCCATCCAGTCTTTAGGTTGCCTTATATTGCAACCAAGGCATACCCTTGGTTCTTCTAACGCAGACCTTAACCTCTGTGAGCCCAGGCGGATCATCTGCAGCCTCACAGAGGGATACCAGGAGTAACCTCACGTCCCCTCGAAGCCGCGTGCTTCGTAAACCAGTTTGTTGGAGCCTTCTTTAAGATCAGATGGACGTTCGCTCCTTCTCGTATCCTACTAAGGTTCACTACTTAGTTCCCTTGACTAAGGTTTACTACTTAGTTCCTGAATCATCATTTTCTTAACTAAGCTTTACAACTTAGTCCTCTTAACTAAGGTTTACTACTTAGTTCTCTTTATCGTCATGTTGGATTAGTTAAGTGTCATTAGTCAATTCAAGTTAACTTAACCCATTCATTTGTCATGTTAAACTGGTTAAGTGTTATCAGTAGTTCATGTTGACTTAACCCTACCACAAATCTAGTTATATTGGTTAAGTATTTCTTATTACTTAACCCCACCACTTCATCTTGTATTGGTTAAGTGTTCCCTTTAACTTAACCCTGCCCATCTGTTTAGCTAACAAGTTATAACGGTTAAGTGTTCTCTTAGTTAACTTAACAATAACATCTGTTTAATTCACATGCCCTAATGGTTAAGTATTGTCCCTTCATGTTTTAACTTAACCTTGTTCATTTGACACACTATGATGGTTAAGTGTTCTAAGTTTACTTAACTCCACCTCCTAGTCTAGTTAACATGTTAAATTGGCTAAGTGTATTTTACTTAACTGTTTCTTAGCTTTAAATTATTCATTTAAAGCACCAACCACTCACATTAGATAGATATTTTTGTGGTCACTGGATGTGCCTGTCGGTTCCGGGCAGATTTACATCGCAACTCAATCTAACCTCGGGTCCTTTTTGGGGTCAATGCTCTAACCACCCACATTAGATAGGTATTGTTACGGTTGCTGGATTTGCCGAGCGGTTCCGAGTAATCTTATACCATAACTCAATCTTACCACGGGTTAGGCATATTCGTCTTTCCTAGATTTACATATTTATCCTTTTTGTCTATATGTAAATTGCTAATGACTCTTTTAAACAAATTTGGCCTTATCATATTCACTTGTCATGCCCACTAACATATCTATATTCTAGGCCCAAATCTTGATTTACCTATCGATTAACCCAACCTGCTGTTCAATGCAAATTTAGATCTAGTATTCCCATTTACAGGTCATGTCAAAACAAGATTTGATACTCTAGTTTATAATTTATGCCTAAAGCTTAGGTTACTAGCCAATACTACATTCAATATATCAAATTACATCTTCTATAATTCACGTCAAATTACCCCAATTTGCATCTAATAGTCATGTTATAATACATGCTCTAAATTATGCCAAATACTATAGATTTCATGTTATACCCAAATAACCATGATTGCACAAGTTTTCTAAATACTCATGAAATGAAACTAAAAAGGGAATAAAGGATAAACATGAGAATTGACATAAAAGAATAGGCATGCAAAAGCGAGCCAAATACAAGGAGAATGGATCCAATGGTTTTGGTGTACATAATAGCGAATAGGAATAAACTAAGCAAGTCACACCCTAGGTATGAGATCCAACAAAATGCCAGTGTGGTGTACAACATGGTTTGTAATTATAGTGTTATGGGCATAAACAATTAACCATAATAGTCTTAGGCGATTAACCACAATAGTCATAGTCATGGTCATAGGTAGAAATCTCATAGTTATGAATCATAGGTGATTAACCACAATAGTCATGGATAATTAACCAAAACAGTCCTAGGCAATTATCCTAAATAGTCATAAGCAATTAACTATAATAATTTCAAAGTCATGGTCATAGACAATAGTCTTATGTTCGTAATCATAGGCAATAATCTCATAGTCAAGAATCATGGTCGTAGGCAATAGTCTTATGTTCATAGTCATCGGCATAGGCATAGTCTTATGTTCACAGTCATAGGCATAGGCATAGTCTTATGTTCACAGTCATAGTCTTAGGCCATTAACAATAGTTTCAACGTCATAGGCATAGGCACAGTCTCATCGGTAATTAATCACAATAGTTCTTAGTTAGATCCAAAGGCATATACAAGCACAGATTCAAATGAAAGGATCAGGCATATTCTTATATCCATTTAATTACATGCCATAAATAGATCTAGACGTTCAAATCTAAAAAGTAACTGACTTACATTGATTGATTTTAGAAAAGGATAATAATGCTGAGGTGATTTGCTATGATTCGCACGACGTTGCTCGAAGCCGTTGAATTAGCCTTTGCTTCCCTTCTTGAAGCTTTAACTTTATTTGAATCTCCAATATGCAATTCCTAGCCGTAGTCTTGAAGAATAGTCTTCGCGTTTTATTTTAATTTATTTATTTTAATTATTCCAGAGGCAGCATAAGGAGAGAATAAAATGGTGTAAACAGAATGGGGCTATGGGGGCTGTTTATATAGGATAAGGCGGACGAATCTAGACTGAAAACGAGACCAGAAATATCAGAATGAACCCAGGCTCAAAACCGGGTTTCAACACCAGGTCGACCCCCAGGTCGACTATAGGGTCGACCTGGTCCCTGGGAGGTCGACCATAGGGTCGACCTGGTCCCTGGGAGGTCGACCATAGTGTCGATCCCCAGGTCAACCTGGTCCTGGGCGTGAAAATTCCCGCCCAGTCTGCGTTGGGTTTGAATTCGAATTTCGAATTAGAATTCAAGCTGTTTTTTTGTTTTGAAAATCCTTGAAACTTCGGAGGGTCATATCTCCCTCATACGGACTCCGTTTCTTGAAAACTCTGACTCGTTTCCAAGTAGAATTTCGAGACGAACGAAATGGCGCAACCCGTTTTCCTTGATTCTTATTTTAAAATTTAATTATACTTTAATTTTTGAAACTTAATGTTACAGAATTACGGGGTGTTACATTCTCCCACTCTTAAAAGGATTTCGTCCCCGAAATGTTCAAGTTAGGAAGAATGTATCCTACCATCCAATCACCCATCTACTCAACCATTCAATCACCGACATTCATTGTCCTTAAAAAGATTTCTAATGCATTCATGTTCATATGCATAGTGTGTGTATATTTCTTTATCTAATGCAAAATCAGGCGGTCTATTGATTCAGTTGACCTCCTTAATGCGAATTATGTCAGTGCTATGCGTTCAATCATGTATGCAAGCATCCCTAGTTATGTAAATACTACATGTGTGCATAGCCATTCATCCATATGCAACATCCATATGATAACATGTCAACTTAAATCCGTTAAGCAAATACATATATGCGAATGCAATATGAAAGTGACTGAGTCGTTCTAGCGCCTATGGTGTGTATATGCATCCACGAGCAACCATTTGCAACCATCAATCATAACATGTTTCAAATACATGTTTACATCCATTGGCTTCTACCTAATGATCGATGATACGTCCTAGAAGATATACCATAAAAGCTAGAAAGTATGCATAGAATTCCTAGAAAAAGAGATCAAGGATGTACCCATAAGAAAAAGGGTATGATGTGTGTATCTAGTCTTCGGTCTTCTAAGTCGCATCTTCTTAAGCTTCACAATTATGTACCTTATCTAATTAATCTTCACGATTGCGAAGCTTCTTGACCTCCATTTCCAAAATTGTCGTTGATCAGATAGCTGACTTTTCATTGTCAACTGGATACATGCGGAAGCTTATCTCGTGTTTTAGGGATAAACTCCAAACCTAATCAAAAACATCTACGTACTCATGGACTACCCTAACGGATTGCAAATCGTCGATAAATGCGTTAAGCGATTCTTAGCTAGCCAAGTCTAACTGATTCTTTAAACGAAATCTCGAGGGTATTTCCAAGGCAAATCAAAAGTCTAACTACCCTCCTTATAGAATTACTAGCCAACCAACCCATGCCTAGAATCAACTCATAGCCCATGGAACCAAAAACATTAGCATTACGCTTAAACTCAACACTTAATATAGTTATTCTCAAATCCTTACAAACCAAAGGTAAACGGGCCGAACCACCAATTGGATTTGAGACACTAATGGGATCTTCTACATACAAGTACTAAGGTGCAGAGACTCAAATATGGAAGTAGATATGAACAAATGCAAAGCGCTAAGATCAAAAGAGTACTAACTGGTTGATCAAAACGAAAAGCTAAACTTTTCCAATGGAGACTTTTGTTATCTCTCTCAGGTATTCTGGTGGTGGAAGCATGCACTCTCCCCTCTGAAAATCCTGTCCCTCGTCCTTGCCCTTGTCCTTAATTATATGCCCCATTATACCATGGAAAAGGTACTTCCTCTCGTCTTAGGTTTTATAATTCCTTCTTTCTTTATGAGTCGAGTTTATATCCATGAATTTCTCTTCCTTGCGTTGAGCTCCCTAGCCGAACTCCCTCATCCTCATCTTTACCATCCCTGTGTAATCATATTGACAAGTTTCTCGAAAGTAGCCTCCATCACACGGAAAACCCTCCAAAGCTTGAAAGATGACTAGCTGTAGGTGAAACTACTATGGCTATAGATGGAAGTCGGGCACTACTTTGCCCTTCGATAGGTAATGAGTCTTATCAAGCGTACGGAACCATGTCGCGATGAGGTTACCTCCCAGAAAGCTAGGAGCCCCGAAGACTCAAGAAAGAAGGGGACAAGAATTCAAACAGAGGATCTGAAGATAGTGCGTATGGCTTATGGGGAATATGCCTTTAAAACAAAACTTTTCTTTTGAAAAATTCTTCTTTAAAAACCGTTTTGAAAATAATTTGTTTTTCAAATCTTTTATCTGATCCGGTAACCTTCAGCTACCACGTGTAACACCACACATCCGTTAGTGTCACTCACAAAGGGAATGCACTAAGTTCTGTGGAGCGTTTAAGGTAAAAGATGAAGATAAATTACAAGATAGATAATTAAAGCAGCGGTAAATAATTTTTTTACTATATTGATAAAATAGTTTGTACAACCATTGTTTTCCAATAACAGAATATCTGTCTTACAAACTAAAGAAGCATAAAATAACATTTATATTCCCCAATGTAGCGTGAGCCAGCCATAGCAATGGAAAAGAAAATCCAAGCAAAACTCCGACTAATCTTCAAGCTTGGAGAGAAAAACTGAGCTAAGTAGTAACGTTTCCTCCCTACGGACCAGGGGGGAACGGAAGACAAGAAAGCGAAAGAAAACAGAGTCGAACATAAAGTCTAGTAAGTTCAGTAACTTTTAGCATGTGAATAGGTAAAAACAACATGACATGGATTAATTGAATATAAGGCAATACCATGATGATAGGGTTAACAAGATAACGCAAGCTATGCTGAGGCAAGATAAAACTAAATGTACTGATAAATTGGATCTAATGACAAGCTGATTATATAGATAAACTGAATATGCTTCCATACTTTCTCTACTTCGTGATTACCCTGTTATTCTGGTTTCAATATCTCTGCACCACCTAACTAGTGTCCAACTAGTAATCTGTATAAACTGATAAAACAATAACGTGATCCCAATCCCCGAAACGTTTGTTGTTTTCAGGTGTACATCTATTATTTATTACCTAGATCTAATCTAGGGTTTACGCTACCCAGGGCTACTGGAGTTTATGCTGCCTACTGAACATTTTTCGGATTTTAGGGTTTACGTGACCTAGGTCCAACTAGGGATTACCCTACCTATCGAACGGCGCCCCTACTCTAGGACACACTACCCAGAGCGGTATATGCTTCTAGACTTTACCCACGTATGTGTCGTGAATCGTTATCGCTGTCTAGATGGACATGTCCTCTATATGTGCGATCCGAGTCTCGTGGAAGGGCAAATCAAGAAACACGGAACTCGGTCGGGAGCTTTCAGATATTTGCCGATGCAGATGCTAAGGTATGTTTTTCCCGTGGCTGTGGTCCCACTTGACCCCTCCCTCAACTAATGAAAGGCACACCTTGAAAAAATGAGAACTATACGCAGGCCCTCTATTTCCCACTAACCTATGGCAATCCGCACCCATAACTAGATAGCAAGTATATGGTCTTTTGGATTTCTCCGCCTTTCCGCTGTACGTATCTCGACTGACTCAAGAAGGTAGGTAGACGACGAGTTGCTATCACAGGGCAAGTGGTCTCGCTGAATCACGCTGGTCCATCCAGTCTTTAGGTTGCCTTATATTGCAACCAAGGCATACCCTTGGTTCTTCTAACGCAGACCTTAACCTCTGTGAGCCCAGGCGGATCATCTGCAGCCTCACAGAGGGATACCAGGAGTAACCTCACGTCCCCTCAAAGCCGCGTGCTTCGTAACCCAGTTTGTTGGAGCCTTCTTTAAGCTCAGATGGACGTTCGCTCCTTCTCGTGTCCTACTAAGGTTCGCTACTTAGCTCCCTTGACTAAGGTTTACTACTTAGTTCCTGAATCGTCGTTTTCTTAAATAAGGTTTACAACTTAGTCTCCTTAACTAAGGTTTACTACTTAGTTCTCTTTCTCGTCATGTTGGATTGGTTAAGTGTCATTAGTCAATTCAAGTTAACTTAACCCATTCATTTGTCATGTTAAACTGGTTAAGTGTTATCAGTAGTTCATGTTGACTTAACCCTACCACAAATCTAGTTATATTGGTTAAGTATTTCTTATTACTTAACCCCACCACTTCATCTTGTTTTGGTTAAGTGTTCCCTTTAACTTAACCCTGCCCATCTGTTTAGCTAACATGTTATAACGGTTAAGTGTTCTCTTAGTTAACTTAACTCTAACATCTGTTTAATTCACATGCCCTAATGGTTAAGTATTGTCCCTTCATATTTTAACTTAACCTTGTTCATTTGGCACACTATGATGGCTAAGTTTTCTAAGTTTACTTAACTCCACCTCCTAGTCTAGTTAACATGTTAAATTGGCTAAGTGTATTTTACTTAACTATTTCTTAGCTTTAAATTATTCATTTAAAGCACCAACCACTCACATTAGACAGATATTTTTGTGGTCACTGGATGTGTCGGTCGGTTCCGGGCAGATTTACACCGCAACTCAATCTAACCTCGGGTCCTTTTTGGGCTCAATGCTCTAACCACCCACATTAGATAGGTATTGTTACGGTTGCTAGATTTACCGAGCGGTTCCGGGCAGTCTTATACCGTAACTCAATCTTATCACGGGTTAGGCATATTCGTCTTTCCTAGATTTACATATTTATCCTTTTTGTCTATATGTAAATTGCTAACGATTCTTTTAAACAAATTTGGCCTTATCATATTCATTTGTCATGCCCACTAACATATCTATATTCTAGGCCCAAATCTTGATTTACCTATCGATTAACCCAACCTGCAGTTCAATGCAAATTTAGATCTAGTATTCCCATTTATAGGTCATGTCAAAACAAGATTTGATACTCTAGTTTATAATTTATGCCTAAAGCTTAGGTTACTAGCCAACACTACATTCAATATATAAAATTACATCTTCTATAATTCACGTCAAATTACCCCAATTTGCATCTAATAGTCATGTTATAATACATGCTCTAAATTATGCCAAATACTATAGATTTCATGTTATACCCAAATAACCATTATTTCACAAGTTTTCTAAATACTCATGAAATGAAACTAAAAAGGGAATAGAGGATAAACACGAGAATTGACATAAAAGAATAGGCATGCAAAAGCGAGCCAAATACAAGGATAATGGATCCAATGGTTTTGGTGTACATAATAGCGAACAGGAATAAACTAAGCAAGTCACACCCTAGGTATGAGATCAAACAAAATGCCAGTGTGGTGTACAACATGGTTTGTAATTATAGTGTTATGGGCATAAACAATTAACCATAATAGTCTTAGGCGATTTACCACAATAGTCATAGTCATGGTCATAAGTAGAAATCTCATAGTTATGAATCATAGGCGATGAACCACAATAGTCATGGATAATTAACCAAAACAGTCCTAGGCAATTATCCTAAATAGTCATAGGCAATTAACTGTAATTATTTCAAAGTCATGGTCATAGACAATAGTCTTATGTTCGTAATCATAGGCAATAATCTCATAGTCAAGAATCATGGTCGTAGGCAATAGTCTTATGTTCATAGTCATCGGCATAGGCATAGTCTTATGTTCACAGTCATAGACATAGGCATAGTCTTATGTTCACAGTCATAGTCTTAGGCCATTAACAATAGTTTCAACGTCATAGGCATAGGCACAGTCTCATCGGTAATTAATCAAAATAGTTCTTAATTAGATCCAAAGGCATATACAAGCACAGTTTCAAATGAAAGGATCAGGCATATTCTTATATCCATTTAATTACATGCCATAAATAGATCTAGACGTTCAAATCTAAAAAGTAACTGACTTACATTGATCGGTTTTAGAAAAGGATAATAATGCTGAGGTGATTTGTTATGAATCGCACGACGTTGCTCCAAGCCGTTGAATTAGCCTTTGCTTCCCTTCTTGAAGCTTTAACTTTATTTGAATATCCAATATGCAATTCCTAGCCGTAGTCTTGAAGAATAGTCTTCGCGTTTTATTTTAATTTATTTATTTTAATTATTCCAGAGGCAGCATAAGGAGAGAATAAAATGGTGTAAACAGAATGGGGCTAGGGGGCTGTTTATATAGGATTAGGCGGACGAATTTAGACTGAAAACGAGACCAGAAATGTCAGAATGAACCCAGGCTCAAAACTGGGTTTCAACACCAGGTCGACCCCCAGGTCGACCATACGGTCGACCTGGTCCCTAGGAGGTCGATCATAGTGTCGACCCCCAGGTCGACCTGGTCCTGGGCGGGAAAATTCCCGCCCAGTCTGCGCTGGGGTTTGAATTCGAATTTCGAATTAGAATTCGAGCTGTTTTTTTGTTTTGAAAATCCTTGAAACTTCGGAGGGTCATATCTCCCTCATACGGACTCCGTTTCTTGAAAACTCGGACTCGTTTCCAAGCAGAATTTCGAAACGAACGAAATGGCGCAACCTGTTTTCTTTGATTCTTATTTTAAAATTTAATTATACTTTAATTTTTGAAACTTAATGTTACAGAATTACGGGTTGTTACATTTTCCCACTCTTAAAAGGATTTCGTCCCCAAAATCTTCAAGTTAGGAAGAATGTATCCTACCATCCAATCACCCATCTACTCAACCATTCAATCACATGCATTCATTGTCCTTAAAAAGATTTCTAATGCGTTCATGTTCATATGCATAGTGTGTGTATATGTCTTTATCTAATGCAAAATCAGGCGGTCTATTGATTCAGTTGACCTCCTTAATGCGAATTATGTCAGTGCCATGCGTCCAATCATGTATGCAAGCATCCCTAGTTATGTAAATACTACATGTGTGCATAGCCATTCATCCATACACAACATCCATATGATAACATGTCAACTTAAATCCGTTAAGCAAATACATATATGCGAATGCAATATGAAAGTGACTGAGTCGTTCTAGCGCCTATGGTGTGTATATGCATCCACGAGCAACCATTTGCAACCATCAATCATAACATGTTTCAAATACATGTTTTAAATACATGTTTACATCCATTGGCTTCTACCTAAGGATCGATGATACGTCCTAGAAGATATACCTTAAAAGCTAGAAAGTATGCATAGAATTCCTAGAAAAAGAGATCAAGGATGTACCCTTAAGAAAAAGGGTACGATGTGTGTATCTAGTCTTCGGTCTTCTAACTCGCATCTTCTTAAGCTTCACTATTATGTACCTTATCTAATTAATTTTCACGATTGCGAAGCTTCTTGACCTCCGATTCCAAAACTATCGTTGATCGGATAGTTGACTTTTCATTGTCAACTGGATACACGTGGAAGCCTATCCCGTGTTTTAGGGATAAACTCCTAACCTAATCAAAAACATCTACGTACTCATGGACTACCCTAACGGATTGCAAATCGTCGATAAATGCATTAAGCGATTCTTAGCTAGCCAAGCCTAACTGATTCTTTACACGAAATCTCGAGGGTATTTCCAAGGCAAGTCAAAAGTCTAACTACCCTCCTTATAGAATTACTAGCCAACCAACCCATGCCTAGAATCAACTCATAGCCCATGGAACCAAAAACATTAGCATTATGCTTAAACTCAACACTTAATATAGTTGTTCTCAAATCCTTACAAACCAAAGGTAAACGGGCCGAACCACCAATTGGATTTGAGACACTAATGGGATCTTCTACATACAAGTACTAAGGTGCAGAGACTCAACTATGGAAGTAGATATGAACAAATGCGAAGCGCTAAGATCAAAAGAGTACTAACTGGTTGATCAAAACGAAAAGCTAAACTTTTCCAATGGAGACTTTTGTTATCTCTCTCAGGTATTCTGGTGGTGGAAGCATGCACTCTCTCTTCTGAAAATCCTGTCCCTCGTCCTTGCCCTTGTCCTTAATTATATGCCCCATTATACCATGGAAAAGGTACTTCCTCTCGTCATAGGTTTTATAATTCCTTCTTTCTTTATGAGTCGAGTTAATATCCATGAATTTTTCATCCTTGCGTTGAGCTCCCTAGTCGAACTCCCTCATCCTCATCTTTACCATCCCTGTGTAATCATATTGACAAGTTTCTCAAAAGCTGCCTCCATCGCACGGAAAACCCTCCAAAGCTTGAAAGAAGACTAGCTGCAGGTGAAACTACTATGGCTATAGATGGAAGTCAGGCAATACTTTGCCCTTTGATAGGTAATGAGCCTTATCAAGCCTATGGAACCATGTCGCGATGAGGTTACCTCCCAGAAAGCTAGGAGCGCCGAAGACTCAAGAAATAAGGGGACAAGAATTCAAACAGAGGATCAGAAGATAGTGCGTATGGCTTATGGGGAACATGCCTTTAAAACAAAACTTTTCTTTTGAAAAATGCTTCTTTAAAAACCGTTTTGAAAATAATTTTTTTTTCAAATCTTTTATCTGATCCGGTAACCTTCAGCTACCACGTGTAACACCACACATCCGTTAGTATCACTCACAAAGGGAATGCACTAAATTCTGTGGAGCGTTTAAGGTAAAAGATGAAGATAAATTACAAGATAGATAATTAAAGCAGTGGTAAATAAAAAGTTTACTATATTGATAAAATAGTTTGTACAACCATTGTTTTCCAATAACAGAATATCTGTCTTACAAACTAAAGAAGCATAAAATAACATTTTATTCCCCAATGTAGCGTGAGCCAGCCATAGCAATGGAAAAGAAAATCCAAGCAAAACTCCGACTAATCTTCAAGCTTGGAAAGAAAAACTGAGCTAAGTAGTAACGTTTCCTCCCTACGGACCAGGGGGGAACGGAAGACAAGAAAGCGAAAGAAAACAGAGTCGGACATAAAGTCTAGTAAGTTCAGTAACTTTCAGCATGTGAATAGGTAAAAACAACATGACATGAATTAATTGAATATAAGGCAATACCATGTTTATAGGGTCAACAAGATAACGCAAGCTATGCTGAGGCAAGATAAAACTAAATGTACTGATAAATTGGATCTAACGACAAGCTGATTATATAGATAAACTGAATATGCTTCCATACTTTCTCTACTTCGTGATTACCCTGTTATTCTGGTTTCAATATCTCTGCACCACCTAACAAGTGTCCAACTAGTAATCTGTATAAACTGATAAAACAATAACGTGATCCCAATCCCCGAAACGTTTGTTGTTTTCAGGTGTTCATCTATTATTTATTACCTAGATCTAATCTAGGGTTTACGCTACCCAGGGCTACTGGAGTTTATGATGCCTATTGAACATTTCTCGGATTTTAGGGTTTACGCGACCTAGGTCCACTAGGGATTACCGTACCTATCGAACGGCGCCCCTACACTAGGACACACTACCCAGAGCGGTATATGTTCCTAGACTTTCCCCACGTATGTGTCGTGAACAATTATCGCTGTCTAGATGCACATGTCCTCTATATGTGCGACCCGAGTCTCGTGGTAAGGCAAATCAAGAAACACGGAACTCGGTCGGGAGCTTTCAGATATCTATCGATGTAGATGCTAAGGTCTGTTTTTCCAGTGGCTATGGTCCCACTTGACCCCTCCCTCAATTAATGAAAGGCACACCTTGAAAAAATGAGAACTATACGCAGGCCCTCTATGCCCCCACTAACCTATGGCCATCCGCACTCATAACTAAATAGCAAGTATATTGTCTTTTGGAGTTCTCCGCCTTTCCGCTGTACATATCTCGACTGACTCAAGATGGTAGGTAGACGACGAGTTGCTATTACAGGGCTACTGGTCTCGCCGAATCACGCTGGTCCATCCTAGTCATTAGGTTGCCTTATATTCCAACCAAGGCATACCCTTGGTTCTTCTAACGCATACCTTAACCTCTGTGAGCCCAGGCGGATCATCTGCAGCCTCACAGACGGATACCAAGAGTACCCTCATGTCCCTTCGAAGTCGCATGCTTTGTAACCCACTTTGTTGGAGCCTTCTTTAAGAATTGATGGACGTTCGCTCCTTCTCGTGTCCTACTAAGGTTTACTACTTAGTTCCCTTGACTAAGTATACTACTTAGTTCCCTTGACTAAGTTTACTACTTAGTTCCTGAATCATTGTTTTCTTAACTAAGGTTTACAACTTAGTCCCCTTAACTAAGGTTTACTACTTAGTTCTCTTTCTTGTCAATTTGGATTGGTTAAGTGTCATTGGTTAATTCAAGTTAACTTAACCCATTCATTTGTCATGTTAAACTGGTTAAATGTTATCAGTAGTTCATGTTGACTAAACCCTACCACAAATCAAGTTATATTGGTTAAGAATTTCTTATTACTTAACCCCAACCCTTCATCTTGTATTGGTTAAGTGTTCCCTTTAACTTAACCCTTCCCATCTGTTTAGCTAACACGTTATAACGGTTAAGTGATCTGTTAGTTAACTTAACCCTAACATCTGATTAATTCACATGCCCTAATGGTTAAGTAATGTCCCTTCATGTTTTAACTTAACCTTGTTCATTTGGCACACTATGATGGCTAAGTGTTCTAAGTTTACTTAACTCCACCTTTTAGTCTAGTTAACATGTTAAATTGGCTAAGTGTATTTTACTTAACTGTTTCTTAGATTTAAATTATTCATTTAAAGAACCAACCTCACATTAGACAGATATTGTTGCGGTCACTGGATGTGCCGGTCAGTTCTGGATAGATATACAACGCAACTCAGTCTAACCTCGGGTCCTTTTTGGGCTCAGTGCTCTAACCACCCACATTAGATAGGTATTGTTATGGTTGTTGGATTTGCCGGGCGGTTCCGGAAGTCTTATACCGTAACTCAATCTAACCTCGGGTTAGGCATATTCCTAGATTTACATATTTATCCTTTTTTTCTATATGTAAATTGCAAACGACTCTTTTAAACAAATTTGGCCTTATCATATTCATTTGTCATGCCCACTAACATATCTGTATTCTAGGCCCAAATCTTAATTTACCTATCGATTAACCCAACCTGCAGTTCTATGCAAATTTAGATCTAGTATTCTCATTTACAGGTCATGTCAAACCTAGATTTGATACTCTAGTTTATAATTTATGCCTAAAGCTTAGGTTACTAGCCAATACTAGATTCAATATATCAAATTACATCTTCTATAATTCACGTCAAATTACCCCAATTTTCATCTAATAGTCATGTTATAATACATGCTCTAAATTATGCCAAATAATATAGATTTCATGCTATGCCCAAATAACCCCGCATTCATAACGTACGTATACCATGATTTCACAAGTTTTCTAAATACTCAAGAAATTAAACTAAAAAGGGAATAGAGGATAAACATGAGAATTGACATAAAAGAATAGGCATGCAAAAGCGAGCCAAATACAAGAATAATGGATCCAATGGTTTTGGTGTACATAATAGCGAATAGGAATAAACTAAGCAAGTCACACCCTAGGTATGAGATCCAACAAAATGCTAGTTCGGTGTACAACATTGTTTGTAACTATAGTGTTATGGGCATAAACAATTAACCATAATAGTCATAGTCATGGTCATAGGTAGAAATCTCATAGTTATGAATCATAGGCGATTAACCACAATAGTCATGGATAATTAACCGAAATAGTCCTAGGAAATTATCCTAAATAGTCATATGCAACTAACTGTAATAATTTCAAAGTCATGGTCATAGACAATAGTATTATGTTCATAATCATAGGCAATAATCTCATAGTCAGGAATCATGGTCGTAGGCAATAGTCTTATGTTCATAGTCATCAGCATAGGCATAGTCTTATGTTCACAGTCATAGGCATAGGCATAGTCTTATGTTCACAGTCATAATCTTAGGCCATTAACAATAGTTTCAACGTCATAGGCATAGGCTCCATCTCATCGATAATTAATCACAATAGTTCTTAATTAGATCCAAAGGCATATACAAGCACATATTCAAATGAAAGGATCAGGCATATTCTTATATCCATTTAATTACATGCCACAAATAGATCTAGACGTTCAAATCCAAAAAGTAACTGACTTACATCGATCGGTTTTAGAAAAGGCTAATAACGCTGAGGTGATTTGCTATGATTCGCACGACGTTGCTCGAAGTCGTTGAATTAGCCTTTGCTTCCCTTCTTGAAGCTTTAACTTTATTTGAATCTCCAATATGCAATTCCTAGCCGTAGTCTTCAAGAATAGTCTTCGTGTTTTATTTTAATTAATTGTTTTCAATTATTCCAGAGGAAGCATAAGGAGAGAATAAAATGGAGTAAAGAAAATGGGGCTAGGGTGCTGTTTATATAGGATTAGGCAGACGAATCTAGACTGAAAACGAGACCAGAAACGTCAGAATGGACCCAGGCTCAAAACTGGGTTTCAGCACCAGGCGGACCCCCAGGTCAACCATAGGGTCGACCTGGTCCCTAGGAGGTCAACCATAGTGTCGACCGATAGGTCGACCTAGTCCTGGATGGGAAAATTCCCGCACAGTCTGCGCTGGGGTTTGAATTCGAATTTCGAATTCGAATTCGAGCTGTTTTTCTGTTCTGAAAATCCTCGAAACTTCGGAGGGTCATATCTCCCTCATACGGACTCCATTTCTCGAAAACTCGGACTCGTTTCCAAGCAGAATTTCGAGACGAACGAAATGGCGCAACTAATTTTCCTTGATTCTTATTTTAAAATTTAATTATACTTTAATTTGCGAAACTTAATGTTACAGAATTTCGGGGTGTTACATTCTTCCCCTCTTAAAAGGATTTTGTCCCCGAAATCTTCAAGTTAGGAAGAATGTATCCTACCATCCAATCACCCTTCTACTCAACCATTCACTCACAGGCATTCATTGTCCTTAAAAATATTTATAATGCATTCATGTTCATACTCATAGTGTGTGTATATGTCTTTATCTAATGCAAAATCAGGTTGTCTACTGATTCAGTTGACCTCCTTAATGCGAATTATGTCAGTGCCATGCGTCCAATCATGTATGCAAGCATCCCTAGTTATGTAAATACTACATGTGTGCATAGCCATTCATCCATATGCAACATCCATATGATAACATATCAAGTTAAATCCGTTAAGCAAATACATATATGCGAATGCAATATGAAAGTGACTGAGTCGTTCTAGCGCCTATGGTGTGTATCTGAATCCACGAGAAACCATTTGCAACCATCAATCATAACATGTTTCAAATACATGTTTACATCCATTGGCTTCTACCTAAGGATCGATGATACGTCCTAGAAGATATACCTTAAAAGCTAGAAAGTATGCATAAAATTCCTAAAAAAAGAGATCAAGGATGTACCCTTAAGAAAAAAGGTATGATGCGTGTATCTAGTCTTCGGTCTTCTAAGTCACATCTTCTTGAGCTTCACTATTCTATACCTTATCTAATTAATCTTCACGATTGCATAGTTTCTTCACCTCCATTTCCAAAACTATCGTTGATCGGATAGTTGGCTTTTCATTGTCAACTGGATACATGCGGAAGCCTATCCCGTGTTTTAGGGATAAACTCCTAACCTAATCAAAAACATCTATGTACTCATGGACTACCCTAACGGATTGCAAATCATCGATAAATGCATTAAGCGATTCTTAGCTAGCCAAGTCTAACTGATTATTTACACGAAATCTCGAGGGTATTTCCAAGGCAAGTCAAAAGTCTAACTACCCTCCTTATAGAATTACTAGCTAACCAACCCATGCCTAGAATCAACTCATAGCCCATGGAACCAAAAACATTAGCATTACGCTTAAACTCTACACTTAATATAGTTATTCTCAAATCCTTACAAACCAAAGGTAAACGGGCCGAACCACCAATTGGATTTGAGACACTAATGGGATCTTCTACATACAAGTACTAAGGTGCAAAGACTCAACTATGGAAGTAGACATGAACAAATGCGAAGCACTAAAATCAAAAGAGTACTAACTGGTTGATCAAAACGAAAAGCTAAATTTTCCAACGGAGACTTTTGTTATCTCTCTTAGGTATTCTGGTGGTGGAAGCATGCACTCTCCCTTCTGAAAATCCTGTCCCTCGTCCTTGCCCTTGTCCTTAATTATATGCCCCATTATACCATGGAAAAGGTACTTCCTCTCGTCTTAGGTTTTATAATTCCTTCTTTATTTATGAGTCGAGTTTATATCCATGAATTTCTCATCCTTGCGTTGAGCTCCCTAGCCAAACTCCCTCATCCTCATTTTTACCAATCCTGTGTAATCATATTGACGAGTTTCTCAAAAGCTGCCTCCATCGCACAGAAAACCCTCCAAATCTTGAAAGAAGACTAGCTACAGGTGAAACTACTATGAATATAGACGGAAGTCGAGCATTACTTTGCCCTTCGATAGGTAATGAGTCTTATCAAGCCTATGGAACCGTGTCGCGATGAGGTTACCTCCCAGAAAGCCAGGAGCCCCGAAGACTCAAGAAAGAAGGGGACAAGAATTCAAACAGAGGATCAGAAGATAATGCGTCTGGCTTTTGGGGAATATGCCTTTAAAACAAAACTTTTCTTTTGAAAAATGCTTCTTCAAAAACCGTTTTGAAAATAATTTTTTTTTTCAAATCTTTTATCTGATCTGGTAACCTTTAGTTTTGATTCCACGTGTAACACCCCACATCCGTTAGTGTCACTCACAAAGGGAATGCAGTTCTGTGGAGCATTTAAGGTAAAAGATGCAGATAAATTACAAGACAGATAATTAAAGCAGCGGTAAATAAAAACTTTACTTTATTGATAAAATAGTTTGTACAACCATTGTTTTCCAATACCACAATATCTGTCTTACAAAATAAAGAAGCATAAAATAACATTTATATTCCCCAATGTAGAGTGAGCCAGACATAGCCCTGGAAAAGAGAATCCAAGCAAAATTCTGACTGATCTTCAATCCTGGAAAGAAAAACTGAGCTAAGTAGTAACGTTTCCTCCCTGCGGACCTAGGGGTGAAAAGGAAGACAAGAAAGAAAAATAAAACAGAGTCGGACATAAAGTCTGGTAAGTTCAGTAACTTTCAACATGTGAACAGGTAAAAACAAAATGACATGGATTAAATGAATACAAGGCAATACCATGATGATAGGGTTAACAAGATAACGTAAACTATGCTGAGGCAAGATAAAACTGAATGTATTGATAAATTGGATCTAACGACAAGCTGATTATACTGATAAACTGAATATGCTTCCATACTTTCTCTACTTCGTGATTACCCTGTTATTCTGGTTTTTATATCTCTGCACCACCTAACTAGTGTCCAATTAGTAATCTGTATAAACTGATAAAACAATAATGTGATCCCAATCCCTGAAATGGTGGTTGTTTTCAGGTGTATATCTATTATTTATTACCTTGATCTAATCTAGGGTTTACGCTACCCAGGGCTGCTGGAGTTTATGCTGCCTATTGAACATTTCTCGGATTTTAGGGTTTACGCGAACTAGGTCCAACTAGGGATAAAGCTACCTATCGAACGGCGCCCCTACTCTAGGACACACTACCCAGAGCGGTATATGTTCCTAGACTTTCCCCACGTATGTGTCGTTAATCGTTATCGTTGTCTAGATGCACAGGTCCTCTATATGTGCGACCCGAGTCTCGTGGCAGGGAAAATCAAGAAACACGGAACTCGGTCGGAAGCTTTCAGATATCTGTCGATGTAGATGCTAAGGTCTGTTTTTCCAGGGGCTATGGTCCCACTTGACGCCTCCCTCAACTAATGAAAGGCACACCTTTTAAAAATGAGAACTATACGAAGGCCCTCCATGCCCCCACTAACCTATGGCCATCCGCACCCATAACTAGATAGCAAGTATATGGTCTTTTGGAGTTCTCCGCCTTTCCGCTATACGTATCTCTACTGACTCAAGATGGTAGGTAGACGACGAGTTGCTATCACAGGGCTACTGGCCACGTCGAATCACGCTGATCCATCCTAGTCTTTCGGTTGCCTTATATTGCAACCAAGGCATACCCTTGGTTCTTCTAACGCAGACCTTAACCTCTGTGAGCCCAGGCGGATCATCTGTAGCCTCACAGAGGGATACCAAGAGTACCCTCACGTCCCCGCGAAGCCGCGTGCTTCGTAACCCAGTTTGTTGGAGCCTTCTTTAAGATTAAATGGACGTTCGCTCCTTCTCGTGTCCTACTAAGGTTTACTACTTAGTTCCCTTGACTAAGGTTTACTACTTAGTTCCTGAATCATCGTTTTCTTAACTAAGGTTTACTACTTAGTTCTCTTTCTCGTCAAGTTGGATTGGTTAAGTGTCATTAGTCAATTCAAGTTAACTTAACCCATTCATTTGTCATGTTAATCTAGTTAAGTGTTATCAGTAGTTAATGTTGACTTAACCCTACCATAAATCAAGTTATATTGGTTAAGTATTTCTTAGTACTTAACCCTACCCCTTCATCTTGTATTGGTTAAGTGTTCCCTTTAACTTAACCCTGCCCATCTGTTTAGCTAACACGTTATAACGGTTAAGTGTTCTCTTAGTTAACTTAACCCTAACATCTGTTTAATTCACATGCCCTAATGGTTAAGTATTGTCCCTTCATGTTTTAACTTAACCTTATTCATTTGGCACACTATGATGGCTAAGTGTTCTAAGTTTACTTAACTTCACCTTCTAGTCTAGTTAACATGTTAAATTGGCTAAGTGTATTTTACTTAACTGTTTCTTAGCTTTAAATTATTCATTTAAAGCACCGACCACTCACATTAGACAGATATTGTTGCTGTCACTAGATGTGCCGGTCGGTTCCTGGCAGATTTACAACGCAACTCAGTCCAACCTCGGGTCCTTTTTGGGCTCAATGCTCTAACCACCCACATTAGATAGGTATTATTACGGTTGCTGGATTTGCCAGGCGGTTCCGGGCAGTCTTATACCGTAGCTCAATCTAACCTCGGGTTAGGCATATTCGTCTTTCCTAGATTTACATATTTATCCTTTTTGTCTATATGTTAATTGCTAACAACTCTTTTAAACAAATTTGGCCTATATCATATTCAATTGTCATGCCCACTAACATATCTATATTCTAGGCCCAAATCTTGATTTACCTATTGATTAACCCAACCTGCAGTTCTATGCCAACTTAGATCTAGTATTCCCATTTATAGGTCATGTCAAAACTAGATTTGATACTCTAGTTTACAATTTATGCCTAAAACTTAGGTTACTAGCCAATACTAGATTAAATATATCAAATTACATCTTCTATAATTCACGTCATATTACCCCAATTTGCGTCTAATAGTCATGTTATAATACATGCTCTAAATTATGCCAAATAATATAGATTTCATATTATACCCAAATAACCACGCATTCATAACGTATGTATACCATGATTTCACAAGTTTTCTAAATACTCATGAAATGAAACTAGAAAGGGAATAGAGGATAAACATGAGAATTGACATAAAAGAATAGGCATGCAAAAGCGAGCCAAATACAAGGATAATGGATCCAATGGTTTTGGTGTATATAATAGCGAATAGGAATAAACTAAGCAAGTCACACCCTAGGTATGAGATCCAACAAAATGCCAGTTCAGTGTACAACATGGTTTGTAACTATAGTGTTATGAGCATAAACAATTAATCATAATAGTCTTAGGCGATTAACCACCATAGTCATGGTCATGGTCATAGATAGAAATCTCATAGTTTTGAATCATAGGCGATTAACCACAATAGCCATGGATAATTAACAAAAATAGTCCTAGGCAATTATCCTAAATTGTCTTAGGCAATTAACTGTAATAATTTCAAAGTCATGGTCATAGACAATAGTCTTATGCTCATAATCATAGGCAATAATCTCAAAGTCATGAATCATGGTCATAGGCAATAGTCTTATGTTCATAGTCATCGACATAGGCATAGTCTTATGTTCACAGTCATAGGCATAGGCATGGTCTTATGTTCACAGTCATAGTCTTAGGCCATTAACAATAGTTTTAACGTCATAAGCATAGGCACAGTCTCATCGGTAATTAATCACAATAGTTTTTAATTAGATCCAAAGGCATATACAAGCACAGATTCAAATGAAAGGATCAGGCATATTCTTATATCCATTTAATTACATTCCACAAATAGATCTATATGTTCAAATCTAAAAAGTAACTAACTTACATTGATCGGTTTTAGAAAAGGATAATAACGCTGAGGTGATTTGCTATAATTCGCACGACATTGCTCGAAGCCGTTGAATTAGCCTTTGCTTCCCTTCTTGAAGCTTTAACTTTATTTGAATCTCCAATATGCAATTCCTAGCCATAGTCTACAAGAATAGTCTTCGTGTTTTATTTTAATTTATTTATTTCAATTATTCCAGAGGCAGCATAAGGAGAGAATAAAATGGTGTAAAGAGAATGGGGCTAGGGGGCTGTTTATATAGGATTAGGCGGACGAATCTATACTGAAAACGAAACCAGAAACGTCAGAATGAACCCAGGCTAAAAAAACTGGGTTTCAGCACTAGGTCGACCCCTAGGTCGACCATAGGGTCGACCTGGTCCTTGGGAGGTCGACCATAGTGTCGACCCCTAGGTCGACCTGGTCCTGGGCGGGAAAATTCCCGCCCAGTCTGCGCTGGGGTTTGAATGCGAATTTCGAATTCGAGCTATTTTTCTGTTCTGAAAATCCTTGAAACTTCGGAGGGTCATATCTCCCTCATACGGACTCCGTTTCTCGAAAACTCGGACTCGTTTCCAAGAAAAATTTTGAGACGAACAAATTGGCGCAACCCGTTTTCCTTGATTCTTATTTTAAAATTTAATTATACTTTAATTTGCGAAACTTAATGTTATAGAGTTAGGGGGTGTTACAGATCCGCTTAACAGATTTCATTATTAACCCTCCTTGATTTTGGCTAAAGCAGCTCCTGAGACATCTCCTCCGTGAATAATCATCTTTGTGCTTGTCACGGTATTGAAGTTCTCGAGTTTGCTATGGACATTTCATGGTTCAACTTTATCGATCAAAGAAACCCTTGCCGAGGTTAATTTCTTAATCCAAGATTGTGACACATCTGTGGTATGTTTAAGGACAAGCATTATTGAATTTCTTTAATGTGGTGGTATTGCCCCCACACGAAGATTTGTCACAAGCTTCTTAGAATTTGGAAACCATGTATTGTAATTGATTTCTTCCGGAGTCATTGAGTCATGAGTTTTTGCTATTACTGAACTTTAGTGTGATCATGACTAAAAGTTCCTGGCCTAGATGCTTCAAATCATACCTTTTAAATAAGGATTGATTTTTTTGTTTTTGTGCCTCCGGGGAAGTATTTGTAAGTCCATTATCCGTATTGGCTGAATTACTCAGTCACTTGTAGGATTTTTAGGACGTCTTCGAAAAGGTCTCTGGGTTCGTCATTAAACGAATTTGAAGAATCGGCATGTGATCGGATGCCCCCAAAGAGATCTTTTAGAATCCATCAGTAACTGGGTTTGGAAGACCCAGAATCAGTAATTGGATTTCAAAGATCTAGCATCTGATCGGATGCCCCCGAATAGGTCTTTTAAAATCCGTCAGTAACTGGGTTTAGAAGACCCAGAATTAGTAATTGGATGTGGAAGATCCAACATCTGATCGGATGCCCTAAAGAGGACTTTTAAAATCCGTCAGTAACTGGGTTTGGAAGAAGAATATGTAACTGGATTTGGAAGATCCAGCATCTAGTCGGATGCCCCCGAAGAGGTCTTTTAGAACTCAGTGTTCATACTGTTATTCATCCATGTATTAGTGGCGTTGACAATCAACCGAGTGCCCCCTCGGGGAGGTCTTTGGTTTAAAAAACCCAATGCTTGTCACAACCTGGCCATGTATTAATGATGCAGGCGATCAATTGGGTGCTCCTCAGAGAGGTCTTTGGTTTATCCTATGTGGTTTCTCGACATAAACACTTGCTCATCTATTGGCTTTTATTACAATTTGCTAGAGCCAGTGCTTGCAACTTTGCAATTAGGAAGACGTTCCTTTGGCGAAACCCACAACTTTGTTTGTAACTCGGGCACTGCACCATTGGACAGATCAGTCCTTGTCATCTCATCCTTACGCTGTTGTGCCACCACATCTTCGAATTGATTGCGAATGATGTTTCAAGCACTAAGTAGCGGACACTTGAGCTGTCCTAATCAGGATATGCTATAATGATTGTCGGGACTGGTTAAGCCGTAATGGTGCTAGTGTCCCTTTTAGAGTGCTTGCAGTCAAAATCAAACTTTAGTAAATGTACGATTTATTCAAGCAAAGCAGTTTCTTTTTCATCTATATTTACAAAGTTTGCGATAGTGCTACATGGTATTTACAATGCATTATATCTGCAAATTTTCAGTGTATATGAAAGAAACATTAAGTGAAGTAACATCGGAGATGTATGGCATTCCATGCTCTTGGAAGTTGGATTTCGTCTGTGGTTTTTAGCTCAAACGTGCCATCTGAGAATTTCTAGTTAATCACATATGGTCCTTCCAAATTAGGTCCAAGTACTCCGGTTCCTGTCATAATCCTTTTTAGGATGAGATCTCCAACTAGGAAGGTTCTGCATTTTACCTTAGCGTTAAAATGACGATCTATTCTTCTTTGGTGAGGCATGATCCTGAATTCTGACTCCCTTCTTCTTTCCTCAAGTAAATCGAGTGCTTCAAGTTGAAGTTTCTCATTTTCCGATTGGTTGAAGTGGATCCTTCTGTGGGTTGGAGCTTCCAACTCAACTGGGATCATAGCTTGGATCCAAATGCTAATGAAAACGGGGCGTGCCCTGTCGTAGTTTGGTGAGTGGTACGATATGCCCATAGTGCAAGTGGGAGCTCATCTACCCATCCGCCCTTGGCTTTCTTAATTTGCTTCTTGATGGTTGACTTTAAGATTTTGTTGATTGCTTCAACTTGCCCGTTGGCCTGCGGATGAGCTACGGCTGAAAAGATCTTATTGATCTTGTACTTGGCACAAAAGTCTAAGAACTCCTTGCTTTCGAATTAAGTTCCATTATCGGTGATTATTTTCTGTGGCACTCCGAACCTACAGATAATGTTCATCAAGATGAAGTTGATCACCTTCTTAGATGTAATGGTAGCCAGCGGTTCCGGTTCAGCCCATTTAGTAAAGTAATCAACTGCCACTATTGCGTACTTTATGTTTGATTTAGCCGTGGGAAATGCCCCAATCAAATAAATGCCCCAGACAGCAAATGGCCATGGCCTGACCATTTGAGTCGGTTTTGTAGGAGGTGCTCTAGGAATTTCTGCAAATCTTTGGCATTTATCACATTTTTTGACATAGGTCATTGCATCTAGATTCACATCAGGCCAAAAGTAGTCGTATCGCAGAATTTTCTTGGCCAGTGTTTGGCCGCCGATGTGAGCACAGCAATCTCCTTCATATAACTCTGCCAAAATTGCTTTTGATTCCTGCTTTGACACACATCGTAGAAGCGGCATGGAAAACCTCGCCTATATAACCTCCCATCCCGAATAAGGTATAGAGGAGCTTTACGCGGTATCTTTCTTCTCCCTTTCGAGTCCTCTGGTAGTGTTCCATTGGGAATATACTCCTTGATTGGCGTCATCCAAGACACAGGCTCTTCAACCATCTCCATGATCCAATCAACATCCACTTCTTCAATAGTAGGGGTTATTTGGATTTCAATTTGTATTAATCCTAACAATTGTGCATCTGATGAACTTGCATACTTGGTAAGAGAATCCGCCTTTGAATTTTCTTCCCTCAGAATATG
The DNA here is from genome assembly GCA_030737875.1 of Allium sativum. Classification (NCBI taxonomy): domain Eukaryota; kingdom Viridiplantae; phylum Streptophyta; class Magnoliopsida; order Asparagales; family Amaryllidaceae; genus Allium; species Allium sativum. Next base: position 900,144,047 of record CM060918.1, read on the forward strand.
GGATATGGTATAATGGTCGAGGTCGTTGAGAAGCTCCATAGCCTTGACAAGATAAGAAGAGAGATTTCCCACTTTAGTCTAGAATTCTCCAATGACTTGATTCACTACGAGTTGATAATCACTGAAAATTTGCAAAATCTTCAAATTCAGCTCATGTGCCAACTCCGACCCTATTATTAATGCTTCATATTCGGCTTCATTGTATATCGATGGGAATTCCAATATCAAGGCATAACATAGGGAATGGCCATCTGGAGTTTCTAAGACAATTCCGGCTCCTGAACAGTAATCGTTCCTGGAACCATCGAAGTATAGTTTCCATCCAGCAACTGCCTCTGCTAGTTCTTCATTTTCCTCTCCTCTGTCCATGGATTCAACAATGAAATATGCTAAGGCTTGCCTATTGATAGCTCTTCGGGGGTGATAAGTGATGTCATATTGGCTAAGCTCAATGTTCCACTTTAATAACCTTCCCGAAGTTTCTGGGCGAAATAGAACTTGCCTTAGAGGTTGATCAGTGAGAACTTTTATTGTATGAGATTGGAAGTATGGTCTTAACTTTTTTGTGGCGATGAGTAGATAGAATGCTAGTTTCTCCAACCTTTGGCAGTTTAATTCAGCCGCTAAGAGTCGCTTTCTTATGCAATATACCGGCCAATGTACCTTGGCATCCTCCCGAACAAGTGTAGCACTTAGAGCATGTGATGAGACGATAAAGTATAGGAATAGCCCTTCTCTATCTCTAGGCTTGGAAAGCATCGGTGGAGACTTCATGTGCTTAATTAATTCTTCGAAAGCAGTTTGACATTGAGAAGTCCACTGGAAGTCTTTCTTCCCCTTCTTTAAAGCATCAAAAAGTGGGATGCATCGATCTGTTGCTTTACAGATGAATCGGTTAAGGGCAGTTACTTTCCCATTCAAACTTTGAAGCTCTTTCTTTGTCCTTGGAGCTTGCATTTCTCGTAATGCTGTGACTTGGGAAGGATTTGCTTCAATGCCCCTGACATTGACTATGAACCCAAGGAATTTTCCCGATGAAACTCCAAATGTGCATTTGAGGGGATTTAACTTCATCCCGTACTCTCTCAGGATATGGAACATCTCGGCCAAATTTTCCAGATGATTATCCGCCTTCTTCGATTTTAACAACATATCATCTACATAAACCTCCATAGTGTTCCCATTTTGGGATTTGAACCTGGAATTTACGAGGTATTGGTAGGTTGCTCCTGCATTCTTCAATCCAAACGACATTACTTTGTAATAGTATAAACCTCTGTCGGTTATGAAACTCGTATTTTCTTCATCAGGTTTGTGCATCATGATATGACTACACCCAAAGTATGCATCCATGAATGACAACAGCTCATGCCCTGTTGTTGTGTCGACAAGTTGGTCAATTCTCGGTAATGGGAAACTGTCCTTGGGACATGCTTTGTTGAGGTCCGAGTAATCTATGCATACTCTTCATTTACCGTTGGATTTTATAACAAGGACTGAATTGGAAACCCAAGCTAGGTGCAAAGATTCTCGATAAAGTTGTTATTAAACAATCTATCTACTTCTAGAGATATTCCGCACATGTTAGAGTGCGTCCATGCAAATACATCTAAGTTTTCTTTTAAAAACAATGTCAAATCTTTCTGCAACTTTAGGCCGAACTGAGAACCTATTTTGAGGACTCGATCTGGATCTTTATCATGCATTGGGACAGAGATAGTGTCCTCAGCTGGCGCCGCTGTATTTTCCCCTATACTGGTTTTCCTTGTATCGATTTCCTTCTGGGCTCCACTATGCTCGCCAGTATGGGGGCCCCGCCTTAATTGCTATAAGGGGGTGTCGTGGATGCGGGGCGGATGCTCTATATCCTTTTTCACTTCCTTCTTTCTCGCCTCTATAGGGTCAGCCAGATAACATTCTCTTGCCACTTGTTGATCACCTTTTACCATGCCAACACCATTTTCAGTTGAAAATTTCATTGTCAAACACTGCGGAGCCATTGTTATTCTGAATGCAGCGAGGGTTGGTCTTCCAAGGAAGGCATTATAAGCAGACAACTCATCAACTACAACAAAATCCTACTTCTGTGTGGCTTTTCGCTCCCCCCTCCAAGTTCAACGAGCAAATTGATGACTCCAATCAGCTTAATAGCTTGGCCTATGATTCCATGAATTTTGTTCTGACATGCTTTCACATCTTCCTTCCATAGAGAGCTTCATCCTATGAAAGGGGTTGATGAAAAGGACATTGACAGACGCTCCGCTATCAACTAGAACCCTTCTCACAATAGCAGGACCTAAGCCTATGGTTATCACCATTGGATACACAGTTGGAGTTAACAACTCCTCTAAGTCTCAATCTATTAACACAATGACATCCTAAGGGGATCTTGGTATTTTTGATGATAAAGCTTCGTCCACAATCATGAGTTCATCTCCTTTTGGGAGGTTGTTCATCTCATTGGCATATTTCACAATGCCCCCCGCCCCCCCCCCCCAGCTTCTACTGGCCGGGTGTGGTCCTCCTGAAATGGTGTTAATGGTCAACCTTGGCATGACAGTATTTGCGGCATTCTCACCTTGCCTTGGTTGTCCGGAGGATGTTCCCTGACCTTGAGGAACTTGGGTATTTGGCGGATTTTTCGTGTATTGCTGAAGCCTATTCTTCCTTATCAGTTCCTCGATTAAGCTCTTTAGATGCCTACACTCATTTGTGCTATGGCCCGGCTGGTTATGAAATCGACAGAATCTTCCAGATTTTATTGCAGTATCACTGACCTTGATTTGCTTCGGTACTGGGTATTCTTCTGTTTCCTTGGTGGCCATGAAGATGTTCTCCACTGTATCATTCAAGGGAGTCAATTCCGAGTTCTTAAAGAAATGGAACTTTTTATTGGCTCGATTATCTTTCCCGTCATTACCAGTTTCTGACCTCCAGGGTTTTTCTGGCTGCTCTCCGCATCATTATTCTTCTTTCCGGGTTGCATGCTGCTTTTTGGAATGTCCATAGTATAGGCGGGATCTTCATCCACGCCTATATACTCTTCTACCTTATCAAACAATTCCTCAAGCGTACTTGGTTTCTTCTTTTTGATCCACCGCCCGAGCTTTGTCTTTTTGGTTATGGCCCTCTTTAAGGCCATTAAGGCCAGGCAAGGCTGATAATTCCCTACTTCAGCGGCAACAACATTGAAGCGAGTGAGAAAGGTCCTAATCGCCTCTTCCCGGTCTTTGTTCAAGCTCGTTCAATTCCATAACATCTCGCACTTTTTTCGTTTAGAGCCTAAATTGCTCTCAAAACAATTTGGCCAAGGTAGCAAAGTCATCTATAGATCTGGGTGGCAGCTTTGTGAACCAAAGCAATGCCACGCCTTCGAGATAGGTCGGAAAATATAAGCACTTTAACTCATCAGTGGCCCATGCCCCGTCCATGTGTTGATCGTACTTGAACAGAAATATGTTGGGATCACTTGTTTCATTGTATGCTTGGACTGCTGGTGGTTTAAATTTGTGCAGGTATGGTGCCATCTTTATTCTTTCTATAAATGGGGTCTTGGTGGGAGCTAATCCCCAATATCTCTCGTCATCTTGCTTCTTCTGGCACCTTTTCATGATTTTATGAACCATTTCCGTTATACGCTTCTCCTCATTGTGTCGGCCTATGGAGCGGACGCCGTTCTCCTTACCAGATGTCTTCCTAAGCTTACGGTCAAGGTTTGGATTTCTGGGGCCTGAATCTCCCGCTTGGGGAGGTGCCCCTTTGGTGGAACCGAGCACTTGTTGAGAAGTCGCCATATCGGACTGGTTATGAGTGGGGAGTTATACCTCCTTCCGAATAGGGTCTTCCATTTCCTGAACAGAATTTTCTTGGTTTGTGCTTGAAGAAGAGGAATTTACGCTCTTTGTTTGCAGGGTTAGAATGGATTTAGCTCGGGCGGATTTCATGGCGACTTTTGCTATAGCAGTTTGCATGGCGAACATTGCTTCAAGCCTTTTCATCATCGCCTCATTTGCGATATTCATTTGGCTAGTTAAAGTTGCGGCAACTTCATCTAACTCTCATCTTGTTATGGCGGCTCCGGCCTTTGAACTTTCTCCGACATCAAATTGGGTGACAGGAGGAGTAGCTTCACGATCGGTGATATTATCATCATTCTCGGTATTTTGATGCATGACCTTCTTCGATGGTCTACCCAATTTACCCTTATTTTCTGACAAGAACTTGAATTAGATTATAGTAAGATAGGATCAAATTCTCAGTGCAAGGCTCTGAAACTTGCAGGAGAGTGTGAGAGGATGGAAGATTGAACTGGCCCCATGTTGGGCGCCAAATGTTGACCTCAAAATTGAGATCAACACCAAGAGTATTGAGAGTACTTTGCTAGATAATTAGAAAATGAGAGATGTGGAGCCAATCAATAAAATAAATGCAAGTAAAGAACACACAACGTTTATAGTGATTCGATCAATTGCGATCTACATCCACTTTGAACATCGATTTCAATATAGCCTTTAGAATTACAAGATCAGCAAGCCTTCTCATTACATCCATCATTATACACTCTTAGAACTTGATTAAAGAATATCAATGAGAATCTTCAAATATGGCCAATGGTAGATTGGATCTAGATTTCCATATGGGCTTTGGTGGATTCCCACATATTCATGATGAATTATGTGTTTGATCTTCACTTTGAGATGATTACAGATGACAAAATCACTAAGTAAGTGTTGAGAATTGAATTTAGCATCCCTTCAGGGTCTCCAAAAATCCTCCCCCATTAAAGTGGGGTTGGACATCTATTTATAGCAGTGGAGAATGGAGCCTCCGGGACCACCGGTCGGTCGGCTTCTTATTTATGGAATTCCACTGGCCAGCCTGGCAACAGCTGTCCAGAAGCTAGCTTGTCATTTGTTGTAAACAGGACCGATCGACTACAAGTAGAACTGACTGGTCGGTATTGTCGTCCTTCATTCTCGTGCGAACAATCGTCTGCTAGCCCTGTATCATAGCCGATTGGTTGTCTGTCCCTTGGGCCGGCCGGTAGTGTAACACTTGAGTAGAGTATACAGCGATTCTGACAGGTCGGTATGTCTGAATCTCGACTGGTACCCTTTCCTACTAACCGACCGGTCCCTTTTTGGACTACTAACCAATCATCATAGCTTTGATTCCTTTGATTCTTCTAAGTGATTCTTTGGTAGATAACATGTTGGAACTCGTCTAACCATGGCATCTCGCTCCACTTCCACTTCTCTAAGCATGCTCGACTCTACTACTTCCGCGGTATCATGTAAACATTATCGCAAATGCGACACATGAAATACGTCATGAACACCACTGAGCTTCTCTGGCAACTTCACTCTATAGGTTATCTGTCCAATTCACTCTGTAATGGGGAATGGCCCTACGAACCTTGGTCCCAATTTCCCTACAGACCAAAAACAAACCGCATTCCTCAGCAGTGATACTCTAATAAAGACCATGTCTCCAACACTAAACTCAAGATTGGTCCTTCTCTTATCAGCATATGATTTTTGTCGGTCCTGTGCCATCTTCATGTGTCTTCGAATCAAGTCTATCTTCTCTGTAGTTTCGCTAATCGTCTCGGGCCCAAGTAAAATCTTATCCGTAGATTCCCACCAACAAGTAGGTGATCAACAAGTTCATATATATAGAGCTTCAAAAGGTGTCATGCCAATACTAGTCTGATAGCTGTTGTTGTAGGCGAACTCTACTAATGGAAGATGTTCCTCCTATGTCCCTCCAAAGTCCAAAATGCATAACCTCTAAAGATCTTCTAGAATCCGATTCACTCTTTCTGTTTGGCCGTCCGTCTGAGGGTGATAAGCGGTACTCAAACACAATTGCGTTCCTACCGCCTATTGCAAGTTCTTCCAAAACTCACTAGTGAAAATGGGATCTCGATCGCACACAATACTAGAAGGTATGCCATGTAGACGAACTATCTCTCGGAGATAAACAGATGCTAACCATGTCGTTGTTCTTTTACTCTTAACAGGAATAAAATTGGCGCTCTTGGTAAGTCTATCCACTACTACCCATATCCCCGTACTACCCTTCCTTCACCTCGGCAACCCGTCGACGAAATCCATGGAAACACTTTCCCATTTCCACTGTGGAACCTATAAAGGGTGAAGCAAACCACCAGGCTTCTTTTGCTCAGCCTTGACTTGCTGGCACACTAAGCATCTAGAAACGAATTTAGCCACATCCTTCTTCATTCGGCCCAAAAGAAAACTCGCTTCATGTCCCTATACATCTTGTCTCCACCGGGATGTATGGTCAGCTTAGAACAATGTGCTTCTTCAAGGATTGTCCTCCTCAAACCCTCGTCTCGAGATACGCAAAGTCTCCCATCCCTACGCAACCAACCTTTGTCATCGATAGTATACCTACTAAGATGCCTCGAACACTCCCCTCCTATGAGCTTGCCTACTATCTCTATCAACGGTGGGTCATCTTGCTGTGTCGCACCTATCTGTCCTGAAAGTGTAGGTCATACCTCTAACGATGCCAACAAACCGAGTACATAATCAATAGAGGGTTTAAAGTCAAAGGTAGAGATATACTCTAAACTCTGTCGCTCGACAAACAAAGGACTCAACGTCAACTTCTTTCTACTTAAGGCGTCAGCTACAACATTATCCTTGCTAGGGGTATATGCAATCTCAAAATCGTAGGATGCTAAGAAATCCAACCACCTTTGTTGCCTTAAGTTTAAATCTTTTTGGGAGAACAAGTATTTTAGTGACTTATGGTCTGTATACAACTCAAACCTCCCACCGAGCAAATAGTGACGCCAAGACTTAAGCGTAAAAACTATGGCAGCTAACTCTAAGTCGTGGGTAGGGTGATTCTTCTTATGGACCTTTAAATGCCTTCCACCATAGCATATCACCCTTCCCTCTTGCCTCAAAACTGCGCCAAGCCTTGTCCTATACGCATCAGTATACACTGTGAACTGTTTACTCCCATCAGGCAAAACTAAAACTAAAGTTGTCGTCAATGCCCTCTTCAAACTTTGGAAAGCATCATCATAGTCAACATCCCAAGAAAAGGTCAAATTCTTTTTTGTCAACCGTGTAAGTGGGGATGATATTTTAGCAAAGTCCTTAAATGAAATTTTGTAATAGCCCGCCAAACCAAGAAAACTTCTTACTTCTGTTGCATTCTTAGGAACGTTCCAATCTTGGATTGTTACCACCTTTGCGGGATCCACAGTCATCCCTTCCTTGGAGACCATATGTCCTAAGAACCTCATGTCCTTCCTCCAAAAATGATATTTGGGGAACATAGCTTTGAGTTGATGTGCTCAAAGGATCACTAAGACTTCCCTAAGATGTAGGGCATGCTCTTCCTCGCTTCTAGAAAATATCAAAATATCATCCACGATGACCACCGCGAACTTTTTTAGAAACTCCCTAAACACCCTACTCATCAAGTCTACAAAATATGCGGGTGCACTTGTCAAACCAAAAGGCATGATGAGCCATTCGAAGAAACTATCGAGAGTCCTGAAGGCAGTCTTATCTGTACTATCCTCAGTTACCCTCAACTGATGGAATCCTATAGCTAAGTCCAATCGTGAGAAAACCGAAGCACCAACCAACTGATCGAAAAAATCGTCTATCCTCGGTAATAGGTGTTTGTTTTTCTTCATGAGCTTATTTAGGACCTTATAGACCATGCACAATCTAAATGAACCATCAGCCTTCATGGAAAAAACAACATGAGCACCCCACTCCGAGATACTTCTCCTTATGAATCCTTTCTAAAGAAACTCTTTCACTTGTTCACTAAGCTCCTTCCTTTCTCTTGGAGCCAAGTGGTGTATTGGCAATGGAACTAGCTTTCCATTGTCCACCAAGTATATACGGAAATCTATCTCGCGTTTTGGAGGTAAGCCTCTAACCTCCTCAAAGACATCTTCATACTCATGGACTACTCGAACAGATTGCAAATCATCAATAGATGTGTCAAGAGATTCTAGGTAGCTAAGCATAACGGACCCTTAGGGTCACAAGAAATATCGAGAGTATTACCCAAATTAGTCAACAGTCTAACTACCCTCTTTTCACAGTCGAGAATGGCACCATATCTGGCTAGCCAATCCATTCCTAGAATCAACCCATAGCCTGTGAATCCAAGCACATAAACATTGCATTCGAACTCAACGACATACACTCAAATACCGACATAACATAGAAAGATGAGCCGTACCCTCAATAGGATTTGGGACAGCAACGGGATCCATAACTAGACTAGCATTTAGGTGCAGTGTTTCAACTAACGAAGCAAATATAAATGATTGTGAAGCGCCAGAATCAAACAAAGTTCGAATAGGATGATCAGAAAGGAAAATCAAACTTTCAACAGAAATGTTTCTACCTCTCTCTTGTCTAGGTGCCATGAGAGCATGAACTTGCCCTCCAGAAGTAGATCATGTCCTCTGTCCTTGCCTCCTTGGGCAGTCTTTAATCATATGTACTGCCTCACCACATTGGAAGCAACTCGTCTTCTTCTTCTTCTTCCTATAATCCTTACTGAAGTGGCCTGGTGTTCCACAATTAAAACACCTTTTTTCCCTTGGCCCTTGTTATCCTTGCCACCTTTCTTTGGTTTTTGTTGTGCCTTCTTTGGATCCCCATTCTTATCCTGTGCCTTTTCTACATTAGCACTTTTCTCCTCTTCATGTGTCAACGCCATGTCAACAAGTTTCTCGAAAGTAGCCCCCATAGGAATGTAGGACATAGCCAACCCGTGTAATGGTTCATTCAGACCCTTGGAAAATCTCAAGGCCTTCTTATGCGGTGTATTAACTAATTCCATACCAAATCTTACTAACTAGTTAAACTTGTTAACGTACTCCTTCACAGACAAACTCCCTTGTTTCAAAGCCAAGAACCTCTCCATGTATAAACTCTCCTCCACTTGTGAAAGAAATTTCAACTCGAACCTTCGTCTAAAGTCTATCCACGTCTCCACTGCACGTCCTCCATTAGTTACTCCCGCCAAAAGGAAGCTTCGTCCTTCATAAACCAAGCAGCTAGTTGAACCTTCCTTCCATGTTCTATCTCAAAGATACCAAACAAGTCCTCCACTTCCTTGAGTCAATTCCGATCTTTCACAAACGTATCAGTCCCATAAAACGGCTTTCCTCCCATCGCACGGAAGTCTTTGCATATCTTAGAATAAGCATCTACAAGGGGATGAGGAGGAGTGGCTGCAGCTGGGGGAGGAGGAACGTCTGCTGGGCCTACGGCAGTAGCCCTAGCCTCCAGATACCTTCTGAACCAACCTGGTATCTGTACGCCCTCGGGTATAATGGGTTCCCCAGACATGCTGAAAGGAAAAAGGAAGAGATTCAAAACAGAGAATCAAAAGATAGATTCATAATAAACTTTTCTCTTGAAAGTACCCTCTTTAAGACATGTTTTTGAAAATACTTCTTTCTAAAAATGTTTTGAAAACGGTTTTCAAAATCTTTTATCTGTTCTGGTAACATGGCTCTGATACCACGTGTAACACCCCACGTCCATTAATGTCACTCACTAAGGGAATGCATTAACTTTCATGGAGTATTATAAGAGTATAGAACAGAATATCACAAGATAGATATATAAAAATGGTACTTAAGAAAATTCAAATTTTATTTATTGCAGCAGAAAAGCAAAACATGTTTGGTTACAACATCAAAACCACATACTAGAGCCAAGACATAAATATCCATCTTGTACAAAATTATTATCAGAGTTCATAAAAGGAAAACCATAATCCCACTCCAAACAGCCATAATGAAAAAGAGATAAAGCCGAGCAATACTTTCAACACTTCCAAGCACTTCAAGAAGAAAGGAATCCAAGCCAAGCTTCACTATTCCCACCCTGAGGACCTGGGGGAGGTGGGAAAGAAAGAAAAGAGGTGAAACAAAAAGGGGTCAGACATAAGTCTGGTGAGTCTAGTGACTTTAACAAAATAATCAGTAAAGTAACATGATAAGAACATAAACTGGATATAAGAGATGATTGTAACATAAGCAGACATGACAAGGTAAACAAGATGAACAAGATATAACGTTGATTGCTCTTCTAATCACTATAAGATAATTCCTACACCGCTCCAATTCTAGTTCCGTACTGAAAGTTGGTCCCTCTTACTAAACATAGTAATAATAATAATGATGGTAATTTCGTGTATTCCTAGCTGTTGTCATAGGTGCCGCCTGCTCTTATCTCCACTAGTTGTACCCACTACCCTCCCCATTCGATCGGCTCCCTAACTCGCAGATACCCATGCTTGTCCCATAGTAGGGTGTATCACTCCCTAAAGTGGCAACCCGATACTACTAAAATGCACGGCTTATACCTACACGATGCAACGGCGTCTTACCTACCAGCCCGGACCCACGCATGCACATGACTCTGTTGGACTTGCATTGCCATCACTAACTCTTTATTGACCTCTTACAATTAACCCAGTAAGCATGTCCCGTCATCGACCTACTTCGAGCTCACATAGATACTAAATGGGTTACTGGTTGAAAAGGGTCCCCACACTGGACACAAGCTTCCCTCCTAAGCTTGGTTCCTGCTAGAAATTCCCACTTAACCCCTCTTTATCCCCATGTCTACTCACATGTCTCATCTTGGTTAAGTGTTTTAATCATGTTTCACATGCTACACATGTTACCCACTTAACCCTTTTATCAATACAATGTCTTACCACATGTCTTATCTTGGTTATGTGTTCATTAATTCATTATAATCGTAATCTTGCAAGACCTACCACATTAGATTATCGTTTTGCGGTTGCAGGATATGTCGGGCGGTTCCGGGCAGGCTTATACCGCAAACCGAATCTAACCTCGAGTCTTTGCATTATTATGCATCTAATTTATGCCCTTGACCTCTCACATTAGACTGTCGTTTGCGGTTGCTTGATATGTCAGGCGGTTCCGGCAGACTTCTACCGCAAACCAAGTCTACCCTCGTGTCTTAGGCGTTTATTATCTCCTTCTTGATTCAAGTCCCAAATTTTAAATCTTGGATTAAAATATATTCCAATTACCCATAATTTCCAACCTAAATTATGTTTATAATTCTAATCCAAATTAGGCATATAATCTTATGTATGCATGTTATGCCAAATTACGCTCAAATTAATTTGCATTCATTGTTATTAACAATTTATGCCAAACCCCATGTATACAAATTATATCCAATTATGCCCAATCCAACATATGCCAAATCTCATGCATACAGTTTGTACACAATTATGCTCAAATTGATTTATGCAAATAATCTCATTTTATTACAAATTTCCCCAAACTTTTCCCAATTGTTCAAACGTTATTCGTACGCAAATCTCAACGTAATATGTTAGGCTCGAAGTTAGCCTAATCTCATAAAAAGAAGGAAAAGAAGAGGGGAAGAGAATCATGTCATCAAAACTAGCATAAAAGAGGCATATGAAACATTAACTGGCACAGAACAATAAAATAGATCCAATATGATAACAGTAATTTGGGTATGAATCTGAAAGATAAGAATCTACGAAACTTCATATGATTCGTCTTACTTACAGGCATGATCATTAAATTCAATTACAATCCTATCACAATTAATTTTTAATTATATGTGAAAGTAACATAGACTCACAGCGACAGGATTAAGAAGAGAGAAAAGATCTGAATCTGATTTCTCAATTTGATTAGCTAAACCGTTGTTGTTGAATTTGATTCTTATCTTCCAATTTGAATACTCTAATTCTTATTTACTTTGGAGAAGAGAAGAGAGGCTAGTTTTAATTTAGATTAGAGCAACATGGAGGCGCCATGGGTTAGTGTAATGAAATTAGGGTTAGGTTTAGATGTGCTTTTATAGATGTATTAGGTGTATTAGGACCTTTAGAATAGATTAGAGATCATCTGAACCATCTGACCAGAAAACACGTCATCCAGCCAATCCCCGAAGGACACATCATCAGAGAACTCTCTAGAATTCTGTGTAGGTTTTGCCTCAACATGGGCGCACTTCCCAGGTGCGCCAGTGCATTTTTGTTCTAGTGCACTTCACAAGTACACCAATTATCCCAGCCTGTTTTCTGCTTTTTCTGCTCAACTTCTATCAACCATAACTTCTTCATACGGTATCCGTTTTTATGCAAATTCGAACTTTATCTCAACCAGAATTCCGAGATGAACACAATGGTGTAACCCGTATCACCAAATTCTTCTTTTAAAAATTAATTATTCTTTAATTATCTCTTATGTCATGTTTCAAAATTACGGGGTGTTACAGCAACCAAGATTTGAAAGTTTGGACAGATGTTTCTATTGAAGGTATTGGTGCGGTTTTAATGCAGAGGGACAAAGTAGTTGCATATGCTAGCCATTAGTTGAAGCCGCACGAGAAGAGATATCCTACTCATGATCTTGAATTGTTGGCCATCGTGTTTGCTTTAAAGATATGGCGGCATTAGCTTTTGGGTGAGAAGTTCGAATTATATACAGATCATAAATCCTTGAAGTATCAGTTCACCCAGAGGGACTTGAATTTGAGGCAGCAACGATGGTTAGAATTTCTTGCAGCCTATGATCTGGACATCTTTTATACTCTAGGGAAAGCCAATGTTGTAGCCGATGCACTCAGCGGGAAGAATGCGGCCAGCACCAATCTTATCATCACCAGCCTTATCATTACGCCTACGTTAATGGATAAGATCTCTGCTCTTCAAAAAGATGATAAGTTTATTCAGACGATTAGCGAGCGAGTTCGAAAGGGCGAAGCTTCCAGCTTTCAAATTGACAGCAAGGGAACTCTTAGATTCTAAGGGAGAATCTGTGTGCCAGATATTCCTGAGCTAAAAAGAGAAGTTATGGATGAAAGTCACAAATCTAAACTTAGTATCCATCCAGGAGTAAGAAAGATGTATAACGATCTTAAGCGCACACTCTGGTGGAAGGTGATGAAGAGAGACATTTCTATATATGTTGCTAGATGTTCCACTTGCCAACAAGTCAAAAGCGATCAACATAAGCTCGCAGGATTGCTGCAATCGCTAGAGGTTCCAAGTTGGAAGTGGGACCAAATTTCTATGGATTTAATTGATGGCTTGCCCCGAACCAGAAAACGGAATGAAAGTACATGGGTGATTGTAGATCATTTCATGAGGACCGCCCATTTTATCCCTATTAGATTTAATAGAACAGCTCAAAGTCTAGCGCAACTTTATTTCAGAGAGATTGTCAGACTACATGGAGTTCCCAGTAACATTGTTAGTGATCATGATCCGATATTTGCTGGTAAATTCTGGAAAGAATTCCAAGAGGAGCTTGGGACAAAGTTGAATCTAAGCACCACTTATCATCCTCAGACAGATGGCCAGACTGAGAGGGTGAACAGAATATTAGAAGACTTGTTGCGAGCAAACATTCTGGATTTTGGCGGGTCATGGGAAGATCACTTGCATTTGTTAGAGTTCTCTTATAATAACAGTTACCAAGCAAGCTTGCAGATGTCGTCATTTGAAGCATTATATGGCAGGTCATGCAGATCTCCTTCATGTTGGGTGGAACCAGGCAATCGATTAGTATTGGGTCCCGACATGATTCGTGAAGCATCAAATAAAGTTGGTTTCATTAAGAACTGACTACTGACTGCTCAAAGCCGATAGAAGAGCTATGAAAACTCATGAAGAAGGGATTTAGAATTCTCCGTTGGTGATTATGTATACTTGAGGGTTTCCTCATTGAGAGGTGTGACTCGTTTTGGGAAGACTGGGAAGTTGGCGCCGAGATTCATTGGTCCTTTTCCTATTCTCGAAAGAATTGGAACTCTCGCTTATAGGGTGCAGTTGCCGGACTGGTTGCCAGGAGTGCATGATGTATTCAACGTGTCTCAACTCTGGAAGCATGTACATGATCCATACTTGGTTGTGGAGGAAGCAGCACAATAAGATTTGGAGATTACCCCGAACTTAGCAGTAAGAAGGGAGTCAGTGAAAATTGTTCGCAAAGAGACCTGAGGTCTGAGGAACAAGAGGATCCACTTAGTCAAAGTGCAGTGGAGCGGGGATCCTAGAGACTGTACACAGGAGAATGAGGATGACATCAAACAGGCTTATCCCAAGTGCAGAGTGGACAACTCCGAGTAACTCTTGTGTTGTGTACATTTACAATATTCTCCATTTTCCATTTGGTTTCCTACTTTACTATTGTTTCCTTTTCGGGGACGAAAAGCTTTTAAGTAGGGGAGATTGTAACAACCAGGAAAATCAGAACCAATTTAAAATTTTTATCTTGGCTATTTTTATGAACTCTGAATAGTTAAAATAATTTATTTTAAATAATAACAATTTAAAATTTATTTAAATCGAAGTTAGAACGAACATATATATATATATATATATATTAACTTTAAAAGGAGTTAGAAATAGCATGGCAGTTTGAAAATTTGAATCTGAACTTTGACTGAATGTACATGATTCAAAATATGAATCGGATTTTAGAGAAACCAAAAATATTTAAATCTGTTTAAAAATATCTTTCCAACGAATCCAAAAAATTGAAATTTCATAGTGGGAATAAAAAGTTATGGCCAGTTGAATATTCAGAATAGCCGATATGGGATATAATATAATTTATAGCCCGTATAAATGGCCATTATACAATCGTCCTCCGTTTTCGACGAAATCATTTTTGTCGGATCTGGAATGTCAAATTACTGTTAAGTTTAATTTTCCATAATTTTTGGAATTAATTTGTGAGCGTGGTAAATTAAATTGTGTTCGATAATTTCGGTTGAATTTAATTGACTGTTAAAAGGGCCATTTTTCAAATGGTCTCCAAATTCGACGAAATTAATTTTGTTAGGACTGTATCGTCAAAACGTATTTAGATTTATTTTTCGGGAATTTTCGGAGTCCGTATGTGGCCCTGGTAAATTTAAATGTACAATTGAATTAAATAAATAAATGATTTAAATTTTAAATTAAAGAAAACAGGCTGAAAACGATCGTTCGGGCTGAAGGGACCTAGCCCATTGTGTCCAAAACGGGGGCAATTGGGTAGGAACAACTTTTGTTGGGCTGAAATTGGAGCTACAAAGACTTAACAGGTTTATTTGCAAAAACTAATAATTAAATATTATAGAGATACATTAATCCTTAATTCATAACCCTAATCTAATTTTCTAAAGTCGCCGCCACTCTTACGTGAATGGCCAAAATTGCTCAAGAATTCCTCCTCTAATTTCTCTCAAAGTAATCAGTAAAACACATAGGCGCTTTGGAGTTTATTGTAGAGCTCTCTCTCCTCTTCAATTCCATACCCGGTTCAAGATTTACAGTGGTGTATACACGGAGAACCGAGCCCCCAAACCCACCGACGTCGCGACCGGAGTGCTCGCCCAGACCAGCACCGAGATCGACGAAGTGGAACCCCCTGGGTGCGCCGTTCGATGCTCCAGGGCGTGGCACAGCCTGATCGACACCATGTGCCTCGATCCGCGCGCAAGGTGAAGACCTAGAACTGAACAATTCTTGAAAACCGTCCGCCTAAGAATTACAGGAGGAAGAAGGGTAATTTTTATTTTTATTATTTAATAAATTAAATTTAAAAATATTATTTACACAAATAAAATCATAACTAATGCATACGAACTCGGAATTGAATAATTTCAGATCCGTTACGATCGTGAGTCCGAGATCTATATTTTTGGACCGATTAGAACTGATTCGGAGCAGATCAGATTTTGGAAAAGAATTCAATTCTGAATTATTCATAATTAAAACCGATTGTGAGATTTCTATTTTTAATAATTAATTAAAATTTAATTATTTCTCGCTATTTGAAATCCATGTATGTACGGTTATATAATCAGATCTGTGATGTTTGAGATTGGAATTTGTTGTTTGTGGGTTGTAATGTTCATGTTTTGTTAGATCTAGATCTACAATAAAAATCCTTTCTTTTATTTGAATCTTTAGCTTATTGTTAGATTTGTCTATAGTAAAGAATTCATCTTCTATTTGGATCTAGATATATTGATTTGGTTTGAAGTAAAAAAAATATTATCTTTATTTAGACCCATGAACATAGATTTGTTTTTATAATAAAATATCATCTTTATGAAATCCATGAACATTGAGATTAGGTTCAAAATAAAAATTACATTTTTATTGTTTACATGAACCTGGTTTTGTCCAATTTTAGATTTACAATAAAAGCCTTATTTTATTTGTTTTCACGAACAAGGTTGTGTCAGGTTTAGATTAATAATAAAAATATTCATTTTTATTGAAATATGAAATATGGATTGGTTTAGATTTGATTAATAGTAAAAATATTCAATTTTTTTTTAAATATGAAACAAGGGTTTTGATTAGATTTTGTTCAGTAATAAAAATATTATTTTTATTTGAATCTATGAACATAGAATACATTAGAATTAGAAGACATATTTTTATTGTCATTTTAGTTACAATAAAAAGAGTAGAATTAAAAGACATATTTCTATTGTCATTTTAGTTACAATAAAAAGGAGTAGAATTAGAAGACATATTTTTATTGTCATTTTAGTTACAATAAAAAGGGTAGAATGAGAAGACATATTTTTATTGTCATTTTAGTTACAGTAAAAAGCAGTAGAATTAGAAGACATATTTTTATTGTCATTTTAGTTACAAGAAAAAAGAGTAGAATTAAAAGACATATTTTTATTGTCATTTTTATTACAACAAAAAAAGTAGAATTAAAAGACATATTTTTATTGTCATTATAGTTATAATAAAAAGAGTATATTTAAAAGACATATTTTTACCATAATTTTGTTGCAATAAAAAGATTAGTTATTAAAGATCATGTTTTTATTTTCACTTTGTTTAAATATAAAGAAGTTACATGAAAGATTATATTTTTATTGTTTGTAGTTTTCAATAAGAAGATTGAGCATTAAAAATTACATTTTTAATGTAGCATTGATTTCAATAAAAAGATTGGGCATTAAAAATTACATTTTCAATGCAGCATTGTTTTCAATAAAAAGATTGAACATTAAAACTTACATTTTCAATGCAGCATTGTTTTCAATAATAAGATTGAACATTAAAAATTACATTTTTTATGTAGCATTGTTTTCAGTAAAAAGATTGAACGTTAAAAATTACATTTTTTATGTAGCATTGTTTTCAATAAAAAGATTGAACATTAAAAATTACATCTTTAATGTAGCATTGTTTTCAATAAAAAGATTGAACATTAAAAATTACATTTTTAATGTAGCATTGTTTTCAATAAAAAGATTGAACATTAAAAATTACATTTTTAATGTAGCACTGTTTTCAATAAAATGATTGAACATTAAAAATTACATTTTTAATGCAGCATTGTTTTCAATAAAAAGATTGAATTATAAAAATGACATTTTTAGCGTTGTCATGTTTCATTAAAGGGATTCGATAATTACCTTTTTATTTGTCATTTGGTTTTTAATAACAGATTAGACCATGACTATTATATTTTCATAGTATGTCTGTTACATTAAAAGAAATTAGATATTTAAATAAAGAATCATTTTTATTGTAATAATAGACATTAGAATTTGTATGTTAAATAAATGAAATTGTCATTTTTGGTCATTTTGTTGAACTAGATTTGTCCACAAAAATGAATAATAACTTTTTAGTCATTTTGTTGAACTAGAATTGTCAACAAAAAAAATGAATAATAACTTCTAATTCATTTTGTTGAACTAGAATTGTCAACAAAAATGAATAATAACTTTTAGTCATTTTGTTGAACCAGAATTATCAACAAAATTGAATAATAACTTTTTAGTCATTTTGTTATACTAGAATTGTCAACAAAAATGAATAATAACTTTTTTTAGTCATTTTGTTGAACTAGAATTGTCAACAAAAATGAATGTATCACTTTTTAGGCATTTTGTTGAAATAGGATTTGTATGAAAACATAAGAATTATTTTTGTCGTCATAACATATATTTGAATTTGTATGTAAACATAAGAATCATTTTAATTGTCACAACATACGTTAGAATTGTATGTTAAATAAAGAATTAATTTTATTGTCAAAACATTCATTGAAACTACATACAAATAAAATATTTCTTTTTATTTGTTAAGGTTAAAAATAGAAATACAAATAAAAATTAACTTTTTATTTGTCATTAGCAAATGTCATGTAAATAAAATACATTTTATTTAACATTATGAACATGTAGATATGATATGCCAATAAAACATTCTTTTATTTGGCGTGTTAATCACGTTAGCGGAATCGTCGAATGGTTTATATATATATATATATATATATATATATATATATATATATATATATATATATATATATTAAAATTAAACGAATTACGCGCGGTAGTTCGCGTTTCAGAATCGTAACTTTAAAATGATTATACCGAAAGATCCAACCGTCGGATTTTCCCAAAATTGGAACTGTTATGACCGCTTTGGGAAGATCTTTCCAACGATATGAATTTTGTTAAAATTCATTAGTTAGATTTTGAGATATGTGTAAATCAAATTTTGATAAAAACAGCGCCAAGGCCGCCTATTAACCCAAAGCGTCGTTAAATTTAATTAAGCTATTTCTATACAAATAAAAATAGCGATAAAATGTTATAAAGTAATATTAACGATATAAAATGGCTTAAATTATATATATGCGAGGATTATTTGAAAAGTCCGAGTTCAGCCTCATTTCAAATAATTATACGGTGATTTAAATCGAAGATATTGAAGACGGTGATTGAAGACTGGCGATCTTCACATCGAATGGATGACTACAGATGCCCGACATTAGGTAGCCCTAGTAAAGGGTTAAAGTGGTAGTTGTCCGGACGTACTTGTTGATTGTCCGGATAAGCGAGCACCTCTCTTCCGTATTGGACATACGGGACGAGGAATAAGGTGTCTACGGTTTCGTTCAGACCCATTTGCTGCATGAGCTCCTATATAATTCATTCAATATATTTGATCAAATTACTCTAAATATGTACTTCTGTGGACCGCAGTAATTTTATTAACATAATGTATCACAATCATACCTGTAAAAGAACAAGTTCGATGCCTACCCCCTTTTTCAGTTAATTAACAAGATATTGGAAGAGGCATTTCAGCTCCATTGAAGGGTGTTTCTTACACCTATTGTAACACCCCACATTTTTAATATAATTAAAAATGTACAAATATGTATATATGCATAGATAGGTAAATAATGGTGATGTATAATGAAAAATTAATTCATACATTGAAGAGTAAGGAAATTAATGCGATAACAATGTGTGTAATCGAAGAGATAAGAAAATAAAAATACTTAATTTAAATATCAGGAATTAAGTAAAACAGACATCATTATTGGGTTTGTCTCGGAATTCTGGTCAAGATAGACATCTGGTTTGTGTAACACCCCGTAATTCTGCGACATTAAGATTCTCAAATTAAAGTATAATTAATTTTTAAAAGAAAAATTAAAAGAAAAAGATCCATGCAGTTGTTTAATTTAAGTATTGTAACTAACATGAAAAAGAGAAGTAAGGAGAGAACAATAATTATTATTGTTCTAAGACTTATTAACAAAAGCCTCTGTAGCTCAGTTGGTTAAGGCATTGGATTTGTAGCATGGAGGTCGGGGGTTCGAACCCCGGCGGCGGCATAATTTTTTATCTTTGTTTTAGAGAGGGCCAACTGAACATGCAAATATATGTACGTATACAAATTCAAAATTTGAAAGGATAAGAACGTACATATAAGGAAATAAAGAATATATATACATATACATATGAGAATATAAATATATATATATATATGCAAAAATATATGTATACGAAAGATAAAATTCAAGATAAGGCTACAGTCAATGAAATATGGCAACATCATTTGAATTTTGAAAATAAAATGAAAGTTGTGCGTATATATATACGCGTAAAATGGTCGTTAGAGGAATTGTATACATATAAGAATATTTCATGTGAATAAAACAGTTAAATAAATTCCAGAAATTCAAAAGTTTGAAAATCAAACTTTTACGCCAAAATAGCTTGTGGGACCCAATGTTGACTCAGCACTGCGTGTATGATAAGGTTTGGCTAGATTCATCTACGTACCTGGACTATTTTCTTAACTAGGTTCAATGCTGACTCAGCGCTGCGTGTACGATAAGGTCTTGAGCAGCTATATAAACAGCCCTAGTCTTCATTCTCTTTGCACCAATTCTCTTCTATCCTTATGCTGCTAAGATTCATGGCTTCTTCCCCTCTTCTAAATTTTCTTAAATAAATAAAATAAAATATGATTCAAGACGAGGAGATGCTGCTAAAAGACTTTTAAGGAGGGATTCAAATCAAAGTTTCAAGTGAAGAATTCAAAGGCTAGCTCAAACAAGTTTCAAGCAACGACGCACGAATCATAGCCACGCTTTCCTTCTTTTCTAGATCTATTTTCTGTAAGTTGGTTATTTCTAGATCTGAATATTTTGTTTTATTTGTGACATGAAATTAAAGGAATAAAGGAATATGCCAAATCTCTCTCTCTCTCTCTTCGAATCTGTGTTTATACTCTTGGACTGAATTAAGAACTGTTATGATTCGAGGACAAATAAGACTGTAACCGTGACTATGACTATAGAACTGTGGCCTTTGAAAGCATATGCCTTTGGACTATGACATAAGCCTTTGATTTTGGGACATATAAACATTGCCTATGACAATGACTTAGGACTATGGGAATTATTTTCCCTTTTGGACTATGAACATCGCCTATATTGCCTATGACCATGGACATTACTTATGACTAAGAACATAAGCCTTTGAATTGGACATAAACTATTGCTTATGACATAATGAGGACAATTGTGATTTTGACACCCATGATTCATGATTAGGAAAATATTGCTTTAGTTTGGTGATTGTGAAATTGGGTCTAAACCCAATTATTTATTCTACCTGTTCCTTGGTTTTTTCTTTGGTTTTAAGACAGTGGGAATTTACCTATTAAGTTAGGTCTACCCACGTTCTTGAACCTATTTTGCCCATTCTTTGGTTTTAAGACAGTGGGAATTTACCTATTTAGTTAGGTCTACCCATATTCTTGAACCTACATTGTTATCCAAACCTTTTTATGCCAATTATTCCTTCTTGTCATTTTGATTCATTCCCTTTTTATCTACGAATCTAGATTTATTTATAATCTAGGTTGAATCACGATTATTCGAACGGTGGGAATGCGATTTGGGGAAAAACATGGAAATGAATATGAACGTAATTGTAAATTGGGAAATTGGCATAATTTGCAATATGTATTATGACATGCATATTAAAATGAAAACGGGAAAATTTGACATGGATTAGGGAATATGTGATTTTGACATATTAAATTTAGCGTTAGTAAGTAAGCTAAATTTTAGGCATAAAATGTAAACTAGAAAAATAATTCTAGTTTTGCCATAAATTGTGAATTAGGATGTTAAACCAAGATCGGGTTAATTAAGGTTGATTTGGAATAAGTATATTAGCACAATTTTGAATTTATTCATAATTGTGAGCAATTGTCATGTTTAGAATAAATTATGGTTAGCGACACTAAATTTGGTATAATTTACATACCAAAAAGTATAAATATGATAAATAAGAGAGAATGGGCCATAATAATAAATGTGACAATGTACATTAAAAGAGTAGTAATGAAATAAGTAAATTAGGAGTAATTTACTTATAGAATTCGTCATAAATGTTAAATTGTTCATTTACCACAAAATATGTAACTTGGTTAAGTTTTGGCCATAAATTATAAACTAGGATATTTAATCTAGTTTCGGCAATGAAATAGGAAATGGCCTAAACTGCATGTTGGGTTAGGACTTGGGCCTAGAATATAAGTATACTAGTAGGCTTGACAAATAAATATAGGCCAAATTTGTCTAAAAAGGGGAAATGGGCTTTTGAAATAAATTGTTAACAATTTATAAACAAAAGAAAAGTATTTTGATAACATCCCTTTTTATACCACATAGACCAGAAGGTTCTAGGGTGACAGAGAGGATAGTGTCTAGGCTTGGGTTTGGAAAATACAAGTTTCCTGCCCTCCCTGGCTATCCCTAACTGATCCGAAGGACGGGGTGGTTGTTTTCAAAACCAGATTTGGAAATTAATCAAAAACCCTTTGAACTTAGAAAACATGAATATGCCTAACCCGAGGTTAGACTGAGTTGCGGTGTAAACCTGCCCGGAACCGACCGGCACATCCAGTAACCGCAGCAATATCTGTCTAATGTGAGAGGTTGCGGCTTTAATTTATTAATTAAAGCTAGAACAAGAATGGGAGAGTTAAGTCCATAGGAACACTTAACCAACCTAACACGGTTAAGCTAGAATGGGAAGGTTAAGGAACACTTAACCAACTTAGCACAGTTAAAGCTAGAATGGGAGGGTTAAGTCCATGGGAATACTTAGCCAAATTAACATGTTGACTAGACTAGAAGGTGGGGTTAAGTAAAGTTAATACACTTAGCCAATTTAACATGTTAATTAGACTAGAGGTTGGGGTTAAGTAATACACTTAGCCAAATTAATATGTTAACTGGACTAGACCATAGGGTTAAGTAAACTTGAACGCTTAACCATCAGAATATGATAAATGAATAGGGTTAAGTAAAAAGCGTGAAGGGATAACACTTAACCAGTGTAATAGGATAAGGGAAGACGGTTAAGATAGCTTGAATCGACTAAATACACTTAACCAACCCAACCTAGCGAGAAAGAAAACTAAGTAGTAGACCTCAATTGAAAAGGGGACTAAGTAGTAAAACTTAGTTAAGAAAACAAGGAATTTGGAAACTAAGTGGTAAACCTTAGTTAGTAGAACTAAGTAGTAATTCTTAGTATAACACGAAGGAGCAGACATCCATCTGGTTTTAAGAAGGCTCCAACGAATTGGGTTACGAAGCCCGAGGCTTCGAGGGGACGTGAGGGTACTCTTGGTATCCCTCTGTGAGGCTGCAGATGATCATCCTGGACTCACAGAGGTTAAGGTCTGCGTTAGAAGAACCGAGGGTATGCCTTGGTTGCAATATATATATGTGGCAACCTAAAGACTAGGATGGACCAGCGTGATTTGGCGAGAAGACGGTAGCCCTGTGATAGCAACTCGTCGTCTACCATCCATCTTGAGTCAATCGAGATACGTGAAGCGGAAAGGCGGAGAACTCCAAAAGACCATATACTTGCTATCTAGTTATGGTTGCGGATGGCCATAGGATAGTGGGGCACCGGGGGCCGGCGTATAGTTCTCATTTTACAAGGTGTGCCTTTCATTAGCTGAGGGAGGGGTCAAGTGGGACCATAGCCACTGGAGTAAAAACAGACCTTAGCATCTGCATCGGCAGATATTTGAAAGCTCCCGACCGAGTTCTGTATTCCTTGATTTGCCCTGTCACAGGACTCGGATCGCACATTACAGGACATGTGCATCTAGACAAGCGATAACGATTCGCGATACATACGTGGGGAAGCCTAGGAACATATACCACTCTAGGTAGTGTGTCCTAGACTTGGGGGCATTGTTCGACAGGTAGCGTAATCCCTAGTTGGACTAGGTGTCATAAACCCTGAACTCGAAAAGCGTTCAGCAGATAGCGTAAAACTATAGTTAAATCTAGAAAGCAGTGGATAGAAAACCCTAGATTAGATCTAGGTAACAACTAATAAATGGATGCTTGAAGGCGATGGAAAATACAGGGATTGGGATCACGTTATCGTTACTAGTTGAAACACTAGTTAGGCGGTGCAGAGATATAGAAACCAGTATAACAAGTAAATAGCGAAGCAACGAAAGTATTAGAGCGTATCCAGTTTATCTTAGCATATCTTGTGACTACCTTGTCTCATCTTGTTGACCCTATCGTCATGGTGTAATCTTGTATTCAGTTAATTCATGTCGTTTTGTTTTCCATGTTCACATGCTAGAAGTTACTGAACTTACTCAGGCTTTATGTCTGACTCTGTTTTTCTTTCGTCTTCTTTCTTCCGTTCTCCCCCCCCCCCCCCCCCGCCCCCAGGTTGTTAAGGAGGAAATAGGATAGCTCAGATTTGTTTTGGGATGATTTCTCTTTCCAAGCTTGAAGAATCTTGGATGCATCGGCTTTGGATTGCTATGGCTGGCTTTTGTTACATTGGGGAATATAAATGTATTTTATGCTTCTTTATTTTGTAAAGACAGTTGATACTCTGATATTGTAAAGGAACCTTGTACAAATTATTTTGTCAATAAAGCAAAGTTTTATTTTCCGTTGTTTAATGTTTGTCTGTCTTGTAATTTATCTGCATCTTTTACCCATAATGCTCCACAGAACTTAGTGCATTCCCTTTGTGAGTGACACTAACGGATGTGGGGTGTTACACGTGGTATCAGAGCTGAAGGTTACCGGATCAGATAAAAGATTTGAAAAAAATTATTTTCAAAAGGTTTTTAAAGAAGCATTTTTAAAAGAAAGGATTTGTTTTAAAGGCATATTCCCCAAAGCCATACGCATTGTCTCCTCTTCCTCTGTTTGAATTCTTGTCTCCTTCTTTCTTGAGTCTCTGGGGCTCCTGGCTTTCTGGGAGATAACCTCATCGAAGGGCGAAGTAGTGCCCGACTTCCATCTATAGCCGTAGTTGTTTCACTTACGGCCAGTCTTCTTTCAAGCTTAGTAGGGTCTTCGGTATGATGGAAGCAGCTTTCGAGGGATTTGCCAACATGGTTATACACAGAAAAAGGTGAGGAGTTTGGCAAAAGGGAGCACAACCCCAGGATGAGGAAATCATGGATGTAGGTTTAGCTCACGAAGGAGGAAGAAAATTATAAAAGAGCAAGTATCTTTACTATGGTATGATAGGGCATATAATTAAGGACAAAGGACAAGATTTCCAGAAGGGAAAGTACATGCTGAGCGTACCTAGGAGATAGGTGGTAAAAGTTTCTGTTGGAAGAATCTAGTTTTTCTGTTCGGATTTAGCACTTCGCATTTGTTCATATCCACTTCCATAGTTGGGTCTCTGCACCATAGTACTTGTATAGTAGAAAGATCCCACTAGAGTCTCAAATACAATTGGTGGTCCGACCAGTTTATTTTTTTTAGTAGGGATTTGAGAATAGCTATCGAGTTTCCTTATATCATCTCACCTAGATTGTCTAAATTCGGGGGAGATATTCCTTGGGTGCTTGTCTGATATTGGTTTAGGCCTTTGGGGCTTGTACTTGAGGAATGTCGAGTTCTGTTTGGATGGTTTGCGGGAGAGATGAATAGTTGTGGTAGGCACTCCAAAGAGCACGTAGTGACCTTTCGACTCTTATAGTTATGGCATGACGGATAAGAGGGAAACCTCTAATCATCTTAGTACGTATACTTGGCACCGTGATTGAATTCTGTTTATTTTGGAATTGGAGGTCGGAAACTTCACAATCGTGAAGTTAAATTGGTTAAGATACAGTGGAGTAAAGCTCAAGAAGGCTAGATACTATCAACATGCCCTTTTTCCTTAAGGGTGCATCCTTGATTTCTCTGTTTAGGAGATTTACGCGTAGTTGTTTCCCTCTTTCCAAAGTATATCCTCTAGGTCGTATCTGCAATCCTTAGGTAGAAGCCAATGGATGTAAACATGTATTTGAAACATGTTATGGTTGAATGGTTGCAAGTGGTTGCAAATGGTTGCTTGTGGATGCATATGCATACGTATTAGGCACTAGATCAAGTTCGGACGCTCTCATATTGCATTTACATATATGCATTTGTTTATAAGTTGAACTTGATATGATATCATATGGACGTTGCATATGGATGAATGGCTGTGCACGCATGTAGTATTTACATGACTAGGGATGTTTGCATGCATGATTGGACGCATGGCACTAACATGATTTGCATTAAGGAGGTCAACTGAATCAGTAGACCGCCTGATTTTGCATTAGATAGAGACATATACACACACTATGCATATGAACATGAAAGCATTAGAAATCTTTTAAGGACAATGAATGCCTGTGATTGAATGGTTGAGTAGATGGGTGATTGGAAGGTAGGACACATTCTTCCTAACTTGAAGATTTCGGGGACGAAATCCTTTTAAGTGGGGTAGAATGTAACACCCCGTAATTCTGCGACATTAAGATTCTCAAATTAAAGTATAATTAATTTTTAAAAGAAAAATTAAAAGAAAAAGATCCATGCAGTTGTTTAATTTAAGTATTGTAACTAACATGAAAAAGAGAAGTAAGGAGAGAACAATAATTATTATTGTTCTAAGACTTATTAACAAAAGCCTCTGTAGCTCAGTTGGTTAAGGCATTGGATTTGTAGCATGGAGGTCGGGGGTTCGAACCCCGGCGGCGGCATAATTTTTTATCTTTGTTTTATAGAGGGCCAACTGAACATGCAAATATATGTACGTATACAAATTCAAAATTTGAAAGGATAAGAACGTACATATAAGGAAATAAAGAATATATATATGTATACATATGAGAATATAAATATATATATATATATGCAAAAATATATGTATACGAAAGATAAAATTCAAGATAAGGCTACAGTCAATGAAATATGGCAACATCATTTGAATTTTGAAAATAAAATGGAAGTTGTGCGTATATATATACGCGTAAAATGGTCGTTAGAGGAATTGTATACATATAAGAATATTTCATGTGAATAAAACAGTTAAATAAATTCCAGAAATTCAAAAGTTTGAAAATCAAACTTTTACGCCAAAATAGCTTGTGGGACCCAATGCTGACTCAGCACTGCGTGTATGATAAGGTTTGGCTAGATTCATCTACGTACCTGGACTATTTTCTTAACTAGGTTCAATGCTGACTCAGCGCTGCGTGTACGATAAGGTCTTGAGCAGCTATATAAACAGCCCTAGTCTTCATTCTCTTTGCACCAATTCTCTTCTATCCTTTAATAAGACCACAACATGTTGTTTTCCAACTTCATAAATTATTCCCTTTTAGGGTTACAACAACATGTTATACATAATTCATAGTTAATTATGTCTTATCTACATATATACTGATTAGGAGAATAATCCCCTAAACACCAGCCCTGAAGACCGAAATCAACATCAGACTGGCACCTAGAGAATTACTCAACCCAACCAACATATATGATTCTAATTTACTTCTTTTCCATTCATATAACTTATATCATCTTAAATTTCACACTTCTCCTCCCCAAACTACTTAATTTATAATTAAGTATATCACATATAAGTTACCTTATTTTCCTATATCGTTTCTTATAACTTACCTTATCCCATAAGTTATACTTTCCACTGGTCTTTAGGACAAGTCTAACGTATTATCCTTCCTTTTCTTATTCAAATTCATTCATAATAGGTTATTTACCATTCCCCACTTTTTTCATTAATTTAGATTTACTTAGCCCTTTCCATTTATTTAACCCGTTACCTAAACTTTACCCAATTCAATTAATTTGTGATGCCATAACGGGTCCCCTTTGGTTAAGCATTATTTATTTATGTCTTACATGTCACCCATGTCCCACTTAACCTCTTTTATTATTGTTTCCATGCCTTACACATGCTTTACTACGGTTAAGTCCACCTTAGTCGTGTTTTACTTCAAGTATCTTACTACAATTAAGTCCACATTTGTATGTTTTACATGACTTGTCTTACTACGGTTAAGTCCATATTTACATGTCATATTTTACATGTTACCCACTCAACCCTCTAACCATACCCATGTCACCCACATGTCTTATTATGGTTAGTATTCATTAATTCATTCATTATGACGAACGGTGCATGACCTCCCACATTAGACCAAACGATTTGTGGCTGCTGGATTTGCCGGGCGGTTCCGGGCAGTCTTACACCATAAAGCGGGTCTAACCTCGTGTCACCAACCGTTACACCTACAATTCATGCCTTTGACCTCTCACATTAGACGTCCAATTATGGCAGCTGGATTTGCCGGGCGGTTCCGAGCAGTCTTACACCACAATTGTGCCTAACCTCGTGTCAAAAGTTCTTTAACATCGTATTTCACCCAAATCCCAATTTTCATGTTATGTGTTTCCAATTCAACATATAGTCATGTTTACAATTTTGCCTATTCCAATTTGTCACTAATTACATATTAATTAGCCTTAATTACAAATTTCCAATTATAGGCAATTTCATCAATTCCATGTAATCCATACCCAAATATGCCAATTTCTTTTATATTCCAATTATCCAAAATATCCAATAATACTCAAGATCATAAAATCAATATTTTTCCAATATATTTCCCTACTTTCCCATGTTCATACATATAACCTAATTCACCTTTTAGGCTTATCTTACCAATAAATTTCACCAATCCATGATATCCAATTACATGTTGTTAATATTAAATTGTACTAATTCCATATCCAATTTCAATCATGCCAAACTACATAAATTTAAAATTACCATACAATTATGTCCATAATTCTATTAAAATCATAGATAAATCCTTCCAACCCATATTATGCCCAAACAACCCCTTTTTTCCCTTTTACTTTCTCGTTCTCGTTTACAACGCATAAATTCATGATAGATGTAGGCTCGAGATAGCCTAGCTATAAAAATAAAAAGGGGAAAGAATAAAAGGAGAGAACTCAATCGTAAGAATAAATGAAATAACTGATCTTATTAAATTATCATCATATTCATTATGTGGAATGGCAAACGATAGAAGTACAATTATACAACAACAGTATTTTAAACAACTCACCTTGACTAGATTGGATAAATAAACAATTGGTTGTTGAGGTAGAACGTTGGTTTAGGCTTCTTATTTGATTATTGATGCATAACGTGAATTGTTGTTGAAGAAACTTGCTACTTGATTTGATTAAACTCCAAAATTGATGAAGAACTTGCAATTTAATTTAGAGTTTAGAGGCGGCAGCTATGTTGGGTTGAAGTTTGGTGGCATGGAGGCATCTTATAAGAGATAGAATGATTTTAGGGTTAGATGTTCTTTTATAGGTGGGTTGGAGCAACTAGGACCTTAGGATTAAATAAAAACTCATCTAAACCATCCACCTCACCCTAGAAAAGAACCATCCAGAACAACCCTTTTCACACTTAGTGCTCCTATAAATAAAATAAAATAAAATAACCGCTTTATTTCTTTCTAATTAATGCATTACATACTATTTTTAACGTATAACAACCTCTTTCCATCATGCATTCAATTATTTTATTTATTTATTTGCACTTATACGTGAACCTTTATTTGCTATATTCTTCTCCTAATCAATTAATTGATTTCTTTCTCTTTTTGTCTACTCTTTTTGAAAAGAAACCTCATGTCCTTAAACCATTTTCTTTTATTTATTTACGTCTAATCACATGTGCATGCATCTCTGATTTGAATGTTATTTAATTACAATAACCTTCCTCCAATTGTGGCTTTCTTATGGCCTTATTAGTTTACTTTTTAAACGTATAAATTTCAAAAGTTGACCCCCTTCACATTTAATTGCTCCATTTTAATGTTCACAACCTTTTTCTCTGCATGCTTTAATTGCACATTTGACATGTTTTGCATTCCATATTCTCTTTCTTTTATTTGCATCACATTAATTTATTTTTATTCAGGTTCATGCATCATCCATTTATTTAATGCAATAATTTCACATATCCTCTTTCCCTTATTGCATTAATTTCAAATAACATGTATAAATATATGCCCCCTTTTTGTTTGTCTCTATGTTCGCACGCAACTTCAAATTTGAATCATGTTCATACGCATCCGTCTCTTATGTGTATACTAATTTTTGTATGCGAACAATTGTCTATTTTATTTGGAAATTATCTTCCTTAATCAATTAATGGTTTATTTCCATTCTTTCAATTAAACCTCCAATTAACTTATCCCCTTTCGCACTAAATCAATTTGCTAAGCCACTATTTAGCCACTCCTTAAAACAAAAACAAAAAAATATGGCACTGATGGGGATTGAACTCACAACCTCTTATGTACGAGTCTCATTTATTAACCAAATAAGCTACTAAGTCTTTTGTTAACAAGACTTAGGACCAAGCTAAATATTATTCTTTTCTCAATGTTCTTTTTCATGTTTTGTTGCATTTCTTAAATTTAGGATAACTTCTTCGTTTTAAATCAGATTTCTACAAAACTATAGGTCTAAATTGACCAGAAAATCGCCACGAACGTAATGACGCTAATTTCATGACCAAATTCTAGAGTCTCTTCAAATTCTCCTTTTTATTTCTTCGCATTTCGTTGTATTTTTTCTTATTTAAAATAATGCATGTAATTTCTTTATTAATCTTTTTCTTTATTTCACCGCATAAACTTCTTTCATTCAATTACATTAATATTATTTAATATTTCCTTTAAATATATCCATGCATATATACATATGTCTCATTTTTAATTATATTTAAAATGCAGGGTGTTACAATATAGGCGCGTTAAGTCAACATGAACTGATAGAGAACACTTAACCAATTGAGCATGGTACGTGATTGGGGGTTAAGTCAACTTGGACACATGGGCAAACTTAACCAATATAACAGTATCAAAGCAAGGAAAAGTGGGGAATGATAAGATTAAATAATAGATAAACTTATCCTTGGGATACGAAATGAATATGACTAAAGATGTAATACAAGACTCGAAGTGTGGGACGACTTATACCATGAAATAAGTTAATCCAAGCTAGAAATGTGGGAAAACACCCATACACTATCATTTGATAAAGAGAACTTAAGTCATGATTGAATTCATTGGTAAACCTTAGTTAAAAGGAACTAAGTAACAAACCTTAGTTAAAGAGAACGAAGTAACAAAAACTAAGTATCAAACCTTGGTTAAGAGAACCAAGTAATAAACCTTAGTTAAGAGGACTAAGTAGTGAACCTTAGTTAAGAAAGAAAACGATTCAGGAAACTAAGTAGTAAACCTTAGTTAAGAGAACTAAGTAGTAAACCTTAGTCAAGAAAGCCAAGTAGAACACGAGGAGGAGCGAACGTCCATCTGATCATGAAGAAGGCTCTAACGAACTGGGTTACGAAGCACGCGGCTTCGAGGGGACGTAAGGGTACACTTGGTATCCCTCTATTAGGTTGCAGATGATCCTCCTGGGCTCACAGAGGTTAAGGTCTGTGTTAGAAGAGCCAAGGGTATGCCTTGGTTGCAATATAAGCAATCTAAAGACTAGGATGGGTCAGCGTGAGGCAGCGATATCTTGTTTAGCCCTGTGATAGCACGTCATCGTCTACTTACCATCCTGAGTCAATCGTGATACGCAAGCGGAAAGACAGAGAACTCCAAAAGACCATATACTTTGCTTCTAGTTATGGGTGAGTGTGGCCAATAAGTTTGAGGGGCATAGAGGGCCTGCGTATAGTTCTCGTTCTTGATTTTCTTGGGTGCCTTTCATTATTTGAGGGAGGGATCAAGTAGGACCATAGCCACATACAGATAAAACAGACCTTAGCATCTACATCGGCAGATAACTTAAAGCTCCCGACCGAGTTCCGTGTTTCTTGATTAGCCCTACCACGGGACTCGGACCGCACATATAGAGGACATGTGCAACTAGATATCTAGGACGTTTAACGACACGATAGGGATGTAAAGTCTAGGAACATATATCACTCTGGGTAGTGTGTCCTAGACTAGGGGCATTGTTCGATAGGTAGCATAAAACCTAGTGGCCCTAGGCAGCATAAACCCTGGTCGGATCTAGAAAGCGTTCAATAGGTAGCAAAAACCCCAGTGGCCCTGGGTAGCGTAAACCCTGGTTGAATCTAGGAAACGCTAGATCGAAAACCCTAGATTAGCTCTAGGTAATAAACGAAATCTAGCAAGATCAAGAGTGGTAGTCCAAACGATTTCGAGAATGGTGGCACTACACTAAAGTAGTATAGATTTACATGATGAAGCCCGTACGACATACGACAAGGGACTGTATATATGCATGGAAAGGATTATACGAGTTGGGGGTATCTACATATACATTGTATTAGGTTAATCTACTAGTGGGACATGAGTATAGCCTAGAGAGCTAATATCGCGAATAACCTAATAAGCAAGAAAATATAACTAAACGGTATATGTAGGATTATACAGAAGTTTATTCTAAGTCCACTCACATAGAACTTATGTTCTTACCCCCTCTTCATTACATACTTCCAAGTTAGGTTCATGACAAAGATGGTATAAGCTTTTGATACTGGTTAGGCAGTATGTTTTATAAGGTAAAGCTATATTTAAAGTATGTTATACTTTGAATTCCTTCAGCTGTAAGATGCTTACGAATTTTGACATGTTTTCTATATCTCTGTCTTTTTCTGTAGGATACCAGAGCGCCTAACTCAGGTTCTGATAGATTGGGTTTTTGAAAGAAAAAAATTGGTCTGTCGGAATCCGGGTAGTTACATCTGGTATCAGAGCTTCGGTTTAGTGATCTTAGGGAGATAATGAGTGAACGTATTTGTATTTTCTATAATATAAATATATTATTTATATAAACCTAAATCCATAAAGTAGCCCACGAGGAATGGAAAGAGTTGGGATAGCTATTTTGTGCACTAAAGGAATGAACCTAGAAATTTTTAGACCCTTAGGTGGTTTGGTTAGAAAGTGTACAATATGATTTAGTATTGGAGAAAGAAAGTATCCCATAAGAATTAAAACTGAAATGTTGTTATTTCAGAGTAGTGGGTTTTGAAGTGAAACCTTATAAGTTAGAAAAAGGTTAAAATGTGGAAAATGGATTAGGAGTATACATAGTTGAGAGAATTAGTTTGGAAAGTGCCTAGGAAAGCCTTGTTGAGTTGAAAGACCCACTTTGAGTCTAACCCAAAAATAAACTTTTAAGAACTTGAATTTGTAAAAGAGTTTGTGGTGTTTTTCATATTTTAATCTTAAAAGTATTTTTGATGTTTAAGAAAAATACACAAAGGACATATTCAGTGCATGTAGGGTTTTTAAAGTAAAGTGGTGTATACTTCGGTAAAACAATGATTTCTTATTTTAAAATAACTCTCTCATTAAAAAGTGCATAATATAGAGCATATATAGCTCACTAGTTTTCATATTATAATATATGAAAGGTTTGAAAAGAAAGTGTTGCGTTTTGTAAAAGAAAATTCTATTCTGTTAAAAATAAATTTTGATTATTGATTTACGAAGAAATTTTGTTGGGTGGACAAAATAAGTTATAGGAATAGTGTAACGGCGCGATTTTCCAGGCATTTTTGAAAGAATTTAGAAGATGAGATAGAAAAGATAGAACTTATAGAATAGAAGAGTAAGAAGTTATCAGAATCTCACAGCGGAATTTCACAAATACTTATATATTACATCACAAGTTCTGATACATCAGAGTACATAATACATCATCATCATGGTTCAACATCATAATTATACAGTACCATATTACAATACCATAGCTACTCAAACTGGGTAACTAAAATATATATGCTACTAGGGTCTTGAACTTTTTCTGCATCATGTTCCACTTGCCTTACCTGAATCTACTTGTCTACTCATAATAAATATTATGAGTACCCAAGAGTTTAGGAAACACAAAAATAAACTCTGGGTCAGTCAGGGGACTGGTGTGAGGAAACATAGTTAAAATGTAAACAGGAAATAAGTGTCAAGGTTTTTCCCTTTGGACGGATTCATTTACTTTAGAAATCTTTAGATTGATCCATGTCTAATATCAGGAAAATGATCTAATCTTTTGTATATCAAAACATTTGATATTATAATAGTTCATATCAGATAACTAAAAATTTAGTGAAACACTTGCATCTCACGTTCACGTATATAGTATACAAGTCGTAAAAGTCGCAGAGCGCGTATTGGAGTTTGGATTCCAACAGACAGGGTATGGGAGCACCCACCGATCAGTGTACTCTAGAGAGGATACACTGGGGTTCAACAAGAACGTCTTGTAACCCGGCCACACATGACCGTCCACTCATTCAGCTTGAGTGTGACGAATATATTATTACTCCTACGGTTGAGCTCGATTTACCGTTTCCGAATTCTACAGCAGCGAAATAGATTTAAGAAGTTAAATAAGGAAGTCCTCTAGATGGTGATAATATACCCTGCTTGGGTATGACCCAACTAGCCATGTTGCCTACCCCAACTTTTGTTACTTCCAGGTTGTGAAGTTTTGAGGTCACGCCTTTCTTCTGATAGATTATTTCTTTACATTCTTTGAATGTCACATCGTCCTATCCGTCAGGAATACTCATTCGATTACCCAAATATATTACAGGTAATAAAGCTAAGAGAAACGAATTCCTCCTCTACCAACGTAATATACTTACGTAAATCCGATGTGTAATATCTAACTGACATACGCTGTCAGACACTCGTCCATTCGGGTTTGTCCTAGGCCTGAACAGACCAAAAATACCATTTAAAAATAATGCTTGCTTCTCATTGACTTCAGAATTCTGATATGCGTCGTAAACTTCGTATCGAAGTGGAATTGTTTTACTCCGGACTCTTCGAACGATGTACGAATAGCTTTTTACAGTCGATAAATGTTTATCGATTCGAAACAGGAGTATTACTTCGTTACAGATAAATTATCATTTTACAAACAATGTTTGCTTATCTGGTTTACCTCAGAATAGTTAAATTATTCTTTAAAAATAATCAATTGAGGTGTAAGTAGTTTACACGGTGTTTTGTTCATCATTTCGAAATGCCCGTGCTTCGCACACTGTATATTTTCTTTGTCATTTTTGCTCGGGTGATGTTTCAAACTTTTCCCTTTCCTTTTTATTTCTTTCTTTATGATTATTTAATTTATAAATAACTTAAATAATAAATTTTAAATTATTTATTCACGTATAATTTCAAACCAATCGTACTCCTACAGTCGAACTTGTCAGTTTGATCTGCTTCTTCTACTTTCCACTTGCCTTCGTCTAATTAAATAAAAAAAATCTTTTTAATTATTTATTTATTTCTAAATTTTTTTCCTTTTATTTATTTTCTACTTTTAAATTTTTATTTGAAAATCTCGTTCAGCATCTCGTTTATATGCGAATTCACCAAAGTACCATATTGCCGAAGTACCAGGTTGCCAAACGGCAAGTTCCACCCCCAGATTTTCATATTGCGCATGGTATTTTTAAAGTACCACTTGGTACTTGGCAAAGTGCCAAAGTACCAAAGTGCCAAAATTGAAAATGTCGTGTTCAGGCCTTGGAAACAGCCTCTTCGCTCGAGTGCCACACCCCCTGGTACTTCACAAAGTACCATATCCCACCATCTTCACTGTGTTGTGCACATCCATCCACCGTGCACGTGCACAGGCATCGTAGGCCTCCTGGACCACCGCGTTCCATTGCCGCACGTCGACCATCACTACCAGACCTCGTCGGAGCCACCAGACCCTATCCCCTTGCCATGAACAGTAAAATCACCTTCCACCTTATTTCGACAGTAAAACCATCCTCCACGAAAACCATCACCACACCTCGCTCCGAATCCAGGCCACCGTCCCCTTCCTGCCACATCACCGTGGGTCCTCGACGTCGTAATCCCCCCATAACCGCACCTCTATAGCCATCACGTCGTGACGTAGTTTGGCGAGAGGAAATCGGACACATAAACCCAAATAAAACCCCACTTTCGATCCGTTCTCCAAATCTAGAAAATAGAAAAACAAATTCATATTTTTTTGGTGATCCCTGAACCTCCACGCTCCTTTCCTCCTTCCGCCGTGGAGTTCGACGGCTCCGATCATCAGGAATTCACCGAAATCCCTTTTCCGTCCAACCTCTTAGTCCCCACTCGATACATCACTAAAAATCTTGAAACAACCTTTAAAAATCATGATTTTTCGTTGCGATATCATTCATATAACCAAAATAATGTTTCGTACGATTTGAAAATTCGAGTTTACAGAGAGCTTTTGTGTTTTGTCTGTTTAACTATTTTTCATATAATACTTCGCAAATCCTTCTCCTTTGTTGCTATATGTTAATGTGTGTCATGTACGCATTATATTTTATGATTCTCATAAATCTAAAGAGAAACATCCGGCTATATGCACTCCTGGGAATATGTTTTGTGTTTTAACAGAACAGAACATAGCAAACCTTATGAATCATAAATCAAACTTGTTCAATCATTCCATGATGTTTCCTATATGAATGTTGGTCTATACTGATGTGGATTAAGGTGAAATAACATCATACTTACTTGCTACAGTAATGACTTGTTATAAATCAAATATGCAGCTAAAAACTATTTAACAATAAACAAATTTAGACAAGGATTATAACAAATATTTCACTCACCACAAAGCTTTCCAAGATCCAGAAAAATGATTTCAAAAATGAGAAGTGAACTCAGATTTGTTTGTGAGAAGAAAGTGAGAGATTTGAAGTGTATTTATAGTGGAACTCATGCTAAAAAAAAAATGAATTTCTGCACATGTTTGAACAGTGCAAATCCTTCTAGCCTTAACCCTTCCCTCCTATATTTCCTACGGCACATGCATGGAGATGTTTGTCTCATTAAGGATTGTAGTCAATAGGATGCTCCTAGGTTAGTTCTTCTAGAAGGTTTTGGGTATGCTTCATTAAATGCTATGATTTCTTCTTGGATTTTATTGTATTTAACAAATGCTCTACTTTGTTTTCTTCTTGCTGATATTTTCCTTCTTGTCTAAAGAAATGCACATGTTACTTGTATTAAAGGATTTTAGGAAATGGTTTCACAATCCTAGATTACTATTTGAAGTAGTGTCCATTTAATGTTTTTGTCTTACTAAGTAGTTTCCTTTTTGTCTTTTGTTTCAAGATATTTGTTTGTGATAAAAAACAAATGTTTTTATATGCTATTGTTATGTTGTAGCCGACTTGTTTCCATGTTATAGACATACATATAGTGTTGTTTTATCCCAAAGCCCTTTTCTATTTTTAAGTAAACAATGCTCCTATATGTTCTAAGACTTATTATCTCTAACTCCTTGCTTTGATTAAAATGATACTATGAAGTATTTTCTTGTTTGTATATTTTTCCTAAGATTTCTATTTAAATGTTTTTACTTGTTTTATATTCTCAAATCCCAAGATTTAATCAAGTGTGTATATATTATAATATTATACGTATGCTTATACATATATATATATATATATATATATATTTCAAAAATCCCTTTTTGTTTGATTTTTAAATAGAAATCTCATTTTAATTCCTTACTAAAATGATTCTAAAATGGTTGATAAAGTCGGGACATTACAGTCCACCCCCGTTATAAGAATTTCGTCCCCAAAATTAAAAGTAAGACAGATAGAAAGAATTTTCCCCAAAAGACGATACTTATATCACTACTACTCAGTACACTATAATTATACATCCGTTTCATATGCGTACCAGACATACATATCATACCACATAACTTGGCTATACTTGACTACTTCAAGTTGTAGGCTACATAATATATTGATAGTCCAAACACATCACTCCTCTCTACTCCTATGAGTCACTATCAATCACAATCCACTCGTCATCTGTGATGTTTACAACTTCTACCACTTCATCCTCGTCATATGATGGCTCTGCAACCTCCATGTTCCCCTGGTTAGCAGGTTCCTCTTCCTCATCGTCAGAAATCTCTATAACTTCCACTGGTGGAATCATGTGCACCTGAATCGTGGGGTAACCATAATCTCCAAAGATCTCTACCCATCCTCCCACTGCATGATACTCAAAAAGTTCCTGCTCCAATCTCATCCATATCGCTAAAACTGGGTCGACAAACTCCTATGGCTGTAATCCCATGTCAGCGATCGGTGTCTCGGGTACAACTTCCTCTTCCTCCTCATATTCTTCCTCATCATCACCATCGACATCTATATCCTCCGCCTCATCCCCATCCCGTTCACTATCATCATCACCATCATTCTCTCCAAAACCGATCTCGATCATCAGTAAGTCATCTTCCTCTGAGGGATCCTGGCTGTCTACTTCTTGCTCTATGAATTCTTCTCTACTGACATTTGACTCCTCCGATGTCCTATGGATACGCTCATCTTCACTCGGTGTCCTCTCTCTAATGTCCTCAGAATCTCCTACCCTTGCTCTCTTGGCTAGCAATCTCTCGGTCTGGTGTGGGGTGAGTCTCTTTCTAGTGGTCCTCTTCATTAGTGGTGCCATCCGGAAAGTAAACAAGGAAATAGAACTCGTCAATGATAAAATCATAGCAAGAGAGTTCATAAGTTCTAATAAACTAAGTCCACAAATGTACATACTAATGCTCTTAGAAATGAAGAAATCCAAGGTTTCATTTCATCCAAACAACCAAATAGCAAAACATACCTAATCTATAGAAAAATCCGGGTATAGTTTCCTGATATGTTTCTCGGTCTCCCACATGCAATATTTCGGGTTATCGCTCCACTGAATCTTTAGCAGACTTACTGTTTTGTTACGAAGTTGCTTTTCTTCTTTATCGATAATACGAAATGGTCGTCGAATCACTGTCAAATCTGGTTCAATTTCTATTTCATGCTGAACAGATGGTTCCAGAATTAAAGACGGATCGTGCAAACATTTCCTCAAATGAGACACATGGAATACGTTGTGAATCCCTGCCATATGTTCTGGCAACTCCACTCTATAAGCTAGGAAACCAATTCTCTCCAGAACTCGGAAAGGTCCAACATATCGTGGAGTTAACTTTCCGGCTTTTCCAAATCTCACCACTCCTCTCAACGGTGAAATCTTCACAAATACTAGATCTCCTATCTCAAATACAAGATCTCTTCGTCTTTGATCAGCATAGCTTTTCTGTCGATCCTGGGCTTCTTTCATCCATAACTTTACCAACTCCACCTTTTCTGTTGCTTCTCGGATCATGTCCGGTCCAAGTACTAATTTGTCTCTGGATTCAATCCAACATGCTGGTGCTTTACAAGGTCTTCCATACAGTGCTTCGTAGGGTGCCATCTATATACTTGCCTGGTAACTATTGTTATAAGAAAATTCCACTAGGTGTAGATGATCCTCCCATGATCCTCCAAAATCTAGAATACACGCTCTTAACAAATCCTTCAATATCTGGTTTACTCTCTCAGTCTGACCGTCCGTTTGAGGGTGGTAAGCTGTACTGAGATTCAATCTCGTTCCCAAATTCCTTTGCAATGCTCCCCAAAATTTACTTGTAAAGATGGGAACTCAATCGCTTATAATGCTTGCTGGAACTCCATGTAACCGTACAATTTCTCTCATGAAAACTTCGGCTAAAGACGCGGCAGTACGTGTATGTTTTACGGGAATAAAATGCGCACTTTTCGTCAGTCGATCAACAATTACCCAAATTCCTTCAAATCCTCTTCTTGTCTGTGGCAATCCATCGATATCATTTCCCACTTCCAGTTGGGTATTTCTAATGATCGTAACAGTCCAGCAGTCTTTTGATGATCTCCCTTGACTTGCTGACAACACAAACATTCATTCACGAAAGTTGTAATATCCTTCATCATTCCTGGCCACCAAAATACTCTTTTCATATCGTTATTCATTTTATGAATTCCCGGATGGATGCTCAACCTCGATGCATGGCATTCTTTCAAAACTCCTTGCCTCAATCCATCCACATCTGGAACACATAATCTGTTGTTAATTCTTAACACTCCTCGGTTATCCAACTCGAAATCAGACTCCTTTCCATCTGTGACTCCTTGAATGATCTTCTCCAGTTTGGCATCTCCTCTCGGATTGCCCATGATCCTTTCTTGGAGAGTCGGTGTGACTTCCAATAGGGATAGAATCGCATTTCTACTCAAAGTGTCTGCTACTACATTTGCTTTGCCGGGTGTATAAATGAATGCAAGAAATTCCAACCATAGTTGTTGCCTCAAATTTAAATCCTTATGAGAAAATAAGTACCTCAATGGTTTATGATCTGTAAAAAGTTCGAATTTTCCACCCAGAAGATAATGCCTCCATATCTTTAATCCTAAAACAACGGCCAACAACTCTGGATAGTGAGTTGCATAATTCTTTTCGTGTATCTTTAATTGCCTACTTGCATATGCAATTTACATGACGGTTCTGCATCAACACAGCTCCTAATCCATTTCCACAAGCGACGGTATAAACTTCAGATTTGCTTGTTCCATCGGGAATGGCTAACACTGGTGCTTTGGTTAACCGATCTTTTAACTCTTGAAAAGATTCTTCACACTTCGGGGTCCAAACAAACTTCTGGTTTTTCTTCGTCAATTTCGTCAGATGGGACGATAACTTAGAATAATCTTGGATAAATCTTTAGTAATATCCCGCCAATCCTAGGAAACTTTGAACGTCGGTTGGTGTACGAGGTTGTCTCCACTGTTGTACTGATTCAACTTTCACCGGATCTACCGATATCCCATCTCCATTTACAATGTGTCCCAAAAATCTCACTTCAGACTTCCAAAAATGGCATTTTGAAAATTTGGCTTTCAACACATTTTTCCTCAGAGTTTCTAATACTACTTTAAGGTGATAGCGATGCTCCTCTTCAGTTTTTGAATAAATCAGGGTATCGTCAATGAAAATTAGAACGAACTTGTTCAGAATTTTTCTAAAGACTCTGTTCATTAAATCCACGAAAATTGCAGGTGCGTTGGTTAGACCGAATGG
Organism: Allium sativum; assembly: GCA_030737875.1. NCBI lineage: Eukaryota > Viridiplantae > Streptophyta > Magnoliopsida > Asparagales > Amaryllidaceae > Allium > Allium sativum. Next base: position 900,184,787 of record CM060918.1, read on the forward strand.
CATAACCAACCACTCATAAAAGAAGTCTAGGCCTCTAAATGCTGTGAAAGGAATACTATCTTCAGCGATTCTTAATTGGTGCAATCCTGTTGCTAGGTCCATTTGGGAGAATACTGTTGCTCCATGCAATTGATCGAAAAGATCGTCGATTCGGGGTAACGGGTATTTGTTTTTGATGGATGCTTTGTTTAATTCTCTATAGTCAACACACAATCTCAACGACCCGTCAGACTTTACTACAAAAACTACTGCCGAGCCCCAACTAGAAAAACTTGGTCGGATTAAGCCTTTACTCAGTAAATCCCGAGTCTGTTTCTCCAGTTCTGATACTTCCTTTGGAGCCATACGTCTTTTTGGTTGAACTATTGGTCTTTCTCCTGGAATTAAATCGATTCGGAATTCTTTCTCCCGATGAGGAGGTAAACTTCCGACTTCTTCGAATATATCCTTGAATCCTCTAACTACGTCCAGTGTTTCAAGGCTCTCTTTTGGTGCTTCTAGGGCGTATAGGAAACTACAGGTATGAATACCGGGTTTTCCACAAGGTATCCTAGCTTTACGGTCTAGGCTCGTTATCAAGGTTATGGTTTCTTTATCACACTTTATCTTGGCTTGGAACTCGCTCAGCCAGTCCAATCCAAGAATAAAATTGAAACTTTTGAAATCTAGGACATAGAAATCGAATCGAAAGGAATGTGAGAGATATAACAGTGCTATATCCTCACAACACATTTTTAACTCAGTTTTACCCCCAATAGGATTTGATACACAAATTGGGTTTGGGGAAATAATCGGTTTAAGGTTAAATTGGTCTACAGTTTCAAAAGAAATAAAACTGTGTGATGCGCCGGTGTCAAATAAAACTCGAAGGTAAATTCCTTTAAATTGTAAAGTACCTTCCAGCACTCCCTTCCCTTTCACATTATGAGAGACAGATGGTTCATTCTTGATGGCATACACCTTTGCCTGAGGTGCCCTTTTCATCAGTGGACAGTCTTTCACCATGTGACCTGGCTGGTGACAGTTGAAACAAAGGTTTTTCGGTACCATCTCATTTCTCTGAACTTGCTGCTGCTGCTGCTGCTGTGGTTGTTGCTGAGGTTTCCTTTGCTGTTATTGTGGTTGCTGTTGTTAGGGTTTCTTGTTTCTCTTCTGTTTACAGAACCATGCTGTGTGACCCTTCTGTTTGCAGTTGTAACACATCACATTCTTGAAACGATTCTCAGTTTTCTGTTGACCTGTCTTTCCTGGGTTCTTGTTATCCTTCCAATCAGGGTTAAACTTCCTTTTCTGGGTATTCCCTCCACTTGCTTCTCCAGTCTGAGCCTTTTCTGCAGTTGGGTTTTTAGCATCTAGGGCTTCATACCTGAGAGCTAAATCCATGAGTTCAACAAATTGATCTTTTAGATGCCCCATCATACGGCCTTGAGGACAATCCTTTAATCCTGCTATGATCATTTTGTTTTTTCTTCAGTGAGGTATTTACCAACTCCGGTCCAAAGCTTGACAGTGCATTGAACTTATTTTCATACTCAGTGACAGTCATGATTTCTTGTTTCAGATCAATGAAGTCTCGGTACATCCTGGTTTTCCCAGTTGCTGGCAGATACTAAGCTTCAAAAGCATCTTTGAACATAGCCCAACTAAAATCCTCTTCTGGAGCATTTGCAGTCTGGGCATCCCACCAGATAGCTGCGGCTCCCTCCAGATTCCATGATGCTAGGAGACGTTTGTACTCGTCATCCAATTTTAATCCCTTAAAAATCTTTTCACATGATCTAATCCATGCTTGGACGTCAACCAGAGATTCCGTTCCATTAAAAGTTCTCCCTCCCAAAGTAGTGTAGTTCTTGCAAATCATAGCGAAGTTCGGCTGTATTTGAGCTTGGACTACATCAGCCGTATCCACTTGGGTCTGATTAATAGTGTGCCCGTTGGTCATAGTTGCTCTACTTGCTCCTCGGCCTTGCCTTGCTTGAGAACTCGTTGTCAATTTCCTGAGTATATGGTTTGAGAGTTAATACTAATTGGAAAAACAGAATTAGGGATAACCTAAATAAATAACTAGGGTCGTCTTATACTAAATGATTTTTATAAAAATACGCTCTCTTAGAACTAACTTATAGCATATGTGTTCAGAAATCCTAAGCTCTGATACCAACTGTAACGGCGCGATTTTCCATGCCTGGGAAACCGTGTCATTTTTGAAAGAATTTAGAAGATGAGATAGAACTTATAGAATAGAAGAGTAAGAAGTTATCAGAATCTCACAGCGGAATTTCACAAATACTTATATATTACATCACAAGGTCTGATACATCAGAGTACATAATACATCATCATCATGGTTCAACATCATAATTATACAGTACCATATTACATACCATAGATACTCAAACTGCGTAACTAAAACATATATCCTACTAGGGTCTTGAACTTGTCCTGCATCATGTTCCACTTGCCTTACCTGAATCTACTTGTCTACTCATAATAAATATTTGAGTACCCAAGAGTTTAGGAAACACAAAAATAAACTCTGGGTCAGTCAGGGGACTGGTGTGAGGAAACATAGTTAAAATGTAAACAGGAAATAAGTGTCAAGGTTTTTCCCTTTGGACTGATTCATTTACTTTATAAATCTTTAGATTCATCCATGTCTAATATCTGGAAACTGATCTAATCTCTTTTATATTAAAACATTTGATATTATAATAGTTCGTATCAGATAACTAAAAATTTAGTGAAACGCTTGTATCTCACGTACACGTATATAGTATACAAGTCGTAAAAGTCGCAGAGCGCGTATTGGAGTTTGGATTCCAACAGACAGGGTATGGGAGCACCCACCGATCAGTGTACTCTAGAGAGGATACACTGGGGTTCAATAAGAACGTCTTGTAACCCGGCCACACATGACCGTCCACTCATTCAGCTTGAGTGTGACGAATATATTATCACTCCTACGGTTGAGCTCGATTTACCGTTTCCGAATGCTACAGCAGCGAAATAGATTTAAGAAGTTAAATAAGGAAGTTCTCTAGATGGTGATAATATATCCTGCTTGGGTATGACCCAACTAGCCATGCTGCCTAGCCCAACTTTTGTTACTTCCGGGATGTGAAGTTTTGAGGTCACGTCTTTCTTCTGACAGATTATTTCTTCACATTCTTTGAATGTCACATCGTTCTATCCATCAGGAATACTCATTCGATTACCCAAATAAATTACGGGTAATAAAGCTAAGAGAAACGAATTCCTCCGCTACCAACGTAATATACTTACGTAAATCCGATGTGTAATATCTAACTGACATACGCTGTCAGACACTCATCCATTCGGGTTTGTTCTGAGCCTGAACAGAACAAAAATACCATTTAAAAATAACGCTTGCATCTCGTTGACTTTAGAATTTTGATATGCGTCGTAAACTTCGTATCGAAGTGGAATTGTTTTACTCCGGACTCTCCGAATGATGTACGAATATCTTTTTACAGTCGGTAAATATTTATCGATTCGAAACAGGAGTATTACTTCGTTGCAGATAAATTATCAGTTTACAAATAGTGTTTGCTTATCTGGTTTACCTCAGAATAGTTAAATTATTCTTTAAAAATAATCAGTTGAGGTGTAAGTAGTTTACACAGTGTTTTGTTCATCATTTGGAAATGCCCGTGCTTCGCACACCGTATATTTTCTTTGCCATTTTTGCTCGGGTGATGTTTCAAACTCTTACCTTTCCTTTTTATTTCTTTCTTTATGATTATTTAATTTATAAATAACTTAAATAATAAATTTTAAATTATTTATTCACGTATAATTTCAAACCAATCGTACTCCTACAGTCGAACTTGTCAGTTTGATCTGCTTCTTCTACTTTTCACTTGCCTTCGTCTAATTAAATAAAAAATTTCTTTTTATTTAATTATTTATTTATTTCTAAATTTTTTTCCTTTTATTTATTTTCTACTTTTAAATTTTTATTTGAAAATCTCGTTCAGCAACTCGTTTATATGCGAATTCACCAAAGTACCATATTGCCGAAGTACCAGGTTGCCAAACGCCAAGTTCCACCCCAGATTTTCATATTGCGCATGGTATTTTTAAAGTACCACTTGGTACTTGGCAAAGTGCCAAAGTACCAAAGTGCCAGAATTGAAAATGTCGTGTTCGGGCCTTGGAAACAACCTTTGCGCTCGAGTGCTACACCCCCTGTTACTTCGCAAAGTACCATATCCCACCTTCTTCACTGTGTTGTGCACATCCATCTACCGTGCACGTGCACGGGCGCCGTAGGCCTACTGGAACACCGCACTCCATTGTCGCACGTCGACCGTCACTACCAGACCTCGTCGGAGCCACCAGACCCTACCCCTTTGCCATGAACAGTACACCTTATTTTGACAGTAAAACCATCCTCCACGAAAACCATCACCGCACCTCGCTCCGACTCCAGGCCACCGTCCCCTTCCTACCACATCACCGTGGGTCCCCGTCGTCGCAATCCCCCCATAACCGCACCCCTATAGCCATCACCTCGCGACGCAGTTTGGCGAGAGGAAATCGAACCCATAAACCCGAATAAAACCCAACTTTTGGTCCGTTCTCCAAATCTAGGCAATAGAAAAACAAATTCATATTTTTTTGGTGATCACTGAACCTCCACGCTCCTTTCCTCCTTCCGCCGTGGAGTTCGACGGCTCCGATCATCAGGAATTCACCGAAATCCCTTTTCCGTCCAACCTCTTAGTCCCCACTCGATACATCACTAAAAATCTTGAAACAACCTTTAAAAATCATGACTTTTCGTTGCGATTTCATTCATGTAACAAAAACCATGTTTCGTACGATTTGAAAAATCGAGTTTACAGAGAGCTTTTGTGTTTTGTCTGTTTAACTGTTTTTCATATAATACTTCGCAAATCCTTCTCCTTTGATGCTATATGTTAATGTGTGCCATGTACGCATTATATTTTATGATTCTCATAAATCTAAAGAGAAACATCCGGCTATATGCACTCCTGGGAACATGTTTTGTGTTTTAACAGAACATAACAGAACATAGCAAACCTTATGAATCATAAATCAAACTTGTTCAATCATTCCATGATGTTTCCTATACGAATGTTGGTCTATACTGATGTGGATTAAGGTGTAATAACATCATACTTACTTGCTACAGTAATGACTTGTTATAAATCAAATATGCAGCTAAAAACTATTTAACAGTAAACAAATTTAGACAAGGATTATAACAAATATTTCACTCATCACAAAGCTTTCCAAGATCCAGAAAAATGCTTTCAGAAATGAGAAGTCAACTCAGATCTGTTTGTGAGAAGAAAGGGAGAGATTTGAAGTGTATTTATAGTGGAACTCATGCTTTAAAAAAATGAATTTCTGCACATGTTTGATTAGTGCAAATCCTTCTAGCCTTAACCCTTCCCTCCTATATTTCCTACGGCACATGCATGGAGATGTTTGTCTCATTAAGGATTGTAGCCAATAGGATGCTCCTAGGTTAGTTCTTCTAGAAGGTTTTGGGTATGCTTCATTAAATGCTATGATTTCTTCTTGGATTTTATTGTATTTAACAAATGCTGTACTTTGTTTTCTTCTTGCTGATATTTTCCTTCTTGTCTAAAGAAATGCACATGTTACTTGTATTAGAGGATTTTAGGAAATGGTTTCACAATCCTAGATTATTATTTGAAGTAGTGTTCATTTAATGTTTTTGTCTTACTAGGTAGTTTCCTTTTTGTCTTTTGTTTCAAGATATTTGTTTGTGATCAAAATCAAATGTTTTTATATGCTATTGTTATGTTGTAGCCGACTTGTTTCCATGTTATAGACATACATATAGTGTTGTTTTATCCCAAAGCCCTTTTCTATTTTTAAGTAAACAATGCTCTTATATGTTCTAAGGCTTATTATCTCTAACTCCTTGCTTTGATTAAAATGATACTATGAAGTATTTTCTTGTTTGTATATTTTTCCTAAGATTTCTATTTAAATGTTTTTACTTGTTTTATATTCTCAAATCCCAAGATTTAATCAAGTATGTATATATTATAATACTATACGTATGCTTATACATATATATATATATATATATATATATATATATATATATATTTCAAAAATCCCTTTTTGTTCGATTTTTAAATAGAAATCTCATTTTAATTCCTTACTAAAATGATTCTAAAATGGTTGAAAAAGTCGGGACATTACAAATAGAATAGATGTCTGCACCTTATAGCGAGTAGTTAAATTAACATTGTAAATAGAAACAATGTAAGCCTGATAGTTGTACTTGTCTACTCCATTTTGGTGGTTTGAAAAAAAAATGTTTTGCATTTTATTCTGTAACATGTTCTTATGGTTTGGCGAAAACAAGTTTTGGAGAAGAAAACAAAGTTTTAACACTTTTAGTTTTTGAAAGAAAAATGTAATGAAAACAAAGGAGGCCAAACCATGTTTTAAAAAGAGCGGAGTAGGTAAGGATTAGTACCTAGAAAAGGACGAGAGAAAGTTAAAGCTATGAATTAAACAATTGGAACCAACTAGAGATTGGTTGAGTTGAGTGATTCTCTAAGTGTCAATTTGATGTTGATTTTGGTCTTCGGGGTTGATATTTAGGGAGTTACTCTCTTGCCAATTTACACTCAGGGATTAGCTAATATTAAACTAATGGAAAATTCCCATAGAATGCATAAGCATTGAGAAACCTAGGTTGAAAAAATATAGGCTAGTTATGCACGGCAAGAACTAATAGTGACAACAAAGTAGTAAAGGGCAAGTGGGTAGATCCTAATGTGTGGACTCGCAATTGTCTGAGATGGCAAAGTCCTAAGATTCTTGGCCCATAGTAGTATCTGTGTAGGATACTGTTTGAGTTGAAAACAGAAAAGCTTATTTGAAATCATAAACTTAAGTAATTGGATTAAGTCAAATAAGCTACGAAAGAGAAAAGCCTAAGCTAACAAGAGACAATAAATTCAGTAAGGCAACAAGTGTGACGAGAAAAGAAAATGGAAATCTTAAGAAAAAGATGAATAAATATGAAATTATTCGAAGATAAGATGAAAGAGAAATGAAAGTTTTATTATGTGGTTGTGCTTGGATAGGAAAGTAGGAAGTTTTTATAGAATAGTTATATAAAAATCCGAGTGCAATTATAATAGTTAGAGCGGAAAATGTAAATTCTTCCATTATATTATTTTTTTGTAACATAAGAAATCGAATTTAGAAAATTAGATTTTTCTAAATTTCGAATTTAATTATAGTTGTTAGGGTTTTAGATGCGATAATTGGGTGAACCATGCTCTTATTCTATAAGAGAATGGGAAAACTTTGATGAGAAATATTTTGATTTTTGAAGAATATTGCATTCATATAGAACTACAAGTATGTTTAGGATGTGAGCATAATGTTTTGAAAGGGTTTTAAAATTTGCATACATATAGGTGGATCCAAATTAGGCATACATACTTTACTATGATGTATCTCACTTTGCATATGTGCACAATGTTTGCAACAATTGGATGTACACTGGATGGATGGATATTGCGAGGGATTATCTATTTTACTCTTATCGAATTTCACGGACGAAATTCTTTAATAATGGGAGAATGTAACACCCCACATTTTTAATATAATTAAAAATGTACAAATATGTATATATGCATAGACAGGTAAATAATGGTGATGTATAATGAAAAATTAATTCATACATTGAATAGTAAGGAAATTAATGTGATAACAATTTGTGTAATCGAAGAGATGAGAAAATAAAAATACTTAATTTAAATATCAGGAATTAAGTAAAACAGACATCACCATTGGGTCCGTCTCGGAATTCTGGTCAAGATAGACATCTGGTTTGCGTAAAATGGACATCATATGAAGAAGTTATTAAGCCTAGAAGTTTGTATACGCACGAGAGAAATATATATATATATATATATATATATATATATATATATATGTATGTATGTATGTATATACAAACAAATTAAAAAATAAAATAAAGAATAAAATAAGGATTGCATGTAATAAATACATGCATTGAAAAAAATGTAATCCATGCATTAAAAGAAAGAAATGATTGGTTGCATGCAATGTAAATATGTTGCATGCACTGATTTGCAAACATAATGCATTAACATTAAAAGAAAAAGATTCATGCAATGGTTTAATTTAAATATTGTAACTAACATGAAAAAGAGAAGTAAGGAGAGAACAATAATTATCATTGTTCTAAGACTTATTAACAAAAGACTTCATAGCTCAGTTGGTTAAGACATTGGATTTGTAACATTGAGGTCGGGGGTTCAAACATCGGCGGCGGCATAATTTTTTATCATTGTTTTAGAGAGGGCCAACTGAACATGCAAATATATGTACGTATACAAATTCAAAATTTGAAAGGATAAGAATGTACATTTAAGGAAATAAAGAAAATATATGTATATACATGAGAATATATATATATATATGTATATATATGCATAAATATATGTATACAAAAGATAAAATTCAAGATAAGGCTACAATCAATGAAATATGGCAAGAATCAAACAACGGTGCAATATCGTTTGAATTTTGAAAATAAAACGAAAATTGTGCGTATATATATACGGGTAAAATGGTCAGTAGAGAATTGAATACATATAATAATATTTCATGTGAATAAAACAATTAAATAAATTCCAAAAATTCAAAAGTTGAAAAATCAAATTCTACGCCAAAACAATTCAAACATTCGAAATTCGAATTTCTGCACCAAAACAGCTTGCGGGACCCAATCCTGACTCAGCGCTGCGTGTACAATAAGATTTGGCTAGATTCAACTGCGAACCTGGACTATTTTCTTAACTGGGTTCAATGCTGACTCAGCGCTGCATGTACGATAAGGTCTTGAGCACCTATATAAACACCCCTAAGCCTACAGTTTTCTCTACACATCTTCATTTTGCCTATAATCTTCCCTAATTCATATCAAAATAAATCAAAGACGGGGTTCTGCTACTCAAGTTCTTCGTTAGAATTCAAGTAGAGAATCAAATCTAAATTAGAGGATCGATAATCTACGTCAAGAGATAGCTTTTCAGTTTCAGAAGTCAGATCCCAAAATTCAAGATCCGTTCTTAAATCAGTGAGTGGGATTACAATACACTTCATGCATAATAGTATTATTATCATTCGTCATTCCTCAGTTAAAATTCATGTTGCAATTTAAAATAATCTTTGTATGCTTAATCTATTCCGCTTCCCTATTCTTCCTTTTTATTTTTCAAACTTTGGCTACCTTCGAGCCAAGGTCAACAACGCGTAAATTATAGTTATTTTTGAAGAGCTTGAGATTTAATCAATGAATTAGGCAATTTGGGTAAAAAAAATTATTACATGAATGGTTGTGTAAGCAAAGTAGAAATGGGTTAAGTAGCACTTGACATATGAATAAGCTTAACCAACGTATGAAGAATGATAACAAGCTGTTAGGAACACAAGTATGGGAAACTGGAATAATAGGTATAGCCTATTAACGGGATTATAAGCACGAACATAAATTGGGGGTTTTTGGGGTAAAGCTTGAATTTGAGACTTGAAAATTGGATATGCCGTTAAGATCCTAGAAACATAATTAAAAATGGAATATGTTGGACAAACCATGTTTTTATGTAATTATGGAATTCGACAGATAACATGAAATTGACAATAGTGGCATAACTTGAACATGAACATGCTTGTGAATTGGTAATTGACATTTTATATCTAGAATGAACATGAACATGCTTGTAAATTTATAATTGGCCTATGGCACCTATAATAGACATGAATTGTTAATTGGCTAAACATGAAACATGGCTAACTCGAGGCTAGAATGAGTTTGCAATGTAATCCTGCTCGGAACCGCCCGACACATCTAGTGACCGCAAACAATAGGCTAATGTGAGAAGTTAGTCATAACGTGCTTGAAACCCGAGGTTAGATTGAGTTGTGGTGTAATCCTGCCTGGAACCAACCGGCACATCTAGTGATCGCAACAATAGGTCTAATGTGAGAGGTTGGGCATTAATAATTAATTAATACTAATGACACATGCTAGTATGGTAAGGTTAAGTCAACATTGGACAATACTTAACCAATTTGACATGATATATGGGTGGGTTAAGTCAACATGAACTAATAGAGAACACTTAACCAATTTAGCATGGTACGTGATTGGGGGTTAAGTCAACTTGGACACATGGGCAAACTTAACCAATATAACAGTATCAAAGCAAGGAAAAGTGGGGAATGATAAGATTAAATGATAAATAAACTTATCATAGGGACAAGAAATGAATATGACTTAAGATGTAATACAAGACTCGAAGGGTGGGACGAGTTATACCATGAAATAAGTTAATCTAAGTGGGAAATGTGGGGAAACATCCATACGCTATCATTTGATAAAGAGAACTTAAGTCATGATTGAATTCATTGGTAAACCTTAGTTAAAAGGAACTAAGTAACAAACCTTAGTTAAAGAGAACTAAGTAACAGAAACTAAGTGTCAAACCTTGGTTAAGGGAACCAAGTAATAAACCTTAGTTAAGAGGACTAAGTAGTAAACCTTAGTTAAGAAAGCTAACGATTCAGGAAACTAAGTAGTGAACCTTAGTTAAGAAAGCTAACGATTCAGAAAACAAAGTATTAAACCTTATTTAAGAGAACTAAGTATAAGACCTTAGTCAAGAAAGCCAAGTAGAACACGAGGTGGAGCTAACGTCCATCTGATCATGAAGAAGGCTCCGACGAACTGGGTTACGAAGCACGCGGCTTCGAGGTGACGTGAGGGTACTCTTGTTATCCCTCTATGAGGTTGCAGATGATCCTCCTGGGCTCAAAGAGGTTAAGGTCTGCATTAGAAGAGCTAAGGGTATGCCTTGGTTGCAATATAAGCAACCTAAAGACTAGGATGGGTCAGCGTGAGGCGGCGATATCTTGTTTAGCCCTGTCATAGCATGTCGTCGTCTACCTACCATCTTGAGTCCATCGTGATACACAAGCGAAATGGCGGAGAACTCCAAAAGACCATATACTTTGCTGTCTAGTTATGGGTGAGGGTGGCCAATAGGTTAGTGGGGGCATAAAGGGCCTACGTACGGTTCTCATTCTTGATTTTCTTGGGTGCCTTTCATTAGTTGAGGGTGGGGTCAAGTGGGACCATAGCCACATACAGATAAAACAGACCTTAGCATCTGCATCGGCAGATAACTTAAAGCTCCTGACCGAGTTCCGTGTTTCTTGATTAGCCCTACCATGGGACTCGGGCCGCACATATAGAGGACATGTCAACTAGATATCTAGCACATTTAACGACACGATTGGGACGTAAAGTCTAGGAACTTATATCTCTCTGGGTAGTGTGTCCTAGACTACGGGGAATTGTTCTATAGGTAGCATAAACCCTAGTGGCCCTACGTAGCATAAACCCTGGTCGGATCTAGAAAGCGTTCAATTGGTAGCATTAACCCCAGTGTCCTTGGGTAGCGTAAACCCTGGTTGAATCTAGGAAGCGCTAGATTGAAATCCCTAGATTAGATCTAGGTAATAAACGGAATCTAGCAAGATCAAGAGTGGTAGTCCGAATGATTTTGAGAATGGTGGCACTACACTAAAGTAGTATAGATTTACATGATGAAGCCCGTACGACACACGGCAAGGGACTGTATATATACATGGAAAGGATTATACGAGTTGGGGGTATCTACATATACGTTGTATTAGGTTAATCTACTAGTGGGACATGAGTATAGCTTAGAGAGCTAATATCGCGAATAAGCTAATAAGCAAGAAAATATAACTGAATGGTATATGTAGGATTATACAGATGTTTATTCTAAGTCCACTTACACAGAACTTATGTTCTGACCCCCTCTTCATTACATCCAGGTTAGGTTCATGACAGAGATGGTATAAGCTTTGGATACTGGTTAGGCAGTATGTTTTATAAGGTAAAGCTATATTTAAAGTATATTATACTTTAAATTCCTTCCACTGTAAGATGATTACGAATTCTGACATGTTTTCTTTATCTTTGTCGTTTTCTGTAGGATACCAGAGCGCCCAACTCGGGTTTCGATAGATTGGGTTTTTGAAGAAAAAAAATTCGGTCTGTCGGAATTTGGGTTGTTACACCTATGAATATAAAAAACTAAAACAAAATTCATGATGTAGGTAGTAAGATGCAAAACATAATGCCTAACCTATTAAGACAAGTGAATATCACTTAATATTGTATTTTTTTTCCTTTTCGCTTCAGAGAGAATGAGAAATCTTTGAAACATATAAATTGTTTGTGTGATGTTGTGAACTTGTCGTAATATTCGAAAATGTGTAAACAACCTTGGGTGTCATAAACCTGTTGTCATACTTTTTTTTAGTCTTATAATAATAACTCAAACACCAAAACTTATACTGTTACCAACCTAAATCGTGTGACTTCTGGATATTTTTTGCTGTCCATAAATATTGTGGACATTAATTTGATAATATTTTTCTTTTTGAAGCTCTATTTCTTAAATATTCTGACATATGAAATTTCATTCTTTAGCAGTCAGGGCACACTAGTAGTAATATCACTATTTTACCCTAAGTACAATGCATCCTCTACACAGTTTTATTCTAAAAACCATATTGTAGTCTTGGAGTTACCACCGAGAGCATCCTGCAATAATAATGTCAACTGACAATCAGAATGGGAGATTCTCTTCTCGGTTTCGAAACATGCAGATTTAGCTAGAAGGTTGACTACCTTCCTGCAACTATGTTAAAATTTGCTTAGAAATATAATTTACTATGTGTACATTAATCAACTGCATGCTTATACTTTCATAGAAGTTCCATGAGCTATGAGTAGACATAAATGTCACATCTATAGACGGTAATAACATGGACTATAATAATTTCGCATTTGATAGTGAGTCAAGCATATTCACTCATTGGAAGTTTGTACATTTGATAATAGTACGAACTATTATCAATTGACTATTGTGTTCATTTGACAGTAATAACAGGACTAAGAATTATAGTGTGCGTGTCTTTATCACTGTATACATTTGACTCTAATAATACGACTAAGCACTATGTTTGAGTTCTAACTTAAGGCGTATAAACATATTGAGCCTCCATAACATTATCATTTTGCCTTTCATTTTTACTTTGCAGAAATTACAAGAGGTGCACATATTATTTCAGAAACACACATCACATGTTCATTAACAATAGCTAAATAAGCATAAAATTACTGCCATGAGAAAATTAATCAGTGCTTTTGCTCTAGATAAATAAGTATAAACTTACCGCCATGAGACAAGTGCATAGTATATCAGAACCACTTGGAAATAACAAAATTTTTAAACGAAAGGTATTTGAAATAAAATAGATAAGAAATAGAAGATCGAACGAGGGAGGAAATTTTCTTTCCAGCTTTGTGTCAAGTTTTGTCCAAGCTTGCACGGATCCCGAAGTTTCATATCGATTTCACATCCCTGCGTTTATTTACACCGATGCGGAGTAAACAATGCATTCAAATACTGCGTTTTCACCTTCTTGCGTTTGCATAGATCCCCAAGTTTCATATTCAAACAATGTTATTTTAACCTGAAATCGAAATCGGATATCTGAAATCGAAAAAGCACAAACCTTACAAACAATAGCAGAATCGATTCTATGATGTCAAATTGATTGCGACTGAATGCGTATTATTCCCTGAAGCCAAATCGAAGAGAGGAACGGATTCAGTACTTTAAGCTTCGCAATTGTGGGATTCATAAAAAATCCTTCTGAAATCGTGGAATTTTCTAATTTAGCGGCTGTTCTCTGTCAAAGCGTTGGACAAAGAAATTGAGAAATGGAAATATGGTTACGGATGTTAGTTTACCTTTTTGCCTTCAGAAACCAGCCTTACCAACACAAATAAGTGTTGGAAATAAAAAAATTATAATTATGTATTTTTGGTAACACTTTTTCAACATAGCAACGCATATTATTATTACTACCCTACAACACAAATAAATGTTGGTAATTGAGAAGAAAAGGGTTACCAAATGGTCGTTATGGTGTAGTGTGATTTGTAATTCAAAAACCAGTATTTATTCTAATATCAAACCAAATCCCATTAAACAATTTTATTTAAAATATGGTTTATAAAACTTTTTTACTTTGAAAAATATATCTTTTTAAATATAACTTTTTATTTCTTAATATTTTTATTAAGTAATTTCTTAATAAAAATCACTTCTTAACCTTAACTGCTTTCAAAGAATTCACTTTATAATTCGAATTATTATTATTGAATCCCATTACTGAATCCTTTACCAAATTCAAATACAAATCAATTTTTAATCATTCCTTTTTTAAAATCACATCTCGGTGTCAATCATTTCTCTCAATTCCATTATTTAATAACGTTAATTTAAAATTAACGCTTTAACTTCACATCTCTTTTTATAAACCTTGTTTTACAAAACACAGGTTATATAAAATTCCTTTTTCTTTATTTCCTTTATTTAATTCAAATATTAAGTAAGCATTTATTTTAAAGTATCATATTCATTTAAAATTCCTTTATATAACTTTGTTATAAAAACTCGGGTTTTATATTAAAACTGTAACGACCCGTATTTTAGTCGTCAAATATTTAATTTAATTTATTATTTTAAATATTATATTTGGATTATTAATGGACTTTAATATTTAATTCGTTATTTAAAACGAAGTTTGAACGTTAATTTATTTATATTATAAAACGAGCTCGAAATCGCGCGGCAGTTCGTAATATGGAGTTTTGAACTTCAACTGAGAATACAGGATTCGTTATAACTCGGATTTCTGTGAAACGAGAAACCTTAGAACCGTATTGATCATAATTTTCATATGAAAGAGAAAAATCCAGATTTCATGTTATAATTTGTTAATTATGGCCAAATCAAAATTTGAAATAATCGCTGTGGAAATCGTTATTAAAAATATACGCGTTAAAATAGCCGTTTTACAAACGAACTCAGATTTCGACGAAATCAGTTTCGTTGGGACCGTAGCGTTAAATTATTGTACGGTGTTGAATGGCGTGGCAAACCGATGTAGTATGTGACCACGGTAGCCATAAAACATCCGTTCAATTTCTATAACGCGTAATTTATTTAATAAAGGGTTATTTGGGTATAACTCGAACAGACAATCAATTAGGCCGCAAAACCAATTCCGTTGAATTCGTATCGTCGATTAGAGTCAGGATAGGTATATAGTTTGTTATTTTTAGAGACCGGGTAATTTGGCGTCAAAAATGACTGTAACAACCCTGAATTTTGGGGCCAATTTAAAATTTATTTTAAGTAATTTTAAATGAGTTTTGACATTTAGAATAATCCATTTTAAATAATAATGATCACAAATTTGGTTCAAATCGAAGTTAGAATGAATAAATTAATTTTAATTATAAAAAGAGCTAGAAATAGCGCGGTAATTTGAAAAGTCAAACTTGAACTTTGACTGACCGTACATGACGCAAAATTTAACGGATTTTAGTGAAACCAAAAATATTAGAATCTATTTAAAAATATCTTTCCAACGAATCCGAAAAATCGAAATTTCATAGCGGAAATAAAAAATTATGGCCAATTCAATTTTTAGAAAGGTCGCTAGTTAATTTGCATAGGTCAATAATGCTACTTTTTGCATATAAAGGAATTTCGACTCGAAACCACTTCCATTGAGTTCGAAATGATGTTTATGCATTGAAAAACAGTAAACACTTATATATTTCGAGTTTCGAAAATTATTTGTTTAAAAATGTATTTTTAATATTAAATATACTGGCCTTAAAAATAGTCATTTTTCAAATAAACTCAGAATTCAACGAAATAAATTTTATTGGATTCGTATCATCAAAACAAAGCTAAAAATGGTTTTTTTTGGTAATTTTTAGAATTAAAATATAATTATAATTGATTTTTCAGTGTAAACGGGCAAATTTTTTACTTTAAAAATTCATTAAAAAATCCATATGGGCTCAAAATTGAACGAAATTAATTTTCATAGGTCCACAGCATCAAAACATAGCTAAATATAATTTTCGAGAATTTTTGAAGTTAATTTGTGACCTCGGTGAATTTTCATGTACGATATACATTAAAATATTAATAAAATAATATAATTATTCCAAAACTCATCATAAATTTCGGAATTGGGTCCTGTAACATGTTCCATTGCGTTCAGAAGGCCTCAAAACCTTAAGAATGACAGTAAGCAGGCTTAAATCGGGGTTCGGACCAAAACGGGCTTTAACGGGCTAATTAAATTATTAACTAATGATTAGGAAAACCTAATATTATATTATAAACCCGAAATTACTGTTCACCGTCCTCTCCAAACGTGAATTTCTGCAGCCAGCAAAGAACCCATAGCCTCCGTTTTTCAAACTTCGATTTCTCCTTCGTTTCTCAACGGAATTTAGCCTGTGAGTACACATTTCGAAGCTCTTCCTGGGCTCTTTCTTCTCCGACAAGAATCACCTCGAACCGTGCCTCGATGAAGCCGCCATACCCCGTGAACAGCCGCTGGTCGCGCCCTCCTAGGCCCCACCAGGCGCCGCCGAGCACCACCCCCCTCTGGCCGATCAAAGCCCTCTCCGAGCCGGTCCTTCTCCAACAAACGGCTCGTCGTTTCGTCAACTACAACTCCAGAAAATCGGATTTGAAGTTTTGAACAAATTCTGAAAATAAGGTATGCTTCAGATTTTGCGACGCTTTTAAGCGTTGCTGCAGCAGTTGTTAAAAGTCATAATTATTCAAACATTGATAACTAATGCGTATGAACCCCGAATCTGAAAATTTCAGATCCGACAGAACCGTGGCGACGAGTAGGCTTGGCTGAGACTGATTAGAGTGAATTCTGAATTTATTTGGCATTTTAAATTCTTATCCAAACAAGGTGAGAATTCATTTTAAGTTAAATTTAATTAGTTTAATTGTTATGCTTGCGTTATGAGAAGTTGAAAATCAATAATGGATGTTATTATGGATTATAGATTTGGATTGCTTTGCGATGTTAGGATGCTAGATCTGAAACTTTAAGTGATTAGATATGTGAGAATTTATTTTTAATTAAATTTAATTTATCTAATTATTAATTCTTTATTATTAAAGAAATTTGAATATCGCTATCACATGTTATCGCTTGTGTTAGGATTGGATTGATTTAATTTATCATCAAAGAAATTTGAATATCGCTATCACATGTTATCGCTTGTGTTAGGATTGGATTGATTTAATTTATCATCAAAGAAATTTGAATATCGCTATCTCATGTTATCGCTTGTGTTAGGATTTGGGTTAATCAAACTTATAGGTATGGAAATTTACATCGTATGATTCATTGACATTTATTATGTTGATGTTAATATAGGGAATTTACACCGCAAGACAAAATTTACATTTTTATTTGTAAATATAAAATAGGAATCCACTGTAAGATGAAATTAACATCTTTATGTTAGTAATAAAAAGTAATTTCACCGTATGTTAATGAACATTTTATTTAATGTTAACATTAAGTAATTTTACCGTATGTTAATTAATATTTTATTTAATGTTATTATTAAGAAATTGCACTGCATGAAAGTTTAACATTATTTGTAATGTTAATAATAAGTATTTTACCGCATGTGGAAATTAACATTTTTAATGTTAATATTAAAGTATTTTTACCGTAGGATGAAATTAACATTTTTAATGTTAATCAAAAAGTATTTCACCGTAGGATGTAAATTAACGTTTTTTTTAATGTTAATAGTATAAAATTCAACCGCAGAATGCAATTAACATTTTTTTTTATGTTAATATTAATGAGAAATTTTATCATGGGATGAATTAACATTATTCTAAATGTTAATATTAATAGAAATGTTAATATTAAAAAAGTAATTTGACCATAGTATGTTATTAACATTTCTAATGTTAATATTAAAAAGTAATTTGACCGTAGTATGTTATTAACATTTCTAATGTTAATACTAATAAGAAATAACATCGTATGAGATTTAACATTTTTGTTAATGTTAAAAATAAGAAATTTCATCGTATGACAAATTTAACATATTTGTTAAGGTTAGAATTTTGCGTTGACATAAATTTACATCTTATTATGTAAATTTAATGTTAGAATTTTGCGTTGACATAAAATTTACATCCTATTATGTAAATGAAATGTTAGAATTTGGCGTTGATATAAACTTACATCTTATTATGTAAATTAAAAATTAGAATTTGGAGATGACATAAATTTTACATTTTATTACGTAAATTAACGTTAGAATTTCACCGTATGAAAAGTTTACATTTTTATTGATGTTAATATATATGAACATTCACCGTAGGAGGAGTTTACATTTTTATTTATGTAAATAATGGAAATTTTTACCGTATGAAAATTCACATATTTATTAATGTAAATTAAAGAGAATATTTAACCGTAGGATTGGTTAACATTATTTTTAATGTTAATATATGTGAATTTAACCGTAGGATTTGTTAACATTATCTTTAACGTTAATACATAAAAAAATTCACTGTAGGAAGATTTACATTTTTTTTATGAAATAAAAAGAATGGACTTTATACATTGTGTTTAAAGAGTAAATTTTACATTGTAAAGAAGAATGGATTTTATATTTTAACTTGAGAATAGAAGTTTACATTTTGTTGAATGCAAATTCAAGAAATTGTGACAAGCATGAGAATTTACATTTTTCTTAATGTAAATATATAGAAATTTCACCGTATGTAAAATTTACATTTTTCTTAATGTAAATATACATGAATTTCACCGTATGTCCATTTTACATTATTTTTAATGTAAATTATATAGTATTCACAACGTAGGATAATTTTGCATTAATTTATAATGTAAATAAAAAGGGGATTTACATTGTAGGAAATTAACATTAGTTATAATGTTAAGATAAAGAATGATATCGTAGGATGAATTGACATTATTTATAATGTTAATAAAAAGAGAATTGACCGTAGTATAAGTGACATTAATTATGATATTAATAAAAAGAAAATTTACCGTAGGATAAGTGACATTATTTATGATGTTAATAAAAAGAGAATTGACCGTAGGATAAGTTACGTTATTTTATAATGTAATTTAAAGAAATTTAGACCGCATGACATGAATTACATTTATTTATGTAATTTATAAATGAAATTAGACCACATGACATAAATTACATTTATTTATGTAATTTAGGAATGAATGAAGCCCGCATAACATAAAATACATTTTTATATGTATTTTATGAATGAATTAAGACCTCATAAAATAAATTACATTTTTATATGTATTTTATGAATGAATTAACATCGCATGAAATAAAATACATTTTTATATGTATTTTATGAATGAATTAGACCACATGACATAAATTACATTTTTATATGTATTTTATGAATGAATTAACATCGCATGAAATAAAATACATTTGTATATGCATTTTATGAATGAGTTAAGATCGCATGAAATAAATTACATTTTATTTTATAATTTATGAATGAAATTAGTCCGCATAAAGTAAACTACATTTTTATATGTAATTTATGAATGAATTTTCATCGTATGAAGTAAATTACATATTATTATGTAAATTATGAATGAATTTAACCCACATGAATGAATTTCATTTTATTCTATGAAATGAATGTATGGATTTACTTTGTAAATAAAGATTACGTTTTTATAATGTAAACAAGAAGTAGGATTCACATTGTAAATAAAATTTATATTTTTATATGTACTTAAGAACGATGAATTATAAATTACCTTTTTACATGTAAGAAGGAATTGGACGATGAAATATAATTTACATTTTACCGTAAATTAAAGAAATTAAAAGAATCAAAAAGGAAGAATTCATCATTCAAGTATGATTTGCATTTCTCTGTAAATGAAGGGATAAAAGGGAAAGAAGGAAAATATACTTAAGAATAAAGAGTTAACGGGTTACGTTTATATATATATATATAAATATAATTAAAATTAAACGAATCGAGCGCGGTATTTCGCGTTTTAAAATTATATCTTTAAATGACAATACAAGAAGATCCGACCGTCGGATTTTCCTGAAACTGAAACCGCTAGGACCGTCTTGGAAAAATCTTTCCAACGAAATATAATACGTCAAAATCCAACGGTTAGATTTTGAGATATGTGAAAATCAAAATTGATTGAAATAGCACCAAAATCGACATTGACCTGAATCGTCGTTGATTAAAGATTTAATTATTTTTAATTAAATAAAATAGGAAATAATCGTTATAAATTAGAAATAACGATAAGGAAAAGTTTTCAATATATGTATATATATATATATATATATACGAAGATTATTTGGAAAGGCCGAGTTAATCTCATTCCAAATAATCAAAACGACGATGAAGATCGAAGTAAGAAGATGTAATGGCGCGTTTTGTTAGCTGTCGAATAATTAATTTATTTAATTATTAAATATCGATTGGGCGATATCGATGACTTGAATTAAATAATATTGAATATTTAATTAAAATAAATAATATAATAATATATTATAATGTCGAAATAATCGGAAATCACCGAATTCACAATACTGTGTGAATTGGATCAGCTAAAATATTTAATTCAGTTTAGAATTGAATTTGAATAACGAATCGATTTAATAATCGACGTTAAAACGTATTAATTATATTATAATTAAAATAGAGCGCGTAACGACGCGACAGTTCGTTATTTGGCGATTTAGTGTAACAACCCGAAAATCTAGGCCAGTTTAAAATTTTTATTTTGGCGATTTTAGCGAATTTCGATTATTTAAAATGAATTATTTTAAATAATATAGACGAGAAATTTATTTTGAATAGAATTCGAACGTATATATTATATACGCCGTCGTTAGAATATAAATATTTATATATAATTATAAATGGAATTGAAAATGGCGCGGTAGTTCGATAATTCGATTTCAAACTTCAATTGAATGTACCGGGTGCAAAACAATTCGGATTTTAGTGAAACCAAAAACATTAGGATCTAATTGTGAATATCTTTCCAACGAATCCGACAAATCAAGATTTCATAGCGGGAATCAAAAGATATGTCCAATTGAAAATTCTGAATAGTCGCTATGGAATTCAGGCCCTTAAAAATGGAAATTTTGCAAATGACCTCGGATTTCGACGAAACCAGTTTTGTTGGGTCCGTGAAGTCGAATTATTGCTAGATTCCAAATTTCATAATTTTTCGAATCAATATGTGAGCGTGGCAAAGGAAAACGCGTTTGACCAGTTTCAGTTGATTTTAATCGACTGGAAAATGGCCATTTTTCCAACGGTCTCAGAATTCGACGAAACTAGTTTTGTTAGGACCGTATCGTCAATACGAAGCTAGAAAATATTTTTCTGGAATTTTTCGAGTTAGTATGTGACCTCGGTAAATTGAAATGTACGTTTAAAATTCAATAAAGTGATTTAAATGTAAATTCAACGGAAACTGATCGAAACGATCAAATCAGCTTCCGATACATATCCCATTGTGTTCGGGATGGGGGTAATTGGCTATGGACGGCAGCCGGTGGGTCTCGTTTTGAGTTCGAAATAAAAAGTTGCTCTTTGGAAATTAATTAAATAAAATAATATATATTATTATATATCTTCCTCTCACTCACCACTCTCTCTCTCCTCCTATAACTTCCAGGCCCCCGTTCATTTAAAAAAAAGACAAAAAACCCTGTAGCCCTAACGGTCGACCGCGCCGCCCCGCCGTTCGAGATCCCCTCCGCCTCCCGATCCTCCTCGTTCTCTCTCCTCTCCCCTCTCCGTAGGCTATCCTCCCGCCTACCCGACGACGCCAGAACCCCGACCCCCTCTCAGATCGAAACCGCCTCCAGCCCACCCCAGTGTCGCGTCGATCACCGAGTCCGCACCTGCTGGCGGCGTCGTGGGAGGAAGCTCCGGCGATTCGAACAGTGGCGGCGTAGACTTTGAGGTCCTCGGGGAATTCGGTTTGGAGCGTGAAAACCAGAAAATACAGTGAGCTTTTCCCCTTTCCTTTCCCTTCTTTTTATTTTATTTTATTTTATTTATTTATTATTTAAAACTGAAATTAACAAGTAAATAAAACTGAAATTAGCAATAGTTTTAAAAATATAATTTTTATCTATATAACCTAGTAATAAAAATATGGTTTTTATATTTTTAAAGTATTAAAAATATAATCTTTACTATAAAGAAGTTGTAAAAATATGATTTTTGGTTAGGTAGAAAATTAAAAATATAATTTTTACACGATAGGAATATTAAAAATATCATCTTTATATGTGTAGAAAAATAAAAATGAGGTTTTTATAAAGATGAAATCTTTAAATTTGAAAAGGCGAAGTCTATGTGTTTATAAAGGCGAAATCTTTATTTTAGAAAAGGCGAAATCTTTAGGTGGAAAATAGCGTGATAAAAATATAATTTTTATCTATATAACATAGTAGTAAAAATTCGATTTTTATATATTGAATAACGAAGTAAAAATTCGATTTTTATATATTGAATATAGTAGTAAAAATTCGATTTTTATATATTGAATAACGAAGTAAAAATTCGATTTTTATATATTGAATATAGTAGTAAAAATTCGATTTTTATATATTGAATAACGAAGTAAAAATTCGATTTTATATATTGAATAGCGAAGTGAAAATTCGATTTTTATATATTGAATAGCGAAGTAAAAATATGATTTTTATATATTGAATAGCGAAGTAAAAATATGATTTTTATATATTGAATAGCGAAGTAAAAATATGATTTTTATATATTGAATAGCGAAGTAAAAATTCGATTTTTATATATCGAATAGCGAAGTAAAAATGTGATTTTTATATATGTAGAGAATACGGGCAGTGGAAATTGACAAGAGGGAAGAACGGCGAAAATTTCTACATAAGAAGTGTCGTGGGATCGGATAGCAATTCGGTGAGAACTTCTCACTCTTCAATTTCTTTTTCTAGTTATGTATATATACTAGGATGCAGACGGTGTTTAGTAGCACCCGACACAATCGTCCATAGACCATGGACTTGTTTGTTTGATTGCAAAAATTAGTTAGATTATTTGATTGAAATTGAATTGTGTGGTGAAATGAAATTGATTTGATTGATGTGTGAATGGCGTGGGCCTTCACTAGACCGGGGATAAGGCTAGGCCTCGTCCCGTTTCTAGTATCGTGCCGTTATGCCGCCGAAATTTTCTAAAATATGTTAGAAAAATAAAAATATCATTTTATTGAATAAATGAATTGAATAGAAATTCATATGTTGAAATAAAATATTTTTTCGTTAAAAATATAATTTTTAACATGGAAATAAAATAAAATATTCATTTACAAACCGGACGGTTTGTTTATGTACACCTATTTGAATGACATTGATTGGGATGATAAATTTTACACATCGCCCAACTGCACAAATAAAATCTGTGTTTGATTGTTTGAAACCCCACACGGGTGTTGGGATGAAATTTGAAGTTCACTCATCCTGATTGATTAAATATGTCGATCGATTGATTGACAGACTGTTATAAGCGTTAGATATCTATATTTGATGCTTATACAGTGAAATGCACTTTGGTTGATGGTTGATTATTTTTCAATGCTATTATACATGTGTTGTATGAAAATCCATATAATTAACTTTATATGGTAATTGATTTGGCCTCATTCCAATTTGAAAAATAAAGAATATTATAAAATAAAGGTTCATGTGTTGACTGTACTCATCCGTTGAGATTAGTCATGTGTTGAACGAAATATTTTAATAATAGAAATATTTGAAAAAGAAATATTTGAAATAGAATATTTGAAAATAGGAATATATGAAGCCGTGTTGATTAGATTGACGCCATTTTGACGTGAACGATATTTATATCGATTTTATTCATTTTTCAACGAATATTGAAATAGATTTGAAATTCGAATTAAATTGAATAGAATTGAAATCACATTGAAATGAATTCGAATTGAAATTGAATATAAATATAAATGAATTCGAATTGAAATTGAATATAAATGAATTCGAATTGAAATTGAATATAAATGAATTCGAATTGAAATTGAATATAAATGAATTCGAATTGAAATTGAATTGAATTGAATTAGAACTGAAATTGAATTAGAAATCAATTTGAATTAAAATCGATTTGAAATGAATTTAAAACGAATTTATATTGGAATATTCAATTTTGATTTGAAATTGAATATGAAGTTGAAACCGCTTTGTAAATGAATTGAATTGAAAACGATTTCGAAATGAATTGAATCGAAAACGATTTCGAAATGAATTGAATTGAAAACGATTTCGAAATGAATTGAATATAAAACGATTTCGAAATGAATTGAATTGAAAACGATTTCGAAATGAATTGAAACGAATTCAAAGTGAATTGAAAGCGAATTGAAATTTGAATTGAATAGAAATGAATTTTAAAACGAATTTATAAAGAAGAATTCAATTTTGATTTGAATTGAAATGGAAGTTGAAATTGCTTTTGAAATGAATTTAAAACTATTTATATAATTCGTTTTAAATAGAAATCGACGAAATATATATTATATATATTATATATATAATATAATGGCCTGAATAGAACGCGCCGCGCCGCGGCAGTTCGTGAATTTCGACCATTTATTTCAAACGGACACTACGGGAGATCCGACCGTCGGATTCTCCTAAAACCAGAACCGTTGGGTTCGTATCGAAAAGAGCTTTCTAACGAATATTAGAAATTAGAAATCTAACGGTTGGATTTGGAATTATGTCCAAATCAAATTTGAAAAAGGTCGCTATAAGTGCAGTTCGATGGCCATTGATGGAAATCGACTGTACGGGCCTTGATAAAATTATTAAAAATAGTAATAATTTGTGTAAAATCATAAGAAATGATTTAGAAAGAATTGGGATGAAAAACTCCATATTTGAAAAGATAAAAATAGATTTTTATCGAAATGAACTAGTTTTGGACTAGAATTATAATTCTATTTATTTTTAAATAAATAAATTGAATTTGAAATGGTTTTGAAAATAACCAAAATTTCCAATGATTGCATTGGAATGGATTTGAATCGAAATTGTCTTCGGAATATTTCGATGTTGGATTTCGTGATTATACAAATGTTGTTATGGAAATTTGAAAGATATATATATATATCGTTATTTCCAATGCGATATTTGTTAATCGTAGAATTTGATATTGAATATAAGCCGGTATATTTTCTATTCAGAGCCTTGTATTGAATATCAAATGTGATTTGGGTTTGTCGTGAATGGTGTCTTCACTAACACTGTTCTTGAACCCAGTTGAGAAAAGATTAAATCTTTTTATTTAGATTTAATAAAGTGTACCAATTAAATAATATTTAATTTAAATTGAATTGATATTGATTTTTGGGTTTATCGTGAACAGTGTTCTAAATAACACTCGTTCTTTAACCCGATAATTAATGGAATGTGATTTTGGGTTTATCGTGAACCGTGTTTTAAATGACACTGATTCTTTAACCCAGTCGAAGATTAAAACTAAGTGGAGTTTTAATGAATCTTCAATTAGATTGAAAAGATCGAAAATGGAGTACCACCAGTTTTGCTCCAGGCGATAGTTAAATCTTTAATTAGATTTGAACGTGAAATGGTAATTGAATTTACCGATAACACCGTGGTGTTAGATATGAAGTACTACCAGTTTTACTTCATGGGATGAATAGGTTGGGATGGGGAAATTAAAATAAATAATTACTTCGGTAAGGTTCGCTAATCCCGACTAGTTTGAATTGAGATTCAAAAATAGAATAAAGAATAAATTCAAGGAATTTATCTTGGATAAAATTAATGGGAACCTTTCCCTATGAATGTGAAATTTAGAAACTAACTGTCGGTTAGCCAAGCAGAATGGTTTTCTGAATATTGCTCTGATGTTGGTTTCGGCCTTCGGGGTTAATATTTGGGGAATTATTCTCTTGATTAATTTACGGTTAGTGACTAATGAATTGGAATGAGGCGTATGTTGTGTTTGTGTAACACTTATTTAAAATATACGCGAGTTATTCGGAAAGACCGGGTTTATCCCATTCTGAATAACTGATACGACGATAAGTCGAAGATGAAGACGATGGTCGAAGACCGGAGGTCTTCACGTCGTTTGGGTAATTACTGATGATCTTGATTGGGCTGTACACCCAAGAAGATGGAAACAGTTAGTGATCGTCCAGACGTACTTGGAGATCGATGGATATGCGGGGTACTAGGTGCCTCCGGTTTCGTTCAGCCCCAGAACGGACTTGTAAATGGACTGTGTGTCTGACATTGGATTTTAGTCCGTGTGATTGATCTCTATTAAATATATATCTGTATGGCGGAGGAGAATTTATTCTCTTGCTTAACGCCCTTCTCTGAGACGTACGAGCTCAGGGGTTATATATTGATGGATATCAAACGCATGGAGTGAACTGCCTGTGTGGCATACCTAAGTGGCAATTGATCGAGGCTTCTATTGAAAAGCAAAGTCATGTGGTTGATGATCGAAGCACGGCCTTTGTGGCGTAGCTTTGTGTAACGTTTACTTCGCGAGTTTCACACCCGGTATGAACCAAAAACGGGAGCCGGACCTCAGGGAGGGCATGCGTTTCCTTCTAGCTAAAAAGTGGCGTCAGTGGTTTTACACGCCCTGACGAGTTTGACTTATGTGGTTGTTGCTGTTGCGAGGCGCCTCGGATTGATCGGTCGTTCTCGAACCGATGGAGTCATTTAGTTGGCTCATTTACGCCCCAAAGGGCGGGGAAACGTAGTGTTCAGGCATTTTAATCCACATCGGTGGACCGGCCCTGTCGCTCCAAGGCTTGACTGAGTACTTGCCTGTGGCTCGGGCTAGAGAGTCACGAATCGGTAGAGGACTATCTTTTGCCTCGGTTCACCAATTTCCAAATACGTGACATTTGCGGTTTTATTTGTAGAGCCTAGTATGGCGACATAGTGGGATGGGGCGCTCATGCCGCCTATGATTGATACTTATGATTTGAAGTTGTTTTATACACTATGCACTTATAATAGTATCAAACGAATTGTTTTAACCGTATCAAGCATTCTTTGGCTGTTATAAGGGAAAACCCTATCCTCGGCTGCGTTGCATTGTGTGATGGGACCTGGGTCTTATAACAGCTTCATTTTTCTTTATTTAGCATTGCGCTGTTTGTTTTATGCACTGGTATTCTTGGGAGGAAACCCGTTCCGTGTTATACGGCGTGGTCCCTTGATTTACCTAATGATTTAAAATAAAGATTAATAACTGTTTTAGTTCTCACACCAGTCCCATGACTGACCTGGAGTTTATTGTTTTAACCTAAACTCTGGGTGCCCTTATTTTGACACGGGCAGCTAGTAGTTTTGGTTTTGCAGATTTATATTCACAGGATCCTGGTTTACAGCTGGAATGATATCCGGAAAGCTTTGTATCCGTATATCTCTTCTAGTTGTGTATTGTATTATTTTCCGCTGCTATGTATTTAAATGTAATTTAAATCTCTGATATTTCTGTGTAATATTCATTTATACTCTGTATATTCTTGTAATCTGATGCATTGTTGTAATATACAGTGAAACGTTCTTTTGTATGCGTTCTGTTGTGGCTTGTTCTCGAACTATCCGATGCTTTCCCAAACGGGGAAGTTGCGGGTCTTTACAGTTGGTATCAGAGCTTTGGTTTACAAAGCAGAGAACAAGACACATTAGAACCTTACGAAAGAATTCATCAGATATTGGATTAGTAATATCCAATGAGAATGACTCGTTAGAGATGGGATGAGTAGTATCCTAGAACGAGTGTGAAAAGTATATTTTTCAAATGAAAACAATTCTGTTTTGAAATTTAGATCGTTTTACACGTATTTGAATAATTTATTTATATTGATTTTGGACAATTCAGTATATAAAGAATTTGCATATACGCCTTGCAAACGTATATTCAAAGTTTTAATATATTGGATAGATATAGCATCACACTCTAGTCGCCCGGAGATGATATTGATGATAGCGATCGCATCATCAACATTTATGTTCGAGTTTCGAAGGTGTGATTTTCTATATATTTCCATTAGACTGGTGTGAGAACCAAAACTAATATAGCTAGAATACATTGTTGTGATTTGGCATCAAAACATGATTTTCTGTATATATATCAAAATTATGAATTTTAAACGTTAAATTCACTAATTGATTGATGTTTGTGTTGTTTGTTTATTTGTTTGCTAATATGAACCATTTAGCCTAGTTGAATCAAATATTGAATTGTATTGAAATTTGGTCGCATTTGCTTGCATATGCATATACTTACATTGAACAGGTCATAGCAAGGAGGCTAGAGCAGAGAATAAAATTAGTTTGCCCGACAAATAGGTACATGTTTACTACATGATTTACTGTTTTGTTTGGGTGATGATGATTTTATGAGCCTATTGGCTAGCCGCTTGGCTTTTTCTTTTTCTTTTTGAGATCTGAAGGACCGGGGAAGCTATTTGAAATTCCCCGATGCTCCCATAGCAGGGGAGGTTATGGCGAAATTTTTCGAAAATTTAGGGTGTTAGCCAAATTTTTGAAATTTTGAAAATTCTCAGAAACTGAAAAGTTGGAGAATGGAAGCCGGATCGAGCGTAGAGTTGAATGATCAAACCACTTTCGACTTTGTTCCTTTTCGGGGACGAAAAGTTTTAAGTGGGGGAGATTGTAACAACCCGAAAATCTGGGCCAGTTTAAAATTTTTATTTTGGCGATTTTAGCGAATTTCGATTATTTAAAATGAATTATTTTAAATAATATAGACGAGAAATTTATTTTCAATATAATTCGAACGTATATATTATATACGCCGTCGTTAGAATATAAATATTTATATATAATTATAAATGGAATTGAAAATGGCGCGGTAGTTCAATAATTCGATTTCAAACTTCAATTGAATGTACCGGGTGCAAAACAATCCGGATTTTAGTGAAACCAAAAACATTAGGATCTAATTGTGAATATCTTTCCAACGAATCCGACAAATCAAGATTTCATAGCGGGAATCAAAAGATATGTCCAGTTGAAAATTCTGAATAGTCGCTATGGAATTCAGGCCCTTAAAAATGGAAATTTTGCAAATGACCTCGGATTTCGACGAAACCAGTTTTGTTGGGTCCGTGAAGTCGAATTATTGCTAGATTCCAAATTTCATAATTTTTCGAATCAATATGTGAGCGTGGCAAAGGAAAACGCGTTTGACCAGTTTCAGTTAATTTTAATCGACTGGAAAATGGCCATTTTTCCAACGGTCTCAGAATTCGACGAAACTAGTTTTGTTAGGACCGTATCGTCAATACGAAGCTAGAAAATATTTTTCTGGAATTTTTCGAGTTAGTATGTGACCTCGGTAAATTGAAATGTACGTTTAAAATTCAATAAAGTGATTTAAATGTAAATTCAACGGAAACTGATCGAAACGATCAAATCAGCTTGCGATACATATCCCATTGTGTTCGGGATGGGGGTAATTGGCTATGGACGGCAGGCGGTGGGTCTCGTTTCGAGTTCGAAATAAAAAGTTGCTTTTTGGAAATTAATTAAATAAAATAATATATATTATTATATATCTTCCTCTCACTCACCACTATCTCTCTCCTCCTATAACTTCCAGGCCCCCGTTCATTTAAAAAAAAAAAGACAAAAAACCCTGTAGCCCTAACGGTCGATCGCGCCGCCCCGCCGTTCGAGATCCCCTCCGCCTCCCGATCCTCCTCGTTCTCTCTCCTCTCCCCTCTCCGTAGGCTATCCTCCCGCCTACCCGACGACGCCAGAACCCCGACCCCCTCTCAGATCGAAACCGCCTCCAGCCCACGCCATTGCCGCGTCGATCACCGAGTCCGCACCTGCTGGCGGCGTCGTGGGAGGAAGCTCCGGCGATTCGAACAGTGGCGGCGTAGACTTTGAGGTCCTCGGGGAATTCGTTTTGGAGCGTGAAAACCAGAAAATACAGTGAGCTTTTCCCCTTTCCTTTCCCATCTTTTTATTTTATTTTATTTTATTTATTTATTATTTAAAACTGAAATTAACAAGTAAATAAAACTGAAATTAGCATTAGTTTTAAAAATATAATTTTAATCTATATAACATAGTAATAAAAATATGGTTTTTATATTTTTAAAGTATTAAAAATATAATCTTTACTATAAAGAAGTTGTAAAAATATGATTTTTGGTTAGGTAGAAAATTAAAAATATAATTTTTACATGATAGGAATATTAAAAATATCATCTTTATATGTGTAGAAAAATAAAAATGAGGTTTTTATAAAGATGAAATCTTTAAATTTGAAAAGGCGAAGTCTATGTGTTTATAAAGGCGAAATCTTTATTTTAGAAAAGGCGAAATCTTTAGGTGGAAAATAGCGTGCTAAAAATATAATTTTTATCTATATAACATAGTAGTAAAAATTCGATTTTTATATATTGAATAACGAAGTAAAAATTCGATTTTTATATATTGAATATAGTAGTAAAAATTCGATTTTTATATATTGAATAACGAAGTAAAAATTCGATTTTTATATATTGAATATAGTAGTAAAAATTCGATTTTTATATATTGAATAACGAAGTAAAAATTCGATTTTATATATTGAATAGCGAAGTAAAAATTCGATTTTTATATATTGAATAGCGAAGTAAAAACATGATTTTTATATATTGAATAGCGAAGTAAAAATATGATTTTTATATATTGAATGTAGTAGTAAAAATATGATTTTTATATATTGAATAGCGAAGTAAAAATTCGATTTTTATATATCGAATAGCGAAGTAAAAATGTGATTTTTATATATGTAGAGAATACGGGCAGTGGAAATTGACAAGAGGGAAGAACGGCGAAAATTTCTACATAAGAAGTGTCGTGGGATCGGATAGCAATTCGGTGAGAACTTCTCACTCTTCAATTTCTTTTTCTAGTTATGTATATATATTAGGATGCAGACGGTGTTTAGTAGCACCCGACACAATCGTCCACAGACCATGGACTTGTTTGTTTGATTGCAAAAATTAGTTAGATTATTTGATTGAAATTGAATTGTGTGGTGAAATGAAATTGATTTGATTGATGTGTGAATGGCGTGGGCCTTCACTAGACCGGGGATAAGGCTAGGCCTCGTCCCGTTTCTAGTATCGTGTCGTTATGCCGCCGAAATTTTCTATAATATGTTAGAAAAATAAAAATATCATTTTATTGAATAAATGAATTGAATAGAAATTCATATGTTGAAATAAAATATTTTATCGTTAAAAATATAATTTTTAACGTGGAAATAAAATAAAATATTCATTTACAAACCGGACGGTTTGTTTATGTACACCTATTTGAATGACATTGATTGGGATGATAAATTTTACACATCGCCCAACTGCAAAAATAAAATCTGTGTTTGATTGTTTGAAACCCCACACGGGTGTTGGGATGAAATTTGAAGTTCACTCATCCTGATTGATTAAATATGTCGATCGATTGATTGACAGGCTGTTATAAGCGTTAGATATCTATATTTGATGCTTATACAGTGAAATGCACTTTGGTTGATGGTTGATTATTTTTCAATGCTATTATACATGTGTTGTATGAAAATCCATATAATTAACTTTATATGGTAATTGATTTGGCCTCATTCCAATTTGAAAAATAAAGAATATTATAAAATAAAGGTTCATGTGTTGACTGTACTCATCCGTTGAGATTAGTCATGTGTTGAACGAAATATTTTAATAATAGAAATATTTGAAAAAGAAATATTTGAAATAGAATATTTGAAAATAGGAATATATGAAGCCGTGTTGATTAGATTGACGCCATTTTGACGTGAACGATATTTATATCGATTTTATTCATTTTTCAACGAATTTTGAAATAGATTTGAAATTCGAATTAAATTGAATAGAATTGAAATCACATTGAAATGAATTCGAATTGAAATTGAATATAAATGAATTCGAATTGAAATTGAATATAAATGAATTCGAATTGAAATTGAATATAAATGAATTCGAATTGAAATTGAATATAAATGAATTCGAATTGAAATTGAATATAAATGAATTCGAATTGAAATTGAATTGAATTGAATTAGAACTGAAATTGAATTAGAAATCAATTTGAATTAAAATCGATTTGAAATGAATTTAAAACGAATTTATATTGGAATATTCAATTTTGATTTGAAATTGAATATGAAGTTGAAACCGCTTTGTAAATGAATTGAATTGAAAACGATTTCGAAATGAATTGAATTGAAAACGATTTCGAAATGAATTGAATTGAAAACGATTTCGAAATGAATTGAATATAAAACGATTTCGAAATGAATTGAATTGAAAACGATTTCGAAATGAATTGAAACGAATTCAAAGTGAATTGAAAGCGAATTGAAATTTGAATTGAATAGAAATGAATTTTAAAACGAATTTATAAAGAAGAATTCAATTTTGATTTGAATTGAAATGGAAGTTGAAATTGCTTTTGAAATGAATTTAAAACTATTTATATAATTCGTTTTAAATAGAAATCGACGAAATATATATTATATATATTATATATATAATATAATGGCCTGAATAGAACGCGCCGCGCCGCGGCAGTTCGTGAATTTCGACCATTTATTTCAAACGGACACTACGGGAGATCCGACCGTCGGATTCTCCTAAAACCGGAACCGTTGGGTTCGTATCGAAAAGAGCTTTCTAACGAATATTAGAAATTAGAAATCTAACGGTTGGATTTGGAATTATGTCCAAATCAAATTTGAAAAAGGTCGCTATAAGTGCAGTTCGATGGCCATTGATGGAAATCGACTGTACGGGCCTTGATAAAATTATTAAAAATAGTAATAATTTGTGTAAAATCATAAGAAATGATTTAGAAAGAATTGGGATGAAAAACTCCATATTTGAAAAGATAAAAATAGATTTTTATCGAAATGAACTAGTTTTGGACTAGAATTATAATTCTATTTATTTTTAAATAAATAAATTGAATTTGAAATGGTTTTGAAAATAACCAAAATTTCCAATGATTGCATTGGAATGGATTTGAATCGAAATTGTCTTCGGAATATTTCGATGTTGGATTTCGTGATTATACAAATGTTGTTATGGAAATTTGAAAGATATATATATATATCGTTATTTCCAATGCGATATTTGTTAATCGTAGAATTTGATATTGAATATAAGCCGGTATATTTTCTATTCAGAGCCTTGTATTGAATATCAAATGTGATTTGGGTTTGTCGTGAATGGTGTCTTCACTAACACTGTTCTTGAACCCAGTTGAGAAAAGATTAAATCTTTTTATTTAGATTTAATAAAGTGTACCAATTAAATAATATTTAATTGAAATTGAATTGATATTGATTTTTGGGTTTATCGTGAACAGTGTTCTAAATAACACTCGTTCTTTAACCCGATAATTAATGGAATGTGATTTTGGGTTTATCGTGAACCGTGTTTTAAATGACACTGATTCTTTAACCCAGTCGAAGATTAAAACTAAGTGGAGTTTTAATGAATCTTCAATTAGATTGAAAAGATCGAAAATGGAGTACCACCAGTTTTGCTCCAGGCGATAGTTAAATCTTTAATTAGATTTGAACGTGAAATGGTAATTGAATTTACCGATAACACCGTGGTGTTAGATATGAAGTACTACCAGTTTTACTTCATGGGATGAATAGGTTGGGATGGGGAAATTAAAATAAATAATTACTTCGGTAAGGTTCGCTAATCCCGACTAGTTTGAATTGAGATTCAAAAATAGAATAAAGAATAAATTCAAGGAATTTATCTTGGATAAAATTAATGGGAACCTTTCCCTATGAATGTGAAATTTAGAAACTAATTGTCGGTTAGCCAAGCAGAATGGTTTTCTGAATATTGCTCTGATGTTGGTTTCGGCCTTCGGGGTTAATATTTGGGGAATTATTCTCTTGATTAATTTACGGTTAGTGACTAATGAATTGGAATGAGGCGTATGTTGTGTTTGTGTAACACTTATTTAAAATATACGCGAGTTATTCGGAAAGACCGGGTTTATCCCATTCTGAATAACTGATACGACGATAAGTCGAAGATGAAGACGATGGTCGAAGACCGGAGGTCTTCACGTCGTTTGGGTAATTACTGATGATCTTGATTGGGCTGTACACCCAAGAAGATGGAAACAGTTAGTGATCGTCCAGACGTACTTGGAGATCGATGGATATGCGGGGTACTAGGTGCCTCCGGTTTCGTTCAGCCCCAGAACGGACTTGTAAATGGACTGTGTGTCTGACATTGGATTTTAGTCCGTGTGATTGATCTCTATTAAATATATATCTGTATGGCGGCGGAGAATTTATTCTCTTGCTTAACGCCCTTCTCTGAGACGTACGAGCTTAGGGGTTATATATTGATGGATATCAAACGCATGGAGTGAATTGCATGTGTGGCATACCTAAGTGGCAATTGATCGAGGCTTCTGTTGAAAATCAAAGTCTTGTGGTTGATGATCGAAGCACGGCCTTTGTGGCGTAGCTTTGTGTAACGTTTACTTCGCGAGTTTCACACCCGGTATGAACCAAAAACGGGAGCCGGACCTCAGGGAGGGCATGCGTTTCCTTCTAGCTAAAAAGTGGCGTCAGTGGTTTTACACGCCCTGACGAGTTTGACTTATTTGGTTGTTGCTGTTGCGAGGCGCCTCGGATTGATCGGTCGTTCTCGAACCGATGGAGTCATTTAGTTGGCTCATTTACGCCCCAAAGGGCGGGGAAACGTAGTGTTCAGGCATTTTAATCCACATCGGTGGACCGGCCCTGTCGCTCCAAGGCTTGACTGAGTACTTGCCTGTGGCTCGGGCTAGAGAGTCACGAATCGGTAGAGGACTATCTTTTGCCTCGGTTCATAGACGGAAATCCAATTTCCAAATACGTGACATTTGCGGTTTTATTTGTAGAGCCTAGTATGGCGACATAGTGGGATGGGGCGCTCATGCCGCCTATGATTGATACTTATGATTTGAAGTTGTTTTATACACTATGCACTTATAATAGTATCAAACGATTTGTTTTAACCGTATCAAGCATTCTTTGGCTGTTATAAGGGAAAACCCTATCCTCGGCTGCGTTGCATTGTGTGATGGGACCTGGGTCTTATAACAGCTTCATTTTTCTTTATTTAGCATTGCGCTGTTTGTTTTATGCACTGGTATTCTTGGGAGGAAACTCATTCCGTGTTATACGGCGTGGTCCCTTGATTTACCTAATGATTTAAAATAAAGATTAATAACTGTTTTAGTTCTCACACCAGTCCCATGGCTGACCTGGAGTTTATTGTTTTAACCTAAACTCTGGGTGCCCTTATTTTGACACGGGCAGCTAGTAGTTTTGGTTTTGCAGATTTATATTCATAGGATCCTGGTTTACAGCTGGAATGATATCCGGAAAGCTTTGTATCCGTATATCTCTTCTAGTTGTGTATTGTATTATTTTCCGCTGCTATGTATTTAAATGTAATTTAAATCTCTGATATTTCTGTGTAATATTCATTTATACTCTGTATATTCTTGTAATCTGATGCATTGTTGTAATATACAGTGAAACGTTCTTTTGTATGCGTTCTGTTGTGGCTTGTTCTCGAACTATCCGACGCTTTCCCAAACGGGGAAGTTGCGGGTCTTTACATTTAGACTTCAAGTGGATGTACAGGGTTCGTTTTAAATCGGATTTGCTGTGAAACAAGAAACATGTGGAGCTGGTGGAGTATATCTTTCTAGTGGAAGAGAAAAATCGGTATTTCGTCGTGTAGATTTTGAGTTACGTCCAAATCAAAATATCAGAAATGCAGTGCCCTGACCATAACAATTTAAATATATTCAATTATAAGGATTTAAATAGAAATCAAGCGTCGATATAACTCTAACGAGATAATATCGAGCTGTAAATACATACAGGGATATTCTGGAGCTGTATGGTATGCCACTGTGAGTATAGACGATAATAATTAATTTTATATAATTTATTTAATTATATTTAAATATATTTATATATTTAAATAGGCTATTTAGAGCGTTAAAAATAGCCACTTTTGCATACGAAGTCGGAATTCGACGAAACCAGTTTTGTTGGATCTGCAATATCAAAAAGTTGTTAGATTTCCAGTTTCGTGATTTTTAGAGTCACTGTGTGGCTGTTCAGATTTTTAGAGTGAGAAACAGTCAGTATTTCAACAGTTAAAAATACGCTGTGTGAGCATACGGAGTCGGAATTGGACGAAACCAGTTTCGTTGGGACCGTAATGTCGTACTCTAGTTACATGTCCAGTTTGGTGATTTTTGGGTATCGTAGTTGGTCGCAGAGATTTTTAAGGACCAGGAACGAGTAGGAAATCGATAAATAAAATAAATAAATCAAATATAAAATAATCCCACCATTTTTGTTGGCCAAATAAAGGGCCACGCAACCTCTCTTCTCAACCACAGACTTTACCAACCCAAACAAACACATAAATACCGCATAAGACCCATAGCAGTAAACTTGAAAAAATGAAAACAAATGAAGTAAAAACCTAAATATCCTAAAATAAATACATACGAGTTGCTGGTGAACTACTCATCACTTTGGTATACAAAATACTAGGCTCGAACTCATCTTAGCGGCGCCGAGAATATGTCACATGAACTAGGGTTTGGGGTACTGGATTTTGATGTAGGGTCGTATTCGGATTTAGAAGGAGGTTTAAACACCTTGGGGAGGAGTTGGGCGAAGTCCGGTGTTGGCTTTGGCCGTGGGTGCATCTACAGATAGTTCGATACTGCTTGCGTCACAGTCGAGGAGGGAGGTCCGAGTCTCACCGTTTGGGTACCGGTTGATGCGGATTTAGGCGAGGGATTCTCTGGTGGTGGTGGCGAAGTCGATTGATGGTCATGGAGGTGGCAAGGAGGAGATGAAGTCGGCTGTTGTGGAGTACTGGAGCGTGAACTTCATTCGGGAAGAAGGATTAAAGAGGGAGGGTCTGGGCATTAAGGGGATACGGGTCAGGCATAGTGGAGTGGGCCGGAGTTGGGTTAGTAAAGCCCACTTAAGTCTTATTTAATTTAAATTCAAATTAAAAAGTGTATTTAACTTTAATAATGTATAACTTCTCCATACGTTATCAGAATGGCGCGAAACAAGTTGCGTTGGGATCGTATGGACGAGCACTCCACACTGGAACTGACCGCGAGTCGATTGGAGTCCGTCACAATTTATAGCAAAATAAATTGTCTAGCTGAATAAAGCGATGGTTATCGTCATTGACGATGATCGTCCAATGTGAGTAAAACTCATCAACTCTAAATAGTTCTATTTTTACAGTGTATTCTTAGGACTGTTAATTATTGTCTGTTTGACTGTATGTTGACTGTTTGATTGAACTGCTAGTCAGTTAGTAGAGATTATATATATATATATATATATATTTACGTATATATATATAAACCGTCAAATAGTTATATGTTGATTCTGTTTATCAGAATATTATACTGTTGTTGTCTAACATCTGTGGTGCAGGGAAACAGGTTGGAGGAATCCCTCCAACTGGATTCCTCAACAATTATTTTTACTGTAATTTATGTATTGTGATATATAAATGCGATATATATATAATCTATTGTGATTATGTGTGGTTGGACGATATTCATCGTTGTTAGATGATGTGTTAAAAACCATAAGAAATACCAGGATATAGAAAGAGATTTTCAAACTATAATTTGAAAATAATTTATTTATATAAAATCGATGGATTTTATATTATAAAGAAAAGGGGATTTTGAGTATAAAGGAGAAATATTTGTTAATCAAGTATAAAGGATTAAACAAAGTAATTGGTTAGGTTGACCAAAGCAAGTTAGTCGAGTTAAACAAAGTAATTGGTTAGGTTAACCAAAGCGAGTTAGTCGAGTTAATCAAAGTAATTGGTTAAGTTAACCAAAGTAAATTAGTTAAGTTAAACTAAGCGATGAATCAAGTGAATTTGTTAAGTTAAACTAAATGATTAATCAATGTGAATTAGTTAAGTTAAACTAAAGGATTAATCGATGTGAATTAGTTAAGTTAAACTAAAGGATTAATCGATGTGAATTAGTTAAGTTAACTAAGTGGTTAATCGAAGTAAATTAGTTGAGTTAAACTAATCGAACCGGCTAGAGTAAATCAACGTGAATTAACTAAGTTAAACTAAGTGGATTAGTTCAGTTAATCGAGACAAGTAAATCAAGTTAGGGTAAACCATTTGAGTCAACCAGTTAGAGTTGACCAGTTAGAGTTGACCAGTTAGAGTTGACTAATTAGAGGTGACCAGTTAGAGTTGACCAGTTAGGGTTGATCAGTTAGAGTTGACCAGTTAGAGTTGACTAATTAGAGGTGACCAGTTAGAGTTGACCAGTTAGGGTTGATCGGTTAGAGGTGACCAGTTGATTAGTTAGAGTTGACCAGTTAAAGTTGACCAGTTAGAGTTATCCAAGTGGAGTTAATCGAGTAGAGTTGTCGAATATCACTTATTCAAAGTAGAGTATCGAATATGGTGTATTCGAGAGAAGAGTAATCGAATATAGTTTATTCGAGTGGAGAAATCAAATGTTATTCATTTGAGAAGAGTTATCGAATATTATTTATACGAAGAGGAGTTATCGAATATTGGTTATTCGGAGTTAGTTAATCCAAAGGAGTTATTCGAAGTTAGTTAATCCAAAGGAGTTATTCGGAGTTAGTTAATCCAAAGGAGTTATTCGAAGTTAGTTAATCCGAAGGAGTTAGTCGAAGAGTTAATCCAAAGGAGTTATTCGGAGTTAGTTAAAGCAAATAGAGTCAACCCAATAGGGTCAGCCCAATAGAGTTAAGTGAAAAGAGATAATCGAATATAGTTATTCAAAAGAAGGTGTTAATCGAATATAGTTATTCGAGTAAAGTTAAAAGAGTCAATCGAATTTAGTTATTTGAAATGAGTTATTCGAATTAGATATTTGAATAGAGTTAAACACATTAGAGTGATTCGAATTACTTATTCGAATAGAGTTAAACACGTAAGAGTTAATTGAATATTAGTCATTCAATTTGAGTTAATCGAATTTAGTTATTCGAGAAGAGTTAAATCGAATTTAGTTATTCGAAAGGAGTTAATCAATTTGAGTTAAGTTAATCGATTAGAATTAAGTTAATCGAGTTAGAGTAAATCGAATATTAGTTATTCGAAGGTAAGTTATTCGAATTAGTTATTCGAAGGAGTTAATCAATTAAGTTATTCGAATGAGTTATTCGAAGGAGTAAATCAAATTAAGTTAATCGATTAGAGTTGAGTTAATCGATTTGGGTTAAGTTAAGTTATCGAGTTAAGTAACTGAGTTAAGAAATCGAGTTGAGATAATCGAGTTAAGAAAATCAAGTTGAGTTAATCGAATAAGTTATTCGATAACAGTTAATGAAATAGAGCCAACCAAGAAGAGTTATTCGAATATTAATTATTCGATAGGAGTTAATCGAAATAGAGTTTATCGAATATAAGTTATTAAAAAGGGAGAGTTAATCGAATAGAGATTACCCGAAAGAGAGTTATACGTCGAATTCGATTATAGCGAATTCGGGAAAGTACTATTTACTTTCCAGGGTTTAAATCAAGATTTAGTTATTGATTTAGAAATTAGGTGTCTGTTAAATTATTCGAGTTAGGAAATAAATTTATAATTTAGGTTAGATATTTTAGGGGTAGGAATTATAACGTTATAGTTATAATCAAACACTGTCATATAAGAAGTGGATTCGTAACCTGAATCCGAGAATTTGCGTAAACAGATGATTGTAAAAAGTGAGTGATGAGCTTCATCTATTTCACAGTAAAGGACGTTGTTCAATTAAGGTCTGCGAGGTAATTATACCCCAACTTGATTGACTTCAGAATTGACAAAGGAATAGTTGTGGTTCGATCTAAAAGGTTGATTAGGAATAAAGTTAAGGAATAAGCGATAAATGGATTAAGCGAAACGATGTTTTATACAACGTTCATTGGAAATCCGTAAATGAGTTTTGGAAACGTTTTCCAAATATAGTCAGATATGTTTTCTAAACATAGAAAATGAAATGTTTTCACGATAAGAATTTAAGAAATAGAGTTAAGCAAATTCAGAAACTGACTGGAGAGGGTAAGTTGAACGGTTTTCTAAGTGACGATCTGATGTTGGTTTCGACCTTCCGGATTGATACTTAGAGAATTGTTCTCATACTAGTTACAGTTAGGGACTGATAGTTGCGAAATAATAGTGATGTGAAAATAAGCTATGGAAATGTTTTCCAATGATTAATAACATATATTTTCTAATTATATGAAATAAGGAAATATGAACATATGATGATTGATCGATCGAATTTCCATTTGGAAATAAGATCGTTGTTTGTACACCGACATGTTTTCATTTGATAGTTGAATCACAGACTATCAAAGTTTTTACCATTTTAACGTTGTTAATATGGAGAGACCGGTTGGATTATTATCCAAAGAACCACTCTGTATCGGCATAAGCGTTACGAGCAATATATGCCAAAGATAAATTGAAGACGGAGTAAAGTGCAAGGGCTGTTGTATAAGACTTAGATAACAGTGACTAAGATGGATATACTGAATAGTGGCTTCGGTTTGTCCAATCCCAGGACAACGTATATGGAAGAAGGTCTGACAGAGTATATCCAATGGATCGCGTAAGTTGATCAGTTCAAACGTATGCACGTTTGGTGGCGGAGGAATTCATTTCTCTTAGCTATATACCCGTGTTATTTTTTGATAAGTCAATTTGTGATTTGGCGGGTATGACGATGTGGCATTCAAAGTGAATGGTGATCAGATGTACTGAAGATAGACGTAGCCTCTAGCCTCACACCAGGAAGTAACAAAAGTTAGGCTAGGCAGCATGGCTAGTTGGGTCATTCCCAAGCAGGGTGTATTGTCACCGAT
The DNA here is from genome assembly GCA_030737875.1 of Allium sativum. Taxonomy (NCBI): domain Eukaryota; kingdom Viridiplantae; phylum Streptophyta; class Magnoliopsida; order Asparagales; family Amaryllidaceae; genus Allium; species Allium sativum. The sequence goes on from CM060918.1 coordinate 900,225,932, forward strand.
CTAGGGAATATTCATATTTATACTTCTTTTTGATTCTGTATCTTCGGATGACGGTTTGATGGCCTACAACCGTGGTGGCAATATATTCGCGACACTTAAGCTAAATGAGTGAGCGGTCATGTGTGGCCGGGTTGCAAGACGTTCTTGTTGAACCCTGAGTGTATCACCTCTAGAGTACACTATTCAGAAGGTGCTCCCATACCTTGTCTGTTGGAATCCATTCTCCGACAAGCGCCCTGCGGTTTATGATTTTATACTATGTATGTAGAACGTGAGATGCAAGCGTTTCTGCTAGATTGATACCTATTTGTACTTAGACATTATTATAATATCACAATGATATTGCTTGTCAAAGTTGTTCAGATACTCATAAGGGAAAAACCCGTTCCGTATTCACGGCGTGGTCTTATGAGGTATCCTATACCTGTTTTAAACTATTTTACTCATACCAGTCCCATGACTGACCCAGAGTTTACTTTGTTGTTTTCCCTAAACTCTTGGGTGCCTAAATTTGTACGGACAGTCAAGTAGTCGGGATTTACAGATATACTTGGAGAGCTTGGAGCAGGAGGCTGCAAGATTTTATAGCTATAGTTATTTCCGCTGTGTTGTAAGTGTTGTACTCTGATAAGTGCTATTGTATATATATATAACTGTTTACTTCAAAGTTATGTTATATATTATATGTTATTCGTTCCGCTGTGAGATTCGTGTTACTCTGATGATTCTGATGTTCTTCTTCTTCTTCTATTCTATTAGTTCTATCTTTTCTTTCTCACCTTCTAAATTCTTTCACTAACGTCGCGGAATTTCCGACTCTCGAGGAGTCGGAAATTTCCAGCCGTTACAGTTGGTATCAGTGCTTAAGTTAAGAATTACTTGGCTCTGTGGCGTGACTCGGTAGAGATAGGGTTAGTAATACCCTAGACTGAGATTGAGTGTATATATACGAGTGCGTATTTGTATTTGATATAAAAATGGTTTTATATTGTGGAGACTCATTGGTTGAGTAGTTTGTGTATTCTAGTCGATCAGTTTGATCCACTGTATCGATAGGGGTTACTAAACACTCGAATACGATGGACCGACACGGCATGTTTTGAAAGGAGGGTAAAAGAAATAATTTTACCCGAATATATTTTGATATAATATATTGGTAGTGTTGGTTGTTATTATAATCGAGTAAGATTATAACATGTGAAATGGTTATAAATAACTAATCAGAATTCATATAAGTGAAGTATATGAAATAGAAGTAAATTTGAAGTTAAATCAGAATTGGAATTAAAATAAGAAAATTTTAAGTTCCTGGGAGATTTTGAAAATATTTTCCAATTAGAAATAAATATAGTATCTAACTCACCTGGATGACTGGAAAATAATTCCGAGGATGGATCGATACATCGTCGGTGTAATTTTCGAGTTTCTAAGTGGCGGATTACTACCAATGGTTTTGTTTTCAAATGGTGTTCAGGAAAACAAGTTGTTTAGAAATTCAAAAGTTTTGAATTGGTGTTAGGATTTGAAATTGATTTGAAATAAATCCCAGGAATTTAAATCTTGAAATTTAAAATTTAACTTGTTAAGTTGAATGAATCAAGATGGTAAAAACAAATCGTAAATTAAAATTTAACTTGAACCAAGTTAAATAAATCGGATTCGGTTAGAGAATAATCTGGATTGGAATTAAGTTGATGGGTTAAGAGTTTGAAATCTGATATTGGAGTTTGAATAGAATTTGACTTGGATAGAACCAAGTGGTTGAGTTGAAGATTGGATTGAGAAGACCTTGGTATATGTTGGGTTGATACAGTTGAAAGTGATAAGGTCGATATGCCCGACAAAAAGGTACAAGTTTATTTTTGATATAAGCATGAGATTTATGAGCCGAATCGGCAAGCCGCTTGGCTATTTGATTTTCTTTTGGGTTGGAGATGGCCTAGAGAGGCGAGTTGTGGTTTTACCGATAGGGCTGTACAAAGGAGGTTATGGCAAAATTTTCCGAAAATTTAAAGTGTTAGAAAATTTTCAGAATTTTTGAAAATTTTAATTAGTCGGAAGAATAAATATTTCAGTCGATATTAAGTGGTTCGGTTGAAATCAGAAATAAGGGGTAAACCAATCTTAGGAGTTCCAATATATAGGGTCAACCTCTAACTTAGCAATTTCGAGGACGAAATTATTTTAGGGGGGAAGTCTGTAATGGCGCGTTTTGTTAGCTGTCGAATAATTAATTTATTTAATTATTAAATATCGATTGGGCGATATCGATGACTTGAATTAAATAATATTGAATATTTAATTAAAATAAATAATATAATAATATATTATAATGTCGAAATAATCGGAAATCACCAAATTCACAATACTGTGTGAATTGGATCAGCTAAAATATTTAATTCAGTTTAGAATTGAATTTGAATAACGAATCGATTTAATAATCGACGTTAAAACGTATTAATTATATTATAATTAAAATAGAGCGCGTAACGACGCAACAGTTCGTTATTTGGCGATTTAGACTTCAAGTGGATGTACAGGGTTCGTTTTAAATCGGATTTGCTGTGAAACAAGAAACATGTGGAGCTGGTGGAGTATATCTTTCTAGTGGAAGAGAAAAATCGGGATTTCGTCGTGTAGATTTTGAGTTACGTCCAAATCAAAATATCAGAAATGCAGCGCCCTGACTATAACAATTTAAATATATTTAATTATAAGGATTTAAATAGAAATCGAGCGTCGATATAACTCTAACGAGATAATATCGAGCTGTAAATACATACAGGGATATTCTGGAGCTGTATGGTATTCCACTGTGAGTATAGACGATAATAATTAATTTTATATAATTTATTTAATTATATTTAAATATATTTATATATTTAAATAGGCTATTTAGAGCGTTAAAAATAGCCACTTTTGCATACGAAGTCGGAATTCGACGAAACCAGTTTTGTTGGATCCGCAATATCAAATAGTTGTTAGATTTCCAGTTTCGTGATTTTTAGAGTCACTGTGTGGCCGTTCAGATTTTTAGAGTGAGAAACAGTCAGTATTTCAACAGTTAAAAATACGCTGTGTGAGCATACGGAGTCGGAATTGGACGAAACCAGTTTCGTTGGGACCGTAATATCGAACTCTAGTTACATGTCCAGTTTGGTGATTTTTGGGTATCGTAGTTGGTCGCAGAGATTTTTAAGGACCAGGAACGAGTAGGAAATCGATAAATAAAATAAATAAGTCAAATATAAAATAATCCCACCATTTTTCTTGTCCAAATAAAGGGCCACTCGACCTCTTTTCTCAACCACAGACTTTACCAACCCAAACAAACACATAAATACCGCATAAGACCCATAGCAGTAAACTTGGAAAAATGAAAACAAATGAAGTAAAAACCTAAATATCCTAAAATAAATACATACGAGTTGCTGGTGAACTACTCATCACTTTGGTATACAAAATACTAGGCTCGAACTCATCTTAGCGGCGCCGAGAATATGTCGCATGAACTAGGGTTTGGGGTACTGGGATTTTGGGTGCATCGAATCAAGATGTAGGGTCGTATTCGGATTTAGAAGGAGGTTTAAACACCTTGGGGAGGAGTTGGGCGAAGTCCGGTGTTGGCATTGGCCGTGGGTGCATCTACAGATAGTTCGATACTGCTTGTGTCGCAGTCGAGGAGGGAGGTCCGAGTCTCACCATTTGGGTGTCGGTTGATGCGGATTTAGGCGAGGGATTCTCTGGTGGTGGTGGCGAAGTCGATTGATGGTCATGGAGGTGGCAAGGAGGAGATGAAGTCGGCTGTTGTGGAGTACTGGAGCGTGAACTTCATTCGGGAAGAAGGATTAAAGAGGGAGGGTCTGGGCTTTAAGGGGATACGGGTCAGGCATAGTGGAGTGGGCCGGAGTTGGGTTAGTAAAGCCCACTTAAGTCCTATTTAATTTAAATTCAAATTAAAAAGTGTATTTAACTTTAATAATGTATAACTTCTCCATACGTTATCAGAATGGCGCGAAACAAGTTGCGTTGGGATCGTATGGACGAGCACTCCACACTGGAACTGACCGCGAGTCGATTGGAGTCCGTCACAATTTATAGCAAAATAAATTGTCTAGCTGAATAAAGCGATGGTTATCGTCATTGACGATGATCGTCCAATGTGAGTAAAACTCACCAACTCTAAATAGTTCTATTTTTACAGTGTATTCTTAGGACTGTTAATTATTGTCTGTTTGACTGTATGTTGACTGTTTGATTGAACTGCTAGTCAGTTAGTAGAGATTGTATATATATATATATATTTACGTATATATATATAAACCGTCAAATAGTTATATGTTGATTCTGTTTATCAGAATATTATACTGTTGTTGTCTAACATCTGTGGTGCAGGGAAACAGGTTGGAGGAATCCCTCCAACTGGATTCCTCAACAGTTATTTTTACTGTAATTTATGTATTGTGATATATAAATGCGATATATATAAAATCTATTGTGATTATGTGTGGTTGGACGATATTCACCGTTGTTAGATGATGTGTTAAAAACCATAAGAAATACCAGGATATAGAAAGAGATTTTCAAACTATAATTTGAAAATAATTTATTTATATAAAATCGATGGATTTTATATTATAAAGAAAAGGGGATTTTGAGTATAAAGGAGAAATATTTGTTAATCAAGTATAAAAGATTAAACAAAGTAATTGGTTAGGTTGACCAAAGCAAGTTAGTCGAGTTAAACAAAGTAATTGGTTAGGTTAACCAAAGCGAGTTAGTCGAGTTAATCAAAGTAATTGGTTAAGTTAACCAAAGTAAATTAGTTAAGTTAAACTAAGCGGTGAATCAAGTGAATTTGTTAAGTTAAACTAAATGATTAATCAATGTGAATTAGTTAAGTTAAACTAAAGGATTAATCGATGTGAATTAGTTAAGTTAAACTAAAGGATTAATCGATGTGAATTAGTTAAGTTAACTAAGTGGTTAATCGAAGTAAATTAGTTGAGTTAAACTAAGAGAACCGGCTAGAGTAAATCAACGTGAATTAACTAAGTTAAACTAAGTGGATTAGTTCAGTTAATCGAGACAAGTAAATCAAGTTAGGGTAAACCATTTGAGTCAACCAGTTAGAGTTGACCAGTTAGAGTTGACAAGTTAGAGTTGACTAATTAGAGGTGACCAGTTAGAGTTGACCAGTTAGGGTTGATCAGTTAGAGTTGACCAGTTAGAGTTGACTAATTAGAGGTGACCAGTTAGAGTTGACCAGTTAGGGTTGATCAGTTAGAGTTGACCAGTTAAAGTTGACCAGTTAGAGTTATCCAAGTGGAGTTAATCGAGTAGAGTTGTCGAATATCACTTATTCAAAGTAGAGTATCGCATATGGTGTATTCGAGAGAAGAGTAATCGAATATAGTTTATTCGAGTGGAGAAATCAAATGTTATTCATTTGAGAAGAGTTATCGAATATTATTTATACGAAGAGGAGTTATCGAATATTGGTTATTCGGAGTTAGTTAATCCAAAGGAGTTATTCGAAGTTAGTTAATCCAAAGGAGTTATTCGGAGTTAGTTAATCCAAAGGAGTTATTCGAAGTTAGTTAATCCGAAGGAGTTAGTCGAAGAGTTAATCCAAAGGAGTTATTCGGAGTTAGTTAAAGCAAATAGAGTCAACCCAATAGGGTCATCCCAATAGAGTTAAGTGAAAAGAGATAATCGAATATAGTTATTCAAAAGAAGGTGTTAATCGAATATAGTTATTCGAGTAAAGTTAAAAGAGTCTATCGAATTTAGTTATTTGAAATGAGTTATTCGAATTAGATATTTGAATAGAGTTAAACACATTAGAGTGATTCGAATTACTTATTCGAATAGAGTTAAACACGTAAGAGTTAATTGAATATTAGTCATTCAATTTGAGTTAATCGAATTTAGTTATTCGAGAAGAGTTAAATCGAATTTAGTTATTCGAAAGGAGTTAATCAATTTGAGTTAAGTTAATCGATTAGAATTAAGTTAATCGAGTTAGAGTAAATCGAATATTAGTTATTCGAAGGTAAGTTATTCGAATTAGTTATTCGAAGGAGTTAATCAATTAAGTTATTCGAATGAGTTATTCGAAGGAGTAAATCAAATTAAGTTAATCGATTAGAGTTGAGTTAATCGATTTGGGTTAAGTTAAGTTATCGAGTTAAGTAACTGAGTTAAGAAATCGAGTTGAGATAATCGAGTTAAGAAAATCAAGTTGAGTTAATCGAATAAGTTATTCGATAAGAGTTAATGAAATAGAGCCAACCAAGAAGAGTTATTCGAATATTTGTTATTCGATAGGAGTTAATCGAAATAGAGTTTATCGAATATAAGTTATTAAAAAGGGAGAGTTAATCGAATAGAGATTACCCGAAAGAGAGTTATACGTCGAATTCGATTATAGCGAATTCGGGAAAGTACTATTTACTTTCCAGGGTTTAAATCAAGATTTAGTTATTGATTTAGAAATTAGGTGTCTGTTAAATTATTCGAGTTAGGAAATAAATTTATAATTTAGGTTAGATATTTTAGGGGTAGGAATTATAACGTTATAGTTATAATCAAACACTGTCATATAAGAAGTGGATTCGTAACCTGAATCCGAGAATTTGCGTAAACAGATGATTGTAAAAAGTGAGTGATGAGCTTCATCTATTTCACAGTAAAGGACGTTGTTCAATTAAGGTCTGCGAGGTAATTATACCCCAACTTGATTGACTTCAGAATTGACAAAGGAATAGTTGTGGTTCGATCTAAAAGGTTGATTAGGAATAAAGTTAAGGAATAAGCGATAAATGGATTAAGCGAAACGATGTTTTATACAACGTTCATTGGAAATCCGTAAATGAGTTTTGGAAACGTTTTCCAAATATAGTCAGATATGTTTTCTAAACATAGAAAATGAAATGTTTTCACGATAAGAATTTAAGAAATAGAGTTAAGCAAATTCAGAAACTGACTGGAGAGGGTAAGTTGAACGGTTTTTTAAGTGACGATATGATGTTGGTTTCGACCTTCCGGATTGATACTTAAAGAATTGTTCTCATACTAGTTACAGTTAGGGACTGATAGTTGCGAAATAATAGTGATGTGAAAATAAGCTATGGAAATGTTTTCCAATGATTAATAACATATATTTTCTAATTATATGAAATAAGGAAATATGAACATATGATGATTGATCGATCGAATTTCCATTTGGAAATAAGATCGTTGTTTGTACACCGACATGTTTTCATTTGATAGTTGAATCACAGACTATCAAAGTTTTTACCATTTTAACGTTGTTAATATGGAGAGACCGGTTGGATTATTATCCAAAGAACCACTCTGTTTCGGCATAAGCGTTACGAGCAATATATGCCAAAGATAAATTGAAGACGGAGTAAAGTGCGTGGGCTGTTGTATAAGTCTTAGATAACAGTGACTAAGATGGATATACTGAATAGTGCCTTCGGTTTGTCCAATCCCAGGACAACGTATATGGAAGAAGGTCTGACAGAGTATATCCAATGGATCGCGTAAGTTGATCTGTTCAAACGTATGCACGTTTGGTGGCGGAGGAATTCGTTTCTCTTAGCTATATACCCGTGTTATTTTTTGATAAGTCAATTTGTGATTTGGCGGGTATGACGATGTGGCATTCAAAGTGAATGGTGATCAGATGTTCTGAAGATAGACGTAACCTCTAGCCTCACACCAGGAAGTAACAAAAGTTGGGCTAGGCAGCATGGCTAGTTGGGTCATTCCCAAGCAGGGTGTATTGTCACCGATCTAGGGAATATTCATATTTATACTTCTTTTTGATTCTGTATCTTCGGATGACAGTTTGATGGCCTACAACCGTGGTGGCAATATATTCGCGACACTCAAGCTAAATGAGTGAGCGGTTATGTGTGGCCGGGTTGCAAGACGTTCTTGTTGAACCCTGAGTGTATCACCTCTAGAGTACACTATTCAGAAGGTGCTCCCATACCTTGTCTGTTGGAATCCATTCTCCGATAAGCGCCCTGCGGTTTATGATTTTATACTATGTATGTAGAACGTGAGATGCAAGCGTTTCTGCTAGATTGATACCTATTTGTACTTAGACATTATTATAATATCACAATGATATTGCTTGTCAAAGTTGTTCAGATACTCATAAGGGAAAAACCCGTTCCGTATTCACGGCGTGGTCTTATGAGGTATCCTATACCTGTTTTAAACTATTTTACTCATACCAGTCCCATGACTGACCCGGAGTTTACTTTGTTGTTTTCCCTAAACTCTTGGGTGCCTAAATTTGTACGGGCAGTCAAGTAGTCGGGATTTACAGATATACTTGGAGAGCTTGGAGCAGGAGGCTGCAAGATTTTATAGCTATAGTTATTTCCGCTGTGTTGTAAGTGTTGTACTCTGATAAGTGCTATTGTATATATATAACTGTTTACTTCAAAGTTATGTTATATATTATATGTTATTCGTTCCGCTGTGAGATTCGTGTTACTCTGATGATTCTGATGTTCTTCTTCTATTCTATTCTATTAGTTCTATCTTTTCTTTCTCACCTTCTAAATTCTTTCACTAACGTCGCGGAATTTCCGACTCTCGAGGAGTCGGAAATTTCCAGCCGTTATAGAAGACGACGCATGAAGACCGTAAATCTTCCCTCGAATGGACAACGATCGAGACCCTGAATTGACTTGCTACCAATTCATGGGTCAAGGTCATTGCCAAGACGTACGTGTTGGTTTCACGGATTTGACTTTCGTTCAGACCCAGAGCATAAGTTTAAATGGATGGTGTGTCTGACATCGTACTTCGTTATATATCATATTGTTGATTTTCTGTTAATATATAAATATTGGTGGTGGAGAATTTATTCTCTACTTAACACACATTTATGTATTGATGGAGAAGCAATGGTATGGTATGGAGTGACAGTGTGGCATACTAAGATGCAATGATCAAGGTTTCTTGTTGAAAAGCAGGCCTTGTGGGATGATCAAAGCATAGCCTGTTTAGGCATAGCTTTGTGTATGACGTGACTTCACGAGCCTCACACACCGGCGGAGTCTAAAACGGGAGAAGGGGACGTAGGGAGTGCACACGTTTCTTTCTAGCTAGAGTGGTGCCAGGGACCTACCAGCGCTGGCATTTATTCATTGTGGTTGTTGGATTTTTCGAGGCCTCGGTTTTATGCGGTCGCCACTGGCCGTATTATAGGTCCAAAAGGACTGGGAAGCGTGTGTTCAGGAATTTCCAATCCATTAAGCGTTAACGTATGGACCGGCCCTGCAGGATCCAAGGGTTGGACAGAGTACCAATCCTGGGGCATTGCTAGAGTGCCTCGAATCGGTAAGGAGCTCCTCCCTAGCCTTGACTCAGATGGAAATCCAAATTCCAAATACGACCCTGCGGTTTTGATTGTATTACTAGTATGGAGATATAGTAGGATGGGGTACTATGTTTCCTAGGATTGATACATTTATTTTGAAATGTTTTTATTATACACTAATAATAATATTAAACTCGTATTTGCCCTATTTAGCATGTTTAATCACCATAAGGGAAAACTCTATCCTCTGGTGTGCGTTGCATTGTGTGATGGGACTTGAGTCTTATGGTGATTCCATTTTTCTAAAAAGCATTGCGATGTTGTTCGTTCTGACACTTTAAATTATGCACGACAATCCATTGAGTAAACCCGTTCCACATTAGCGGCGTGGTCTTTGGATTTGTAATATTATTATTACTAAACTAGTTATGAATTCTCATACCAGTCCCACGACTAACCCGTAGTTTGTTTCACCTTTTTGCAAACTCAGGTGCCCTCTTTTCTACACGGGCAGCCAAGTAAACAGGTTCATTCTTTGTTGGAGTCTTCTTGGAGTTGCTCATTATCTTTGCTTGGATTTGCTTTTGCGGAGAAGTGATGACTTGGAGCTTTGAGGACAGCTGTCATTTACTTCTATTGCATTTTTCTATCTTTAAGTTCAGTCATTAGACTTGTTTCATTTCGCATTGCTTATTTTGGGAGTTGGAACTTATTTTCATTTCTGCAAACTTGATGTAATAATTTGGATTCTGTGACTGTTGGGATTCTGTGGTTTATGACATTATATTTCCGCTGCTATGATGTTATTATGCTATGGTTTTCCTCTGCTATATTGTATCAGTGATATGTATTGTTATATTTATGTTGTATTCCATATGATTATTCCTTACTTTCACCCAGTGGAGGTTTGGGGTCATCACAGTTGGTATCAGAGCTTTGGTTAAACTTAGCTTTGGAATATAACATATTTATAGCAAATTCGTTTACATAGAATCACAATATTCTATGGCGAACATATCATGTGATACATAATAGCCAGTCACTTTCGTCATCTTTTCATTCATCCTTCGATCTTTTCTATCTCTTAGAACCACCATTACAGTTGTTCTGACTCTTCCCTTGATCGTACAGAACTAACTAAAAATGGGTACTCGGGCCGCTAGAACTAGTAGAGCTAGAGCAAGGAGGCAAGACGCTACTGGAACTGAGGATCTTTATTCCCAACGACACGGTTAAGAAGTTAGAAATTAAAACATTCTACGTTCTCTAGGTTAGTTCCTACTCTTCTATTTCTCTTTCCCTTTTCGAGGACGAAAAGTTCTTAAGTGGGGGAGATTGTAACAACCCTGAATTTTGGGGCCAATTTAAAATTTATTTTAAGTAATTTTAAATGAGTTTTGACATTTAGAATAATCCATTTTAAATAATAATGATCACAAGTTTGGTTCAAATCGAAGTTAGAATGAATAAATTAATTTTAATTATAAAAAGAGCTAGAAATAGCGCGGTAATTTGAAAAGTCAAACTTGAACTTTGACTGACCGTACAGGACGCAAAATTTAACGGATTTTAGTGAAACCAAAAATATTAGAATCTATTTAAAAATATCTTTCCAACGAATCCGAAAAATCGAAATTTCATAGCGGAAATCAAAAGTTATGGCCAATTCAATTTTTAGAAAGGTCGTTAGGTAATTTGCATAGGTCAATAATGCTACTTTTTGCATATAAAGGAATTTCAACTCGAAACCACTTCCATTGAGTTCGAAATGATGTTTATGCATTGAAAAACAGTAAACACTTATATATTTCGAGTTTCGAAAATTATTTGTTTAAAAATGTATTTTTAATATTAAATATACTGGCCTTAAAAATAGTCATTTTTCAAATAAACTCAGAATTCAACGAAATAAATTTTATTGGATTCGTATCATCAAAACAAAGCTAAAAATGATTTTTTGGTAATTTTTAGAATTAAAATATAATTAGAATTGATTTTTCAGTGTAAACGGGCAAATTTTTGACTTTAAAAATTCATTAAAAAATCCATATGGGCTCAGAATTGAACAAAATTAATTTTCATAGGTCCACAGCATCAAAACATAGCTAAATATAATTTTCGAGAATTTTTGAAGTTAATTTGTGACCTCGGTGAATTTTCATGTACGGTATACATTAAAATATTAATAAAATAATATAATTATTCCAAAACTCATAATAAATTTCGGAATTGGGTCCTGTAACATGTTCCATTGCGTTCAGAAGGCCTCAAAACCTTAAGAACGACAGTAAGCAAGCTTAAATCGGGGTTCGGACCAAAACGGGCTTTAACGGGCTAATTAAATTATTAACTAATGATTAGGAAAACCTAATATTATATTATAAACCCGAAATTACTGTTCACCGTCCTCTCCAAACGTGAATTTCTGCAGCCACCAAAGAACCCATAGCCTCCGATTTTTCAAACTTCGATTTCTCCTTCGTTTCTCAACGTAATTTAGCGTGTGAGTACTCATTTCGAAGCTCTTCCCGAGCTCTTTCTTCTCCGACAAGAATCACCTCGAACCGTGCCTCGACGAAGCCGCCATACCCCCGTGAACAGCCGCTGGTCGCGCCCCCCTAGGCCCCACCAGGCGCCGCCGAGCACCACCCCCCTCTGGCCGATCAAAGCCCTCTCCGAGCCGGTCCTTCTCCAACAAACGGCTCGTCGTTTCGTCAACTACAACTCCAGAAAATCGGATTTGAAGTTTTGAACAAATTCTGAAAATAAGGTATGCTTCAGATTTTGCGATGCTTTTAAGCGTTGCTGCAGCAGTTGTTAAAAGTCAGAATTATTCAAACATTGATAACTAATGCGTATGAACCCCGAATCTGAAAATTTCAGATCCGACAGGACCGTGGCGACGAGTAGGCTTGGCTGAGACTGATTAGAGTGAATTCTGAATTTATTTGGCATTTTAAATTCTTATCCAAACAAGGTGAAAATTCATTTTAAGTTAAATTTAATTAGTTTAATTGTTATGCTTGCGTTATGAGAAGTTGAAAATCAATAATGGATGTTATTATGGATTATAGATTTGGATTGCTTTGCGATGTTAGGATGCTAGATCTGAAACTTTAAGTGATTAGATATGTGAGAATTTATTTTTAATTAAATTTAATTTATTTAATTATTAATTCTTTATTATTAAAGAAATTTGAATATCGCTATCACATGTTATCGCTTGTGTTAGGATTGGATTGATTTAATTTATCATCAAAGAAATTTGAATATCGCTATCTCATGTTATCGCTTGTGTTAGGATTTGGGTTGATCAAACTTATAGGTATGGAAATTTACATCGTATGATTCATTGACATTTATTATGTTGATGTTAATATAGGGAATTTACACCGCAAGACAAAATTTACATTTTTATTTGTAAATATAAAATAGGAATCCACTGTAAGATGAAATTAACATCTTTATGTTAGTAATAAAAAGTAATTTCACCGTATGTTAATGAACATTTTATTTAATGTTAACATTAAGTAATTTTACCGTATGTTAATTAATATTTTATTTAATGTTAATATTAAGAAATTGCACTGCATGAAAGTTTAACATTATTTGTAATGTTAATAATAAGTATTTTACCGCATGTGGAAATTAACATTTTTAATGTTAATATTAAAGTATTTTTACCGTAGGATGAAATTAACATTTTTAATGTTAATCAAAAAGTATTTCACCGTAGGATGTAAATTAACGTTTTTTTTAATGTTAATAGTATAAAATTCAACCGCAGAATGCAATTAACATTTTTTTTATGTTAATATTAATGAGAAATTTTATCATGGGATGAATTAACATTATTCTAAATGTTAATATTAATAGAAATGTTAATATTAAAAAAGTAATTTGACCATAGTATGTTATTAACATTTCTAATGTTAATATTAAAAAGTAATTTGACCGTAGTATGTTATTAACATTTCTAATGTTAATACTAATAAGAAATAGCATCGTATGAGATTTAACATTTTTGTTAATGTTAAAAATAAGAAATTTCATCGTATGACAAATTTAACATATTTGTTAAGGTTAGAATTTTGCGTTGACATAAATTTACATCTTATTATGTAAATTTAATGTTAGAATTTTGCGTTGACATAAAATTTACATCCTATTATGTAAATGAAATGTTAGAATTTGGCGTTGATATAAATTTACATCTTATTATGTAAATTAAAAATTAGAATTTGGAGATGACATAAATTTTACATTTTATTACGTAAATTAACGTTAGAATTTCACCGTATGAAAAGTTTACATTTTTATTGATGTTAATATATATGAACATTCACCGTAGGAGGAGTTTACATTTTTATTTATGTAAATAAAGGAAATTTTTACCTTATGAAAATTCACATATTTATTAATGTAAATTAAAGAGAATATTTAACCGTAGGATTGGTTAACATTATTTTTAATGTTAATATATGTGAATTTAACCGCAGGATTTGTTAACATTATCTTTAACGTTAATACATAAAAAAATTCACTGTAGGAAGATTTACATTTTTTTTTATGAAATAAAAAGAATGGACTTTACATTGTGTTTAAAGAGTAAATTTTATATTGTAAAGAAGAATGGATTTTATATTTTAACTTGAGAATAGAAGTTTATATTTTGTTGAATGCAAATTCAAGAAATTGTGACAAGCATGAGAATTTACATTTTTCTTAATGTAAATATATAGAAATTTCACCGTATGTAAAATTTACATTTTTCTTAATGTAAATATACATGAATTTCACCGTATGTCCATTTTACATTATTTTTAATGTAAATTATATAGTATTCACAACGTAGGATAATTTTGCATTAATTTATAATGTAAATAAAAAGGGGATTTACACTGTAGGAAATTAACATTAGTTATAATGTTAAGATAAAGAATGATATCGTAGGATGAATTGACATTATTTATAATGTTAATAAAAAAAGAATTGACCGTAGTATAAGTGACATTAATTATGATATTAATAAAAAGAAAATTTGCCGTAGGATAAGTGACATTATTTATGATGTTAATAAAAAGAGAATTGACCGTAGGATAAGTTACGTTATTTTATAATGTAATTTAAAGAAATTTAGACCGCATGACATGAATTACATTTATTTATGTAATTTATAAATGAAATTAGACCACATGACATAAATTACATTTATTTATGTAATTTATGAATGAATGAAGCCCGCATAACATAAAATACATTTTTATATGTATTTTATGAATGAATTAAGACCTCATAAAATAAATTACATTTTTATATGTATTTTATGAATGAATTAACATCGCATGAAATAAAATACATTTTTATATGTATTTTATGAATGAATTAGACCACATGACATAAATTACATTTTTATATGTATTTTATGAATGAATTAACATCGCATGAAATAAAATACATTTGTATATGCATTTTATGAATGAGTTAAGATCGCATGAAATAAATTACATTTTATTTTATAATTTATGAATGAAATTAGTCCGCATAAAGTAAATTACATTTTTATATGTAATTTATGAATGAATTTTCATCGTATGAAATAAATTACATATTATTATGTAAATTATGAATGAATTTAACCCACATGAATGAATTTCATTTTATTCTATGAAATGAATGTATGGATTTACTTTGTAAATAAAGATTACGTTTTTATAATGTAAACAAGAAGTAGGATTCACATTGTAAATAAAATTTATATTTTTATATGTACTTAAGAACGATGAATTATAAATTACCTTCTAACATGTAAGAAGGAATTGGACGATGAAATATAATTTACATTTTACCGTAAATTAAAGAAATTAAAAGAATCAAAAAGGAAGAATTCATCATTCAAGTATGATTTGCATTTCTCTGTAAATGAAGGGATAAAAGGGAAAGAAGGAAAATATACTTAAGAATAAAGAGTTAACGGGTTACGTTTATATATATATATATATATATAATTAAAATTAAACGAATCGAGCGCGGTATTTCTCGTTTTAAAATTATATCTTTAAATGACAATACAAGAAGATCCGACCGTCGGATTTTCCTGAAACTGAAACCGCTAGGACCGTCTTGGAAAAATCTTTCCAACGATATATAATACGTCAAAACCCAACGGTTAGATTTTGAGATATGTGAAAATCAAAATTGATTGAAATAGCACCAAAATCGACATTGACCTGAATCATCTTTGATTAAAGATTTAATTATTTTTAATTAAATAAAATAGGAAATAATCGTTATAAATTAGAAATAACGATAAGGAAAAGTTTTCAGTATATGTATATATATATATATACGAAGATTATTTGGAAAGGCCGAGTTAATCTCATTCCAAATAATCAAAACGACGATGAAGATCGAAGTAAGAAGACGACGCATGAATACCGTAAATCTTCCCTCGAATGGACAGCGATCGAGACCCTGAATTGACTTGCTACCAATTCATGGGTCAAGGTCATTGCCCAGACGTACGTGTTGGTTTCACGGATTTGACTTTCGTTCAGACCCAGAGCATAAGTTTAAATGGATGGTGTGTCTGACATCGTACTTCGTTATATATCATATTGTTGATTTTCTGTTAATATATAAATATTGGTGGTGGAGAATTTATTCTCTACTTAACACCCATTTATGTATCGATGGAGAAGCAATGGTATGGTATGGAGTGACAGTGTGGCATACTAAGATGCAATGATCAAGGTTTCTTGTTGAAAAGCAGGCCTTGTGGGATGATCAAAGCATAGCCTGTTTAGGCATAGCTTTGTGTATGACGTGACTTCACGAGCCTCACACACCGGCGGAGTCTAAAACGGGAGAAGGGGACGCAGGGAGTGCACACGTTTCTTTCTAGCTAGAGTGGTGCCAGGGACCTACCAGCGCTGGCATTTATTCATTGTGGTTGTTGGATTTTTCGAGGCCTCGGTTTTATGCGGTCGCCACTGGCCGTATTATAGGTCCAAAAGGACTGGGAAGCGTGTGTTCAGGAATTGCCAATCCATTAAGCGTTAACGTATGGACCGGCACTGCAGGATCCAAGGGTTGGACAAAGTACCAATCCTGGGGCATTGCTAGAGTGCCTCGAATCGGTAAGGAGCTCCTCCCTAGCCTTGACTCAGATGGAAATCCAAATTCCAAATACGACCCTGCGGTTTTGATTGTATTACTAGTATGGAGATATAGTAGGATGGGGTACTATGTTTCCTAGGATTGATACATTTATTTTGAAATGTTTTTATTATACACTAATAATAATATTAAACTCGTATTTGCCGTATTTAGCATGTTTAATCACCATAAGGGAAAACTCTATCCTCTGGTGTGCGTTGCATTGTGTGATGGGACTTGAGTCTTATGGTGATTCCATTTTTCTAAAAAGCATTGCGATGTTGTACGTTCTGACACTTTAAATTATGCACGACAATCCATTGAGTAAACCCGTTCCGCATTAGCGGCGTGGTCTTTGGATTTGTAATATTATTATTACTAAACTAGTTATGAATTCTCATACCAGTCCACGACTGACCCATAGTTTGTTTCACCTTTTTGCAAACTCGGGTGCCCTCTTTTCTACACGGGCAGCCAAGTAAACAGGTTCATTCTTTGCTGGAGTCTTCTTGGAGTTGCTCATTATCTTTGCTTGGATTTGCTTTTGCGGAGAAGTGATGACTTGGAGCTTTGAGGACAGCTATCATATACTTCTATTGCATTTTTCTATCTTTAAGTTCAGTCATTAGACTTGTATCATTTCGCATTGCTTATTTTGGGAGTTGGAACTTATTTTCATTTCTGCAAACTTGATGTAATAATTTGGATTCTGTGACTGTTGGGATTCTGTGGTTTATGACATTATATTTCCGCTGCTATGATGTTATTATGCTATGGTTTTCCTCTGCTATATTGTATCAGTGATATGTATTGTTATATTTATGTTGTATTCCATATGATTATTCCTTACTTTCACCCAGTGGAGGTTTGGGGTCATCACAATGACATTGCGGTACGTGTAAAAATAGCCTACCGGGAAAACAGTCTTAGAATGCGACGAAACTAGTGCCGTTGGGTTCGTATTGATTAATTATTTTAGGATATCAAAGTTTCAAGTTGATTTGATGTATCTGGTGATCGTGAAAAATTTAAACGTGTGTTTATTTCTGGTCTTATAAAGGAAATTTTTTCAAATGACCTCGGATTTCGACGAAACTTGTCCCATTGGGTTCAGAATACCTTTTTATACCAAGATTAGCTTTTTTATCAGTAAACAGAAGTCGACTGTGGTTAGTTTTACAAGATACTTCACTGCGAAGTTTCGTATAATTTAAAATAATACAGCAAATTATTTACTGAACTGATTACAGAAGTATGCGTCCCAAGTTTTCCAAGAACCCTGCTCTCCACGTTTTCCTACCGTGCTTTCCAAGGTTTTTAAGAACCGTGACACCCAAGCCAACTTTAATACCGCGCCTACCAAGGTTCTCAATATGTACTGTCACTTTTCAAAGCAGTGTTTGCCAAGGAAATTCGTTTCCGTGCGCCTCAAGCTGTTGAAACCCGTGCTAGTCACGCTACTTCTCCTTTAAATGTCAATATTCCCAATCCCATTTCTTTGTTTCACACTTTCTTACCCCATCTAAATTCGTTCTTTCAGAAACTAAAAAGAAAATTACTTCCTTTGTTTATCCACAGTATAAAACAAACGAACCGCATCTTCCCAACTCCTCTGTCTTCGTTCTCCTCCACCAGGCCTTTTCGCGACTCGGCTACTGAAGGAAGTTGCTCGTTTCAGCGAGATCTAGCCGTAGCCGGGGTGGTCGGACTCCGGTGTCCTCGTTTGGCCATGGCAGGGTATGAAAGCATGCTGATGTATCGGGGTTATTAATGAAATTAAGTAAATAAAGAGGAGATGAAGCAGTGTTATACTGCTGTGGAGGTAAGGCGTGAAGGTGAGGAGTTGTACAGGTAATTGCGGGTTTTATGAATGAGTGGGAAAAAGGATTTAATTGGTAAGTATGGATCAATATTTTGGTTAAGGAGTGGTCTGTGATAATTGGAGGGGGGTTACTGCAATTAAAAGGCATGACATTAGTGAAGAGACAACGTCAATAGCAGGTTGCGGGTTTGTTCCTAGAGGTCCGAAGGTTTGTTGAGGAAGAAGCTAGAGAGCGGATCTGAGGTGTACGTGAATTTGGGCTCAGGTTTACACGAATGTGAGTGGGCCAATAAAAAAAAAGAACAAGGTTAATGGCAGAAGGAATGAGGTGTACGTGTGAGGAGCAGTTACGGATAGAATTAAGGAAGTGAAGAAAGAATTTTCGTGACCTGGAGAAGTTTACACCAGTGGTTAACGGTTGATGAAATAGCACAGAGAGATTCCCTAGAGTGGAAGTAATAAACAACGGGATTAACTTTCTTAAAAACGAGTTGAACCAGACCGGTCACGATGTGATCGTAACGAAGAGATCTACGTTATGGAATTGACATGGCCGAGAGACGAGCTATTGGATTTTCGTGATAAAATCAAACACTTGTTTGATTGTAAATGAAATAAAGGCAAATCTGCAACTGCGACCAAGGTGAGTAAACTCACCAACTCTGTTTCGTTTATATTTTTATATAAACGAATTTTAAATTGATTTTTATACTGTGAAATGGTTGCTTGGTTGAAATGGTTGATAAAATTGGTTGATATGATTACATCGTTGATCGATGATTAGTTATGATATTTCATATTAATGTTAAATAATATTATTGATGCTGATTAACATCTGTGGATGCAGGGAAACAGGTTGGAAGAACCCAACTGGGTTCCTCAACATTTATATTATTGTTTACTGTGATAAATTATGTTGTGTTGAATTCCCTGATCCTAGAAATTTGGCATTTTAAATACCGTAAAATATTTCAGATGTAGAGAAGGGATTTGGGATTTTAAAAAGGAATTTTATTTTTCAAAATAAAAATTAGATTCCAAATGAACTGGAAATAGGAACTTGTTAAGTGGATTAAACATGAAGTTGATTATAACGATGTTTATAATTTCAATACATGTTTATCATAGGATAAATTAAAATATAAATTCAAGTTGATTTTGTATAATTAGAGTGTAAAGTAGTTGACACAGATATTGGAAGTGGAATTTAAACGCAGTAATTAAAGAAGAGATTTGAGTTGGGAAAAATAAATTCAAATGGAAATTCAAATAAGGGAAATGAGGAATTGTTTTCAGAAGGAAATGATGGGTTTTATCCCAAAGTTGGAATGTAAAATAAATTGAAGTAAATCCTTAGTGATTTATATTTGGAATTCGACTATGATGAATGCTATTAAAATGGTTTATTTTAGAAAAGATATTTAAACTCTGTCTAGTGTGAATCTATAATTAAAATATGTTAAGAACTAATACTTAAATGGCTATGGCTATTTAAATAAAATTATATGTTTTGAGATAAGTTATTGTTATTTTTATTAGAATCATTGAACGAGAAGAGAATTTGTAGAAATCAAATATATTTTCTTTCAGATGTTATGAAATGTGTAGTTGTATATATATTTTAAAAGAAATTTGAGTTGTTTTATATAAAAAGGAAAGGGGTCAGAAATAGTTATATAAATGGAATTTATAAATATGACAGAGAGTTATAACGTAACTCGATCTGAATCTGAATTGGTATTTTCCAATAAAAATTAGGTTGAGCTGATAAACTAGTCTAGATTTCAATTAAGGAATGATAATTATATTTGGAAGTGAATAAACAATTTGAAAGCAAACAGTTTGCAAATGGGTATAGTTATCAGTGAAATTGAGTTAAACTATAATGATAGATTTAAATTGAAGTTCGGAATGTAAATTGAATATAGAGTATTCGAATGAGAGTTATTTGTTGGAAATTCGATTACATTGAATTGAGGGAAGTAGTATTTTTACTTCTGGTTTGAATCAAATTTAATTATTTATCTATTTACTTATTAATTTATTTATTGAAATTTATAAGTACAAATTATATTTGGAAACAGCGATTTTTAACGCTGCCGTTATAATAAATGGTTTTGTAAATTTATACAGCGATTATAACACTGCTGCTATAATAAATGTTTTGTAAATTCTAAACAGCGATTTTAACGCTGTCGTTATAATGCGATCTTACCGCTATGGTTATAATAAATGTTCTATGATTCTAGGCAGCGGTTGTAACGCTGTTGTTAAAAGCAATGTTTTATAAACCAAATATTTGGAGACAGCAATATAATGCTACCGTTATAATCAATATTTTATGTAAAGGAGGTGTGTTCTTAGATCGAATCCGAGAGTCGCGTAAACGACGGGTTGTTTAAAACTTGTGAGCTTTTGATTATTTCAAAGTTGAGAATGTGGTTCAATTAAGGTCTGAGAGGTAAATATACCCCAACTTGATTGACTTCATGATCGATGGAGGAATGGTTAAGGTTCGATGGTGAAACTTGGTTAAGCAATATGGTTAGCTAATAAACGATTAGTGGGTTGAGTTATAATAACGATGATTTATAACGTGACGACAATTTGAATGTTTTTTTTTCAAATAAAAGGAGAGATATTTTCTACACGTAGAAAATGAAATGAATTGTCAACGAGGAATTTAGAGACAGGAATTGGAAATAACAACATAACCAGGAATTGATTTAAAGTGGCCTAGTGTGGTTTGTTGCTTGGTCGGTAGAAATTTCCAATTGGAAGTAGGACCGTTGATTGTATGGATGTTCCTTTGATAGTTAAATCACCGACTATCAAAGTTTTGATTTATTTTATACCTCCGTTATCAATATGGAGAGACCGGGATCAGATTTAATATCTGAAACCCACTCCGCATTGGTATAAGCGTTATGAATCGACTTATATGAGAATAATTGAAGACGGAGTTATGCAAGGGCTATCCTGTTTACAGAATAGTGCCTTCGGTTTGTCCAGACCCAGGACAACTTGTACGGACGAGTGTCTGACAGAGTATTTCCAAAGGGATTACGTACGTTGATTCCTTCAAACGTACGAAGTTGGTGGCATAGAAGGGAAACTTCTTTAGCCTAACAATCTGAGTATTTTTGTGGGAATCAATTAGTGATTTCCGATGGATCTGACAATGTGGCATTCAAAGTGAATGATGGCCAGATGTTCTGAAAGATAATTAAAACCTCAAGCCTCACAACCGGGAATTGACAAAAATCGGGCAGGCAGCATGGCTATGTGGGTCGCACCCATTAGGATGTATAATCACCTATCTAGAGAAATTCCATTTGTTATTAAATCTATCGATGCTGTCCCTTTCGGGAGACGGTTGCTGGTCCCAACCGTTGGTGATATACATTTGATACACTCAAGCGAAATGAATGTTCGGTCATGTGAGGGCCGGGTTGCAAGACGTTCTTGTTGAACCCAGTGTATTCGCCTCTAGAGATACAATATCGGAAGGTGGTCCCATACCTGGTCATGTTGGAAATCCAATCTCCAATAAGCGCCCTGCGGTTTTTGATTTTATATTATATATGGAGCGTGAGATGCAAGCGTTCCGCTAGATTCTATTTATTTGATGTAGACATTATTATAATATCACTGGATTTGATATCAAAAATATTTTTGGTTATCGTAAGGTAAAAACCATCCGTGTTTATGTGTGGATCGGTCTTACGATTATCATTTCTTTCGAAAGGATTTGGAAAGTTAAACAAATGGTTAGAGTTTACTCACACCAGTCCCATGACTGACCCAGAGTTTATTTTGTTTGTTTTCCCTAAACTCTTGGGTGCCCAAATTTGTACGGGCAGTCAAGTAGTCGGGATTTTTCAGATTCGCTTGGAGGAGCTCGAAGCAGGAGGCTTCACCAGTTAGCTATAGACTATCATATTTTCCGTTGTGTTCTATGTTGTATCTGGAAACAGGTGTTTATAACTGTTCCAGGGGTAACTGTTGTGCTCTGATAATGGTATGTATATACAATTACTGATTTTTGTTTTAAAGTTTATGTTATCTAATATATTTTATTCATTCCGCTGTGAGTTTGTGATCTTCGTTTTCTTCTATTCTAATATTTCTTTCTTTCTATTTCTCATCCTCTAACTTCTTTCTAATAATGATTTGTATTTCTGTGTCATTTAGGTTGAACGTGTGTCGTTATTAGTCGATCCAAAGGGTACGGAAGTTCGGGTCGTTACAAAAACCCATTCATAAACTCCTTTCACAATTCAATTAGATTTCATTATAACTTTGATCACTTTTTAAATGTATTTCAATTAAAAAGTAATATCTTAAATTATTATTAGAATAATAATTATTTACTTCAATCATTAACTACTGTAGCAGTAGTTAATTTCTTTTATTAACTAAATAACTAGTAAAAAAAATTTAAAATCTTATTAAAATTAAGACAAATATTTTTTAAACTATTTCATTAGATTAATTCATAACAAACTAATTTAATAATCGTTCTCAGTTAAAACGGTTGACTTAGTCAACTCAAAACACGATTAATTCGTTAACCAATTCCAACTAGTCCTTCCTTTAAATTAATTAATAATATAATTATTTAAATAATTCCATTAAATTGTTTCTTAGAACAATCATCCAACTCTTAACTGTTAGATTAACTTTCTACTCTCTTGCTTATGAAAACTTATTAACATAAGCAATTTTCTTTATAAGATCATTTAATAATCGCCTAAAAAATTAAATAATAAATATTTATTTTCTTTTAATAAATTTTTATTCAAAATGATATATTTCAAAATCTAACTTCAGTTATAAAACAAATTTTTTAACTTTATTTCTGTCGATTCATCTGACGATAAATCAATATTTATAAAATGATTCATTTTTAGGCCATCTATTGCCAATTACTCAACCAATTCTCTCATTGTTTAAAATAAAACAAACGTTGAATTTTTGATCAACGATCAATAACCAAATCAATCATCAATCAGAATATTTCATAAAACAATAATATGGTGGGTAAATAATATCTAACATATTTGAGGTATCCAGTTGTATTCCTCCAATCTGTTCTTCTCTATATTAAAATAAATTATCTCACTTAAATTCATTCAATTCAATTTAACTAATGATTTATATAACAGTAAATAATGATTATTTAACATCAACCAATTAACGAAACCATTTAAACAATTAAACAAGTTTATTTGATAAACGTGACCAACAAGGTAGGTTACCTTCATTGGGTCCAATCGTTAAAATAACAATTTGGTTTTTCACTGAAATTAAACAACGTTTAATTTCATTTGTTCAGTCAATATACGAACATATAATTAACAAATAATCAGTCATTAGCAACCATAGCACACAATTATAAAACCCGACTTATATAAAATATTAGTGGGAAGAATTGAGTAAGTTTACCTAACCTTGATCTGATACCATTGTTTTAAACGGTTGGTTTTAATTAAATTAAACGAGTGTTTAATTTAATTGAATTAAAAATCCAAGTTGATTCCAAGTACTTCCTATTCTATTTCAGACGTTGTGCTCATCGTTGCGAGTCCACTACATCTTGGTTTGTCCATTTTCGATCAGATACGAATAAGTTATAAATATTTAAAGTAACACTAATTTAATTATTAATTTATTTCCTTAATTACTATTTTAAAACTAATTACTAATTTAATGAATTAATTACATTTGTTAGAGAATTTTATGGGCTGATCCCTCATCTCTCGTACTTCTCTCGTTCTTCTATTAAGACCCCAAAAGACCTGCAAAAATTTATAATTTCTGTAAGATCTAATTAAGATGATTAAGGTTAATTATGTAATAAATTTACAAATTACTTACTTGATTACGTTTGGTATAATACAGGATATGGTCGACCTTACTTTACTATTACTTCCTATTGTTATTTTCCCGATTGGGAAACAACATGGATGGATTAATTAACGAATGTAAACACTTAACAGTATAATTATAACAAATTATGTTTTGAAAATATAACCAGATGATCCTCTTTAACTTCCCTCCCTCGTGTTCTTCTGATTCCGGTTCCAAACTGAAGCTCCACTCCAATATCAAACTACCGCGACCACCAACGTTGACCGACCAATCATCTGACACCTCCCAGAAACGCGCCTCACCTTCCTTCCACGCCACAAATCTCGACTATCCTCGTTCTATCTTCCGCTAGGAATTGCCTCGAGACTGCAGCCGCTTCTAGGCTCGATTTACGACACCACATCATCGAAGAATTCATCATAGCCATTCAGTAAGGAGCTCTCGTCAAGTTGAATGTTTTTGAAGTTGATGATTTCGTGATTCAATCAACGAATTTTGTGATTTTTGGAAGAATTGATTCGAACTACGCAGGTCGTTCATTGTTTAGTGGTGGCTTAGAAAGCAGGTTGGCCACGCATTATTTATTTAACCAGAAAATTAGGATAACGTGGTGTATTACATAGAGATGGCAAGGATTTATTAATATAATAATATAACGAAACTTCATCTGTAACAACCCGAATTTTCAGAACAAATTTAAATTTTTTATTTTATCTATTTTAATGTATTTTTGATATTTAAAATGATTTATTTTAAATAATAACGACTAAAAATCTGTTTTAATCGAAGTTAGAATGTATAATTTTATTTTAATTATAAAATGAGCCTAAAATGGCGCGGTAGTTTGAAAATTCGATTTCTAATTTTAAATGAATATACAGAATTCAATACAAAACAGAATTGGGCGAAACAAGAAATATTCGAATCTGTTTGATCATATCTTTCTAACGAATGTGAACAACTGAGATTTCACTTTATAAATTGAAAGTTATGTCCAATTTAAAATTCAGAATAGTCGCTATGGAATTTATACATATTTTAATATAATATATAACCCTTAAAAGTAGCCATTTTGCAAACGACCTCTGTTTTCGACGAAAGCACTTTTATTGGATCCGGAATGTTAAATTATTGTTGTATTCCAGTTTTCGTAGTTATTGGAATCAATATGTGAGCGTAGAAAAAGAAAACGTGTTTTGTCAATTTCAGTTGAATTGGATCGACCAGAAAATGGCCATTTTTCAAACGATCTCCAAATTCGACGAAATTAGTTTTCTTAGGACCGTATCGTCAAAACAAAGCTAGAAATAATTTTCCTGTAACTTTTAGAGTCAGTATATGGCCCCGGTAAATTAAAATGTACGTTTAAATTCAATATATATTGATTTATATTTTAATTTAAATAAAAACTAAACAAAACAGTCGAATTGGCTTATGAAACATATCTCATTGTGTTCGAAATTGGGTTAATTATCTATGGGCTATAGTCATTGGGCTTAATTTGGAGTTCAAATTAAAAAGAAACATTTTGGAGATAAATTAAAATAAATATATATTTTTATTATAAAACACCCCCCTTCTCTCTTCAGGTCAACGCAGTATTCAAAAAAAAACCGATGAACTAGACCTTTCGCCCCTCCCCACCATCGCGCGCCTCCCTAGCCAACCGCCCACCGTGGATCGACGACACACCCTTCCCCCTTCTTCGATCCTCGTAACCAGCACCACCGCGAGACCCCCTCCCTTGCAACCCTCCACTGCATCGAAATCCGCGCCCTAGTCCTCAAATCTACCAGCGCCGCCCCCTCCAAGCTGTGTCACCGCCAGTGTTGACCACTCTGACCCCCTCTCTTGCCGTCGCTGCCTACAAGATGCCCCCTTCTTCTCAAATCAACGAAGACCCCAAACCCTACCCCAACCACCAAGAAAACCGTTGCGATGATGACTGGAGCTCGCTGGAGTATCAAGCGAGGGCATGGATTCAAATCGAAGGGGTTCTGCGTTACTGGGTTTGTTCATAGTAGTGAAGAAGACGACGGTTGTAAGGTAATTAATTTAATTTAAATATAATTAAGGTGTTAATTAGAAAATGTATATGGCATAGAAAAAAGGGTGCGTTTTTTAGAGGTCCCTATTAAGTTTCAAAATATAAAAAAACCCGGTCATAAACTTATTGTAAATTAGGTCCCTATTTTTTGAAAAGTCATAAAAAAATATAAAAAAAATATAAAAAAATCAAGTAAATTCGTATTTAAATAAAACATGTAAACACTAAAAAATTCAGAACAAAAAACCATCAAAGAAGGCGTCAAAAATCAAAAAAACAGAAAAAAAACGAAATTTCCAGTTAAATGCATAATAGTATGCACATATATCATTTTCCTGCATACATCCATGCATATTTTTCCCTACATACATCTTCGTTGATTTTTATTCATACAAAAACATGCTTACATGTGTGCAAATATACCCAATATTTGCACACATTTGTGCAGGTTTAGTTTCAAATTTTCAAACCGAACACAGCTTACGGAAAAGTTGCATACATATATGCAATTATCGGTAATAATTGCATAAATGTATGCAACTATTTTTTTTTATTTCCGTAGAATCCTGAAAATATTTCCATATTTTAGAATTTTTTTTTATGAAGGAACGTACTTTTTAAAAAAAAATAAAAAAAGGCGGAAGTAATAAAATAAGGGGCGGGTTTAAATTTTTCAAATCTTTTTTTTTATATAAATTTGGTCCCTACTTTTATCCTATAAAAATGTTGCACACATGTGTGCATTTTTTTGAGAAATTTGCACATTTGGATGCAAATAAAAATGAACTGAAATATTAAGTTAAATCTATCCGTTGGAAGAACTTCAGTTAATTGCATATATGCATGCAATAAAATCAAAAAGGTGCATAATATTATGCATTTAACTGCAGTTTTTTCTATTTTTTTGTTGTTTTCTTCTTTCTGACATTATTTTTGTTGTTTTTTGAACTGAATTTTGCATAATTTATTTTATTACTAATTTACGATTTTTTTTTATTTTTTTTAATTATTATTTTATAAGTTTTTAAAACAGGGACCTAATTTATATTAAGTTTATGACCGGATGTGAGCCTAATTAAGTTTCAAAATAGGGACGTGAGCCTAGAAAAAAACTAATTTTTAAAGATAAACTAGCATTGAATTTATTTTCTAATTTTTTTAAATATAATTAGCATTAGTTTTAAAAATAGGATTTTTATAATGCAGATTAGTTTTAAAAATCGGATTTATATATATATATATATATGTTTTAAAAATCATATTTTTATAATGAATTAGCAATAATAAAAATGTGACCTTTATATATATATATATATAACATAGATATAAAAATATGATTTTTATATATATAATTGCGATACAAAAATATGATTTTTATATATATAATAGCGATATAAAAATATGACTTATATATATATATAATAGCAATATAAAAATATGATTTATATATATATAGTAGCGATATAAAATGGTGATTTTTATGCAGATATAACAATGATAAAAATGTGATTTTATCTATGTAGCGTTAAAATAAAATGTGATTTTTAATATAAAAATCGTGTGAAACAGATTACGATGGAACTGACTAGAAGCAAAATGAAATCCATACCATCCAATAAAGAATGATGGAGTGGATCCCAAAGGTGAGAAATTCTCACTCTAATTTTGATTTCAGTTAAATATATACTAGGGTGCAGACGATGCTTAGTAGCACTCGACACCTATGATTGAAACCATGGATATTTGGTTGTTTATTTTATTTGATTGATTGGTATTTAATAGGGTTTGGCAATCTTATTAAGAAATTCGTTGAATTTGATTTGTAATGTGAATTGAGTTGATTGGAATTGTTATGTGTATGGCGCGAGCCAGTATTAGGCGCGGGATGAGGCTAGACCTTATTCTGGTTCTAGTATCGCGCCGTTATGCTGCCAAAATTTTCTAAAATATTTTAGAACAATAAAATTATCGTTTTTATTGTATAAATGAACTGTATAAAATATTCATGTGATGAAATAAATATTTTATTTTTATAAATATAATTTTTAATGTGTATATGAAAGAAAATAAATATTCATTTACAAATCAGACGATTTGTTTATGTACACTCATTTGACTGATATTGATTGGAATGTTATATTTTACCCATAGCCCATCTGCACAAATAAAATCTGTGTGTGTTGATTGAACCCCCCCGGGTATTATGATGATATCTGACATACACTAATTCCAATTATTTAGTTATACGTCAATCGATTGGTTGACAGACTGTTGTAAGCGTTAATTATTTACATTTAATGCTTATGCAGTTGTGTAGTGAACTCTGGATGATGGTTGATTGTTTATCATTGTTGTTGTATACATATGACGTATGAAATCCATATAAATAATATTATATGGTAATTGTCTGTGTTTGATTCCAATTCAAAAATAACGAATATTTTAAAATAACGAATATTTTAAAATACTATTCGTTAAACGATTAAAATTTGATTTTGATGTCCGGTTATGGATGGACACGAAAATATTGAAATATGTGAAGCCGTATTATTTAGATATGCGCCATTTTGATGCGAACGATATTTACATCGATTTAATTCATTTTTATAATGAATATCGAAAAGGAAATGATTTCAAAACCTGATATTTCGAAAATATTATCGTTTATATATTATAAAGATATGGAATATTCAAGTTCGATTTAAAATTGAAATGGAAGTTGGAATCATTTTTAAAACAAATTTGAAACGATTTATAAAATATATTTTAAATAGAAATCGAAGAAATATATAATACATATATATATATATATATATATATATATATATATATATATTATATTTAATGGCCTGAAAAGAACGCACCGCGACCATTTGCGAATTTCGACCATTGACTTCGAATTGACATTACGGGAGATCCGACCGTCGGATTCCACTAAAATCAAAACCGTTGGGTTCGTATCGAAAATTTCTTTCCAAGGAATATAAGAGATTTGAAATTTAATGGTTGGATTTGGAATTATGTCCAAATCAAATTTGGAAAAGGTCATGTAAGTGCAGTTTAATGATCGTTTATGCAAATCGACTGAAAGGGCCTTGATTAAATTATTAAAAATATTAATAATTTGTGTAAAATCATAATAAATGATTTGAAAAGAATTAGGATGAAAAATTCCACGTTTGTAAAGATAAAAACATACTTTTATCGAAATGAACTAGTTATCTACTAGATTTAAAATCCAATAATTTTTTAAATAAAATAAATTGGATTTGTGAATGGTTTTAATATAACTAGAAATTTCCAACGAACAAAATAGAATGGATTTGGAATGGAAATAATCTTCGGAATATTTCGATATTGGATTCCGTGATTATACGGATATTGTTATGGAAATTTGGAAGATATATTTATATCATTATTTCCAATACGATATTTGTTGGTTTTAGAATTTGATATTGAATATAAGCGGTTAT
Source organism: Allium sativum (assembly GCA_030737875.1). NCBI lineage: Eukaryota > Viridiplantae > Streptophyta > Magnoliopsida > Asparagales > Amaryllidaceae > Allium > Allium sativum. Next base: position 900,255,655 of record CM060918.1, read on the forward strand.
AATTTTTATTCAGAGCCTTGTATTAAATAACACTGTTCTTTAACCAAGTTGAGAAAAGAATAAATCTTTTAAATAAGATTTAGAGAAGTTTACCAATTAATAAATATATAATTGGAATTGAATTAAAATTGGATTTTTGGGTTTATCGTGAACTGTGCTTTAAATAACACTAGTTCTTTAACCCAAATAATTGTGAAATGTGACTCGGAATTTATAAATCTTTTTATTAAGATTTAATTGAAATTTTCCAAAGTAAAGTTTTCCAGTTTAATAAAATAAATTGGAATAGAATGGAATTCGATTTGGTAATAATCGATGTGAGCTTCTGTGGAGGAATATTGTTAATATATATGGAATTTAAAAGGCTTTGTTGTTATTCCATTTATATTATTAGTCAGATAAGGAAATTGATATCGATTATATATTATTCTATTTTACGTGAAGATTCCAATATTAATGGAATGTGATTTTGGGTTTATTGTGAACTGTGTTTTAAATGACATTAGTTTTTTAACCCAGTTAAAGACAGGATTATGTCTAACATTGTATTTCGTAATGTGTGGTTGATCTCTACTAAATATATATCTGTTTGGTAGCGGAGAATTTATTCTCTTCCTTAACACCCTTCTCTAAGACGTACGAGCTTAGAGGTCACATATCGGCAGAAATCAATAGTATGGTGTAGATTTTCGATGCGACATGTTTGATTTCCCAAAGTTAAATAATCATTTGTATTGATTTTTGGGAAGATTAAAACTAAGCAGAGTTTTAATGAATCTTTAATTAGATTGAATTGTGAAAGTGATAATTTAAATTATCAAATTTGGGAAAAAATCGAGAATGGAGTACCACCAGTTTTACTAAAGGCGATAGTTAAATCTTTAATTAGATTTGAACGTGAAATGGTAATTAAATTTACTGATAACACCATGGTGTTAGATATGGAGTATTACCAGTTTTTCTCCATGGGATGAATAGGTTGGGATTGGGAAATTAAACAAATGATTACTTCGGTAAGGTTTACTAATCCCGACTAGTTGATAAACCTTAATTTGGTTTAGAATCTATATCCAAAGGAAGATTAAAGAATAAATTTAAAAGAATTTATCTTTGATAAAATTAATGGGAACCTTTCCCAAAGTATAAGAATATTTTAGATTAGAATGAAGCGTATGTTGTGTTTTTATAGCACTTGTTTATAAAATACGCGAGTTATTTGGGAAGGCCAGGTTTATACCCATTCTGAATAATTGATTGGACGATAAGTCAACGACAAAGACAGTGGTTGAAGGCCGGAGGTCTTCACATCGTTTAGATGATTACTGATGTCTTGATTAGGTTGTACACCCAAGAAAAGGTAATAAGTGGTGATCGTCCAGACGTACTTGGAGATCGACCGGATATGCGAGGACCTCTCTCACGTATTGGACATATATAACAAGAAATAAGGTGCCTCTGGTTTCGTTCAGATCCAGAACAAACTTGCAAATGGATGTGTGTCTAACATTGGATTTTTTTATGTGTTGATTGATCTCTATTAAATATATATATATATATGTTTGGTGGTGGAGAATTCATTCTATTGTTTAACAACCTTCTCTAAGACGTACAAGCTCAAAGGTTATATATCGATAGACATTAGTCGCATGGCGTGAATTGCCTATGTGGCATGCTGAGATGCAAATGATTAAGGCTTCTATTGAAAAGCAGAGTCTTGTGGTCAATGATCAAAGCACGGCTTTAAATAGCATAGCTTTGTTATAACGTTAATTCGCGAGCCATACACCCCGGTATGAACCAGAAACTAGAGTGGACTGCAGGGAGAACATGCGTTTCCTTCTAGCTAGGAGTGGTTTCATGGTATGAAGACTAGACATTTTTACTTGTGTGGATGATGGAAAGCGAGGTACCTTGGATATATTTGTCACTATGGGGCCGATGGATGGATATGGTCAACATACTGACCAGACTTACACCCTATAGGGCAGGGAAATGTATTATTCAGGGATTATTAATCCACTTAGTGTGGACCGACCCTGAAGATCCAAGGTGCAGTTGCGGCTGAATCCTAAGACACGGGCTAGAGCGCTCGAATTCGATAAGGACGATTCCTTGCCTTGGTTCATAGATGGAATCCAATTTCCAATACGTGACATTTCGGTTTTAATTGTAGAGTCTAGTATGGCGACATAGTAGGATGGGGCACTATGCCGTCTATGATTGATATATTTATATTTGAATTTGATTTTAACACTATGCACTTATAATAGTATCAAATGATTTGTTTTAAATGTACCAAGCATGTCTGGCTATTACAAGGTAAAACTCTATCCTCCGGCTTGCGTTGCATTGTGTGATGGGACCTGAATCTTATAATAGCTTCATTTTTCCAAAAAGCATTGTGCTGTTTGTTTTATGCATTGGTATTTTTGGAGAAAACCCGTTCCGTGTTATACGGCGTGGTCCCTTGATTTACTTTATTTTTAAAGTAAAGATTTAGTAACTGTTTTAGTTCTCTCACTAGTCACATGACTGGCCTGGAGTTTATTGTTTTAACCTAAACTCTGGGTGCCCCTATTTTCCACACGGGCAGCTAGTAGTTTTGGTTTTGCAGATATTTATATTCATAGGATCTTGGTTTACAGCTGGAGCTATATTCGAAAAGCCCTGTATCTGTGTATTCCTTCTAGTTGTGTCATGTATTCTTTTTCCGTTACTATGTATTTAAAAGTAATTTAAATCTATGATATTTATAAAATGTATATTATTTATTCATACTCTGTTATATTCTTGTACTCTGATCTAAATGTTGTAATAAGCAATGAAATGTTCTTCTGTTTGTGTTCTGATTTTTCGTGTACTCAACTCAATTCGGGCTTTCCCGTAAGGCCGAGTTTTGGTCGTTTCATCATGGTATCAGAGCTTTGGTCTACAGAGCTCGAGAACAAGACACATTAGAACCGAATGAAAGAGTTCATCAGAGATCGGATTAGTAACAACCTATAAGAATGACCCGTTAGAGATGGGATCAGTAGTATCCTAGAATGAGTCTAAAGTGTGTTATTTTTAAAATAAAAATGAAAAACCAATTTTGTTTTGAAAATTTAAACCATGTTATACGTATATGAATATTTTATTTTAAATTGATTTTGGACAATCAAATATATGAAGATTTTAAAAATACGCGTAATTAACGTGTATTCAAGTCTCAAATATACTGGGTAGATATAGAATCACACTCTAGTCGCCCGAAGATGATTCTATTGATGAGGCCTCATCATCAGGGTCTATGTTCGAGCTTCGAAAGTAGGATATCTATATAATTTCAATAGACTGCTGTGAGAACCAAAACTTACTTAGAATTTATTGTTGTGATTTAGCACTAAAAATCTAATTTTTGACTATGTGTTAAAGTTATGTGTTTGAAAAGCTAATCAACTAATTGATTGCCAGTTGTGATGTTTGTTTATTAGTTCAACTAATAAAAATATTGGAATGATAATTAATATAACCAATTTGTGAATGAATGGTAAATTTAACCAAATTGAATAAAATATTGAACAGAACTGAAAATTGATTGGAATTGCATACATGTACACACACATATATATATATATATGTGTGTGTGTGTGTGTGTGAACAGGTCATAGCAAGGAAGCTAAGAAGAGGAATTAAATTGTATGCCCGACAAATAGGTGCATGTTTACTAATTTATTGGGTTTTGATGATTTTATGAGACGATTGGCTAGCCGCTTGGCTTTTTCCTTTTCTTTTGGATTGATGAGGGCCCTGTGAGGCAAGTTGTAGTTTTAAAGGTCTCACCGTACAAAGGAGGTTATGGCGAAATTTTTTGAAAATTTAGGGTGTTAGCCAAATTTTTGAAAAATTGGAAAGTTCATAGAAACTGAAAAGTTGAAGAACGAAAGCTAGAACAAAAATTGAGTTGGTTAGTTAAACAACTTTCGGGTCCGTTCCTTTTCGAGGACGAAAAGATTTTAAGTAGGGGAGATTGTAACGACCCGGATTTTCAGAACCAATTTAAATTTTTTATTTTAGCTATTTTAATGTATTTTGGATATTTAAAATGATTTATTTTAAATAATAACGACTAAAAATTTATTTTAATCGAAGTTAGAATGTATAATATCATTTTAATTATAAAATTAACCTGAAATGGCGCGGCAGTTTGAAATTTGATTTCTAATTTCAAATGAATATACAGAATTCAATATAAAACAGAATTGGACGAAACAAGAAATATTTGAATTTGTTTAATCATATCTTTCTAATGAATGTGAAAACTGGGATTTCACTTTATAAATTGAAAGTTATGTTGAGTTTAAAATTCAGAATAGTTGCTATGGAATTTATATATTTTTTAATATAATATATAGCCCTTAAAAATAGCCATTTTGCAAATGACCTCCGTTTTCGACGAAAGTACTTTTGTTGGATCCGGAATGTCAAATTATTATTAGATTTCAATTTTCATAATTTTTGGAATCAATATGTGAGCGTGGCAAAAGAAAACATGTTTTGTCAATTTTAGTTGAATTGGATCGACCAGGAAATGACCATTTTTCAAACGGTCTCCAAATTCGACGAAATTAGTTTTGTAAGGACCGTATCGTCAAAACAAAGCTAGAAATAATTTTTCTGTAATTTTTAGAGTCAGCATGGGGCCCCAAAAATTAAAATGTAAGTTTAAATTCAATATATATTGATTTATATTTTAATTTAAATAAAAACTGAATGAAACAGTCGAATTGGCTTATGAAACATATCCCATTGTGTTCAGAATGGGGGTAATTAGCTACGGGTGGCAGTCGTTGGGCTTGATTTGAAGTTCAAATTAAAAAGAAACTTTTTGGAGATATATTAAAATAAATATATATATTTATTATTATAAAACACCTCCTTCTCTCTTCAGGCCAACGCAGTATCCAAAAAAAATACCCCAATGAGCTAGACACGTCGCCTCTTCCCACCACCGCGCGCCTCCCCAGCGAACCGCACACCACCGATCGACGGCGCACCCTTCCCCCTCCATCGATCATTGTACCACCGCAAAGACCCTTCTCACTTGCGAACCCTCTACCGCATCGAAATCCGCGCCCTTGCCCTCAAATCCGTCAGCGTCGCCCCCTCCGGGTTGTGCTGCCACCGGCATTGACCACCCCGACCACCTCTCTTGTCGTTGCTTCCTACAAGTAGCCTCCCTTCTTCTCAAATCAATGAAGAACCCAAATCCTACCCAAACCGCCAAGAAAATCGCCGCGATGATGATTAGAGCTTGCTGGATTATTAGGCGAGGGCATGGATTCAAATCGAAGGGGCTCTGCGTCAGTGGGTTCGTTCATAACAGTGAAGAAGACGACGGTTGTAAGATAATTAATTTAATTTAAATATAATTAAGGTGTTAGTTAGAAATTGTATATAGCATAGAAAAAAACTAGTTTTTAAAGATAAACTAGCATTGAATTTATTTTCTGATTTTATAAAATATAATTAGCATTACTTTAAAAAAATCAAATTTTTGCATATATAGATTAGTTTTAAAAATCAGATTTATATATATATATATATATATATATATATATAAGTTTTAAAAATCTGATTTTTATAATGAAGTAGCAATAATAAAAATGTGACCTTTATATATATAACAAAGATATAAAAATATGATTTATATATATAATAGCGATATAAAAATTTGATTTTTATATAGCGATATAAAAATATAATTTTTATATATATATGTATAATAGCGATATAAAAATAAGATTTTTATATATATAGTAGTGATATAAAAAGGTGATTTTTATGCAGATAGAACAATAATAAAATTGTGATTCTATCTATATAGCGTTAAAATAAAAATGTGATTTTTAATATAAAAATTGTGTGAAATAGATTGTAATGGAACTGGCTGTAAGCAAAACAGAATCCAGACCGTCCAATAAAGAATGACGGAGTGGATCCCAAAGGTGAGAACTTCTCACTCTAATTTTGATTTCAGTTAAATATATACTAGGATGTAGAGGGTGCTTAGTAGCACCCGACACCTTTGATAGAAACCATGGATATTTGGTTGTTTATTTTATTTGATTGATTGGTATTTAATAGGGTTTGGCAACCCTATTAAGAAATTGGTTGAATTTGATTTGGGATGTGAATTGAGTTGATTGGAATTGGTATGTGTATGGCACGAGCTAGTATTGGGCTAGTGATAAGGCTAGACCTTTTTCTGGTTCTAGTATCGCGCCGTTATGCTGCCAAAATTTTCTAAAATATGTTAGAACAATAAAAATATCGTTTTTATTGTATAAATAAACTGTATAAAATATTCATGTGTCGAAATAAATATTTTGTCATTAAAATTATAATTTTTAACGTGTATATGAAGGAAAATAAATACTCATTTACAAATCAGACTATTTTTCTATGTACGCTCATTTGACTGATACTGATTGGGATGATATATTTTACACATCGCCCAACTGCTCAAATAAAATCTCTTTGTGTTGATTGAAACCCCACATGGGTATTGGGATGATATTTGGCATACACTAATCCCAGTTGTTTAGTTGTATGTCAATCGATTGGTTGACAGACTGTTGTAGCATTATTTATTTATATTTAATGCTTATGCAGTTGTGTAGTGCACTCTGGATGAAGGTTGATTATTTATCATTGTTGTTGTATACATATAATGTATAACTTCCATATAAATAATATTATATGGTAATTGACTGTGTCTGATTCCAATTCAGAAAGAATGAGTATTTTAAAATAATGAATATTTTAAAATAATATTCGGTAAATGATTAAAATCTGATTTTGATGTCTGAATATGGATGGACACGAAAATATTGAAATATGTGAGGCCGTATTGTTTAGATATGCGCCATTTTGACACGAATGATATTTATATCGATTTTATTCATTTTTATAATGAATATCGAAAAGGAAATGATTTCAAAACCTGATATTTTGAAAATATTTTTATTTATATATTATAATGATATGGAATATTCAAGTTTGACTTAAAATGTAAATGAAAGTTGGAATCGTTTTTAAAACGATTTATAAAATATGTTTTAAATAGAAATCAATGAAATATATAATATATGTGTATATATATATTATACTATATATATTTAATGGCCAAAATAGAACACGCTGCGCCGCACCATTCGCAAATTTCGACCATTGACTTCGAACTGACATTACGGGAGATCCGGCTGTCGGATTCTCCCAAAATCTAAGCCGTTGGGTTCGTATCGAAAAGAGCTTACCAACGAATATAAGAGATTCGAAATCTAGCACCTGGATTGGGAATTATGACCAAATCAAATATGGAAAAGGTCGTTGCAAGTGCAGTTCGATGACCGTTTATGGAAATCGACTGAAAGGGCCTTGATAAAATTATTAAAAATATTAATAATTTGTTTAAAATCATAATAAATGATTTGAAAAAATTAGGATGGAAAATTCCACGTTTGTAAAGATAAAAATATATTTTTATCAAAATGAACTAATTATTAACTAGATTTAAAATCCAATAATTTTTAAATAAAATAAATTGGATTTGTGAATGGTTTTAATATAACCAGAAATTTCCAACAAACAATTTGGAATGGATTTGGAATTGAAATAATCTTCAGAATATTTCGATATGGATTTCGTGATTATACGGATATTGTTATAGGAAATTTGGAAGATATATTTATATCATTATTCCCAATACGATATTTGCTGGTTTCAAATTTTGATATTGAATATAAGTCGAAATAATTTCTATTCAGGGCCCTGTATTTAATATTAAATTGTAATTTGGGTTTGTCGTGAACGGTGTCTTAAATAACACTGTTCTTAAATCCAGTTGAGAAAAGAATAAATCGTTTAAATAAGATTTAGAGAAGTTTACTAATTAAATAATATTTAATTGGAATTGAATTGAAATTGGATTTTTGGGTTTATCATGAACTATGTTTTAAATAACACTAGTTCTTTAATAGAATTAACAGTGAAATGTGACTCGGAATTTATAAATCTTTTTCTTAAGATTTAATGGAAATTTTCCAAAGTTAAGTTTTCCAATTTAGTTAAACAAATTGTAATAGAATGGAATTCGATTTGGTAATAATCAAAGTTAGCTTCTAAGGAGGAAGACTGTTAATATATATATATATATATATATATATATATATATATATATGGAATTTAAAAGGCTTTGTCGTTTTTCCATTCATATTATTAGTCGGATACATAAATTGATATCGATTTATATTATTCTGTTTTCCATGAAGATTCCATTATTAATGGAATGTGGTTTTGGGTTTATCGTGAAATGTGTTTTAAATGACATTAGTTCTTTAACCTAGTTAAAGACAGGATTACATGTCTAACATTGTATTTCGAACTGTATGGTTGATCTCTGCTAAATATGTATATATGTTTGGTGGTTGAGAATTTATTCTCTTGCTTAACACCCTTCTCTAAGACGTACGAGCTTAGAAGTTACATATCAGAAGAAATCAATAGTACATTGTACATTGTCGATGTGGCAAGTTTGATTTCCCAAAGTTAAATAATCATTAATATTGATTTTCGGGAAGATTAAAACTAAGTGGAGTTTTAAAGAATCTTTAATTAGATTAAAATGTGATTGAGATAATTTAAATTATCAAATTTGAAAAAGGATCGAGAATTGAGTTCCATCAGTTTTACTCCAGGAGATAGTTAAATCTTTAATTAGATTTGAACGGAAAAAGGTAATTAAATTTAACGATAACAGCATGGTGTTAGATATGGAGTATTACCAATTTTTCTCCATGGGATGAATAGGTTGGAATTGGTAAATTAAACAAATGATTACTTCGGTAAGGTGCGCTAATCCGACTAGTTTGGATAAACATTATTCTGGTTTAAATTCATATCCAAAGGAAGATTAAAGAAAATTTAAAAGAATTTGTCTTTGATAAAATTAACGGGAACATTTCCCAAAGTTTAAGAATATTTGAATAAAAGAATATTCTGGACTGGAATGAGGCGTATGTTGTGTTTTTATAGCACTTGTTTATAAAATACGCAAGTCGTTTAGAAAGCCGGGTTTATACCCATTCTGAATAAATGATTCGACGATAAGTCAACGATGAAGACGGTGGTTGAAGACCATAGGACTTCACATCGTTTCGATGATTACTGATGTCTTGATTGGGGTGTACACCCAAGACGAGGTAATAAGTGGTGATCGTCCAGACGTACTTGGAGATCGACCGGATATGTGAGGACCTCTCTCCTGTATTGGACATATGGGACGAGCAATAAGGTGCCTCCGGTTTCGTTCAGACCCAGAACGAACTTGTAAATGTATGTGTGTCTGACATTGGATTTTATTCTATGTTGATTGATCTCTATTAAATATATATCTGTTTGGTGGCGAAGAATTTATTCTCTTTCTTAACACCCTTCTATGAGACATACGAGCTCAGATGTTACATATCGACAGACGTTAGTCGCATGGCGTAAATTGCCTGTGTGGCATGCTGAGATACAAATGATCAAGGCTTCTGTTGAAAAGCAGAGCCTTGTGGTTGATGATCAAAGCACAGCTTTAAATAGCATAGCTTTGTTTATAACGTTAATTCGCGAGCCTCAAACACTGGTATGAACCAGTAACAGGAGAGGACTACAGGGAGAACACATGTTTCCTTCTAGCTAGTAGTGGTGTCGTGGTATGGAGCCCAGGCACTTTTACTTATGTGGATGATGGAAAGCAAGGTACCTCTGATATATCGGTCACTACGGGATCGATGGATGGATATAGTCGACATACTGACCAGACTTACACCCATAGGGCGGGGAAACGTATTGTTCAGGGATTATTAATCCACTTAGTGTGGACCGACCCTGAAGATCCAAGGTGCAGTTGCGGCTGGATCCTTAGACATGGATTAGTGCGTCTCGAATTCGGTAAGGACGATCCCTTGCCTTGGTTCATAAATGGAATCCAATTTCCAATACATGACATTTAAGTTTTAATTGTAGAGCACTAGTATGGCGACATAGTGGGATGGGGCACTATGCCGTCTATGATTGATACATTTATATTTGAAATTGATTTTAACACTATGCACTTATAATAGTATCAAATGATTTGTTTTAAACGTACCAAGCATATCTGGCTATTATTAGGTAAAACTCTATCCTCTGGCTTACGTTGCATTATGTGATGGGACCTGAGTCTTAAAATAGCTTCATTTTTCTAAAAAGAATTGCGTTGTTTGTTTTATGCTCTAGTATTCTTGGGAGAAAACCCGTTCCGTGTTATACGGCGTGGTCCCTTGATTTACTTTATTTTTAAAGCAAAGATTTAATAACTGTTTTAGTTCTCACACCAGTCACGTGACTGGCTTGGAGTTTATTGTTTTAACCTAAACTCTGGGTGCCCCTATGTAACAACCCGGAAAATCTGGGCCAGTTTAAAATTTTTATTTTGGCAATTTTAGTGAATTTTGATTATTTAAAATGAATTATTTTAAATAATATCGACGAGAAATTTATTTAGAATATAAATCGAACGTATATATTATACGCGTCGTCGTTAGAATATAAATATTTATATATAATTATAAATAGAATTGAAAATGGCGCGGTAGTTCGATAATTCGATTTCAAACTTCAATTGAATGTACCGGGTGCAAAATAATCCGGATTTTAGTGAAACCAAAAATAATGGGATCAAATTGTGAATATCTTTCCAATGAATCCGAAAAATTGAGATTTCATATCGGGAATCAAAAGATATGTCCAGTTGAAAATTCTGAATAGTCGCTATGGAATTCAGGCCCTTAAAAATGGACATTTTACAAACGACCTCGGATTTCGACGAAACCAGTTTTGTTGGGTCCGTGATATTAAGTTATTGCTAGGTTTCAAATTTCATAATTTTTCGAATCAATATGTGAGGGTGGCAAAGGAAAATGCGTTTGACCATTTTCAGTTGATTTTAATCGACTGGAAATTGGCCATTTTTCAAACGGTCTCAGAATTCGGCGAAACTAGTTTTGTTAGGACCGTATCGTCAATACGAAGCTAGAAAATATTTTTCTGGAATTTTTCATGTTCGTATGTAGCCCCGGTAATTTGAAATGTACGTTTAAAATTCAATGTAGTGATTTAAATGTAAATTCAAAGGAGACTGATCGAAACGGTAGAAACAGCTTGCGATACATATCCCATTGTGTTCGGAATGGGGGTAAAACGCTATGGACGACAGGAGGTGGGCCTCGTTTCGAGGTCATATGTAAAAGTCAACCCTTTGGCAAAATTTAATAATTAAATAATAAAATAAAAAAATAAAAAAAATAGAATCCCCCCTTTTCTCCTTCATTGCCCCCCCCCCCGATCATTTAACAGAAAGATTAAAAAAAAAAATGAAGAAAACCTAAAAATCCTAAATCGCGCCGCCTTTCCTCGCACCGCCGACGATCGAGCTGAAGCCCCACCGCCCGACCAACTTCCCTCCTCCCTCCAGACATCGCGACATCCAATCGAGCCCCTCCCGAAACCTAGCCGCGACGCCTCGCGAACCTCCGAACGCCGCCTCAGAGCCACCGCCGAGCCGCCCTCTTCTTCCCTCCTCCCCTTCGCATACCACGGTGAGCTTTTTAAGTTAATTTATTTTTATTTTTATTTCTGAGTTATATTACTGTTTTTTTTTATTATTTTATTAGATTTATAAAACTGGATTTTTAAATGCATAAAAACAGAAAAAATTTTTAAAGAAATAAAAACTGTATTTTTAATAGATTTATAAAACTGATTTCTTTTAGTTTTAAAAACTGTTTTTTTTAGAATATAGAAAACAGAATTTTTGAAAAGATTTGAAAACAGAATTTTTAAAGAGAATATAAACTGTTTTTTTTTTTTTAGAACGTAAAAACAGATTTTTTGAGAAGATTTAAAAACAAAACTGATTTTTGATAATATGAAAAAACTGATTTTTGTTTAGTTTAAAACTGATTGGTTTAAAGGAAATTCAAAACTGATTTTTAAAAGTATTTTAAACTGATTTTATAAAGAAATTAAAAACTGAAATTTTTAAAAACAGAAATTAAAAACTGTGTTTTTAATTAGGAATTTAAAACTGATTCTGTTTTTAAGAAAAATAGAAAACTGATTTTTGTTTAATAAAAAGAAAACTGAATTTTTAAAAGTAGTTTAAAACTGAAATTTTTAAAAAAACATAAAACTGTTTTTTTTTAAGAAAGAAAAAAACAGATTTTATAAAAGAAAAAAAACTGATTTGTTAAAACTTTAAAACTGAATTTTTAAAAGATTTTAAAAACTGTTTTTTTTAAAAGAAACTAAAAACTGCATTTTTATAAAAGAGAAAAACTGATTTTATTTTGAACTTTAAAATAGGAAAAAGGTTTAATCTTTTAGTAAAAAACGATTTGAACTTGCAGAAGAAAAAATCATATTTTTATATGATGAAAGTCGAAGAGAAAATCATATTTTTATATATTGAATAGCGAAGTCAAAATTCGATTTTTATATATTGAACTTAGAACTAAAAATTTGATTTTTATATATTGAACTTCGATAGAAAAATAGAATTTTTATATATTGAACTTCGATAGAAAAATAGAATTTTTATATATTGAACTTCGATAGAAAAATATGATTTTTATATATTGAACTTCGAAAGAAAAATATGATTTTTATATATTGAACTTCGAAAGAAAAATATGATTTTTATATATTGAACTTCGAAAGAAAAATATGATTTTTATATGTTGAACTTCGAAAGAAAAATATGATTTTTATATAGTGAACTTCGAAATAAAAATAGGATTTTTATATATTGAATAGCGAAGTAAAATTCGATTTTTACATAGGTAGTGAAAGCGGTCAACGAAGGTGACAAAGGCGAGAACGACGAAGAATTCTGCAAAAGAAGAGTCGAGATGATTGGATAGCTATCTGTGAGAATTTCTCACCTTTCAATTTACTTTTCTAGTTATATATATATACTAGGATGCAGACGGTGTTTAGTAGCACCCGACACAATCGTCCACAGACCATGGACTTGTTTGTTTGGCTGTTTGGTTATTGATTGTGATATTGGTTTGAATGTGGTTTGTGGTGTGAAAAATCGAATCGATAAATTGGTTAGGATTAGACGTGCGCCGTTATAAGGCGAAGGAGTAAGGCTAGGTTAGACCCTTACTCCAAATTTTGTGGTTTGCATAACGAAAGTGAATTTGATTGAGGTGTGAATGGCGTGGGCCTTCACTAGACCGGGGATAAGGCTAGGCCTTGTCCCGTTTCTAGTATCGTGCCGTTATGCCGCCGAAATTTGCTAAAATAAGTTAGAAAAATAAAAATAGCATTTTATTTAAAGAATGAACTGAATAGAAATTCATATGTTAAAATAAAATGTATTATCGTTAAAAATATAATTTTTAACGTGAATGTGAATAAATAAATATTCATTTACAAACCAGACGGTTTGTTTATGTACACCTATTTGAATGACGTTGATTGGGTCGATAAATTTTACACATCGCCTAACTGCACAAATAAAATATGTGTTTGATTGTTTGAAACCCCACACGGGTGTTAGGATGAAATTTGAAGTTCACTCATCCTGATTGATTAAATATGTCGATCGATTGATTGACAGGCTGTTATAAGCGTTGAATATCTATATTTGATGCTTATACAGTGTAGTGCACTTTGGTTGATGGTTGATTATTTTCAATGCTATTATATACATGTGTTGTATGAAAATCCATATAATTAATTTTATATGGTAATTGATTGGGCCTCATTCCAGTTTTGAAAAAGAAATATTTGAAAAAGAAATATTTGAAATAGAATATTTGAAAATAAAGGAATATATGAAGCCGTGTTGATTAGATTGACGCCATTTTGACGTAAACGATATTTATATCGATTTTATTCATTTTGAAATGAATATTGAAAAGTAATCTCGAATTGAATTGAAAACGATTTCGAAATGAATTGAATTGAAAACGATTTCGAAATGAATTGAATTGAAAACGATTTCGAAATGAATTGAATTGAAAACGATTTCGAAATGAATTGAATTGAAAACGATTTCGAAATGAATTGAATTGAAAACGATTTCGAAATGAATTGAATTGAAATTTGAATTGAATAGAAATGAATTTTAAGACGAATTTATTAAGAAGAATTCAATTTTGATTTGAATTGAAAAGAAAATTGAAATAGCTTTTGAAACGATTTTAAAAACTATTTATATAATTCGTTTTAAATAGTAATCGACGAAATATATATTATATATATTATATATATATAATATAATGGCCTGAATAGAACGCGCCGCGCCGCGGCAGTTTGCGAATTTCGACCATTTATTTCAAACGGGCATTACGGGAGATCCGACCGTCGGATTCTCCTAAAACCGGAACCGTTGGGTTCGTATCGAAAAGAGCTTTCTAACGAATATTAGAAATTTGAAATCTAACGGTTGGATTTGGAGATACGTCCAAATCAAATTCGAAAAAGGTCGCTGTAAGTGCAGTTCGATGGCCATTGTTGGAAATCGACTGTACGGGCCTTGATAAAATTATTAAAAATAGTAATAATTTGTGTAAAATCATAAGAAATGGTTTAGAAAGAATTGGGATGAAAAACTCCCTATTTGAAAAGATAAAAATAGATTTTTATCGAAACGAACTAGTTTTGAACTAGAATTATAATTCTATTTATTTTTAAATAAATAAATTGAATTTGAAAAGGGTTTTGAAAATAACCAAAATTTCCAATGATTGCATTGGAGTGGATTTGAATCGAAATTGTCTTCGGAATATTTCGATGTTGGAATTTGTGATTATACGGATGTTGTTACGGAAATTTGAAAGATATATATTTATATCGTTATTTCCAATACGATATTTGTTAATCGTAGAATTTGATATTGAATATAAGCCGATATATTTTCTATTCAGGGCCTTATATTGAATATCAAATGTGATTTGGGTTTGTCGTGAATGGTGTCTTCACTAACACTGTTCTTGAACCCAGTTGAGAAAAGATTAAATCTTTTTATTTAGATTTAATGAAGGGTACCAATTAAATAATATTTAATTGGAATTGAATGGATATTGATTTTTGGGTTTATCGTGAACAGTGTTTTAAATAACACTTGTTCTTTAACCCGATAATTAATGGAATGTGATTTTGGGTTTATCGTGAACCGTGTTTTAAATGACACTGATTCTTTAACCCAGTTAACGATTAAAACTAAGTGGAGTTTTAATGAATCTTTAATTAGATTGAAAAGATCGAAAATGGAGTATCACCAGTTTTGCTCCAGGCGATAGTTAAATCTTTAATTAGATTTGAACGTGAAATGGTAATTGAATTTACCGATAACACTGTGGTGTTAGATATGAAGTATTACCAGTTTTACTTCATGGGATGAATAGGTTGGGATTGGGAAATTAAAACAAATGATTACTTCGGTAAAGTTCGTTAATCCCGACTAATTCGAATTGATATTCAAAGATAGATTAAAGAATAAATTCAGGAATTTATCTTGGATAAAATTAATGGGAACCTTTCCCTATGAATGTGAAATTTAGAAACTAACTGTCGGTTAGCTAAGCAGAATGGTTTTCTGGATATTGATCTGATGTTGGTTTCGGCCTTCGGGGTTAATATTTGGGGAATTATTCTCTTGATTAATTTACGGTTAGTGACTAATGAATTGGAATGAGGCGTATGTTGTGTTTGTGTAACACTTTTATAATATATACGCGAGTTATTCGGAAAGACCGGGTTTATCCCATTCTGAATAACTGATACGACGATAAGTCGAAGATGAAGACGATGGTCGAAGACCGGAGGTCTTCACGTCGTTTGGGTAATTACTGATGATCTTGATTGGGCTGTACACCCAAGAAGATGGAAACAGTTAGTGATCGTCCAGACGTACTTGGAGATCGATGGATATGCGGGGTACTAGGTGCCTCCGGTTTCGTTCAGACCCAGGACGGACTTGTAAATGGACTGTGTGTCTGACATCGGATTTCATTCTGTGTGACTGATATCGGTTGCATAGGATGGTTTGCCTGTGTGGCATGCTAAGATGCAAATGATCAAGGCTTCTGTTGAAAAGCAAAGTCTTGTGGTGATGATCAAAGCACGGCCTTTGTGGCGTAGCTTTGTGTAACGTTTACCTCGCGTGTTTCACACCAGGTATGAACCAAAAACGGGAGACGGACCTCAGGGAGGACTTGCGTTTCTTTCTAGTTAGAAGTGGCGTCAGTGGTTTTACACGCCCTGACGAGTTTTACTTATGTGGTTGTTGCTGTTGCGAGGCGCCTCGGTTATATCGGTTTCGGCCGATGCATTCTGGTCGGCTGACGGACCAGACTTACACCCCATAGGGTGGGGAAACGTAGTGTTCAGGCATTTTAATCCACATCGGTGGACCGGCCCTGACGATCCAAGGGCCCACCTGAGTCTGGGTCCTGAGGCTCGGGCTAGACAGTCTCGAATCGGTTGAGGACTATCTTTTGCCTCGGTTCATAGATGGAAATCCAATTTCCAAATACGTGACTTTGCGGTTTTATTTGTAAACCTATATATGGCGACATAGTGGCATGGGACGCTCATGCCGCCTATGATTGATACTTATGATTTGAAGTTGTTTTATACACTATGCACTTATTATAGTATCAAATGATTTGTTTCAAACGTATCAAGCATTCTTTGGCTGTTATAAGGGAAAACCCTATCCCCCGGCTTGCGTTGCATTGTGTGATAGGACCTGGGTCTTATAACAGCTTCATTTTTCTTTATTTAGCATTGCGCTATTTGTTTTATGCACTGGTATTCTTGGGAGGAAACCCGTTCCGTGTTATACGGCGTGGTCCCTTGATTTACCTAATGATTTAAAATAAAGATTAACTGTTTTAGTTCTCACACCAGTCACATGACTGACCTGGAGTTTATTGTTTTAACCTAAACTCTGGGTGCCCCTATTTTGACACGGGCAGCTAGTAGTTTTGGTTTTGCAGATTTATATTCACAGGATCCTGGTTTACAGCTGGAACGATATCCGGAAAGCTTTGTATCCGTATATCTCTTTCTAGTTGTGTATTGTATTATTTTCCGCTGCTATGTATTTAAATGTAATTTAAATCTCTGATATTTCTGTGTAATATTCATTTATACTCTGTATATTCTTGTATTCTGGTGCATTGTTGTAATATACAATGAAATGTTCTTCTGTATGCGTTCTGTTGTGGCTTGTTCTCGAACTATCCGACGCTTTCCTTTACGGGGAAGTTGCGGGTCGTCTCATTTGGTATCAGAGCTTTGGTTTACAAAGCAGAGAACAAGACACATTAGAAACATACGAAAGAATTCATCAGATATTGGATTAGTAATATCCAATTAGAATGACTCGTTAGAGATAGGATCAGTAGTATCCTAGAACGAGTGTGAAGAGTATATTTTTAAAATGAAAGTCAAATTTGTTTTGAAAATTTAAAATCAATTATTCGTATTTGATTATTTATTTATATTGATGTGGACAATCCAGTATATATAAATTTTGCGTATACGTCTGATCCACGTGTATTTGAAATTTTAATATACTGGATAGATATAGAATCACACTCTAGTCGCCCGGAGATAATTTTGGTAATGCGGCCGCATTATCAATATTTATATTCGTGTTTCGAAGGTGTGATATCTATATGTTTCCATTAGACTGGTGTGAGAACCAATACTAATATAGTTAGAACACTTTGTTGTAAATTGGCACCAAAACATGATTTTCTGTATATGTATCAAAATTATGAATTTGAAACTCTAATTCACTAATTGATTGATGTTTGTGTGGTTTGTTTATTTGTTTGCTAAATTTTAACCATTTTGCCTAATTTAACCAAATATTGAATTGTTTTGGAATTTGGTCGCATCTGCTTGCATATACATGTATATCATTGAACAGGTCATAGCAAGGGGGCTAGAGCCAGAGAATAAAATTTGTTTGCCCGACAAATAGGTACATGTTTACTACATAATTTCCTGTTTTGTTTGGGTGATGATGATTTTGTGAGCCTATTGGCTAGCCGCTTGGCTTTTTCTTTTTCTTTTTGAGATCTGAAGGACCGGGGAAGCTATTTGAAATTCCCCGATGCTCCCGGTGCAGGGGAGGTTATGGCGAAATTTTTCGAAAATTTAGGGTGTTAGCCAAATTTTTGAAGTTTTAAAAATTCTCAGAAACTAAAGAGTTGGAGAATGGAAGCCAGATCGGGCGTAGAGCTGAATAATCAAACCACTTTCGACTTTGTTCCTTTTCGGGGACGAAAAGTTTTAAGTGGGAGAGATTGTAACAACCCGGAAAATCTGGGCCAGTTTAAAATTTTTATTTTGGCAATTTTAGTGAATTTTGATTATTTAAAATGAATTATTTTAAATAATATCGACGAGAAATTTATTTAGAATATAAATCGAACGTATATATTATACGCGTCGTCGTTAGAATATAAATATTTATATATAATTATAAATAGAATTGAAAATGGCGCGGTAGTTCGATAATTCGATTTCAAACTTCAATTGAATGTACCGGGTGCAAAATAATCCGGATTTTAGTGAAACCAAAAATAATGGGATCAAATTGTGAATATCTTTCCAACGAATCCGAAAAATTGAGATTTCATATCGGGAATCAAAAGATATGTCCAGTTGAAAATTCTGAATAGTCGCTATGGAATTCAGGCCCTTAAAAATGGACATTTTACAAACGACCTCGGATTTCGACGAAACCAGTTTTGTTGGGTCCGTGATGTTAAGTTATTGCTAGGTTTCAAATTTCATAATTTTTCGAATCAATATGTGAGGGTGGCAAAGGAAAATGCGTTTGACCATTTTCAGTTGATTTTAATCGACTGGAAATTGGCCATTTTTCAAACGGTCTCAGAATTCAGCGAAACTAGTTTTGTTAGGACCGTATCGTCAATACGAAGCTAGAAAATATTTTTCTGGAATTTTTCATGTTCGTATGTAGCCCCGGTAATTTGAAATGTACGTTTAAAATTCAATGTAGTGATTTAAATGTAAATTCAAAGGAGACTGATCGAAACGGTAGAAACAGCTTGCGATACATATCCCATTGTGTTCGGAATGGGGGTAAAACGCAATGGACGACAGGAGGTGGGCCTCGTTTCGAGGTCATATGTAAAAGTCAACCCTTTGGCAAAATTTAATAATTAAATAATAAAATAAAAAAATAAAAAAAAATAGAATCCCCCCTTTTCTCCTTCATTGCCCCCCCCCCCCCCCGATCATTTAACAGAAAGATTAAAAAAAAAAAAAAGAAAGAAGAAAACCTAAAAATCCTAAATCGCGCCGCCTTTCCTCGCACCGCCGACGATCGAGCTGAAGCCCCACCGCCCGACCAACTTCCCTCCTCCCTCCAGACATCGCGACATCCAATCGAGCCCCTCCCGAAACCTAGCCACGACGCCTCGCGAACCTCCGAACGCCGCCTCAGAGCCACCGCCGAGCCGCCCTCTTCTTCCCTCCTCCCCTTCGCATACCACGGTGAGCTTTTTAAGTTAATTTATTTTTATTTTTATTTCTGAGTTATATTACTGTTTTTTTTTATTATTTTATTAGATTTATAAAACTGGATTTTTAAATGCATAAAAACAGAATTTTTTTTTAAAGAAATAAAAACTGTATTTTTAATAGATTTATAAAACTGATTTCTTTTAGTTTTAAAAACTGTTTTTTTAGAATATAGAAAACAGAATTTTTGAAAAGATTTGAAAACAGAATTTTTAAAGAGAATATAAACTGTTTTTTTTTTTTTTAGAATGTAAAAACAGATTTTTTGAGAAGATTTAAAAACAAAACTGATTTTTGATAATATGAAAAAAACTGATTTTTGTTTAGTTTAAAACTGATTGGTTTAAAGGAAATTCAAAACTGATTTTTAAAAGTATTTTAAACTGATTTTATAAAGAAATTAAAAACTGAAATTTTTAAAAACAGAAATTAAAAACTGTGTTTTTAATTAGGAATTTAAAACTGATTCTGTTTTTAAGAAAAATAGAAAACTGATTTTTGTTTTTAATAAAAAGAAAACTGAATTTTTAAAAGTAGTTTAAAACTGAAATTTTTAAAAAAACATAAAACTGTTTTTTTTTAAGAAAGAAAAAAACAGATTTTATAAAAGAAAAAAAACTGATTTGTTAAAACTTTAAAACTGAATTTTTAAAAGATTTTAAAAACTGTTTTTTTTAAAAGAAACTAAAAACTGCATTTTTATAAAAGAGAAAAACTGATTTTATTTTGAACTTTAAAATAGGAAAAAGGTTTAATCTTTTAGTAAAAAACGATTTGAACTTGCAGAAGAAAAAATCATATTTTTATATGATGAAAGTCGAAGAGAAAATCATATTTTTATATATTGAATAGCGAAGTCAAAATTCGATTTTTATATATTGAACTTAGAACTAAAAATTTGATTTTTATATATTGAACTTCGATAGAAAAATAGAATTTTTATATATTGAACTTCGATAGAAAAATAGAATTTTTATATATTGAACTTCGATAGAAAAATATGATTTTTATATATTGAACTTCGAAAGAAAAATATGATTTTTATATATTGAACTTCGAAAGAAAAATATGATTTTTATATGTTGAACTTCGAAAGAAAAATATGATTTTTATATAGTGAACTTCGAAATAAAAATAGGATTTTTATATATTGAATAGCGAAGTAAAATTCGATTTTTACATAGGTAGTGAAAGCGGTCAACGAAGGTGACAAAGGCGAGAACGACGAAGAATTCTGCAAAAGAAGAGTCGAGATGATTGGATAGCTATCTGTGAGAATTTCTCACCTTTCAATTTACTTTTCTAGTTATATATATATACTAGGATGCAAACGGTGTTTAGTAGCACCCGACACAATCGTCCACAGACCATGGACTTGTTTGTTTGGCTGTTTGGTTATTGATTGTGATATTGGTTTGAATGTGGTTTGTGGTGTGAAAAATCGAATCGATAAATTGGTTAGGATTAGACGTGCGCCGTTATAAGGCGAAGGAGTAAGGCTAGGTTAGACCCTTACTCCAAATTTTGTGGTTTGCATAACGAAAGTGAATTTGATTGAGGTGTGAATGGCGTGGGCCTTCACTAGACCGGGGATAAGGCTAGGCCTTGTCCCGTTTCTAGTATCGTGCCGTTATGCCGCCGAAATTTGCTAAAATAAGTTAGAAAAATAAAAATAGCATTTTATTTAAAGAATGAACTGAATAGAAATTCATATGTTAAAATAAAATGTATTATCGTTAAAAATATAATTTTTAACGTGAATGTGAATAAATAAATATTCATTTACAAACCAGACGGTTTGTTTATGTACACCTATTTGAATGACGTTGATTGGGTCGATAAATTTTACACATCGCCTAACTGCACAAATAAAATATGTGTTTGATTGTTTGAAACCCCACACGGGTGTTAGGATGAAATTTGAAGTTCACTCATCCTGATTGATTAAATATGTCGATCGATTGATTGACAGGCTGTTATAAGCGTTGAATATCTATATTTGATGCTTATACAGTGTAGTGCACTTTGGTTGATGGTTGATTATTTTCAATGCTATTATATACATGTGTTGTATGAAAATCCATATAATTAATTTTATATGGTAATTGATTGGGCCTCATTCCAGTTTTGAAAAAGAAATATTTGAAAAAGAAATATTTGAAATAGAATATTTGAAAATAAAGGAATATATGAAGCCGTGTTGATTAGATTGACGCCATTTTGACGTAAACGATATTTATATCGATTTTATTCATTTTGAAATGAATATTGAAAAGTAATCTCGAATTGAATTGAAAACGATTTCGAAATGAATTGAATTGAAAACGATTTCGAAATGAATTGAATTGAAAACGATTTCGAAATGAATTGAATTGAAAACGATTTCGAAATGAATTGAATTGAAAACGATTTCGAAATGAATTGAATTGAAAACGATTTCGAAATGAATTGAATTGAAAACGAATTCAAATTGAATTGAAAGCGAATTGAAATGAATTCAAATTGAATTGAAATTTGAATTGAATAGAAATGAATTTTAAGACGAATTTATTAAGAAGAATTCAATTTTGATTTGAATTGAAAAGAAAATTGAAATAGCTTTTGAAACGATTTTAAAAACTATTTATATAATTCGTTTTAAATAGTAATCGATGAAATATATATTATATATATTATATATATAATATAATGGCCTGAATAGAACGCGCCGCGCCGCGGCAGTTCACGAATTTCGACCATTTATTTCAAACGGGCATTACGGGAGATCCGACCGTCGGATTCTCCTAAAACCGGAACCGTTGGGTTCGTATCGAAAAGAGCTTTCTAACGAATATTAGAAATTTGAAATCTAACGGTTGGATTTGGAGATACGTCCAAATCAAATTCGAAAAAGGTCGCTGTAAGTGCAGTTCGATGGCCATTGTTGGAAATCGACTGTACGGGCCTTGATAAAATTATTAAAAATAGTAATAATTTGTGTAAAATCATAAGAAATGGTTTAGAAAGAATTGGGATGAAAAACTCCCTATTTGAAAAGATAAAAATAGATTTTTATCGAAACGAACTAGTTTTGAACTAGAATTATAATTCTATTTATTTTTAAATAAATAAATTGAATTTGAAAAGGGTTTTGAAAATAACCAAAATTTCCAATGATTGCATTGGAGTGGATTTGAATCGAAATTGTCTTCGGAATATTTCGATGTTGGAATTTGTGATTATACGGATGTTGTTACGGAAATTTGAAAGATATATATTTATATCGTTATTTCCAATACGATATTTGTTAATCGTAGAATTTGATATTGAATATAAGCCGATATATTTTCTATTCAGGGCCTTATATTGAATATCAAATGTGATTTGGGTTTGTCGTGAATGGTGTCTTCACTAACACTGTTCTTGAACCCAGTTGAGAAAAGATTAAATATTTTTATTTAGATTTAATGAAGGGTACCAATTAAATAATATTTAATTGGAATTGAATGGATATTGATTTTTGGGTTTATCGTGAACAGTGTTTTAAATAACACTTGTTCTTTATCCCGATAATTAATGGAATGTGATTTTGGGTTTATCGTGAACCGTGTTTTAAATGACACTGATTCTTTAACCCAGTTAACGATTAAAACTAAGTGGAGTTTTAATGAATCTTTAATTAGATTGAAAAGATCGAAAATGGAGTATCACCAGTTTTGCTCCAGGCGATAGTTAAATCTTTAATTAGATTTGAACGTGAAATGGTAATTGAATTTACCGATAACACTGTGGTGTTAGATATGAAGTATTACCAGTTTTACTTCATGGGATGAATAGGTTGGGATTGGGAAATTAAAACAAATGATTACTTCGGTAAAGTTCGTTAATCCCGACTAATTCGAATTGATATTCAAAGATAGATTAAAGAATAAATTCAGGAATTTATCTTGGATAAAATTAATGGGAACCTTTCCCTATGAATGTGAAATTTAGAAACTAACTGTCGGTTAGCTAAGCAGAATGGTTTTCTGGATATTGATCTGATGTTGGTTTCGGCCTTTAGGGTTAATATTTGGGGAATTATTCTCTTGATTAATTTACGGTTAGTGACTAATGAATTGGAATGAGGCGTATGTTGTGTTTGTGTAACACTTTTATAATATATACGCGAGTTATTCGGAAAGACCGGGTTTATCCCATTCTGAATAACTGATACGACGATAAGTCGAAGATGAAGACGATGGTCGAAGACCGGAGGTCTTCACGTCGTTTGGGTAATTACTGATGATCTTGATTGGGCTGTACACCCAAGAAGATGGAAACAGTTAGTGATCGTCCAGACGTACTTGGAGATCGATGGATATGCGGGGTACTAGGTGCCTCCGGTTTCGTTCAGACCCAGGACGGACTTGTAAATGGACTGTGTGTCTGACATCGGATTTCATTCTGTGTGACTGATATCGGTTGCATAGGATGGTTTGCCTGTGTGGCATGCTAAGATGCAAATGATCAAGGCTTCTGTTGAAAAGCAAAGTCTTGTGGTGATGATCAAAGCACGGCCTTTGTGGCGTAGCTTTGTGTAACGTTTACCTCGCGTGTTTCACACCAGGTATGAACCAAAAACGGGAGACGGACCTCAGGGAGGACTTGCGTTTCTTTCTAGTTAGAAGTGGCGTCAGTGGTTTTACACGCCCTGACGAGTTTGACTTATGTGGTTGTTGCTGTTGCGAGGCGCCTCGGTTATATCGGTTTCGGCCGATGCATTCTGGTCGGCTGACGGACCAGACTTACACCCCATAGGGTGGGGAAACGTAGTGTTCAGGCATTTTAATCCACATCGGTGGACCGGCCCTGACGATCCAAGGGCCCACCTGAGTCTGGGTCCTGAGGCTCGGGCTAGACAGTCTCGAATCGGTTGAGGACTATCTTTTGCCTCGGTTCATAGATGGAAATCCAATTTCCAAATACGTGACTTTGCGGTTTTATTTGTAAACCTATATATGGCGACATAGTGGCATGGGACGCTCATGCCGCCTATGATTGATACTTATGATTTGAAGTTGTTTTATACACTATGCACTTATTATAGTATCAAATGATTTGTTTCAAACGTATCAAGCATTCTTTGGCTGTTATAAGGGAAAACCCTATCCCCCGGCTTGCGTTGCATTGTGTGATAGGACCTGGGTCTTATAACAGCTTCATTTTTCTTTATTTAGCATTGCGCTGTTTGTTTTATGCACTGGTATTCTTGGGAGGAAACCCGTTCCGTGTTATACGGCGTGGTCCCTTGATTTACCTAATGATTTAAAATAAAGATTAACTGTTTTAGTTCTCACACCAGTCACATGACTGACCTGGAGTTTATTGTTTTAACCTAAACTCTGGGTGCCCCTATTTTGACACGGGCAGCTAGTAGTTTTGGTTTTGCAGATTTATATTCACAGGATCCTGGTTTACAGCTGGAACGATATCCGGAAAGCTTTGTATCCGTATATCTCTTTCTAGTTGTGTATTGTATTATTTTCCGCTGCTATGTATTTAAATGTAATTTAAATCTCTGATATTTCTGTGTAATATTCATTTATACTCTGTATATTCTTGTATTCTGGTGCATTGTTGTAATATACAATGAAATGTTCTTCTGCATGCGTTCTGTTGTGGCTTGTTCTCGAACTATCCGACGCTTTCCTTTACGGGGAAGTTGCGGGTCATTACACCCTATTTTCCACACAGGCAACTAGTAGTTTTGGTTTTGCAGATATTTATACTCACAGGATCCTGGTTTACAGCTGGAGCTATATTCGAAAAGCTCAGTATCTGTGTATTCCTTCCAATAGTGTTATGTATTATTTTTCCGCTGCTATGTATTTAAAATTAATTTAAATCTCTGATATTTATCAAATGTATATTATTTATTCATACTTTGTTATATTCTTGTACTCTGATGTAAATGATTGTAATAAGCAATGAAATGTTCCTATGTTTGTGTTCTGATTTGTCGTGTTCTCAACTCAATCCGAGATTTCCCGTAAGGACGAGTTTGAGTTGTTTCATCGTCGTAAGTTAAAACCTCCACATATGATGTTCAATCGAGACGAAATTCCTAATCCTAGAGTAAAAAATATTTTGGAGCCGTTGGGACAGGTTTCATCGAATTCCGAGGTCATTTGTAAAAATCTCTTTATAATTCACAATTGAAAATTCACGTGTTTAAATTTCCCATGATCACAAAATAAATCAAATCAACTTAAAACTTTGAAATTCTACTTGTCCTTTTCCTTACAGATCCAATGAAATTTGTTCCGTTAAAATTGGAGTTCATTTGGCAGTCGTTTATTCCTTTAAAGTTACCCTTGTCTAGAATGGCCAAAATAATATAAACGATAAAATAAAAATTTAGGCGTTTATCGTTGCCATGATCAAACGGTAAGTCCGATTGACATGAAGATTGAAATCCTACATAACTAGTACGAATTCAATAGCACAAGTTTCGTCGCATTCCGTGATTGTTTCCCGGTACGCTATTTTTATAGGCCAAACAACGCTATTTTGAACACTGAAATACCCACGATGCCCGAAAATAACAAACTACCTACCTATCTTGACTCTAATCGTCGACACGAACTTAACGGAATTAGTTTCATTTCCTAATTCAATCGTCTACTCAAGTTATATACAAATACCCCTAGATTAAATTAAATTGATTTAATTATGCACTATAGAAAATTACTGGGTGTTTACGGCTGCCGTTGTCACATACGACATTGATTTACCACAAATTTTGGTTTTCTACAATAATTTAACGTTACGGTTCCAATGAAACTAATTTCATCAAAAACCGAGACTATTTGCAAAAATGGCTATTTTTAATGCTTATAAAATATCGATAAAATATTAATTAAATTCCAGAATAATCAAACAAAATAATAAATTATTATCGTAAACATCCACATTGAAACATCATATATCTCCAAGTATAAACCAATAAGGATTATACAACTCAATATTGACATTTCGAGTTAAAAGAGTGTACGAATTATATAAAAACCTTACCAATTTATTAAATAAACGTTATATTTTAATAAAGATTTCCATAGCGACTATTTTAAAATTCGAATTGGACATAACTAATAATCTATAACACGAAATCTGGATTTTTTCACTTTCATACGAAAATTATAATCAACAATATTCAAACATTTCTTGTTTCACAGAAATCTGACTTATATCGGATCCTGTATGTTCAACAGAAGTTGAAAACTCAATATTATGAACTACCACGCCATTTTGAGCCCGTTTTAAATTATATATAAATTTAACGTTCAAACTTCGTTTTAATAAACGAATTCAATATTTTAAATTCATTACTACTCCAAATATAATATTTAAAATAATAAAGTGTTTTAAATATCTGACTACTAAAAATACGGGACATTACACTATGGCAGTGCGATTTAGTGCTCGAAACAACCGCGGATGTGGGGTAAATAACGATCGCTGGAGGAAATTGACGGTCGGCGACTAGAGGTGAAATGGCTGCATGTAAGGGGGAAGAGGCGACGGTGGTCGACATGGCCGCTGGTGGCCTGGATCGACAGCGACGAGGCTCTGTTGTAGGGCAACAATGTGAAATCGAAATTGGGTATAAAATTACGTTTTGTATTATTTAGTTATTTTTTCAATTATGTATTTAAACTTTGGGCCTTAATATCTTTCACATACGAACTAGGAATCGCACGAAACTGGTTATGTTGCGATTGTGAAGTTGAGAGCTTCGCAACAAAACTAATTTGGTCCAATCTTGAGCAAGTTGCATTTTTGTGTCAAATTAAACCCACATTTAATTTGATTTAAAGATAAATCGATAATCCGAGCCGATCAAGGTGAAAACTCTCTCACTCAAATATTTTGTTAAGTTATTAAATCATATTTAAAAATATGCTGATTATCTATGCTAATTTTTATTTGTTTAATTATCACAAAATGTTATACGGTGCCTACAAGCTCACATCACAATTGTTTGTAAACCCATCGATGAATTCTTGATTTCTTATGTTATGTTGTGATTGCGATTTTGAGATATTTAACATGTTGAAATAATATTAATATATTTGTGGTAGTTGAAAGTGGATATAAATATCCATTTTTAAATGAACAGTGAATTAATCATTACTTATTTAAGTAAATTAGTAAGTTAGATAAATAATTCGAATTGAATTAGAAATGATTAAATTCAGGAATCAGTAATGAATTTAAATTGATCGATGTTGATTGAAAACCCAACACGGGTCTCGGGATGGTATATCATTTACAAATCTCCCTTGTATATTGTTTATATGTTGATCTATTGATTAACAAAGAAATAAGTGTCAATAAATCATTTGAAGCTTATATGAACTTAAATGCACATTGGATGTCATTTTGGATGTTGATAGTTGTTTGCAATTATTGTTGGGGTAATGAATGCAATCCATATAAATTTATTTATATGGATATTAGTTGAATTTTTTTCCAATCCAGAATATAAATAAAAATTTTAATAATATAATATTCAGTGAAAAACTGAAGTTCGATTCCGTTGTCCAATTTTGGATGGACACAAAAATATCAAAAATACCAATGAATATTCATAATGGAAATGAAGTGATTTGAATAAATTTTCATACAACTATGATTTGTTCAAGTTTATAGCGAAATGAATGATATTTTAGAAATATGAAGCCGAGTTAAGGATATAAACGCTATTTTAACTCGAATAGATTTTTCTATCGATTTTACTCGTTTTTATAACGAATATTGAGAAAACTAGATTTCAAAATCTGACATTCTGAAAATATTGTTACTGTGAGATTATAATAATATAGAAGATTCAATTTTAATTTAAAATTGAAATGGAAGTGAAATCGTTTTTAAACGAATTTATAAATGTTTTATAAAATACATTTTAAATGTAAATCGATGAAATATTATATATATATATATATATATATATATATATAAATGGCTTGAATAGAATGAGGCACGCAACGACAGTTCAGGAATTTCGACCATTAACTTCGAATTGACGTAACGGGAGATCTGACCGTCGTATTCTCCTAAAACTGAAACAGTTGGGTTCGTATCGAAAAGATATTTCAAATGAACATAATAGGTTTAAATTTGAATGGTTAGATTTTAAAATATGTTCAAATCAATTTTAGAAAAGGTCGCTATGGATGTAGTTCGGTGGCTGATATTGGAAACCGACTGTAAGGGCCTTAATAAAATTATTAAAAACATAAATAAATTATGTAAAATCATAATAAATGATTTGAAAATATTTTCGATGAAATATTCCAAGATTTGAAAAGACCAAAGATATTTTTATCTAAATGAACTAGTTAACAACTAGAAGTATAATCCAATGATTTCAAATTAATAAATTGGATAGAGAACGGTTTTAATATTACCAAAGTTTTTCCAACTAATAAATTGGAATGGATTTGAATGGGAATTACCTTTGGATATTTCAATATACGATTCCGTTATTATATGGATATCGTTGAGGAATTTGGAAGATATTGATATCATTATTCCAAAACGACATCCGTTAGTTTCAGAATTTGGTATTGAATGTAAGTCGACATGATAACCATTTAAAACCTTTTATTTAATATCAAATTGGATTTTGGGTTTGGTGTAATATATTATTGAACCCAGATGTGAAAGTTATAAATCTCTTAAGTAAGATTTAAGGAAGTTTTCCAGTTTAGTAATTCGATTAATAACAATCGAGATGAGCTTCTGTGAAGGAAGGCGTTTACTATTTATGCAATTTAAAAGACCTTGTCATTATTCCACATATAGTACTGGTCAGATATGAAAATTTATATCGATTATAAATTGTTCAGATTTCCGTGAAAAGTCTATATTAAATGGAAGGTGATTTTGGGTTTATTGTGCACGGTGCTTTTGAACAGCAGTTGTTCTTTAACCCAAGAAAAGACAAGATTAATTTGCTAAGTTAGATAATCATTAAATAATGGTTTATGAAATTAAAACTAAGTTGGAGTTTTAATGAATCCTTAATTAGATTGAAATGGAAATGGAGTAATTTAAATTACCAAATACGAGACGTGTTTGAGAATGGAGTACCACCAGTTTTACTCTATGCGATAGTTGAATCTTTAATTATATTTGAACGTTAAATGATAATTAATTGCACCGATAACACAACAGGTGTTAGATATGGAATACTACCAATTTTACTCCATGGGATGAATAGGTTGGGATTGGCAATAATAAAGTATATAATTGCTTCGGTAAGGCTTGATAATCCCGACTAGTTATATAATAAAATCCTTCGAAAATGATATCCAAAGGAAGATTAAACAATAAGTTTAGAAGAACTTGTCTTTGATAAAATTAATGAGAACCTTTCCTAAGGGGAATGAATATTTGAATAAAAGAATATTCTAGATTGGAATGGGATGTGCGCTATCTTTGTGTATTTATCACATTATTATAAAGAAGCATCAGTAATTCGGAAAGACCAGGTTTAACCCATTCTGAATGACTGTTACGACAATTAAAAATCGAAAATCAAGACGGTGGTAGAAGACAGAAGATCTTCACATCATTTGGGTTATTGCTAATGTCTCACTTAGAAATTACACCGAAGTAGAGGTCATATGTGGTGGTTGTCCGAACGTACTTGGAAATCGACCGGATATGTGGGGACCTCTCTTGTATTGGACATATAGGACAAGGAATAAGGTGCCTCCGGTTTCGTTTAGACCTAAAACGAACTTGTAAATGGACTGTATGTCTAACATTATATTTCATTCCATATTGATTGATTTCTATTAAATATGTATCTGTTTGGTGGCGGAGAATTTATTCTTTTACTTAACACCCTACTTTAAGACGTATGAGCTTAGAGGTTATATATTGATAGATATCAGTTGTATGGCATGAATTGTCGATGTGGCATGCTAAGATGCAAATGACCAAGGCTTCTGTTGAAAAGCAGGGCCTTATGGATGATGATCAAAGCACTGCTTTAATTAGCACCGCTTTGTGTATAACGTTAATTCACGAGCCTTACACCCTGGTATGAGTCAACAACGGATTAGTGACTGTAGGGAGTGGATGTGTTTCTTTCTAGCTATGAGTGATGTCATAGTATGGAGCCCAAACATTTTACGTATGTGGATAATGAATGATGAGGCACCTCAGATATGATTGGTCAACATACTGACCAGGTGACATGTTCGATAGAACCCAGAAACATATTGTTCAAGAAGAACCAATCTACAAAAGTTAAGTGTGGACCGTCCTAGGGTTACCTATGGTGTGATCCTGAGGCATGTGCTAGAGTGCCTCGAAACCGGTGAGGAAGATCCTTGCCTCTACACATAGATAGAATCCATTTTCCAATATGCAACCTTTTCGGTTTTAGTTGTAAACCTATATGGCGACATAGTAGGATGGGATTCTATGTCGTCTATGATTGATACATTTATATTTGAAGTTGTTTTTATACACAATGCACTTATAATAATATCAAAAATATTTGTTTTAAAGCGTATCAAGCGTGTTTGGCTATTATAAGGTAAAACTCTATCCTTCAGCTTGTGTTGCATTGTGTAATGGGACCTGAGTCTTATAATAACTTCATTCTTAAAAAAGCATTGCATTGTTTTATTTTTAAACTAGTATTCATTAGGAGTAAACCCGTTCCGTGTCATATGACGTGGTCCCATTATTTGCCCTATTTTAAAGTAAAATTTTAATAATTGCTTTATCTCTCACACCAGTCCCATGACTGATCTGGAGTTTATTTTTTTTCACCAAAACTCTGGGCGCCCATATTTTTCACACGGGCAGCTAATGGTTTTGGTTTTAAGATATTTATTTAACAGGATCTTGGTTTATAGCTGGAGCTTACTCGGAAAGCTTTGTATCCATGCATTTCTATCAGTTGATGTATTTTCGTTGTGCATTGTATTTATGTGACAACTCCATTCCCGATAAGACGGTGGCAAGGGTAATCTTTGGAATATAACACATAAACAGATAACACTAGAACAGAAATAAATAAATACACCAGATAATGTACAATAGAATAAACTGGATAAATATAATCATCAGAGTTACACAGTATATAGGATCATACTTAGTACAAAATACAGTTCAGCTATACATAAATGTCTACTGCGGAAGAGAAAACATAATATGTACAACAGGAGCTGAACAACATAAAAAGAGATAAATGATAGAATCCATCTTCAGCTCCAGCTATCCAGAAAGATCCTGCTAAAACCTGGATACAAGGCTGCCCGTGTAGAAAAAGGGGCACCCGAGTTTGCAAGTGAAACAAAGTACGAGTCAGTCATGGGACTGGTATGAGAAATCTACTTAACACATTTTCAAATATGGCTAATCATAGGGCCACGCCACTTTCACGGAACAGGTTTACTCCATTGGATTGCCAGTGCTTTAAAACGAAAAATTCTTTTAAACATCGCATTGCTTTTTATAAAAATGAAGCCTTTATAAGACTCAGTTCCCATCACACAATACAACACACACCAGAGGATAGAGTTTTACCTTATAATGGCCAAAATATGCTTGGTACGAGCAAAACAAATCATTTGATATTATTGCTAGTGTATATATGTTTCAAAAACAATTTCAATCATAACTATCAATCATAGGCAGCATTAATGCCCCATACAACTATGTCGCCAGACATAGGTATACAATCAAAACCGCACGATGTCGTATTTGGAAATTGGATTTCCGTCATGAGCCGAGGCCAGGGATCGTCCTCACCGCTTCGAGACAATCTAGCCTACCATGTCTCAGGACCCAGACTCAGGTGGGCCCTTGGATCGTCAGGGCCGGTCCACCGATGTGGATTAAAATTCCTGAACACTGCATTTCCCCACCCTGTGGGGCGTAAACTGGTCATCTCTGATGAGACGACCCGAACTTCCCCGTGAAGGAAAGCACGGATAGAATTGAGGACAAGACAAAATAGAACGCATACAGAGGAACATTTCATTGTTATTACAACAATTCCATCAGATACAAGAATATACAGAGTATAAATGAATAAATTACATTCGATAAATATCAGAGATTTAAATTACATTTAAATACATCGCAGCGGAAAATAATATAAAAGTACAACTGAAAGTGATACACGGATACAGAGCTTTCCGAGCATCGTTCCAGCTGTAAATCAGGATCCTGTGAATATAAATCTGCAAAACCAAAACTACAAGCTGCCCGTGTGGAAAATAGGGGCACCCAGAGTTTAGGTAAAAACAATAAACTCCAGGTCAGTCATGTGACTGGTGTGAGAACTAAAATAGTTATTAATATTGGTTTTAAAGTTAGGTAAATCAAGGGACCACGCCGTATAACACGGAACGGGTTTCCTCCCAAGAATACCAGTGCATAGAACAAACAGCGCAATGCTTTTTCGAAAAATGAAGCTATTATAAGACCCAGGTCCCATCACACAATGCAACGCAAGCCGGAGGATAGGGTTTTCCCTTATAATAGCCAAACATGCTTGATACGTTTAAAACAAATCATTTGATACTATAATAAGTGTATAGTGTCAAAACATTTTCAATCATAAATATCAATCATAGACGGCATGGGTACCATATATCATGTCGCCATACTAGTTCTGCAATTAAAACCGCAATACACGTATTGGAAATTGGATTTCCGTCATGAGTCGAGGCAAGGGGCAAGCTCCTCTCCGCGTTCGAGACACTCTAGCAAATGCCTCAGGACCCCACTATGATCCTTGGAATCGGCTGGGCCGGTCCTCTCTTACTTTTGAGGATTGGCAATTCCTGAACACACGTTTCCCGGTCCTTACAGACCTATATCCGAGGCGCCTCGTATCCAACAACCACACAGGTGAAAAGTATATAAATGTCAGGGCTGGTAGGTCACTGACACCACCCTAGCTAGAAAGAAACGTCGTGCTCTCCCAGCGGTCCGTCTCCCGTTTTTGACTCATACCGAGGTGTGAGGCTCGCGAATTCACGTTATACACAAAGCTACGCCACACAGACCGTGCTTTGATCATCAACCACAAGACTTTGCTTTTCAACAGAAGCCCTGA
Organism: Allium sativum; assembly: GCA_030737875.1. Classification (NCBI taxonomy): domain Eukaryota; kingdom Viridiplantae; phylum Streptophyta; class Magnoliopsida; order Asparagales; family Amaryllidaceae; genus Allium; species Allium sativum. Next base: position 900,289,418 of record CM060918.1, read on the forward strand.
TCAATTGCCACTTACGCATGCCACATTGGCAATTCACTCCATGCGACTGATGTCCATCGATATACAACCTCTGAGCTCGTACGTCTCAGAGAAGGGCGTTAAGCAAGAGAATAAATTCTCCGCCGCCAAACAGATGTATATTTAATAGAGATCAATCAACACAGAATAAAATCCAATGTCAGACACACAATCCATTTGCAAGTTCGTTCTGGGTCTGAACGAAACCGGAGGCACTTTCCTCGCATATCCATCGATCTCCAAGTACGTCTGGACAATCACCAACTGTTTCCCTCATCTTGGGTGTACAGCCCAATCAAGATCATCAGTAATCACCCAAACGATGTGAAGACTTCCGGTCTTCCACCACCGTCTTCATCTTCGACATCTCGTCGAATCGGTTATTCAGAATGGGTATAACCTGGCCTTTCTGAATAACCCGCGTATATGATAAACAAATGTTACACAAACACAACGAACGCCTCATTCCAATTCAGAATATTCTTTTATTCACAAAATCACATTCTTAGGGAAATGTTCCCATTAATTTTATCCAAGATAAATTCTTCTAAATTTATCCTAAAATCTTCCTTTGGATATCATTTCAAACCATTTTATGGTTTTTCCTAACTAGTCGGGATTAACGAACCACACCGAAGTAATTATTTATTTTATTTCCCAATCCCAACCTATATATCCCATGGAGAAAACTGGTAATACTCCACATCTAACACCACGGTGTTATCGGTAAAATTAATTACCATTTCACGTTCAAATATAATTAAAGATTTAACTATCGCTTTGGAGCAAAACTGGTGGTACTCCATTCTCGATCACCTTTCAGATTTGATAATTTAAATTATCAATTCACATTTTAATCTAATTAAAGATTCATTAAAACTCCTCTTAGTTTTAATCTTTTCAACAATCGATATCTTGTCTTTAACTGGATTAAAGAACCAATGTCTTCTAAAACACGATTCACGATAAACCCAAATCACATTTGATATTAAATACAAGGCTCTGAATAGAAAATATATCGGCTTATATTCAATATCAAATTCTGAAACCAACAAATATCGTATTGGAAATAACGATATAAAATATATCTTTCAAATCCCCATAACAATATTTGTATAGTCACGAAATCCAACATCGAAATATTCTGAAGATAATTTCGATTTAACTCCAGTCCAATCCACGTATTGGGAATATTGATTATTTTTAAAATCACTTCCAAATTCAATTTATTTATTTCAAAAATAAATTGATTTTAATTCTAGTTCAAAACTAGTTTATTTCGATAAAAATCTATCTTTATCTTTTCAAATGTGGAATTCTCCAGCTCAATTCTTTCCAATCCATATATTATGATTTTACACAAATTATAGATATTTTTAATAATTTTATCAAGGCCCGTACAGTCGATTTCCATCTACGGCCATCGAACTGCACTTACAACGACCTTTTCTGAAATTGATTTGGACATAATTCCAAATCCAACCGTTAGACTTCAAATTTCTAATACTCATTGGGAAGCTCTTTTCGATACGAACCCAACGGTTCCGGGTTTAGGAGAATCCGACGGTCGGATCTCCCGCAACGTCAATTCGAAGTCAATGGTCGAAATTCATGAACTGCCGCGGCGCGGCGCGTTCTATTCAGGCCATTATATATATAATATGTATATATTATATATATTTCGTCGATTTCCTTTTAAAACGTATTTTATAAATCGTTTTAACTTCGTTTCAAAACCATTTCAACACTATTTCAATTTCTAATCGATTTGATTTCAATTCAATTCGAATTCATTTCAATTTTATTTAATTCGAATTCAATTTCGTTTCAATTCAATTCTAATTCTAATTCGTTTCAATTCAATTCAAATTCTAATTCGAGTTCATTTTCTATTCAATTCGAATCGAATTCATTTTCTATTCAATTCGAATCGAATTCATTTTCTATTCGATTCGAATTCATTTCAAATTGATTCAATAAAGTTTCAATTTCAATTTTTATCTAATTCAATTTGAATTTCATTTCAAAATATTAGATTTTGAAATCACTTTTCAATATTCATTGTAAAATGAATAAAATCGATATAAATATCGTTCACGTTAAAATAGCGCATCTCTAATCCACACGGCTTTATATTTCAATAATTCGTTATTCTATTCAACACATGAATCTATATTTCTTTCAACACACAACTAATCTCAACACATGAGTACTGTCAACACATCACTATTTTTTGTTATGTAAAATATTTTATAAAACTATGGTATCTATCGTTTGATTTTTAATTAGACTTCTACTGGGAAGTAGTTCTAATTTTAAATATGATAAAGATGTAAATTTAATTGTATAAAATATTTTACTCAACACGTGAACATCGTCAACACATGACTATTGTTATATTCAACACATGAATTTTCTTTTATAATATTCATTATTTTCCCGATTGGAATGAGGCCCAATCAATCACCATATAACGTTAATTATATGGATTACATACAACACATGTATATAATAGCATTGATAAACAATCAACCATCATCCAAAGTGCACCACACTGTATAAGCATCAAATATAGATATCTAACGCTTATAACAGCCTGTCAATCAATTGAACGACATATTTAATCAATCAGGATGAGTGAACTTCAAATTTCATCCCAACACCCGTGTGGGGTTTCAAACAATCAAACACATAATTTATTTGTGCAGTTGGGCTATGTGTAAAATTTATCGTCCCAATCAATGTCCTTCAAATAGGTGTACCTAAACAAACCGTCCGGTTTGTAAATGAATATTTTATTTTATTCACTTCCACGTTAAAAAATATATATTTTTAACGATAAAATATTTTATTTCAACACATGAATTTCTATTCAGCTCATTTACTCAATAAAAATGATATTTCTATTTTTCTAACATATTTTAGAAAATTTCGGTGGCATAACGGCACGATACTAGAAACGGGACAAGGCTTAGCCTTATCCCCGGTCTAGTGAAGGCCCATGCCATTCACACATCAATCAAATCCATTCCATTTCACCAAACAATTCAATTCACATCAAATCATCTAACTAATTTATGCAACCAAACAAACAAGTCCATGGTCTGTGGACGATTGTGTCGGGTGCTACTAAGCACCGTCTGCATCCTAGTATATATATATATAACTAGAAAAGAAATTGAAGAGTGAGAAATTCTCACCGATAGCTATCCAACTTCACGACACTTCTTTGATAGAGATCTTCATCGTTATCGCATCTTTGTCATCTTCCTTGCCCGTAGCCACTACATATATAAAAATCACATTTTTATTTGTTCACTTTCAATTTAAAAATCATATTTTTATAATCACTTCATATATTTAAAAATCGAATTTTTACGATGCTATTCAATATATAAAAATCATATTTTTACTTTGCTATTCAATATATAAAAATCATATTTTTACTTCGCTATTCTCTATATAAAAATCATATTTTTACTTCGCTATTCTCTATATAAAAATCATATTTTTACTTCGCTATTCAATATATAAAAATCTCGCCTTTTCTAATTTAAAAATCTAATCTTTTCATTTATAAAATTCTCGTTTTCATATCTAAAAATATCGTCCTTTCACATTTAAAAATACCGTCTTTTCACTTTTAAAAATCTGATCTTTTCTCTTTTAAAAATCTGATATTTTCTTTTTTAAAAATCTGATCTTTTCTTGTTATAATGATATAAACTTTTATAAGTTAAAAATAAACTTTTCCCATATACGAATAATCAGATTTTAAAATGCTACTTTAATTTGAAACTGAAAATTACAATCGGATAATAAACACTCACTTTGCTCGTTCGGGAGGGAGGTGTTTGATCGTCGGTGCGCTGCGGTGACTGGTTCGAAGGTGGCGGCGGCTTCAAACTGGCGAAGGAGGGAGGAAAGAGGATAGAAGAGGAGGGGGCTCGGGGGTCCGGTCAGAGGCGGCGGCAGCACAGGGGGGGGCTTCGCGAGGCGCTGGAGGGAGGTGGCTCGGGGTTTTAGGGGGGCGGCTTCAGGCGTCGCAGTCGAGGAAGAGAAGGGGAGGAGGAGGAAGAAGAAGGGAGGAGGACGGCGCAGGGAGGGGCTGTGCCACCTCTGGCGGCGGCGGTTCATCGGGGGGGGGGGGGGGGGGGGGGCGGCGGCATCGATCGCGCCCCCCTTTCGTATTTTTTTTCTTTCTGAAAAATGATTTTGAAGAAGAGAGGGGCCAACGGGTTTAAAGGGGGTTAGGAGAGAGAGAAGTTTTTTTAATTTATTATTTAATTATTTTATTTTGCAAAAAGTTGACTTTTACATACGACCTCTAAACGAGGTCCACCGCCTGTCGTCTATAGCGTTTTACCCCCATTCCGAATACAATGGGATATGTATCGCAGGCTGATTCGACTGTTTGAATCAGTTTTCGTCAAATTTACATTTAAATCATTACATTGAATTTTAAACGTACATTTTAAATTACTGGGGTTACATACGAACTCTATGAATTGCAGAAAAATATTTTCTAGCTTCGTATTGACGATACGGTCCTAACAAGACTAGTTTCGTCGAATTCTGAGACCGTTGGAAAAATGGCCATTTTCCAGTCGATTAAAATCAACTTAAACTGGTCAAACGCGTTTTCCTTTGCCACGCCCACATATTGATTCGAAAAATTATGAAATTTGGAATCTAGCAATAATTTTACTCTACGGATCCAACAAAAGTGGTTTCGTCGAAATCCGAGGTCATTTGCAAAATTCCCATTTTTAAGGGCCTGAATTCCATAGCGACTATCCAGAATTTTCAACTGGACATATCTTTTGATTCCCGCTATGAAATTTTGATTATTCGGAATTGTTGGAAAGATATTATCAAATAGATCCTATTGTTTTTGGTTTCACTAAAATCCGGATTGTTTTGCACCCGGTACATTCAATTGAAGTTTGAAATCGAATTATCGAACTACTGCGCCATTTTCAATTCTATTTATAATTATATATAAATATATATATTCTAACGACGACGCGTATAAATATATATGTTCTAAATATATTCAAAATAAATTTCTCGTCGTTTTTATTTAAAATAATCTATTTTAAATATTTAAAATTTGCTAAAATTGCCAAAATAAAATTTTTAAACTGGCCCAGATTTTCGGGTTATTACAATCTCCCCCCACTTAAAACTTTTCGTCCCCGAAAAGGAACGAAGTCTAAAGTGGTTTGATTAATCAACTCTACGTTTGATCTGGCTTCCATTCTCCAACTTTTCAGTTTCTGAGAATTTTCAAATTTTCAAAAATTTGGCTAACACCCTAAATTTTCGAAAAATTTCGCCATAACCTCCCCTGCACCGGGAGCCACGGGAAAATCGCGAAATTGCCATATAGGCCTTCTGATCTCAAAAAGAAAAAGCCAAGCGGCTAGCCAATAGGCTCATAAAATCATCATCACCCAAACAAAACAGTAAATTATATAGTAAACATGTACCTATTTGTCGGGCAAACAAATTTTATTCTTCGGCTCTAGCCTCCTTGCTATGACCTGTTCAATGTAAGTATATGTGTATGCAAGCAAATGCGACCAAATTTCAATACAATTCAATATTTGATTCAATTAGGCATAAATGTTTCAAAATTATCAAACAAATAAACAAACAACAATCAATTAGTGAATTAGAGTTTCAAGTTCATAATTTGATATATATACAAAAATCATGTTTTTGATGCCAATTCACAACAATAAATCTATCTATATAAGTTTTGGTTCTCACACCAGTCTAGTGGAAATATATAGAAAATCACACCTTCGAAACTCGAATATAAATACTGATGATGTGGCCACATCATCAGAATTATCCCCGGGTGTCTAGAATGTGACTCTATATCTATCCAGTATATTAAAACTTTGAATATACGTTCATGACGCGTATATGCAAAACCTTTATATACTAGATTGTCCATATTCAAAATAAATAAATAATCAAATACGAATAAAGCGATTTAAATTTTCAAAACAAAATTGTTTTCATTTGAAAAATATACTCTTCACACTCGTTCTAGGATACTACTGATCCCATCTCTAACGAGTCATTCTAATTGGATATTACTAATCTAATATCTGATGAATTCTTTCGTATGGTTCTAATGTGTCTTGTTCTCAAGCTCTGTAAACCAAAGCTCTGATACCAAACTGAGACGGCAAGGAATTTCGCTCGATCTGAATCAGTCGTTAAACTGATCTAGACCGTTCGAAACCCCTGATCGTTTGAGAACAGGACAAAATAGAACGCAAACAGAGGAACATTTCATTGTTATTACAACAATTCCATCAGATACAAGAATATACAGAGTATAAATGAATAAATTACATTCGATAAATATCAGAGATTTAAATTACATTTAAATACATCGCAGCGGAAAATAATACAAAAGTACAACTGAAAGTGATACACGGATACAGAGCTTTCCGAGCATCGTTCCAGCTGTAAATCAGGATCCTGTGAATATAAATCTGCAAAACCAAAACTACAAGCTGCCCGTGTGGAAAATAGGGGCACCCAGAGTTTAGGTTAAAACAATAAACTCCAGGTCGGTCATGTGACTGGTGTGAGAACTAAAACAGTTATTAATATTGGTTTTAAAGTTAGGTAAATCAAGGGACCACGCCGTATAACACGGAACGGGTTTCCTCCCAAGAATACCAGTGCATAGAACAAACAGCGCAATGCTTTTTCGAAAAATGAAGCTATTATAAGACCCAGGTCCCATCACACAATGCAACGCAAGCCGGAGGATAGGGTTTTCCCTTATAATAGCCAAACATGCTTGATACGTTTAAAACAAATCATTTGATACTATAATAAGTGTATAGTGTCAAAACATTTTCAATCATAAATATCAATCATAGACGGCATGGGTACCATATATCATGTCGCCATACTAGTTCTGCAATTAAAACCGCAATACACGTATTGGAAATTGGATTTCCGTCATGAGTCGAGGCAAGGGGCAAGCTCCTCTCCACGTTCGAGACACTCTAGCAAATGCCTCAGGACCCCACTATTATCCTTGGAATCGGCTGGGCCCGTCCTCTCTTACTTTTGAGGATTGGCAATTCCTAAACACACGTTTCCCGGTCCTTACAGACCTATATCCGAGGCGCCTCGTATCCAACAACCACACAGGTGAAAAGTATATAAATGTCAGGGCTGGTAGGTCACTGACACCACCCTAGCTAGAAAGAAACGTCGTGCTCTCCCAGCGGTCCGTCTCCCGTTTTTGACTCATACCGAGGTGTGAGGCTCGCGAATTCACGTTATACACAAAGCTACGCCACACAGGCCGTGCTTTGATCATCAACCACAAGACTTTGCTTTTCAACAGAAGCCCTGATCAATTGCCACTTACGCATGCCACATTGGCAATTCGCGACTGATGTCCATCGATATACAACCTCTGAGCTCGTACGTCTCAGAGAAGGGCGTTAAGCAAGAGAATAAATTCTCCGCCGCCAAACAGATGTATATTTAACAGAGATCAATCAACACAGAATAAAATCCAATGTCAGACACACAATCCATTTGCAAGTTCGTTCTGGGTCTGAACGAAACCGGAGGCACTTTCCTCGCATATCCATCGATCTCCAAGTACTTCTGGACGATCACCAACTGTTTCCCTCATCTTGGGTGTACAGCCCAATCAAGATCATCAGTAATCACCCAAACGATGTGAAGACTTCCGGTCTTCCACCACCGTCTTCATCTTCGACATCTCGTCGAATCGGTTATTCAGAATGGGTATAACCCGGCCTTTCTGAATAACCCGCGTATATGATAAACAAATGTTACACAAACACAACGAACGCCTCATTCCAATTCAGAATATTCTTTTATTCACAAAATCACATTCTTAGGGAAATGTTCCCATTAATTTTATCCAAGATAAATTCTTCTAAATTTATCCTAAAATCTTCCTTTGGATATCATTTCAAACCATTTTATGGTTTTTCCTAACTAGTCGGGATTAACGAACCACACCGAAGTAATTATTTATTTTATTTCCCAATCCCAACCTATATATCCCATGGAGAAAACTGGTAATACTCCACATCTAACACCACGGTGTTATCGGTAAAATTAATTACCATTTCACGTTCAAATATAATTAAAGATTTAACTATCGCTTTGGAGCAAAACTGGTGGTACTCCATTCTCGATCACCTTTCAGATTTGATAATTTAAATTATCAATTCACATTTTAATCTAATTAAAGATTCATTAAAACTCCTCTTAGTTTTAATCTTTTCAACAATCGATATCTTGTCTTTAACTGGATTAAAGAACCAATGTCTTCTAAAACACGATTCACGATAAACCCAAATCACATTTGATATTAAATACAAGGCTCTGAATAGAAAATATATCGGCTTATATTCAATATCAAATTCTGAAACCAACAAATATCGTATTGGAAATAACGATATAAAATATATCTTTCAAATCCCCATAACAATATTTGTATAGTCACGAAATCCAACATCGAAATATTCCGAAGATAATTTCGATTTAACTCCAGTCCAATCCACGTATTGGGAATATTGATTATTTTTAAAATCACTTCCAAATTCAATTTATTTATTTCAAAAATAAATTGATTTTAATTCTAGTTCAAAACTAGTTTATTTCGATAAAAATCTATCTTTATCTTTTCAAATGTGGAATTCTCCAGCTCAATTCTTTCCAATCCATATATTATGATTTTACACAAATTATAGATATTTTTAATAATTTTATCAAGGCCCGTACAGTCGATTTCCATCTACGGCCATCGAACTACACATACAATGACCTTTTCTGAAATTGATTTGGACATAATTCCAAATCCAACCGTTAGACTTCAAATTTCTAATACTCATTGGGAAGCTCTTTTCGATACGAACCCAACGGTTCCGGGTTTAGGAGAATCCGACGGTCGGATCTCCCGCAACGTCAATTCGAAGTCAATGGTCGAAATTCATGAACTGCCGCGGCGCGGCGCGTTCTATTCAGGCCATTATATATATAATATGTATATATTATATATATTTCGTCGATTTCCTTTTAAAATGTATTTTATAAATCGCTTTAACTTCGTTTCAAAACCATTTCAACACTATTTCAATTTCTAATCGATTTGATTTCAATTCAATTGGAATTCATTTCAATTTTATTTAATTCGAATTCAATTTCGTTTCAATTCAATTCTAATTCGTTTCAATTCAATTCAAATTCTAATTCGAGTTCATTTTCTATTCAATTCGAATCGAATTCATTTTCTATTCAATTCGAATCGAATTCATTTTCTATTCGATTCGAATTCATTTCAAATTGATTCAATAAAGTTTCAATTTCAATTTTTATCTAATTCAATTTGAATTTCATTTCAAAATATTAGATTTTGAAATCACTTTTCAATATTCATTGTAAAATGAATAAAATCGATATAAATATCGTTCACGTTAAAATAGCGCATCTCTAATCCACACGGCTTTATATTTCAATAATTCGTTATTCTATTCAACAAATGAATATTTATTCTATTCAACACATGAATCTATATTTTTTTCAACACACAACTAATCTCAACACATGAGTACTGTCAACACATCACTATTTTTTGTTATGTAAAATATTTTATAAAACTATGGTATCTATCGTTTGATTTTTAATTAGACTTCTACTGGGAAGTAGTTCTAATTTTAAATATGATAAAGATGTAAATTTCATTGTATAAAATATTTTACTCAACACGTGAACATCGTCAACACATGACTATTGTTATATTCAACACATGAATTTTCTTTTATAATATTCATTATTTTCCCGATTGGAATGAGGCCCAATCAATCACCATATAACGTTAATTATATGGATTCCATACAACACATGTATATAATAGCATTGATAAACAATCAACCATCATCCAAAGTGCACCACACTGTATAAGCATCAAATATAGATATTTAATGCTTATAACAGCCTGTCAATCAACTGATCGACATATTTAATCAATCAGGATGAGTGAACTTCAAATTTCATCCCAACACCCGTGTGGGGTTTCAAACAATCAAACACATAATTTATTTGTGCAGTTGGGCGATGTGTAAAATTTATCGTCCCAATCAATGTCCTTCAAATAGGTGTACCTAAACAAACCGTCCGGTTTATAAATGAATATTTTATTTTATTCACTTCCACGTTAAAAAAAATATATTTTTAACGATAAAATATTTTATTTCAACACATGAATTTCTATTCAGTTCATTTACTCAATAAAAATGATATTTCTATTTTTCTAACATATTTTAGAAAATTTCGATGGCATAACGGCACGATACTAGAAACGGGACAAGGCTTAGCCTTATCCCCGGTCTAGTAAAGGCCCATGCCATTCACACATCAATCAAATCCATTCCATTTCACCAAACAATTCAATTCACATCAAATCATCTAACTAATTTATGCAACCAAACAAACAAGTCCATGGTCTGTGGACGATTGTGTCGGGTGCTACTAAGCACCGTCTGCATCCTAGTATATATATATATATAACTAGAAAAGAAATTGAAGAGTGAGAAATTCTCACCGATAGCTATCCAACTTCACGACACTTCTTTGATAGAGATCTTCATCGTTATCGCATCTTTGTCATCTTCCTTGCCCGTAGCCACTACATATATAAAAATCACATTTTTATTTGTTCACTTTCAATTTAAAAATCATATTTTTATAATCACTTCATATATTTAAAAATCGAATTTTTACTATGCTATTCAATATATAAAAATCATATTTTTACTTTGCTATTCAATATATAAAAATCATATTTTTACTTCGCTATTCTCTATATAAAAATCATATTTTTACTTCGCTATTCTCTATATAAAAATCATATTTTTACTTCGCTATTCTCTATATAAAAATCATATTTTTACTTCGCTATTCAATATATAAAAATCTCGCCTTTTCTAATTTAAAAATCTAATCTTTTCATTTATAAAAATCTCGTCTTTTCATATCTAAAAATATCGTCCTTTCACATTTAAAAATATCGTCTTTTCACTTTTAAAAATCTGATCTTTTCTCTTTTAAAAATCTGATCTTTTCTTTTTTAAAAATCTGATCTTTTCTTGTTATAATGATATAAACTTTTATAAGTTAAAAATAAACTTTTCCCATATACGAATAATCAGATTTTAAAATGCTACTTTAATTTAAAACTGAAAATTACAATCGGATAATAAACACTCACTTTGCTCGTTCGGGAGGGAGGTGTTTGATCGTCGGTGCGCTGCGGTGACTGGTTCGAAGGTGGCGGCGGCTTCAAACTGGCGGAGGAGGGAGGATAGAAGAGGAGGGGGCTCGGGGGGTCTGGTCAGAGGCGGCGGCAGCACAGGGGGGGGGGGGGGCTTCGCGAGGCGCTGGAGGGAGGTGGCTCGGGGTTTTAGGGGGGCGGCTTCTGGCGTCGCAGTCGAGGAAGAGAAGGGGAGGAGGAGGAAGAAGAAGGGAGGAGGACGGCGCAGGGAGGGGCTGCGCCACCTCTGGCGGCGGCGGTTCATCGGGGGGGGGGGGGGGGGCGACATCGATCGCGCCCCCCTTTCGTATTTTTTTTTTCTTTCTGAAAAATGATTTTGAAGAAGAGAGGGGCCAACGGGTTTAAAGGGGGTTAGGAGAGAGAGAAGTTTTTTTAATTTATTATTTAATTATTTTATTTTGCAAAAAGTTGACTTTTACATACGACCTCTAAACGAGGTCCACCGCCTGTCGTCTATAGCGTTTTACCCCCATTCCGAATACAATGGGATATGTATCGCAGGCTGATTCGACTGTTTGAATCAGTTTTCGTCAAATTTACATTTAAATCATTACATTGAATTTTAAACGTACATTTTAAATTACTGGGGTTACATACGAACTCTATAAATTGCAGAAAAATATTTTCTAGCTTCGTATTGACGATACGGTCCTAACAAGACTAGTTTCGTCGAATTATGAGACCGTTGGAAAAATGGCCATTTTCCAGTCGATTAAAATCAACTGAAACTGGTCAAACGCGTTTTCCTTTGCCACGCTCACATATTGATTCGAAAAATTATGAAATTTGGAATCTAGCAATAATTTTACTCTGCGGATCCAACAAAAGTGGTTTCGTCGAAATCCGAGGTCATTTGCAAAATTCCCATTTTTAAGGGCCTGAATTCCATAGCGACTATCCAGAATTTTCAACTGGACATATCTTTTGATTCTCGCTATGAAATTTTGATTATTCGGATTTGTTGGAAAGATATTATCAAATAGATCCTATTGTTTTTGGTTTCACTAAAATCCGGATTGTTTTGCACCCGGTACATTCAATTGAAGTTTGAAATCGAATTATCAAACTACTGCGCCATTTTCAATTCTATTTATAATTATATATAAATATTTATATTCTAACGACGACGCGTATAAATATATATGTTCTAAATATATTCAAAATAAATTTCTCGTCGTTTTTATTTAAAATAATCTATTTTAAATATTCAAAATTCGCTAAAATTGCCAAAATAAAAATTTTAAACTGGCCCAGATTTTCGGGTTATTACAATCTCCCCCCACTTAAAACTTTTCGTCCCCGAAAAGGAACGAAGTCTAAAGTGGTTTGATTAATCAACTCTACGTTCGATCTGGCTTCCATTCTCCAACTTTTCAGTTTCTGAGAATTTTCAAATTTTCAAAAATTTGGCTAACACCCTAAATTTTCGAAAATTTTTGCCATAACCTCCCCTGCACCGGGAGCCACGGGAAAATCCCGAAATTGCCATATAGGCCTTCTGATCTCAAAAAGAAAAAGCCAAGCGGCTAGCCAATAGGCTCATAAAATCATCATCACCCAAACAAAACAGTAAATTATATAGTAAACATGTACCTATTTGTCGGGCAAACAAATTTTATTCTTCGGCTCTAGCCTCCTTGCTATGACCTGTTCAATGTAAGTATATGTGTATGCAAGCAAATGCGACCAAATTTCAATACAATTCAATATTTGATTCAATTAGGCATAAATGTTTCAAAATTATCAAACAAATAAACAAACAACAATCAATTAGTGAATTAGAGTTTCAAGTTCATAATTTGATATATATACAAAAATCTGTTTTTGATGCCAATTCACAACAATAAATCTATCTATATAAGTTTTGGTTCTCACACCAGTCTAGTGGAAATATATAGAAAATCACACCTTCGAAACTCGAATATAAATACTGATGATGTGGCCACATCATCAGTATTATCCCCGGGTGTCTAGAATGTGACTCTATATCTATCCAGTATATTAAAACTTCGAATATACGTTCATGACGCGTATATGCAAAACCTTTATATACTAGATTGTCCATATTCAAAATAAATAAATAATCAAATACGAATAAAGCGATTTAAATTTTCAAAACAAAATTGTTTTCATTTGAAAAATATACTCTTCACACTCGTTCTAGGATACTACTGATCCCATCTCTAACGAGTCATTCTAATTGGATATTACTAATCTAATATCTGATGAATTCTTTCGTATGGTTCTAATGTGTCTTGTTCTCAAGCTCTGTAAACCAAAGCTCTGATACCATTTTGAGACGGCAAGGAATTTCGCTCGATCTGAATCAGTCGTTAAACCGATCTAGACCGTTCGAAACCCCTGATCGTTTGAGAACAGGACAAAATAGAACGCAAACAGAGGAACATTTCATTGTTATTACAACAATTCCATCAGATACAAGAATATACAGAGTATAAATGAATAAATTACATTCGATAAATATCAGAGATTTAAATTACATTTAAATACATCGCAGCGGAAAATAATACAAAAGTACAACTGAAAGTGATACACGGATACAGAGCTTTCCGAGCATCGTTCCAGCTGTAAATCAGGATCCTGTGAATATAAATCTACAAAACCAAAACTACAAGCTGCCCGTGTGGAAAATAGGGGCACCCAGAGTTTAGGTTAAAACAATAAACTCCAGGTCAGTCATGTGACTGGTGTGAGAACTAAAACAGTTATTAATATTGGTTTTAAAGTTAGGTAAATCAAGGGACCACGCCGTATAACACGGAACGGGTTTCCTCCCAAGAATACCAGTGCATAGAACAAACAGCGCAATGCTTTTTCGAAAAATGAAGCTATTATAAGACCCAGGTTCCATCACACAATGCAACGCAAGCCGGAGGATAGGGTTTTCCCTTATAATAGCCAAACATGCTTGATACGTTTAAAACAAATCATTTGATACTATAATAAGTGTATAGTGTCAAAACATTTTCAATCATAAATATCAATCATAGACGGCATGGGTACCATATATCATGTCGCCATACTAGTTCTACAATTAAAACCGCAATACACGTATTGGAAATTGGATTTCCGTCATGAGTCGAGGCAAGGGGCAAGCTCCTCTCCGCGTTCGAGACACTCTAGCAAATGCCTCAGGACCCCACTATGATCCTTGGAATCGGCTGGGCCGGTCCTCTCTTACTTTTGAGGATTGGAAATTCCTGAACACACGTTTCCCGGTCCTTACAGACCTATATCCGAGGCGCCTCGTATCCAACAACCACACAGGTGAAAAGTATATAAATGTCAGGGCTGGTAGGTCACTGACACCACCCTAGCTAGAAAGAAACGTCGTGCTCTCCCAGCGGTCCGTCTCCCGTTTTTGACTCATACCGAGGTGTGAGGCTCGCGAATTCACGTTATACACAAAGCTACGCCACACAGGTCGTGCTTTGATCATCAACCACAAGACTTTGCTTTTCAACAGAAGCCCTGATCAATTGCCACTTACGCATGCCACATTGGCAATTCACTCCATGCGACTGATGTCCATCGATATACAACCTCTGAGCTCGTACGTCTCAGAGAAGGGCGTTAAGCAAGAGAATAAATTCTCCGCCGCCAAACAGATGTATATTTAACAGAGATCAATCAACACATAATAAAATCCAATGTCAGACACACAATCCATTTGCAAGTTCGTTCTGGGTCTGAACGAAACCGGAGGCACTTTCCTCGCATATCCATCGATCTCCAAGTACGTCTGGACGATCACCAACTGTTTCCCTCATCTTGGGTGTACAGCCCAATCTAGATCATCAGTAATCACCCAAACGATGTGAAGACTTCTGGTCTTCCACCACCGTCTTCATCTTCGACATCTCGTCGAATCGGTTATTCAGAATGGGTATAACCCGGCCTTTCTGAATAACCCGCGTATATGATAAACAAATGTTACACAAACACAACGAACGCCTCATTCCAATTCAGAATATTCTTTTATTCACAAAATCACATTCTTAGGGAAATGTTCCCATTAATTTTATCCAAGATAAATTCTTCTAAATTTATCCTAAAATCTTCCTTTGGATATCATTTCAAACCATTTTATGGTTTTTTCTAACTAGTCGGGATTAACGAACCACACCGAAGTAATTATTTATTTTATTTCCCAATCCCAACCTATATATCCCATGGAGAAAACTGGTAATACTCCACATCTAACACCACGGTGTTATCGGTAAAATTAATTACCATTTCACGTTCAAATATAATTAAAGATTTAACTATCGCTTTGGAGCAAAACTGGTGGTACTTCATTCTCGATCACCTTTCAGATTTGATAATTTAAATTATCAATTCACATTTTAATCTAATTAAAGATTCATTAAAACTCCTCTTAGTTTTAATCTTTTCAACAATCGATATCTTGTCTTTAACTGAGTTAAAGAACCAATGTCTTCTAAAACACGATTCACGATAAACCCAAATCACATTTGATATTAAATACAAGGCTCTGAATAGAAAATATATCGGCTTATATTCAATATCAAATTCTGAAACCAACAAATATCGTATTGGAAATAACGATATAAAATATATCTTTCAAATCCCCATAACAATATTTGTATAGTCACGAAATCCAACATCGAAATATTCCGAAGATAATTTCGATTTAACTCCAGTCCAATCCACGTATTAGGAATATTGATTATTTTTAAAATCACTTCCAAATTCAATTTATTTATTTCAAAAATAAATTGATTTTAATTCTAGTTCAAAACTAGTTTATTTCGATAAAAATCTATCTTTATCTTTTCAAATGTGGAATTCTCCAGCTCAATTCTTTCCAATCCATATATTATGATTTTACACAAATTATAGATATTTTTAATAATTTTATCAAGGCCCGTACAGTCGATTTCCATCTACGGCCATCGAACTGCACTTACAACGACCTTTTCTGAAATTGATTTGGACATAATTCCAAATCCAACCGTTAGACTTCAAATTTCTAATACTCATTGGGAAGCTCTTTTCGATACGAACCCAACGGTTCCGGGTTTAGGAGAATCCGACGGTCGGATCTCCCGCAACGTCAATTCGAAGTCAATGGTCGAAATTCATGAACTGCCGCGGCGCGGCGCGTTCTATTCAGGCCATTATATATAAAATATGTATATATTATATATATTTCGTTGATTTCCTTTTAAAACGTATTTTATAAATCGTTTTAACTTCGTTTCAAAACCATTTCAACACTATTTCAATTTCTAATCGATTTGATTTCAATTCAATTCGAATTCATTTCAATTTTATTTAATTCGAATTCAATTTCATTTCAATTCAATTCTAATTCGTTTCAATTCAAATTCTAATTCGAGTTCATTTTCTATTCAATTCGAATCGAATTCATTTTCTATTCAATTCGAATTGAATTCATTTTCTATTCGATTCGAATTCATTTCAAATTGATTCAATAAAGTTTCAATTTCAATTTTTATCTAATTCAATTTGAATTTCATTTCAAAATATTAGATTTTGAAATCACTTTTCAATATTCATTGTAAAATGAATAAAATCGATATAAATATCGTTCACGTTAAAATAGCGCATCTCTAATCCACACGGCTTTATATTTCAATAATTCGTTATTCTATTCAACAAATGAATATTTATTCTATTCAACACATGAATCTATATTTCTTTCAACACACAACTAATCTCAACACATGAGTACTGTCAACACATCACTATTTTTTGTTATGTAAAATATTTTATAAAACTATGGTATCTATCGTTTGATTTTTAATTAGACTTCTACTGGGAAGTAGTTCTAATTTTAAAAATGATAAAGATGTAAATTTCATTGTATAAAATATTTTACTCAACACGTGAACATCGTCAACACATGACTATTGTTATATTCAACACATGAATTTTCTTTTATAATATTCATTATTTTCCCGATTGGAATGAGGCCCAATCAATCACCATATAACGTTAATTATATGGATTCCATACAACACATGTATATAATAGCATTGATAAACAATCAACCATCATCCAAAGTGCACCACACTGTATAAGCATCAAATATAGATATCTAACGCTTATAACAGCCTGTCAATCAATTGATCGACATATTTAATCAATCAGGATGAGTGAACTTCAAATTTCATCCCAACACCCGTGTGGGGTTTCAAACAATCAAACACATAATTTATTTGTGCAGTTGGGCGATGTGTAAAATTTATCGTCCCAATCAATGTCCTTCAAATAGGTGTACCTAAACAAACCGTCCGGTTTGTAAATGAATATTTTATTTTATTCACTTCCACGTTAAAAAAAAAATATTTTTAACGATAAAATATTTTATTTCAACACATGAATTTCTATTCAGTTCATTTACTCAATAAAAATGATATTTCTATTTTTCTAACATATTTTAGAAAATTTCGGTGGCATAACGGCACGATACTAGAAACGGGACAAGGCTTAGCCTTATCCCCGGTCTAGTGAAGGCCCATGCCATTCACACATCAATCAAATCCATTCCATTTCACCAAACAATTCAATTCACATCAAATCATCTAACTAATTTATGCAACCAAACAAACAAGTCCATGGTCTGTGGACGATTGTGTCGGGTGCTACTAAGCACCGTCTGCATCCTAGTATATATATATATAACTAGAAAAGAAATTGAAGAGTGAGAAATTCTCACCGATAGCTATCCAACTTCACGACACTTCTTTGATAGAGATCTTCATCGTTATCGCATCTTTGTCATCTTCCTTGCCCGTAGCCACTACATATATAAAAATCACATTTTTATTTGTTCACTTTCAATTTAAAAATCATATTTTTATAATCACTTCATATATTTAAAAATCGAATTTTTACTATGCTATTCAATATATAAAAATCATATTTTTACTTTGCTATTCAATATATAAAAATCATATTTTTACTTCGCTATTCTCTATATAAAAATCATATTTTTACTTCGTTATTCTCTATATAAAAATCATATTTTTACTTCGCTATTCTCTATATAAAAATCATATTTTTACTTCGCTATTCAATATATAAAAATCTCGCCTTTTCTAATTTAAAAATCTAATCTTTTCATTTATAAAAATCTCGTCTTTTCATATCTAAAAATATCGTCCTTTCACATTTAAAAATATCGTCTTTTCACTTTTAAAAATCTGATCTTTTCTCTTTTAAAAATCTGATCTTTTCTTTTTTAAAAATCTGATCTTTTCTTGTTATAATGATATAAACTTTTATAAGTTAAAAATAAACTTTTCCCATATACGAATAATCAGATTTTAAAATGCTACTTTAATTTAAAACTGAAAATTACAATCGGATAATAAACACTCACTTTGCTCGTTCGGGAGGGAGGTGTTTGATCGTCGGTGCGCTGCGGTGACTGGTTCGAAGGTGGCGGCGGCTTCAAACTGGCGGAGGAGGGAGGATAGAAGAGGAGGGGGCTCGGGGGGTCTGGTCAGAGGCGGCGGCAGCACAGGGGGGGGGGGGCTTCGCGAGGCGCTGGAGGGAGGTGGCTCGGGGTTTTAGGGGGCGGCTTCTGGCATCGCAGTCGAGGAAGAGAAGGGGAGGAGGAGGAAGAAGAAGGGAGGAGGACGGCGCAGGGAGGGGCTGCGCCACCTCTGGCGGCGGCGGTTCATCGGGGGGGGGGGGGGGGGGGCGGCGGCATCGATCGCGCCCCCCTTTCGTATTTTTTTTTCTTTCTGAAAAATGATTTTGAAGAAGAGAGGGGCCAACGGGTTTAAAGGGGGTTAGGAGAGAGAGAAGTTTTTTTAATTTATTATTTAATTATTTTATTTTGCAAAAAGTTGACTTTTACGTACGACCTCTAAACGAGGTCCACCGCCTGTCGTCTATAGCGTTTTACCCCCATTCTGAATACAATGGGATATGTATCGCAGGCTGATTCGACTGTTTGAATCAGTTTTCGTCAAATTTACATTTAAATCATTACATTGAATTTTAAACGTACATTTTAAATTACTGGGGTTACATACGAACTCTATAAATTGCAGAAAAATATTTTCTAGCTTCGTATTGACGATACGGTCCTAACAAGACTAGTTTCGTCGAATTCTGAGACCGTTGGAAAAATGGCCATTTTCCAGTCGATTAAAATCAACTGAAACTGGTCAAACGCGTTTTCCTTTGCCACGCTCACATATTGATTCGAAAAATTATGAAATTTGGAATCTAGCAATAATTTGACTCTGCTGATCCAACAAAAGTGGTTTCGTCGAAATCCGAGGTCATTTGCAAAATTCCCATTTTTAAGGGCCTGAATTCCATAGCGACTATCCAGAATTTTCAACTGGACATATCTTTTGATTCCCGCTATGAAATTTTGATTATTCGGATTTGTTGGAAAGATATTATCAAATAGATCCTATTGTTTTTGGTTTCACTAAAATCCGGATTGTTTTGCACCCGGTACATTCAATTGAAGTTTGAAATCGAATTATCGAACTACTGCGCCATTTTCAATTCTATTTATAATTATATATAAATATTTATATTCTAACGACGACGCGTATAAATATATATGTTCTAAATATATTCAAAATAAATTTCTCGTCGTTTTTATTTAAAATAATCTATTTTAAATATTCAAAATTCGCTAAAATTGCCAAAATAAAAATTTTAAACTGGCCCAGATTTTCGGGTTATTACATCTGACCACACCATCGGCTCCGAAGAGACCGAAGCAAACCGAGGCCTCGCTTTCCATCATCCACATAAGTAAAATACCCAGGCATGTAAAACCCAAAGCACCACTCCTAGCTAGAAATAAACGCATGTCCTCTCTGATGTCTGTCTCCCGTTTCGGGCTCATACCGGGGTGTGAGGCTCGCGAAACAACGCTATACTGATCACCGACCACAAGACTTTGCTTTTCAACAGAAGCCTTGACCATGTATCACTTAGTCGTGCCACACAGGCAATTCATTCCGTGTGACTGATTTCTATCGATATATAACCTCTGGGCTCGTACGTCTCAGAGAAGGCCATTAAGTAAGAGAATAAATTCTCCGTCGCCAAACAGATATATATTTAATAGAGATCAATCAGCACAGAACAAAATCCAATGTCAGACACATAGTCCATTTACACGTTCATTCTGGGTCTGAACGAAACCGGAGGCACTCAATACCTCGCATATCCGTACAATCAACAAGTACGTCCGGGTGGCTACTACTTCAACCCCGTCAAGTTAGCTACTCCTATCATGAGCATCAGTAGCACCCCTCCATTCATCGTGAAGATCATCGGTCTTGCACCGTCTTCTTATCTTCGACTTTCACTTGTCGATCAATTATTTGAAATGAGAATTAACTCGGCCTTTTCAAATAACTCACGTATATCTAGAATTTCAAATCAATTCATTTCAATGGTTAAATTATTCGACATCACCAATTTTGTTCTTTAATGTAATTTTCACCCCAAACACATTCAACCATCAAATATCAAATAAATCGAGCAAATTCAGTTTATTTCCATTCCATATCGTTTGTAATATTTTATCACGATTTACCGCTATTTTTATTTATTTAAAAATAGCCAATTCATTCAAACGACGCTTCAGGCCATAATGCAGCCGTGGCGCTGTTTTTCTCCAGATTTTATTTACCCATATCTAAAAATCTAACCGTTGGATCTTCACAAAATTTATATCATTAGAAAGATCTTTTCAACACGAATCCAAAGGTTTCAATTTTGGGAAAATCCAACGGTCGGATCTCCCGCACTAATCATTTGAAGTTACGATTTCAAAATACGAACTATAGCGTCGTTATTCGATTTAATTTAATTGTATTTTTATATATATATAAATATAATCGATTCTGGCGCTGTTTTTCTTCAGATTCGATTTACACATATCTGAAAATCTAACCGTTGGATCTTCACAAAATTTATATCATTAGAAAGATCTTTTCAAAACGAATCCAACGGTTTCAGTTTTGGGAAAATCCGACGGTTGGATCCCCCGCACTAATCGTTTGAAGTTACGATTTCAAAATACAAACTCCAGCGTCATTATTCGACTTAATTTAATTATATATTTATTTATGTATGTATATATATATATAATCGATTCTGGTGCAGTTTTTCTTCAGATTTGAATTAAACATTCCAGACAATCCAACTGTTGGATCTTTACAAAGTTGATGCCGTTGGAAAGATATTTCCAAGGCGAACCCAACGGTTGTGGTTTCGGGAAAATTCGATGGTCGGATCTCCCGCACTAATCGTTTGAAATCACGGTTTCAAAACACGAACTACAGCCTCGTTATTCACTTTATTTTGATTATATTTATATAATATATATAAATGTAATTCTTTCATCGATTTCAAAACCGTATCCCCTTTTATAGATTTGATAAAAATGATATTTTTATCTAATAGTCCTTTATTTCAACACTCCACTATTTTCAAAAATTCATGTATATAATAAAAATGTGATCTTTATTGTAAAACAATTTATCTCAAAACACGACTATTTTATAAAGTTCATATAGATGATAAAAATATGATTTTTATTATAAAACAATTT
Source organism: Allium sativum (assembly GCA_030737875.1). Lineage (NCBI taxonomy): Eukaryota > Viridiplantae > Streptophyta > Magnoliopsida > Asparagales > Amaryllidaceae > Allium > Allium sativum. The sequence goes on from CM060918.1 coordinate 900,311,401, forward strand.
ATTTCAAAACATGAATATCGTTCAACACATGAATTTCTGTTCAACACAGGAATATAGTTACAACACATGAAAATAATTCTAACACATGAATATTATTGAAAATTTCGGCAGCATAACGGCAGGGTAGTTAAAACCGGGGCTGTCCCTAGTACGGCTCCTCGCTCTACCTTAAAGCCTCGCAGATTTTGACAATGGGGATTCATGTATCTAGTTCGCACGCAGGCGGCATGTTTTATTTTCATTTCCATAATCTATTCTAATTTTGTTTCAATCACCAATGGGTATTTTTCAACCACAACCAATCAATTTCAACCACAAACAATTCTAATCAACCATTCGCTATCAACCAATTTTCACACCAATCACAAACAATAAATATCGTCCATGGTCTGTGGACGAGGGGAGTGTATATATATATATATATATATATATATATATATTTGTATATAAATATATTTCGATTCACTTCAATTCATTTCAATGCACATATAATTTTTACAATGCATATATAACTTATACATCGAACATACAACTTATACAACGCTTATACATGAGGTGTACAACGCTTATATAACTCATACATCGACTATATAATTTATAAATCATTTTTTCCCATATCGTTTATAAATTAGAAATCTCATATTGGGTTCCACTCCACCAAAAATAGCAGAAGGGTCAGAAAAATATGCGGTCTCTTCTAAAATGTAGAAGACGTCCTCACGGTCACAATGTTTCCTATTTCATCGTATTTCGTCAATACATGAAAAAGATATGATTTTTCAAAGTTTTGCAACACTTTAAAGCGTCAAAATCATTTCAAAATATACACATCTGTATACCTTCAACGAAGCTCAAAACTAGGTTTTGATTTATCGAACAATTGGTTGCACGATAGGATAATAGGCTTGCACCACGTGAAGGAGGGTCGAGGGGGCTTCAGGCGCGTGGTGGTCGGAGGCAGTTCGGTGGGGCCTAGCTTTCGTGGCGGCGGTGGGATGTTCCGATCTTCGTGGAGGTGATTCCGGCGGCACAGGCGTCGAGGGTGGTCGAGGCTAGGTCGGATTTGAAGAGGGGAGGTGGCGATGTCTAGGCCGAGTGGTGGCGGGGTCTGGCGATGGCTGTGGCGGCGGCGATTTGGTCGGGTAGTTTCGATCGCGATTTTCGTCGAGAGGAGAGAGGGAGCGGGGAGAGAGAATGGGGAATGGGCCAATCATATTTTTTTATTTATTTATATATTTCTAAATTTCCAAAATACCCCTTATCTCCTACGAACTCCAATCCAAACCCAACGACTATCGTCCCAGGCTAAATACCCCCATTCCGAACACAATGGCATATGTTTCGAATGTCCATTCGACTGTTTCAGTCAGTTTTTCTTCAAATTAAAATATAAAACATTCAATATTTAATTTGAACGTACATTTCAATTTGTCGAGGCCACATACTGCTTCTAAAAATTCCTGAAAAATAAATCTAGCTATGTTTTGACGATACGGTCCCAATAAAACTAATTTCATTCAATTCTGAGACCGTTTGAAAAATGGCCATTTTCTGGTCGATCCATTTTAACTGTAATTGACCAAAACACATTTTCCTTCGCCACGCTCACATATTAACTTCATAAATTATGAAATTTGAAACCTAGCAATAATTTGACATCCCGGATCCAACAAAAGTGGTTTCGTCGAATACTGAGGTCGTATGCAAAATGTCTATTTTCACGGGCTACATAAATTCTATAGCGACCTTTCTGAAAATTCATTTGGCCCTAACTTTTGATTCCCGCTATGAAACTTCGATGTTTCAGATTTGTTAGAAAGATATTCATTAACAGATTTAAATATTTTTGGTTTCACTCAAATCCGTTTTATTTTGCACCCGGTACAGTCAGTTAAAGTTTGAATTCAATTTTTGAAACTACAGCGCCATTTCAGGCCATGTTTATAATTAAAACTAATTATATTAATTTTCAAACATCGACTCAAACATACTTTTGATCGTTATTATTAAAAAAAAAATTAAAATCCACTATTTTAGCCAATTTAAAAATTTTAAACTGGTTCAGATTTTCCGGGTTGTTACAATCACCCCCACTTAAAACTTTTCGTCCCCGAAAAGGAACAAAGTCGAAAGTGGTTTGATTAACAAACTTTACTTTCAATCTGGCTTCCTTTCTTCAACTTTTCAATTTCTAAGAATTTTCAAATTCTTCAAAAATTTGGCTAACACCCTAAATTTTTGAAAAATTTCGCCATAACCTCCTTTGTACGGGGAGGGGTTTGGAAATTTATTGGGCCATATTAGGTACCCAATAAATCCTATAAAGCATACACATATTTATAGTGATATATTCTGGTGTTTACAGGGGAGCGTGTATACATAATAACTCCAGAGAATAAATTCTCGTCACCCTGTCCAAGCCTGAGGGAGTGTGTATTTAATTGCTCCAGAGGATAAATCCTCGTCACCTCGTCCCGTGTGGGAAATAAATAGTCCATGTGCCGTATCTAATAACTAGAGAGACGTGATTATTGTCAACTCCAAACCCGTGTGGGGATTTTATTAATCTGGCAATTTACCGTTACAATTTGAATAGTCCATATCAGTCATCTGTTCAACCTGTAAAATATAGTCATCGCCATACAAGCCTCTTGCTCGTATGGTAAATCTTCAACCTCGTCACACAAGCTCCAAATCCTTATGTGGTATATGATGAAGTATGCCTATCTTCAAGAAGTATGCCATGTAGTGTAGTTCAAAATTAATTGTTACTATCTTATGGCGACATTTATTATTACACACAGAATAACTAGCACTCCGCATCCAATGGCATTCACAGGAGTTGATATAATAATATTTCGCATCCAACTCATTAAGGTTTACCTATTTGTCGGGCACGCAAATAATTTCTTTACTCAACAACCAATCCAATTATCTGTTCAAACATATATAATGCACATGTATATATTTTTATCTATTTTTAACTCTGTTCAATGTGTGATTTAATCGAATAAATTCTACCATTCATTCTCTTATTGATTAATTAACTATCGCTCTAATAATTTAATTAATCAAATCTACTATCACACAACACAAACAAAAGCAATTTGTTTTTAACTTTTCAAAATCATACAAATTAATTCATACACTCTTTTTAAATTAATCAAAATATAGAAGTAAAAGTGCACATCCATGGAATGAAAATAACAACAAAGTAGAGAATTAAATGGTACTGCAAAGTATGGTAAATGTACATTGCACCGGATTCAATCAGAGATATCCACCCCGCACTTAGGATAGGCTTTCTTAATTGTAACACCCCACATCTGTTAAGGTCACTCACAAAGGGAATACCTTAACTTCAATGGAGTATTATGGGTACTGGAACAGAAATATTACAAGACAGACATATATAAAACAGCGAAAAATAAAGTGGAAGTACTTCAAATCATTTATTAAATATAAATGTTTACAAGAAAAGCCTATGTTTACAAGAAAAGCCCATCAACTTCCAATACCCAATTTCATAGTTAAAATATCTGTCTTGCTCAAAAACAAAGAAGCATAAAAACAAACTGCAGTATTCTCCAATAAAGCAAAGCAAGCCATAGCCAAGAGAAATCCAAGCCATACATGAAAGAGTCTTGGAGCTTGGTAAGATCCAAACTGAGCTGTATTCCCACCCTATGAGCCTGGGGAAGGGGGAACGGAAGAAAAAGAGGCGAAACAAAACGGGTCAGTCATAAAGACTGAGAAAGTCCTAGTGACTTTCAGCATAAAAATGAGTAAAGATAACATGGCATAAATAAACTGAAAGTAAACATAAGCATGATGACAAGGTAGGCAAGATAAACTAAGATAACAAGATAAACTATGATTACAAGATAAACTAAGGTAACAAGATAAACTTCGGGCACGATGAAACAAGTATAACATCCCATAATTCCTATCAAGTATCCCACCGCATGGTTTCTATCAAGAGTAACATCGCAAGGTTTCTAAGCTTTACCATTAAAACGATATCTATTTGCTCTGCACCACCTAACTAGCATCCTCATAAGTGTCTTACATGGAATGATCTGTACTCCTAATAGTATCCCAACTAGTGTCCTATGTAACAAGGATCTGTACCCCCTACTAGTGTCCCAACTAGTAGCACGTGTTATATAATAATTACAACGTGATCCCAATCCCCACAATTATGGTAACCTTCAGGTGTACATCGATTTTGAGGATTCCACCTCGATCACCCCAATGGCCATGTATATATTCGATGCACCCTTACTACCTTATCGATCGGCTCCCTACTTGACCTAGTTCTCGTTTGTGACACGCGGCCCCCTACTTGTAGATACCTGTGTTGGTCCCACCATGGGGTGTATCAAGTCCCATGGTGGCAACCCTGACACAATCAAGATGCACAGCTTTATACCTACTGATGCCCAGTGGCTAAATTTTCTGCGCCGAAGTGTGTGCACGCCCGCACTCCGTTAGAACCTGCACTGCTGCACCAACCGCTGCTAATTTGACCTCTTATAATCAGCCCAGTAATCGTGCCCCACCCTGCCTAGCTCAGGGTTCCGTTGATACCTAATGTGGGTTACTGCTGAAATGGGTCCCCGTTACTAGGTTTTTCTAATGGTTAAGTCTGTGGGCCTATATTCTCAGATATTACCCACCAACCCTGATGTGTACTTAACCCCGCTACTGATGTGTATTTAATGGTTAATTCTGTGGGCCTATATTTTCTGATATTACCCACCAACCCGATATGTACTTAACCTCGCTACTGATTCAAGCATGTGTATTTAATGGTTAAGTGTATGTGGGCCTATATTTACTAATATTACCCACCATCCCGATATGTACTTAACCCTTCTACTCGTTATGTGACCATGGTTAAGTGTTTACCTTAGTTAACTTAACCTTTCTCGCTTATTATGTTTGATTGGTTAAGTGTGGTTTATTAACTTAACCCCGTTCGTCTATCTAGTTACATTGGTTAAGAATTTTCTTGTTAACTTAACCCCATGTGTTACTTAACCCTACCACGCATCACATCAGATTGGTTAAGTGCATGTTAACTTAACCCCATCCACTAGTCATATTATAATGGTTAAGTGTTGTCAACTTATTCAAGTTAACTTAGCCCACCCGCTTGTCCTGTTATGTTGGTTAAGTGTTACTACTTAACCGCAACCACTTGTCTAATTAACCCATTGTATTAGTTAAGTGTTCTCATTAACTTAACCTCACTCTCTAGTCCAGTTTAATCATGTTTTAATGGTTAAACATTTGCTTAACCTTACCCACTCCTGTAGTCAACTTATTAAATTGGTTAAGTTTCCAGATTAACCTAATCATATTACTTAACCCACCCATTTATATCATATTGGTTAAGTGTTCTTATTTACTTAACCCTACCCACTGGTCTAATTACCATGTCACGTTGGTTAAGTATTACTATTCGTATTTCCACATGTCACCCACTTAACCCCCATGTCCCACCACATGTTTATCTGGTTAAGTATTTCTTAATTCATTAAGGTCGTAACCTTATAAAGACCTCTCACATTAGACTGACATTTATGGCAGCTGGATTTGCCGGTCGGGTCCAGGCAGTCTTACACCATAAAAGAGTCTAACCTCGTGTCTTTACAACGGTTACGCTTTTAATTTGGGCCTAGGACCTCTCACATTGGGTTGATATTTGTGACTATTGGATTCGTCGGGCAGTTCCGGGAAGGTTTACGTCACAAACGAGTCCAACCTCGTGTCCTAAGCATTGATTATCACTTATAATCTTTTACCCCAATTTGAATTTATTTCCCCTATTCAAATTATCAATTAATTCCTAATTTAACGATGTCCATAATTGACTCAATTATGTCCATCAATTAATGGTATGCAAAATCATACCAATTTTACCACAATTTATCTTAGGCCATTAAAGGCAACTTATCTCAATTTATATTTATCCCTCTTTTAAGGCTATTACATACCAACTAATATATGTACCCAATTCTAGTCAGTTTACATATATACCAAGTTTCATGATTTTTTTTTCATATGTCAAGATCTAGCCAAAATTACATGTATCAAGTTTCATACCCAAATCCGATGATTCATGATGTAGTTATCCCAAGCTATAATCTTTTTTTGTTTCAATACATGCCAGTTGCCTAAGTTCATAATACATGTTTATGCCAATTATAAAGTTTACAATCGCTTTCATGCTAAAATTCCCAAATCTACATATGCCTAATTAATATAAGCCTAATCTTTTGATTTAATTTACAAAGATCCAATTGATGTCGAATTCCATGTATATAATATTTACGCAAATTTTATCATAACAAGATTATACCAAACTTTACAGATCTACCCAAAACTTGCAAATTAAATGATAATATCCAATTTCATGTTGCCAATTATTAGTCATACCCATATAGGCAATAATCCCATATTTCCCCCGTATACATCTCGTATGTGAATTGTGATTTTAGGCCAAGGTCCGTAGTTGACCAAGGTTCATCAAAAGAAAATAAATAGGGGGAGGTAGAAAGTTGCATAATAAATAGATCAGAGAGAAAACAACATCATGATAGGCATAAATATTACAACTTGATGATAACATCATTACGAATCAAGGAAATTGCTGAATAAATCACAAACTTGTCATGAGAATAAAGGTAGACAAGCCTCAAAACTAAAGATTCAAAAAGCAACAGGAATAGATCTGAATCGATAAACATACTTAGATTCAATTCCACTTCATTTCATGCCCATATTAAAATTAAATATTTAGATCTGAAAATAACTAGCACTTACAGAGAACGGCTAATGAATTAAGAAGTGAATTTGTCTTAGAAAGTTGCAGTGTCATTGATCTATCCCCTTGAATTTGTTGTAGAAGCATTGATCTTTGATTTGATTTGAGTTTGGACGCTTAAGCTTTAATTTGGAGACAGCAGCCATGGCTCAAAAGAGATTTTAGCAGCATAACGGTGTAAGAATGATTTGTGTGAGTTAGGCTAGGTCTAGGCGTTATTTTATAGGTGTAGGAAACTCATTTAGGCCATTAAATCAACCCTAGAGTCAATCCGGACCATCAAAACTCATTCCGGGCCTCAAAATGGGTTCTGGGTCACCCCAGGCCGACCAGGTCAACCTGTACAGAGGGGGGGTCGACACTACAGTCGACCTGGGGGGCCAGGTCGACTATAGTGTCGACACTATGGTCGACCTGGGTCAGTCTGCCAGAAAGTCTGCTGAAATCTTGTTTTGGCCATATCTTGGTCATACGGACTCCGATTTTCGAAAACTCGGGCTCTATTTCGCGTATTTTTCCGAGAGGAACGCAATGGTGATGTCCATTTTACCTAATTCCTGATTCTTGAATTAGTTATCCTTATTTTACTATCTTTTCCGTTACATACGCCGTTATCGAACTAATTTTTCTTCTCTTCCATGTATTAATTAATTCTCCTTATGCATCACCATTATTTACCTATCATAAGCATATTTTCATATATTTTATTTCATTTTTAATTATATTATTGAAAAAATAGGGGGTGTTACATTCTCCCCTCCTTAAAGGATTTCGTCCCCGAAATCTTCAAGTTAAGAAGATTGTGTCCTACCATCCATCATCCATCTACTCAATCATCAATCACAGGCATTCATTGTCCTTAAGAGATTTCTAATGCTGTATGAACATATGCAAGAAGTGTGTGTATATGTTCCTTGTCTAATGCAAATGATCAGGCCTGATTGATCTTCTAAATGCAAAATATGTTTAGTGCCATGAGTCCAACATGTATGCAAATAGTCCTAGTCACATAAACACTATATGTGTGCACAAACATCCATCCATATGCAACATTCACATGATAACACATTCAATTTCATCCACAAACAAGTGTAAACACTCATGCATATGCAATATGAAAGGTGATTGAGCCGATCTAGTGCCTAATGTGTGTAAATGCATCCACTAGCAACCACTTGCAGCCACTTGCAACCATCAATCATAACATGTCCCAAACACATGTTTACACCCAATTGTTCCTATCTAAAGGTATAGTCGAATGATAGAAGCAAGTAAAAACTTTGTGCCCATTAGGCAATGTCAAAACTGGAAATCTATGCCACATATATATTGATTAGGAGAAGAACTCTCTAAGCATCAGCCCCGAAGACCGAAATCAACATCAGACTAACACCCAAAGAATTACTCAACCCAGCCACTATATATGATTCTAGGAAACTAAGCATGATGGACTGCTTTTAGGTCACAAGGGAATCCCTTCCTAAGACCAACCCATATCCTATAAAACCCAAAAAGTTTAGTCAAACCAACGAACACCCTCAAGCCCCAACATGTGTTACTAACAGATGAGTCATACTCCCTATGGGGTTTGCAATAGAAATTGGATTGAGAATGGGACCGAGAGGATATACACAAAAGATAGCATGCAAGTAAGCTCTATAGGAAGAGAGGGATCAAGGATATACTTTTAAGAAGAGATATGATGCATGAATCTAGTCTTCAATCTTCTAAGTCGCATTTCCTTGAGCTTAACTCCATTGTGCTTTGTCCGTCTTTAACTTCATAATTTCGAAGCTTCTTAATTCTTGTTTCCAAAATATGAGTTGGAACCTATTTCACTATTGCCTCTCGTTCCTCTTTCACTTACTCTACTTCTAGTATACTCGGCTCAAACATAACAGCGTACTCATGGTTTCATGCAAGCTCTCCAAAATTCACTAGTGAATCTTGGATCTCGTCCACTTACTATCAGGTATTCCACGTAGAAGAACTATCTCTAGAAAATAAATGCCAACCATGCTGCCAAATGTACTTATTAAGGTGATTCTCTACAACTCATGCATAAGCTAAATGACCCATTCGCCTTAGTGGCGAACACTACTCGAGCGGATTACAAATTACCAATAAATGTGTCAAGAGATTCTAGGTAACAAATCATGATAGAACCCTAAAGGTTACATGCGCCTTTGAGGGTATTACCGAGGCAAGTCAAGAGTTTAACTACCCCATTTTTAAAAACCGAGAAGGTCACCCTTACTGGATAACCACTCCATCGCTAGAATCAACCCATAGCCCAAAACATAAACATTACTTCTAGACTCAACACTTAGCATAGACATTCTCAAATCCAAACAAGTCATGAATAAATGAGCCGATTTCCCCAACAAGACTTGAGACAAAAATGGGATCCTCTATTATGCTAGTACTAAGGTGCAGAGACTCAACTTTCGGAGCAGAATTAAAAGGATGCGATGTACAAAAACAAAGTTCTAGTGGGATGATAGAAAGGAAAAGCTAAACTTTTAACAGAAACGTTACCACTCTCTTAGGTACGCTAGTAGTGAGAGCATTCAATTGGCCTCTCGACGATCTTATCCCTTGCCCTTGTCCTATAATACTTAACTGTATGTCCCTTCTCACTAAAGATACTCTCTCTTGTCATGGGTTTTTCTATTCTTTCACTTAGGCCTCTTTCCATTCACCTTTTTCCTCCTTCGTGGATTAAGCTATAACAACTAGTTCCTTGTTCTTACTGCCCTTGCATAGTTTGTTGACAAGACTCTCGAAGCTACCTCCAACGCACGGCAACTCTACCCAACTTGAAATAAGATTAGACGCAGATGGAACTACTGTGGCTACAGATGGAGGTTGGGCACTCCTTTGCCCTCCGACCTGTGTCCGATGCCTACGAAACTATGGTGAAAAGAGAGAGAAGAGATTTCAAGAGAGAATCAAAAGATAGTGCATATGGCTTTGGGGAATATGCCTTTTAATCAAAACAAAATTTTCTTGAAAATTTGCTTCTTTGTAAATGTTTTGAAGATAATTTCAGAAGGTTTTTGAAAACTTTTGCCCAGTCTGGTAACCTTTTTCTCTGATACCAAATGTAACACCCCACATCTGTTAAGGTCACTCACAAAGGGAATACCTTAACTTCAATGGAGTATTATGGGTACTGGAACAGAAATATTACAAGACAGACATATATAAAAAAGCGGAAAATAAAGTGGAAGTACTTCAAATCATTTATTAAATATAAATGTTTACAAGGAAAGCCTATGTTTACAAGAAAAGCCCATCAACTTCCAATACCCAATTTCATAGTTAAAATATATGTCTTGCTCAAAAACAAAGAAGCATAAAAACAAACTGCAGTATTCCCCAATAAAGCAAAGCAAGCCATAGCCAAGAGAAATCCAAGCCATACATGAAAGAGCCTTGGAGCTTGGTAAGATCCGAACTAATCTGTATTCCCACCCTGTGAACCTGTGGGGGGGGGGGAACGGAAGAAAAAGAGGCGAAACAAAACGGGTCAGTCATAAAGACTGAGTAAGTCCTAGTGACTTTCAGCATAAAAATGAGTAAAGATAACATGGCATGAATAAACTGAAAGTAAACATAAGCATGATGACAAGGTAGGCAAGATAAACTAAGATAACAAGATAAACTATGATAACAAGAGAAACTAAGGTAACAAGATAAACTTCGGGCACGATGAAACAAGTATAACATCCCATAATTCCAATCAAGTATCCCACCGCATGGTTTCTATCAAGAGTAACATCGCAAGGTTTCTAAGCTTTACCATTAAAACGATATCTATTTGCTCTGCACCACCTAACTAGCATCCTCAAAAGTGTCTTACATGGAATGATCTGTACTCCTACTAGTATCCCAACTAGTGTCCTGTGTAACAAGGATCCGTACCCCCTACTAGTGTCCCAACTAGTAGCCCGTGTTATATAATAATTACAACGTGATCCCAATCCCCGCAATTATGGTAGCCTTCAGGTGTACATCGATTTTGAGGATTCCACCTCGATCACCCCAATGGCTATGTATATATTCGATGCACCCTTACTACCTTATCGATCGGCTCCCTACTTGACCTAGTTCTCATTTGTGTCACGCAGCCCCCTACTTGTAGATACATGTGCTGGTCCCACCATGGGGTGTATCAAGTCCCGTGGTGGCAACCCTGACACAATCAAAATGCACAGCTTTATACCTACTGATGCCCAGTGGCTAAATTTTCTGCGCCGAAGTGTGTGCACGCCCGCACTCCGTTAGAACCTCCACTGCCGCACCAACCGCCGCTAATTTGACCTCTTATAATCAGCCTAGTAATCGTGCCCCACCCTGCCTAGCTCAGGGTTCCGTTGATACCTAATGTGGGTTACTGCTGAAATGGGTCCCCGTTACTAGGTTTTTCTAATGGTTAAGTCTGTGGGCCTATATTCTCTGATATTACCCACCAACCCTGATGTGTACTTAACCCCGCTACTGATGTGTATTTAATGGTTAAGTCTGTGGGCCTATATTTTCTGATATTACCCACCAACCCGATATGTACTTAACCCCGTTACTGATTCAAGCACGTGTATTTAATGGTTAAGTGTATGTGGGCCTATGTTTACTAATATTACCCACCATCCCGATATGTACTTAACCCTTCTACTCGTTATGTTACCATGGTTAAGTGTTTACCTTAGTTAACTTAACCTTTCTCGCTTATTATGTTTGATTGGTTACGTGTGGTTTATTAACTTAACCCCGTTCGTCTATCTAGTTACATTGGTTAAGAATTTTCTTGTTAACTTAACCCCATGTGTTACTTAACCCTACCACGCATCACATCAGATTGGTTAAGTGCATGTTAACTTAACCCCATCCACTAGTCATATTATAATGGTTAAGTGTTGTCAACTTATTCAAGTTAACTTAGCCCACCCGCTTGTCCTGTCATGTTGGTTAAGTGTTACTACTTAACCACAACCACTTGTCTAATTAACCCATTGTATTAGTTAAGTGTTCTCATTAACTTAACCTCACTCTCTAGTCCAGTTTAATCATGTTATAATGGTTAAACATTTGCTTAACCTTACCCACTCCCGTAGTCAACTTATTAAATTGGTTAAGTGTCCAGATTAACCTAATCATATTACTTAACCCACCCATTTATATCATATTGGTTAAGTGTTCTTATTTACTTAACCCTACCCACTGGTCTAATTACCAAGTCACGTTGGTTAAGTATTACTATTCGTATTTCCACATGTCACATACTTAACCCCCATGTCCCACCACATGTTTATCTGGTTAAGTATTTCTTAATTCATTAAGGTCGTAACCTTATAAAGACCTCTCACATTAGACTGACATTTATGGCAGCTGGATTTGCCGGGCGGGTCCGGGCAGTCTTACACCATAAAAGAGTCTAACCTCGTGTCTTTACAACTGTTACGCTTTTAATTTGGGCCTAGGACCTCTCACATTGGGCTGACATTTGTGACTACTGGATTCGTCGGGCGGTTCCGGGCAGGTTTACGTCACAAACGAGTCCAACCTCGTGTCCTAAGCATTGATTATCACTTATAATCTTTTACCCCAATTTGAATTTATTTCCCCTATTCAAATTATCAATTAATTTCTAATTTAACGATGTCCATAATTGACTCAATTATGTCCATCAATTAATGGTATGCAAAATCATACCAATTTTACCACAATTCATCTTAGGCCATTAAAGGCAACTTATCTCAATTTATATTTATCCCTCTTTTAAGGCTATTACATACCAACTAATATATGTACCCAATTCTAGTCAGTTTACATATATACCAAGTTTCATGCTTTTATTCATATGTCAAGATCTAGCCAAAATTACATGTATCAAGTTTCATACCCAAATCCGATGATTCATGATGTAGTTATCCCAAGCCATAATCTTTTTTTGTTTCAATACATGCCAGTTGCCCAAGTTCATAATACATGTTTATGCCAATTATAAAGTTTACTATCGCTTTCATGCTAAATTCCCAAATCTACATATGCCTAATTAACATAAGCCTAATCTTTTGATTTAATTTACATAGATCCAATTGATGTCGAATTCCATGTATATAATATTTATGCAAATTTTATCATAACAAGATTATACCAAACTTTACAGATCTACCCCAAACTTGAAAATTAAATGATAATATCCAATTTCATGTTACCAATTATTAATCATACCCATATAGGAAATAATCCCATATTTCCCCCGTATACATCTCGTATGTGAATTGCGATTTTAGGCCATGGTCCGAAGTTGACCAAGGTTCATCAAAAGAAAATAAATAGGGGGAGGTAGAAAGTTGCATAATAAATAGATCAGAGAGAAAACAACATCATGATAGGCATAAAGATTACAACTTGATGATAACATCATTACGAATCAAGGAAACTGCTGAATAAATCACAAACTTGTCATGAGAATAAAGGTAGACAAGCCTCAAAACTAAAGATTCAAAAAGCAACAGGAATAGATCTGAATCGATAAACATACTTAGATTCAATTCCACTTCATTTCATGCCCATATTAAAATTAAATATTTAGATCTGAAAATAACTAGCACTTACAGAGAACGACTAATGAATTAAGAAGTGAATTTGTCTTAGAAAGTTGCAGTGTCATTGATCTATCCCCTTGAATTTGTTGTAGAAGCATTGATCTTTGATTTGATTTGAGTTTGGACGCTTAAGCTTTAATTTGGAGACGGCGGCCATGGCTCAAGAGAGATTTTAGCAGCATAACGGTGTAAGAATGATTTGTGTGAGTTAGGCTAGGTCTAGGTGTTATTTTATAGGTGTAGGAAACTCATTTAGGCCATTAGATCAACCCTAGAGTCAATCCGGACCATCAAAACTCATCCCGGGCCTAAAAAATGGGTTCTGGGCCACACCAGGCTGACCAGGTCGACCTGTACAGAGGGGGGGTCGACACTACAGTCGACCTGGGGGGGGGGGGGGGCAGGTCAACTATAGTGTCGACACTATGGTCGACCTGGGTCAGTCTGCCAGAATGTCTGCTGAAATCTTGTTTTGGCCATATCTTGGTCATACGGACTCCGATTTTCGAAAACTCAGACTTTATTTCGCGTATTTTTCTGAGAGGAACGCAATGGTGATGTCCATTTTACCTAATTCCTGATTCTTGAATTAGTTATCCTTATTTTACTATCTTTTCCGTTACATACGCCGTTATCGAACTAATTTTTCTTCTCTTCCATGTATTAATTAATTCTCCTTATGCATCACCATTATTTACCTATCATAAGCATATTTTCATATATTTTATTTCATTTTTAATTATATTATTGAAAAAATACAGGGTGTTACATTAATGCTCTCCTCTGTTTCCCAAGTACAATCTCGCGGATCTCCACTCCATTGCACTTTGACTAAGTGAACCTTTTTGTTCCTCGGCTCTTTGGTTTCTTTGCCAATTATCTTTAGCGGCTCTCTTCTCACAACCAATTCTGGAGTGATTTCTAAATCATGTTGCGCTGCTTCTTCCACGATCAAGTCTGGATCATGAACGTGCTTTCGAAGTTGAGATACATGAAATACATCATGCACTCCAGGCAACCAATTAGGCAATTGAACCTTATATGCGAGAGTTCCAATCCGTTCAACAATAGGAAACGGACCAATGAATTTGGGCACCAATTTCCCTATTTTACCGAACCGGATAACTCATCTCATCGGAGATACTTTCAAATATACATAATCGCCAACAGCAAATGATATATCCCTTCTTCTCTTATCTGCAAAGCTCTTTTGTCGGCTTTGGGCGGCTAGTAATCGTTTCTGAACGAAATCGACTTTATCTGCAGCATCGCGAATCATATCTGGCCCCAATACAAGTGTGTTACCAGGTTCACCCAACAAGCTGGAGATCGGCACGGTCTACCATACAATACTTCGAATGGAAACATTTTCAAGCTCGCCTAGTAGCTGTTATTATATGAGAATTCAGCCAAATGTAAATGGTCTTCCCACGATCCGCCAAAATCAAGAATACAAGCCCGCAATAGATCTTCTAGAATACGATTCACTCTCTCAGTTTTACCATCTGTTAGAGGATGATATGCGGTGCTCAAATTCAGTTTCGTTCCCAATTCTTCTTGGAATGCTTCCCAGAATTTACTGGCGAAAATTGGGTCACGATCACTAACGATGCTCATGGGAACTCCGTGCAGTCTAACATTTTCCTTGAAATAAATCCGCGCCAGACTTTGAGCAGTTCTATTTGATTTGACAGGTATGAAGTGGGCGGTCTTCATGAAACGATCTACGATCACCCAAATACTGTCATTTCCTTTCCGGGTTCTGGGCAAACCATCTATGAAATCCATAGAAATCTGTTCCCACTTTCCACCTGGAATTTCCAAAGGTTGCAATAGTCCAGCGAGCTTCTGTTGATCCCTTTTGACTTGTTGACAAGTAGAACACCAGCTTACATATAAGGAGATGTCTCGTTTCATAGATCTCCACCAGAAAGTGCATTTGATATCATTATACATCTTGCTCACTCCTGGATGGATACTAAGCTTAGATTTGTGACATTCACCCAATGCTTTTCTTCGAAGTTCAGCAATGTTCGACACACATATTTGGCCTTTCAACCTTAGGATTCCCTCTCCATCTATCTGAAAACTCAAGGCCTCGCCTTTCTGTATTCTTTCTTTGATTCTTTGAATGAACTGATCATCCTTCTGAAGAGCAGATATTTTATCAATCAATGACTTTGTAATGATAAAACTGGCGATCATTACATTCTTTCTACTCAGCGCATCTGCCACAACATTGGCTTTCACTAGAGTGTACAAAATCTCAAAATCCTACGCCGCAAGAAATTCTAGTCAACGCTGCTGCCTTAGATTTAAGTCTTTCTGGGTGAACAGATATTTCAACGATTGATGGTCTGTATACAGTTCGAATTTCTCACCCAAAAGGTAGTGCCTCCAGATTTTCAAAGCAAATACGATGGCTAACAGCTCAAGATCATGAATAACATAATTCTTCTCATGCGGTTTCACCTGACGGCTAGCATAAGCAACCACTTGACCTCTTTGCATCAACACTGCACCAAGGCTTTCTCTAGAAGTGTCAGTCCAAACTTTCAAGTCCTCATTGCCATCTATTATTGTTAACACTGGAGCAGTTGTCAGTTTTAATTTCAACTCCTGGAAAGCTTCATCACATACCGGAGTCCAGTTGAATCTCGAATGTTTCTTCATCTGTTTCGTTAAAGAACTAGATGTCTTCTCGAAATCCTTAATGAATTTCCGAAAAAAACTGGTTAACCCAAGAAAACTTCTAACTTCTGTGGGCATACGAGGCTATTTCCAATTCTGAATAGCAGTGATTTTACTGGGATCCACTGAAATTCCTTCTTTTGACACGAAGTGGCCAAGAAATTTGACTTCTTCTTGCCAGAATATACGTTTGGAAAATTTTGCTTTTAAAACATTCTTTCTGAGAATTTATAACACTTGTTCCAAATGTTCGTGTTCGCTTTCTGATTTAGAGAAGATTAGAATATCATCAATGAAGACAAGAACGAATTTATTTAATACTCCTCTGAATACCCAGTTCATTAGATCGACAAAATATGCTGGAGCATTACATAAGCCGAACGACATTACTAACCACTCGTAGAATAGGTATGGACCTCTGAATGCGGTCAAAGGAACACACTCCTCGGTGATACGAAGCTGATGGAAACCTATAGCTAGGTCCATTCGAGAAAATACTTATGCGCCATTTAATCGATCCAACAAATCATCAATCCGCGGAAATGGATATTTGTTTTTCAATGTCTGCTTATTGAGATCTCGGTAGTCAACACAAAGTTGTAGAGTACCGTCTGATTTCGGGACAAATACCACTGCTGCTCCCCAATCAGAGAAACTAGGCCTGATCAGACCCTTCCATACTAGCTGTCGAGTTTGATTATCTAACTCGTATTTCTCTTTCAAGGTCATTCTTCGAATAGCGTGAACCACTGGCCTTGCATTCGGAACTAAGGTGATTTTAAAATCAATTTCTCTTTGCGGAGGTAAGCTAACAACTTCTTCGAACACATCTGCATAGTTCTTGATAATAGAGATATTTTCAATGTCAACCGGAATATTCTCCGTAACGACAGGAACAGGTTCTATTTGAGCAGGAGAAATATCTAATGCTTCCCAGAAGTCCTTTCTATCGGAATTCGGGCCTGCACAGGGAATTACAATATTAATGAGCTTCGTTTTAACCTTGACCACCCTTTCTGCACATTTAACCTCAGCTTCGTATTTGGTTAACCAATCCAATCCTAAAATAAGATCGAATTCGGTAAAATTCATGACGCTGAGATGCAAGGAAACCGATAATGAGAAAAGGAAACATGTAACCCACAAACCCAACTAAGATCGAGGGAACCCCTAACCGGATTATGGACAGTGATGGGTTCTTTGAGCCTTTTCAATTTCAAATCCAATTTCTTAACTGCATTCTTTGCAATAAAGCTCCTTGACGCGCCTGTGTCAAACAGTACCTTAACTGGGATATTCTTGACAGTAAGCATGCCTTCTAAAACATCTGGCCTTTCCTGACTAGCTGAGGGTGCTGAAACTTCTACTACTTCATCATTTACTTGACCCTTTTCAGATTTCTTTAAGAACTGGCAATCTTTTTCAAGATGGCCAGTCCTTTGGCATTGACTGAATTTTCTATTCTCTTGAAACTGGTTATCGGGTTTAAATCCCTTCTTCTTCTGCTTTTTCAAAGGTTTGCAATTCCTGGTCAAATGCCCTTGCTTATTGTAGTTATTGCATATGGCAGTCGTTACTGGTTCTTTTTCAGACTTAACATTTTTCTGATCGACTCTAGGCTTCTTTCTGAACTCTGACTTCGTACTGGCCTCAGGCTGTGTATTCGTCTCTGGGCTATCAGTTTCGAATTTTCTTTTGTTGCTAGAACTGACTTCCTCTTCGTCTTGCAACATACCTTTTCTATCGAGATCCTCATACTGGTAGGCCATGTATATCATTTCAGAAAAAGGAAGCTTCACATGCCCTATTACTTTATCCTGATATTTTCTTTGAAGACCATTTATAAACCTTAGATTCTTCATCTTTGGGTTTTGAATTAGATGAGGGGGAAAATGAGAAAGTTCATTGAATCTCTTATGATATTCTGGGATATCCACATCTCTTTGTATCAAATAGTAGAATTCATCATATAACCTCTCGGTTGCTTCGGGAGGAGTAAATTTTGCACTGAAAAGCTCTTTGAATTTATCCCAGGTGATATCACCTTCTGGATTATCTTTAACAATTGAATCCCACCAGAACAAAGCTTCGTCTTTGAGTGCCCAAGATGCCAGTAATGTTTTCGGGTCATCCCGCAGCTTTAAACCTTCAAAGATTTTCTCAGTGGAACGAATCCAAGCTTGAGTTTTAGCAATAGATTCTTCGCCCAAGAATAGTGCTCCACCCAGATTTCTATATTTCATAAATAGAGCTTCTATATCTGGGTTAGCATTCCTTCTGTTTCTGGCACTCATTTTCTAGTACTTCTGCAAATAGCAGATCAAGTGTCAGGTCAACAGAAAAGATATTTTTAAAACATAGAAGCATATACTTGAATGTAAATGTGTCTATCGAGGTGCATTTCATTCTGCTATACTCATACTAGGATATTACTGATCCTATCTGTAATGAGTTACTCGTCCTAGAACACTCCTGGTTCTATTTCTGATGAGCTCATTCATATGTTATATTCCAGGCTTAACCAAAGCTCTGATACCACGTTTGTGACAACCCCATTCCCGATAAGACGGTGGCAAGGGTAATCTTTGGAATATAACACAAAAACAAATAACAGCAGAACAGAAATAAATAAATAAACCAGATAATGTACAATATAATACACTAGATAAATATAATCATCAGAGTTACACAGTATATAGGATAATACTTAGTACAAAATACAGTTCAGCTATACATAAGTGTCTACTGCGGAAGAGAAAACATAATATGTACAATAGGAGCTGAACAACATAAAAAGAGATAAATGATAGAATCCATCTTCAGCTCCATCTATCCAGAAAGATCCTGCTAAAACCTGGATACAAGGCTGCCCGTGTAGAAAAAGGGGCACCCGAGTTTGCAAGTGAAACAAACTACGAGTCAGTCATGGGACTGGTACGAGAAATCTACTTAACACATTTTCAAATATGGCTAATCACAGGACCATGCCACTTTCGCGGAACGGGTTTACTCCATTGGATTGCCAGTGCTTTAAAACGGATAATTCTTTTAAACATCGCATTGCTTTTTATAAAAATGAAGCCTTTATAAGACTCAGTTCCGATCACACAATGCAACACACACCAGAGGATAGAGTTTTACCTTATAATGGCCAAAATATGCTTGGTACGAGCAAAACAAATCATTTGATATTATTGCTAGTGTATATATGTTTCAAAAATAATTTCAATCATAACTATCAATCAATGGGGGCATTAATGCCCCATACCACTATGTCGCCATATATAGGTATACAATCAAAACCGCACGATGTCGTATTTGGAAATTGGATTTCCGTCATGAGCCGAGGCCAGGGATCATCCTCACCGCTTTGAGACAATCTAGCCTACCATGTCTCAGGACCCAGACTCAGGTGGGCCCCTGGATCGTCAGGGCCGGTCCACCGATGTGGATTAAAATTCCTGAACACAGCGTTTCCCCGCCCTATGGGGCGTAAACTGGTCATCTCTGACTAAACCATCGGCTCCAAAGAGACCGAAGCAAACCGAGGCCTCGCTTTCCATCATCCACATAAGTAAAATACCTGGGTGTGTAAAACCCAAACCACCACTCCTAGCTAGAAAGAAACGCATGCCCTCCCTGATGTCCGTCTCCCGTTTCTGGCTCATATCGGGGTGTGAGGCTCGCGAAACAACGCTATACACAAAGCTACGCCACACAGGCCATGCTTTGATCACCAATCACAAGACTTTGCTTTTCAACAGAAGCCTTGATCATCTATCACTTAGGTGTGCCACACAGGCAATTCATTCCGTGCGACTGATTTTTATCGATATATAACCTCTGGGCTCGTACGTCTCAGAGAAGGGCATTAAGCAAGAGAATAAATTCTCCGCCGCCATACAGATATATATTTAATAGAGATCAATCATCACAGAACAAAATCCAATGTTAGACACACAGTCCATTTACACATTAGTTCTGGGTCTGAACGAAACCGGAGGCACTCAATACCTCGCATATCCGTACAATCAACAAGTACGTCCGGGTGGCTACTACTTCAACCCTGTCAAGGTAGCTACTCCTATCACGAGCATCAGTAGCACCCCTCCATTCGACGTGAAGATCATCGGTCTTGCACCGTCTTCTAATCTTCGACTTTCACTCGTCGATCAATTATTTGAAATGAGAATTAACTCGGCCTTTTCAAATAATTCACGTATGTCCAGAATTTCAAATCAATTCATTTCAATGGTTAAATTATTCGACGTCACCAATTTTGTTCTTTAATGTAATTTTCACCCCAAACACATTCAACCATCAAATATAACATAAATCGAGAAAATTTAGTTTATTTCCATTCCATATCGTTTATAATATTTTATCACGATTTACCGCTATTTTTATTTATTTAAAAATAGCCAATTCATTTAAACGACGCTTCAGGCCATAATGCGGCCGTGGCGTTGTTTTTCTCCAGATTTGATTTACACATTTCTGAAAATCTAACCATTGGATCTTACAAAATTTATATCATTAGAAAGATCTTTTCAAAACGAATCCAACGGTTTCAGTTTTTGGGAAAATCCGACGGTCGGATCTCCCGCACTAATCGTTTGAAGTTACGATTTCAAAATACAAACTGCAACGTCGTTATTCGATTTAATTTAATTATATATATATATACATATATACATATATATATATATATATAATCGATTCTGGCGCTGTTTTTCTTCAGATTTGATTTACACATATCTGAAAATCTAACAGTTGGATCTTCACAAAATTTATATCATTAGAAAGATCTTTTCAAACCAAATCCAACGGTTTCGGTTTTGGGAAAATCCGACGGTCGGATCTCCCGCACTAATCGTTTGAAGTTACGATTTCAAAATACGAACTGCAGCGTCGTTATTCGATTAAATTTAACTATATATATAAATATAATCGATTCTGGCGCTGTTTTTCTTCAGATATGAATTAAACATTGCAGATAATCCAACCTTGGATCTTTACAAAGTTGGTGCCGTTGGAAAGATATTTCCAATGCGAACCCAATGGATGTGGTTTTGGGAAAATTCGATGGTCGAATCTCCCGCACTAATCGTTTAAAATCACGGTTTCAAAACACGAACTACAGCCTCCTTATTCACTTTATTTTGATTATATTTATATAATATATATAAATATAATTCTTTCATCGATTTCAAAACCATATCCATTTTTATAGATTTGATAAAAATGATATTTTTATCTAACAGTCCTTTATTTCAACACTCCACTATTTTCAACAATTCATGTATATAATAAAAATGTGATTTTTATTGTAAAACAATTTATCTCAAAACACGACTTTTTATATAGTTCATATAGATGATAAAAATATGATTTTTATTATAAAACAATTTATTTCAAAACACGACTATTTTATATTTTTCATATAGATGATAAGAATATGATTTTTATTATAAAACAATTTATTTCAAAACATGAATATCGTTCAACACATGAATTCTTATTCAACACATGAATTTCTGTTCAACATAGGAATATAGTTTCAACACATGAAAATAATTCTAACACATGAATATTATTGAAAATTTCGGCAGCATAACGGCAGGGTAGTTAAAACCGGGGCCGTCCCTAGTACGGCTCCTCGCTCTACCTTAAAGCCTCGCAGGTTTTGACAATGGGGATTCATGCATCTAGTTCGCACGCAGGCGGCATGTTTTATTTTCATTTCCACAATCTATTCTAATTTTGTTTCAATCACCAATGGGTATTTTTCAACCACAACCAATCAATTTCAACCATAAACAATTCTAATACATTCGCTATCAACCAATTTTCACACCAATCACAAACACTAAATATCGTCCATGGTCTGTGGACGAGGGGAGTATATATATATATATATATATATATATATATATATATATATATATATATTCGTATATAAATATATTTTGATTCACTTCAATTCATTTCAACGCACATATAATTTTTACAACGCATATATAACTTATACATCGAACATACAACTTATACTACGCTTATACATGAGGTGTACAATGATTATATAACTCATACATCGACTATATAATTTATACATCATTGTTTCCCATATCGTTTATAAATTAGAAATCTCACATTGGGTTCCCCTCCACCAAAAATAGCAGAAGGCTCAAAAAAATATGTGGTCTCTTCTAAAATGTAGAAGACGTCCTCACGGTCACGATGTTTCCTGTTTCATCGAATTTCGTCAATACACGAAAAAGATATGATTTTTCAAAGTTTTGCAACACTAAAAAGCGTTAAAATCATTTCAAAATATACACAGTCGTATACCTTCAACGATGCTCAAAACTAGGTTTTGATTTATCGAACAATTGGTTGCACGATAGGATAATCGGCTTGCACCACGTGAAGGAGGGTCGAAGGGGCTTCAGGCGCGTGGTGGTCGGAGGCAATTCGGTGGGGCCCAGCGTTCGTGGCGGCGGTGAGAAGTTCCGATCTTCCTAGAGGCGATTCCGGTGGCACAAGTGTTGAGGGTGGTCGAAGCTAGGTGGGATTTGAAGAGGGGAGGCGGCGCTGTAGAGGCAGGGTGGTGGCGGGGTCTGGCGATGGCTGTGGCGGCAGCGATTTGGTCGGGAAGTTTCGATCACGGTTTCCATCGAGAGGAGAGAGGGAGTGGGGAGAGAGAATGGGGAATAGGCCAATCATAATTTTTTTATTTATATATTTCTAAATTTCCAAAATACCCCTTATCTCCGACGAACTCCAATCCAAACCCAAAAACTGCCGTCCCTAGCTAAATACCCCCATTCCGAACATAATGGGATATGTTTCGAAGGTCCATTCGATTGTTTCAGTCAGTTTTTCTACAAATTAAAATATAAAACATTCAATATTTAATTTAAACGTACATTTTAATTTGCCGAGGCCACATACTGCTTCTAAAAATTCCCAAAAAATAAATCTAGCTATGTTTTGACGATACGGTCCCAACAAAACTAGTTTCATTGAATTCTGAGACCGTTTGAAAAGTGGCCATTTTCTGGTCGATCCATTTTAACTGTAATTGACCAAAACACATTTTCCTTCGCCACGCTCACATATTAACTTCATAAATTATGAAATTTGAAATCTAGCAATAATTTGACATCGCAGATCCAACAAAAGTGGTTTCGTCGAATTCTGAGGTCGTATGCAAATGTCTATTTTCACGGGCTATATAAATTCTATAGCGACCTTTCTGAAAATTCATTTGGCCGTAACTTTTGATTCCTGCTATGAAACTTCAATGTTTCAGATTCGTTAGAAAGATAATCATTAACAGATTTAAATATTTTTGGTTTCACTCAAATCCGTTTTATTTTGCACCCGGTACAGTCGTTTAAAGTTTGAATTCAAATTTTGAAACTGCAGCGCCATTTCAGGCCATGTTTATAATTAAAACTAATTATATTAATTTTCAAACATCGATTCAAACATACTTTTGATCGTTATTATTAAAAATATTTATTTTAAATATTTAAAATCCACTATTTTAGCCAATTTAAAATTTTTAAACTGGTTCAGATTTTCCGGGTTGTTACAATTTATACATTTTTATTTCCACTCCTACGTAATTTATTTTCTGATCTCTATTTCTTTGTTGTGTATTATTAATTCATACTCTGATATTCTTGTACTCTGATGTGAACTGTTGTAATAGCAAGGAAATGTTCTGTTATTCTATGTTCTGATGCGTTGTATTCTCAAACAATCAGCATTCTCGTTTGGTCTTGGCTGGCGGGGATTTTAGATCTTTACAGTGGTATTAGAGCTTTGGTTTCAAAGCTCGAGAACAAAACACATTAGAACCAAATGAAAGAGCTCATCAAAGGTAGGATTAGTAATAATATCCTATTTAAGAATACTCATTAGAGATAGGATTAGTAGTATCCTAAAATGAGGGACTAGTTAGAGATGTGGTTAGTAATGCCCTAGAATGAGTTGGAGGAGTATTGTATACAGAAGAAAATAATAAATTTGCTTATTTATAAAAATGAATTTAATTACGAAAGATTATATATGTTATAATAAGTTTTGATTATGTTATTTGACGTCGAGGTTGGACTATCGAGTATAAGAATATTTTGCATTTACGAGTAGCTAGCATATATCCGAAGTCTTGAATATACTTGATTAATATATAATCACATTTTAGTCGCTTGAGGGTGATTCTGTTGATTACTACGTAGCATCAATAGTTTATTTTCGAGTTTGGATAGTGGGATTACTATATAATTCTAGTTGAAACGTCGAAATATACTTAAACTATAAGTAAGAATTGGAAATGATTTGAGATTTAAATTCAACTTTATATTAGTTAAATTGATTTAAAATATAAAAGTGAATCAAACGAATTAATATTTAACTTAAGCAAAGTTAAATAAAATTGGAATAAGACCAATGTAAGAATGAAAGATTGAATTGTTGTAAGTATATTGACTTCAAAATTAGTTGCAATTGGATATATATACATATATATGTTGAAAATGTTATTGTATGGAAGCTAAGAAGAGGAATAGAATAATATGCTCGACCAAAAGGTACATGTTTATTTGTTAATTGAGTTTGATGAATTTATGAGCCATTAGCATTTTGATTTTATTTTTGATTAATGAGAGCTTAGATAGACGAGTTGTAGTTGTACTGATCAACTCGTACAAAGGAGGTTATGGCGATTTTTTTTGAAAATTTAAGGCGTTAGCCTTGAGAAATTAGAAAGTTTTTAGAAATTGAAAAGTTGAAGAACTCAAGCCAGAATGAAAGTTGAGTTGGTTGGTTAAACAACTTTCAGCTCCATTCCTTTTTTAAGGACGAAAAAGTTTTAAATGGGGGAGATTGTAACAACCCGGAATTTTGGAATCAATTTAAAATTTATTTTTAACTGATTTTAATGAATATTAAATATTCTAAACGGTTTATTTTGAGAATAAATGACTCAGAATTTATTTAAAATGAAGTTTGTACGTATAAAATTAAAATTAAAATAAAATGAACTTGTAACATCGAGGTAGTTTGAAAATTTAGTTTTAAACTTTGATGGAATGTATAGAATTCGTTATAAATCAGAACTGGATGAAACAAGAAACGTTAGAATCTTTTTAATAAATCTTTCTAATGAATATGAAAAAATTTAGATTTCATTTTATAAATTACAAGTTATGTCCAAATAAAAATTTAGAATAGTCGCTATGAAATCGTTTATAACATATAACGATTTATTAATTTAAATAAAAGGATTTTCATGTAAACTAAGCACCGTTAGATTAAAAAAGGTAATAATTAAGTTATAAACTCAACTTTGATTATTTTATAGTTGTACAACATTTCATTAGAAAATATATGTGATAATAATAATTAATCTATTATTAATTTGAATAGTTATGGAATTTATTAATATTTTAATATATATTGAGAGAGCCCTTAAAAATGACCATTTTGAAAACGACCTCCGTTTTCGATGAAACCACTTTGTTGGATCCAGAATATTAAATTATTACTAGATTGCAAATTTCGTAATTTTTGGAGCTAGTATGTGGTTGTCCGAGATAAATTGTGAACCAATCAACCGTTTGAGCCCAAAATAGAGCTTTTCGAGCAAATAGACTCAGAATTCGACTAAACGAGATTCATTAAGACCGTATTGTCAAAATGTAGATGTCAATTTTCATCGCCAATGGAGTTCGTGTGTGATGGGAGCATCGATAAATGTCAATCGGAGACAGCGTTAACTAAACAAAAGAACAAAATATTATTAAATCCAATTGAGCTCCATATATAAGATCCTTTCCTCTTCCATAACCCTAATTCTTCTCCTCTTTATAAATTCGTAGCCAAACCCATTTCTCCTTGTAACGGTCTGACTTTCATACACTTCGGAAGTCGAATCATTATAAAGAAAAAGAAGAAAAGATAGAGAATAGAATAACGCAAACATCAGAATCTCACAGTGGAACTAGATAAAAACATAATACCACACATAATTTATAGATATCATAATAATTATACACCAGAGTTTCACAACATACAGATAATACATACTTATGGTCTCATGACCTGTCCATTTTACACACCATAATATAACATAAGGATGCTTATATAAGTACTAGCATGGTTGTTATTCTAGAGTCCGACCAAACTCCTCCATAAATAGTGATTCAAAACCCGGATCACTTGACTACTAATAATAAGTAATATGAGTAGCCAAGAGTCTAGGAAAACACAAGAAATAAACTCTGGGTTAGACATAAGCCTGGCGTGAGTAAACAATTATATTTAAAAATAGATGTGAAGTTAAGAATGTTTTATAAACCATGTTACACAATAGGTGATTTGTTTAACTTCAGAAATAGCCTTTAAGACACGACCACCCATAAAAATTGTATATGTTTTTACCTTACGATAGTCAAATCACTTTTATATCAAATCCAGTGATATTATAATAATGTTTATCAATTCACAAATAAATAGGAATATAGTCGAAAAACTTGCATCTCACTTTTCGACATAGTTGGTTGTTTGCAAATGACGTTTCTATGGAATTAGAAAAACGTTGATAAAATATCGTAATAATAAGACCAACTGCACGACGTACAATCATAGTACGTGGCGAATACGGGTCGATATGCAGGGAAGGAATTTATTCTAATCTTACTCAATCAAATTAAACCGAAAGCGAGTGAAATTGTTAACTAAAAACTAAAAGAAAACTAACAATGTTAAAATGAATACAAATATGAGAATAAGAGACAATTTAGGAGTAGAATCACTATCAACATCAATCTAAATAACATAAAAATGGCTCTAACTCTCTTAATAACTAGCACATTAAGTGTTGTATTCATACAAGCATGATTTATATGCTAGAAAATTCAATCTACATAAATCATCAATTTTCAATACAAACTTAAAGCCCTAATTATCACATAGAAAATAATAGTTGTAATAAAAATGAAACATTACGAGCATGTTCTATACGTTAATATTCACTAACTACATATAACATCAAGGATGCTTTCACTATAATGTCAGTGTTTTTTCTAAAATGAATTAGATTGTGATAAATTATGATTCTATTAATGATATGAGTATAACACATTTGGGAATAATCAACCAACATGTGCTATCAATTTTCGTCATATAACATCTTTACTTTATCTATATCCAATTTTAGATTAAGCTCAAATAAGAGAGTGAGCAACATGAAATTCTTATGTTAATTATTCATGAATCATGAGAGCTTCACTACCCCTAAATTGAAGGGATTTAACTACTTATAATGGATTCAATGATAACGTAAAGAGATTTCATTACAAAAGAGAACAAAAAAGAGAAAATAAAGATAAAAATCTATTCGACTTGCATAAAAATAAATCTATACTAATGACATGAAAGCAAGTGGACAACAAAAGAAAAGAGCACTATATTAAAATTACCCTAAAAAATTTACATAAAGAAAATGGCTAAGTAGACATGAAAATAAAAGGAGTAAAAGATAATCTCTTAAACTACACTAAAAGTGAATGGAGAAGAAGAGAGAGAGGAGGCTACATAAACATAAGGGGATATTTATACATGTAATAAAACCCTAACCCTAATCCACTTTAGCGTGCTACCAAGAATGCCCTTTAGGAAGTGTGGTCACCAATTGATCATCACGCTTTAATTACCACATCATCAAATTTTCTTGAAGCTTTATCATCCACTAATTTGTCCATTAGATTTTAAGTGTAGTAAGTGGGGTCCTCCATGATTATATATGAGAATTATTTCTTCATTCCTTTGTATGCATATAAATCTTCATGAAGAACCAATATTTCTACAAAAACAATGAGAAATGTCCAAGTAAAAAAATTCTCAAAATAACATAAGCACAAAAAATGACCATTTTTCCTTTGTATGACGATGAATGTATGATATTTTGAAATCAATTGAGTTATGGTTTAATCGTGATAAAATACCCACATATGTCATTTATTTAAGCTAAAACAAGAATAAATGTGTGAATAAATATGCATATTTACGTGCACATCAAATACACCCTCACTTATCTTTTTATTCGTCCTTGAATAAAGTAAAAACTAAGCTAAATCTGTTTTCCTAGGGAGCACGATTGCATTGAGCGTATGCAACAAGCTGTTAAACCTCTGGGTTAGACACCCCACGTCTGTTATGGTCACTTACTAAGGGAATGCATTAAGTTTCGTGAAGCGCTATAGGTAAACAGACATGGAATAATTACAAGACAGATATAAATAAGACAGCAGCGGATATTTAAATTTTTGTTTCAAACATAAATCATAATGTCATGGTCCACAATTCCATAAGTCACAAAAACCATTACAATAAAATAACTTCTGTCTTGCACCCGTCAGAGTACATAAGTAAATAAAAAGCATAATTCCCCAATTAAAAGAGTTAAGCCATAGTAGAGACAAGAACTTGAGCCATACGTCAGAAGTAGCTCCTAGCAAGATGATATCTGAGTCCTGACTAAGCCTGAGTGTTTCCTCTTTGAGAACCTGTGGGGGAACGGAAGAAAGAATGAGAAACAAAAGGGTCATACATAAAGTCTGGTGAGTCTAGTTACTTTTAGCCAGTAGATAAATAAAAGCAGCATGATGGGCACATAAAATGGATAAAGAGAGATTACTACATAAATGGCAGGTGTGACAAGGTAAGCAAGATAAGGTGTATGTGCCTCACTAATGATTACTCTGCACTATTACTAGTGTAACTAAAATGAGATGATCCCTTCCACTATAAGTTGGTAGACTTAGGGCATACGTTCGAGTATACCCTAACCACTACCCTAATCGATCGGCTCCCTACCCCGCAGATATCCTGTGCTGGCCCCACAGTAGGAGGTATCAATCCCTAAAGTGGCAACACTTCATTTCCAAGATGTACACAACCATATCTACTGGTGTTACAGTCGTCTTATCGACTTCTGCCCGGCTCATGCATGCACACGGCTTGGTCGGTTTGCGCCGCCCACACCGTCCGTTCCGTTTGGATCTCTTATATTCAATTAGTAAGTGTGCCCCTTCTCTACCTAGTACGGAGTTCTTTATTTGATACCTACTTCGGGTTATTGACTTGAAATGGGTCCCACACAATATGATACAAGCTCTCCCCTTTGTCTTGTATCCCCACTAGGTGTCTTTAATTACATAACCTTATTGGGTTAAGTTTGTGGGCCTATATGTAAATATTGCCCACCTACTCTAATTTACGTAACCCACCCACTACCCATCTAACTTTACTTAACCCTTTCTTAAGTTCATAATCATACAATCTTTATGGATTGAATTAGGTTAAGTAGTCCAATTCTTTATCAAGCCCATTTATGGGTTTATAATGGGCTAGACCTCCCACATTAGGCCTACAACATGTGGATGCTGGATATGCCGGTCGGGTCCGGGCAGACTTATTCCACAGTTGGGCCTGACCTCGTGTCATAGCCCGATTCGTATTTACGTACTTAGACCTCACACATTAGGTTCAACATTAGTGGTTGCTGGATATGCCGGTCGGGTCCGGGCAGACTTACACCATTAATGCAACCTAACCTCATGTCATAAGTACAATTATAATTCCTAATTGTAATTACTAAACATTCCATTTTTATCCAAATCTACCTATGTAATTATAGGTGTAACACCCCACCTCCGCTAGGGTCACTCACAAAGGGAATGCACTAGCTTTGGTGGAGTATTATCTAGGTAAACATACACAGAAATATTACAAGACAAAACATAAATAAAACAGCGGAAGGAAAACCCAAATTTCATTGCTTAAAATCTAGTAAGGTCTAAAGCCTTTTACATCAAAATGCTATTAAGTCAATTACATCGAAATCTGTCTTGCAATAGTAAAGAAGCATAAAACCATAGTTATAAATCATTCCCCAATAAAGCAAAGCAAGCCATAGCCAGGAGAAATCCAAGTCGTACATTAAAGAGCTTTGGAGCTTGGTAAGATCTGAACTAAGCTGTATTCCCACCCTGCGAACCTGGGGGGGAAACGGAAGAAAAAGAGGCAAAACAAAACGGGTCAGTCATAAAGACTGAGTAAGTCCTAGTGACTTTCAGCATAAAAACAGGTAAAGATAACATGGCATGAATAAACTGAAAGTAAACATAAGTATGATGACAAGATAAGCTACAGGAAAGATAACTAAGAATAACCTCATATGGTTTTTGTCAAGTATAACATCGCCAGGTTTCCATTTAAGATAAACTAAGGATAATTTCGCAAGATTTCTATCAAGCATCGCAAGATTTCTCTGCTTTACCATTAAAATATTTCTATGATATCTATTTGCTCTGCTCCAACCGTACTAGTATCCCAACCCATGTCATGTGTTGACTATAAAATGATCCCTTGCCCAATGTCATGAAATGATCCATTACTTGGTCTCACGAAACGATCTATTAATCGATCGGCTCCCTACAAGTCCTATTTCGTTCATGTGTATGTGTCATACGGCCCTATCACGAATATAGTCACCTGTGCTAGGTCCACCATAGGGGGTATCAAGCCCTAGGGTGCCAACCACCGACACGAATCAAGCACGCATAGTGTAAACCTACTGGTGCCCAGTGCCTGCTTTTTCAACTCCAGACAACGTGCACGACCGTAGTCCGCCTGAACCTACAATGACGCACAAACTCAGCCGTCGTTCTGGTCGCTTACAATCAGCCCAGTAATCGTGCCCCACCCTGCCTAGTTCCAGGGTACCATGATACATCTAGTGGGTTACTGCTGAAAAGGACCGCGTAACTAGGGTTTCCATCCAGCAGGTTAAGTGTTGTCATTTAAATTCGAGACTTAACCCCATCAGTCTAGCATGTCAAGTTGGTTAAGTGTGGTCATTCAAGTTCATGACTTAACCCGTCTACATGTCATGTCAAATTGGCTAAGTGTTGTCGTTCAAGTTCATGACTTAGCCCTACGAATCATGTGTCAAGTTGGTTAAGTATGTTCAAGCGGTTCGTGACTTAACCCTACCAAACCATCGTGTCAAATTGGTTAAGTATATTCAAGCGGTTCATGACTTAACCCTATCAAGTCATCGTGTCAAATTGGTTAAGTATATTCAAGCGGTTCATGACTTAACCCTATCAAGTCATTAATTCATTTATGCACCCCAACCTCTCACATCAGACCTGTTGTTGTGGTCACTGGATATGCCAGGCAGTTCCGGGCAGAATTACACTACAACTCAGTCTGACCTCGGGTTTTCAAGTGCGATATGACCAACTACCCACATTGGATCCTATTGTTTGCAGTAACTGGATTTGCCGGGCGGTTCCAGGCAGAATTACACTGCAAACTCAACCCAACCTCGAGTTGGCCATTTTCTAGTTCATTCTAAATGTCATGTCCATGTTCAAGTTTCATGTCAAGTTCGTGTCTAGTTTCATGGCGAGTTTCATGTCAAGTTTCATGTTTTCACTTATGCCTATTATCAAGTTAATGATTCATATTCATAACCAATTCATGTTTCAAGTTCATAAGCATGTTTATGTGCCTTCTAGATGTCCAATACATACCAACTACTCAGAACCCAACTTAGGCACGTTCATATTAAACTTTCTCCAAGTCATAAATTATCATATATGTTTCTACTCCAAATTTTACATAATTAACATATGCCCAAGTCCTAGGTTACATGTCAGTTTTTTTCATATGCCCAATTCATACCAGATTTACATATGTTTAATTCATGTCGTTTTACATATGTCAAGATTCATGATTTTCATGTTTACAAAGCTATGCTCAATTTACATAGATCCAGTTTTATACCCAAAATTACATGTATAACATGTTTACACCAATTAACCCATAACGAGTTCTAACCAAATTACATATATCAAGATCCATGTCATATTACATATATCAAAATCCATGTCAATTTATATATGCCAATCCCCATTCTTGTAATTACTCTTATAATGATAATACCCAAATATTCAATTTTTATGTTATGCCATCAATTCCACCAAACACATATATCCAAATAGGTATTATCCCAAGATTCCCCCGTATTCAATCGTACGCAAATCGCGGTTTAGGCCTAGATCCGAAATCGATCTAGGTTCATCAAAGAAAATAAATAGGGGAAGGTAGAATTTGTATAACAATAGGTATAGAGAGGAAACTGGCATAAAAACGTCATCTCAAGCATAAAAGATAGATCTTGAGAATAACATTAACATGAACTGATTTACAACAGGCTGAATAGATCATGAACTTGACAAAAGAATAAAGATAGAAAAGCCCAAAACTCAAGATTCAAGAGGAAACAGAAATAGACTTGAACCGATGAACATGCTTATATCCAATTACACTTTATTCCATGGCCATATTATAATTAAGCATTTCAATCTAAAAAGTAACTAGAACTTACATTGATTGGCTAAGAGAGGACAAATCGATTCGTTGTCGCATTGAAACGTCTAACTTGATTAATCTTCTGATTTGATTCAATATGGTCTAGGCGTCGTTGCTTGAAGCCGTTGAATCTTTACTTGAATCCTAACTAGATTTGAATCTCCTCTTGAAAGACTTGAATTGCATATCCTCATCTCAGACTTATGTATTATTTTATTCATTTTCTCAGAGGCAGCATAAGGACAGAATGAAATGGTGTAGAGAGAATGAGGCGAGAGGCTGTTTATATAGGATTAGGCGGACGAACCTAGGCAGAAAACGAGACTAGGTACATCAGAATGCACCCAGGCCCAAAAGCAGATTCGGGGACCAGGTCGACACCCAAGTCGACTGCGCAGTTGACCTGGTCTTGGGGGTGTCGACTGCCCAGTCGACTCCCCAGTCGACCTGGGTGCTGGGTGGGAAATTTCCCGCCTAGTCTGTCTGGGTTTTGAAATTCGAATTTTGAACTCGAATTCGAGCTGTTTTGAACTCTGGAAATTCCTGAAACTTCGGAGGGTCATATCTCCCCCATACGGACTCCGATTCTCGCAAACTCGGACTCATTTCCAAGAAGAATTTCGAGACGGACGCAATGGCACAACCCGTTTCCCCTGATTCTGATCTTAAAATTTAATTTTGCCTTGATTTATGTTTTTAACATGTTGTTAAAATTCGGGTTGTTACAATAGGTGATTATTTCTATGTTTCCCCATTTGAATTAAATGTCCAATTTATATAAGTATTACATAAATTATGCCAATTATAAAACCCTTTTCCCCCTTTCCTAACTAACGTATTCCCATGTATTTTGGCGGCATCCAGGCTATAAAGTAGCCTAGCTATAACATTGAAAAAGGAATATGACAAAGGTGATAATTTCAACATCTCTTGGCATAAACATAAACCGGCATGATAACAAGGTGAGTGGACATATAATTTACATCATAACAAGGTGGACATAAAACTGATAACTTATGGCAATTACTTCGATGTAAAAGCAACATAAAGAGATCTAAATTCACCCTTTTAGGTGTCTAATTATTCAGATCTAGCATAATTAGCGTGACATAGCAACTTGTTTAGATTTAAAAATGGCTTCAAATGTCAAGTTTACAACATATTTAGATTGATCACAATATGACAGGTGAAAGGTGATTTACATAAGGAACTAGAGCTAGCCAATGTTACAACTGTCCAATTTAATAGATGTACATTCTCCACAATATGGTTACAAATCAAGATCCACATAGGCAACATAATAGAATAACCACAATTGTATTAGATCTAGGGAAATAGATCTATCATGACATAGCATGGGATTTAACACTTGCATAGAATCATACTTTACAACACATCCAAGTCATAGTCTTTCACAATTTACTTTTATTTATCTAAACCAAAAAACAACTAGAAACTCACAGCGTTAGGTTTAGAGAATTGAGAAAGAATGGATCTAGAATTTCTGAATTTGATTTGCAAAGTATGTTGTTGTAGAAAACGGTTCAGTTCGCACTCCAGCAGCATATGGCCTCCATGATTTCCAATGAAGAAAATAGGAGAATAGGACACACATATATATAGCTGCCAGACCCCCTGAAACTGAGTGCCACGTCAGCCCTAGGGGTGTCGACACC
Source organism: Allium sativum (assembly GCA_030737875.1). Classification (NCBI taxonomy): domain Eukaryota; kingdom Viridiplantae; phylum Streptophyta; class Magnoliopsida; order Asparagales; family Amaryllidaceae; genus Allium; species Allium sativum. The sequence goes on from CM060918.1 coordinate 900,345,669, forward strand.
CCTGTGGTGGGTCGACCCCTAGGTCGACACCCCTACAGGGAGGTCGACCCCCTAGAGCGGGAATTTTGCCGCTCTGAAGAAGTTTTGAATTTGAATCGTTTTGGATAAGATTTTGACTCATCTCTGACTCGTGCGTATAGATATAATTTTTCTTCGCGCATACAAACTTAAAACCCTCATAACTTCTTCGTACGGTGTCCGTTTTACGCAAACCAAATGCCTATCTTGACCAGAATTTCGAGGCGGACGCAATGGTGAAGTCCATTTCCTCTAATTTGAATATTAGATTAATTATTATTTAATTTATTTTCTTTAATGTCCTTAAAAATTCGGGGACATTCTCCCCTACTCAAAGGATTTCGTCCTGAAATCTCTAAGTTGAGAAGAATGCATATCCTACCATCCATCATCCATCTACTCATCCATCAATCATTAGCGTCCATTGTTCTTATCGATTTCTAATGCTTATATGAATATATGTGAATTTGTGTGTATATGTTCTAACACTAATGCGAAGATCAGGCAGTCTACTGATTTAGTTGACCTCCTTAATGCAATGTATGTTAGTGCCATGAATCCAATATGTATGCCAATAAACCTATTGTATCATATAAGTTCTATATGTGTGCACATCCATCCGTCCAAATGAAACATCCATAAGCTAGTTCATCCATTTCCATCCATAAAAGAAAAGAAAATGCACACACATCCATATGCAGTATGAAAGTGATTGAGCCAATCTTAGTGCCTAATGTGTGTGTAGATGCGTCCAAAGGAAATCACTAGCAAACACTTGCATCCACTTTCATCCATCAAACATAACATGTTTCAAACACATGTTTACACCCATAGGATTCCTATCTAATGGTCGAAAATACTATGGATAAGATATACTCTATTGACATAAACAAGCACTGATAAAACTTATGAAAAAGGAGTTAAGAAAATACCCTCAAGAAAAGGGTACGAAGCACGAATCTTGTCTTCGGTCTCCCAAGCCGCATCTTCTAGGTTATTTCCCCATTGAACCTTTAGCAACTTGATCTCCTTATTACGCAGCTTCTTAACTTTTGACCCAAGAATATGGTTAAGGACTCGTCTGACTGTCGCCTCCCGTTCCACTTCGACTTCTTCCAATATATTTGGTTCAACAACTTCTGTGGTGTCATACAGGCACTTCCGCAGATGAGAGATGTGGAAGACGTCATGAACAACAGATATATTTTCTGGGAGCTTTACTCGGTAAGCTATTTGGCCAATCCTCTTGGTTATGGGAAATGGTCCCACAAACCTAGGTGCTAACTTCCCTACTGATCCGAAGTGAACAACATTCCTTAAAGGCAATACTTTGATAAAAACTAAGTCTCCCACTTCGAACTTGATGTCAATTCTTCTCCTATCTACACAGGACTTCTGCCTATCTTGAGCTATCTTCATCCGCCGTCGAATAAGGTCAATCTTTTTGGACGTTTCTCTAACCATATCTGGTCCAAGTAATAATCTTTCTGTAGATTCCCACCAATAAGTTGGTGATCTACAGGGTCGCCCGTACAATGGTTCGAAGGGTGCCATGTCGATGCAGCTTGATAACTGTTATTAAAACTCTACTAAAGGAAGACGCTATTCCCAAGTCCCTCCGAAGTCTAGGATACACAGCCTCAAAAGATTCTCAAGAATCATGTTCACCCTCTCTGTCTGCCCATCGGTCTGAGGATGATAAGCGGTGCTTAAACACAACTGTGTACCGAATGCTTCTTGCAAACTCCTCCAAAATTCGCTGGTAAAGATCGGGTCACGATCGCACACGATGTTGGAATGTACTCCATGAAGACGAACTATCTCATGAATATAAATTGTTGCCAACCATGATGCCATCCTCTTACTCTTAACTGGAATAAAGTGAGCGCTCTTAGTGAGTCTATCCACTATCACCCAGATACTGGTGTTACCTTTCTTCGATCTAGGCAAACCATCTATGAAATCCATAGATATGCTCTCCCATTTCCACTGCGGAACCTCCAATGGATGAAGTAATCCACCTGGCTTCTTTTGCTCATCTTTGACTTGCTGGCAAACTAAACATTGAGAAACAAATTCAGCCACATCTTTCTTCATCCCAGCCCATAAGAAAACCCTCTTCATGTCCCTGTACATCATATCACTGCCTGGATGAATGGTGATCTTAGAATGGTGGACTTCTTATAGGACAACCTTTATCAAGCTTCCAGTCTGAGGAACACAAAGCCTTCCATCTCGTCGCAACCACCCCTTTTCATCTATGGCATACCTACTGAGGTGACTAGAAATATCCCCACTTTTGAGCTTATCCATGATGTCTAGAATCTGTGGGTCACCTTGTTGCGAAGCTCCTATCTGATCCATAAGAGTCGGTCGTATCTCCAAGGACACAAACAAATCAGGAAAAACCTCGATGAAGGGTCTAAAATCAAAAGCTGATATGAACTCTAAGTTCTTTCTTTCCACAAACAGAGGACTCAGGGCCACCCTGTGACGAAAAGGAATTTTGCTCGGTCCGAACCAGTCGCTAAACCGACCCAGACCGTTCGAAACGCCCTATCGTTTGAGAACACGACAAAATAGAACGCATCCGAAAGAACATTTCATTGTTATTACAACAATTCCATCAGATACAAGAATATACAGAGTATAAATGAATATTGCACAGAAATATCAGAGATTTAAATTACATTTAAATACATAGCAGCGGAAAATAATACGATACACAACTGAAGGAGATATACGGATACAAAGCTTTCCGGATATCGTTCCAGCTGTAAACCAGGATCCTGTGAATATAAATCTGCAAAACCAAAACTACTAGCTGCCCGTGTCGAAAATAGGGGCACCCAGAGTTTAGGTTAAAACAATAAACTCCAGGTCAGTCATGTGACTGGTGTGAGAACTAAAACAGTTATAAATCTTTATTTTAAAGTTAGGTAAATCAAGGGACCACGCCGTATCACACGGAACGGGTTTCCTCCCAAGAATACCAATGCATAAAACAAACAGCGAAATGCTAAATAAAGAAAAATGAAGCTGTTATAAGACCCAGGTCCTATCACACAATGCAACGCAAGATGGGGGATAGGGTTTTCCCTTATAACAGCCAAAGAATGCTTGATACGTCTAAAACAAATCATTTGATACTATTATAAGTGCATAGTGTATAAAACAACTTCAAATCATAAGTATCAATCATAGGCGACATGAGCGTCCCATGCCACTATGTCGCCATATATAGGTTTACAAATAAAACCGCAAATGTCACGTATTTGGAAATTGGTTTTCCATCTATGAACCGAGGCCAGGGATCGTCCTCAACCGATTTTAGACAATCTAGCCCATGTCTAGGAACAGCCGCAACTGCCCCTTGGATCGTCAGGGCCGGTCCATCGATGTGGATTATAATGCCTGAACACTACGTTTCCCCGCCCTTTGGGGCGTAAATGAGCCAACGAATGACTCCATCGGACCCGGATCGTCCGATCAAACTGAGGCGCCTCGCAACAGCAACAACCACACAGGTGAAAAGTATATAAATGTCAGGGATGGTAGGTCACTGACACCACCCTAGCCAGAAGGAAACGCATGCCCTCCCTGATGTCCTCTCCCGTTTCTGGTTCACAACCGGGGTGCGAGGCTCGCGAATTCATGTTACACAAAGCTGTGCCACACAGGCTGTGCTTTGATCATCACCACAAGACTTTGCTTTTCAACAGAAGTATTGATCATTTGCATCTTAGCATGCCACACAGACAAACCACTCTATGCAACTGGTATTAGTCTCAAAGAATGAAATCCGATGTCAGACACACAGTCCATTTACAAGTCCGTTCTAGGTCTGAACGAAACCGGGGGCACCTAGTACCCCGCATATCCATCGATCTCCAAGTACGTCTGGACGATCACCAACTGATTCCATCTTCTTGGGTGTACAGCCCAATCAAGATCATCAGTAATCACCCAAACGACGTGAAGACCTCCGGTCTTCAACCATCGTCTTCATCTTCGACTTATCGTCGTATCGGTTATTCAGAATGGGATAAACCCGGTCTTTCCGAATAACTCGCGTATATTTTAAATAAGTGTTACACAAACACAACATACGCCTCATTCCAGTTCATCAGTCACTAACTGTAAATTAATCTAGAGAATAATTCCCCAAATATTAACCCCGAAGGCCGAAACCAACATCAGATCAATATCCAGAAAACCATTCTGCTTGGCTAACCGACAGTTAGTTTCTAAATTTCACATTCATAGGGAAAGGTTCCCATTAATTTTATCCAAGATAAATTTCCTGAATTTATTCTTTTATCATCTTTTGAATTTCGATTCAACTAGTCGGGATTAACGAAACTTACCGAAGTAATCATTTGTTTTAATTTTCCAATCCCAACCTATTTATCCCATGAAGTAAAACTGGTTATACTTCATATCTAACACCACGGTGTTATCGGTAAATTCAATTACCATTTCACGTTCAAATCTAATTAAAGATTTAACTAACGCCTGGAGCAAAACTGGTGATACTCCATTTTGATTTTTTCAATCTAATTAAAGATTTATTAAAACTACACTTAGTTTTAATCTTTGACTGGGTTAAAGAATCGGTGTCATTTAAAACACGGTTCACGGTAAACCCAAAATCACCATCCATTAATTATTGGGTTAAAGAACAAGTGTTATTTAAAACACTGTCCACGATAAACCCAAAAATCAATATCAATTCAATTCCAATTAAATATTATTTAATTGGTACACTTCATTAAATCCAAATAAAAAGATTTAATCTTTTCTCAACTGGGTTCAAGAACAGTGTTAGTAAAGACACCATTCACGACAAACCCAAATCACATTTGATATTAAATACAAGGCTCTGAATAGGAAATATCCCGGCTTATATTCAATATCAAATTCTGCGACCAACAAAGATCGTGTTGGAAATAACGATATATATATATCTATATCTTTCAAATTTCCATAACAACATTTGTATAATCACGAAATCCAACATCGAAATATTCCGAAGACAATTTCGATTCAAATCCATCCCAATGCAATCATTGGAAGTTCTGGTTATTTTCAAAACCATTTCAAATTCAATTTATTTATTTAAAAATAAATAGAATTATAATTCTAGTTCAAAACTAGTTTATTTCGATAAAAATCTATTTTTATCTTTTCAAATATGGAGTTCTTTATCCCGATTTTTCCCAAATCATTTCTTATGATTTTACATAAATTATTACTATTTTTAATAATTTTATCAAGGCCCGTACAGTCGATTTCCATCAACAGCCATCGAACTGCACTTACAGCGACCTTTTTCAAATTTGATTTGGACATAATTCCAAATCCAACCGTTAGATTTCTAATTTCTAATATTCGTTAGAAAGCTTTTTTCGGTACAAACCCAACGGTTCCAGTTTTAGGAGAATCCGACGGTCGGATCTCCCGCAATGTCCGTCCGAAGTCAATGGTCGAAATTCGCGAACTACCGTGGCGCGTTCTATTCAGGCCATTATATTATATATATAATATATACTTCGTCAATTTCAATTCAAAACGAATTTTATAAATCGTTTTAAATTCATTTTCCAAATGGTTTCAACTTCATATTCAATTTCAAATCAGAATTGAATATTCCAATATAAATTCGTTTTAAATTCATTTCAAATCGATTTCTATTCGAATCCATTTATATTCAAATTCAATTAGAATTCATTTCTATTTATTTTCAATTCGAATTCATTTCTATATAGTTCGAATTTCAAATCTATTCAATTTTAATTGAAGAATGAATAAAATCGATACAAATATCGTTCACGTCAAAATGGCGTCAATCTAACCAACACGGCTTCATATGTTTCTATTTTCAGAAATCTATTTCAAATATTTCTATTTCAAATATTTCTATTTCAAATATTTCCACTTCAAATATTTCTTTTTCAAATATTCCTATTTCAAATATTTCTATTTCAAATATTTCTATTTCAAATATTTCTATTTCAAATATTTCTTTTTCAAATATTCCTATTTCAAATATTTCTATTTCAAATATTTCTATTTCAAATATTTCTATTTCAAATATGGAATGAGGCCCAATCAATTACCATATAAAGTTGATTATATGGATTTTCTACAACACATGTATACAATAACAACGATGAATAATCAACCATCATCCAAAGTGCATTCTACACTGTATAAGCATCGAATATAAATATTCAACGCTTATAGCAGCCTGTCAATCAATCGATCGACATACAACTAATTATTGGGATTAGTGTACGTCAAATATCATCCCAATACCTGTGTGGGGTTTCAAACAATCAAACACAGATTTTATTTGTGCAGTTGGGCGATGTGTAAAATTTATCGTCCCAATCAATGTCCTTCAAATAGGTGTACATAAACAAACCGTCCGGTTTGTAAATGAATATTTGTTTGTTCACATTCACGTTAAAAATTATATTTTTAACGATCAAACTATTTTTTTATTCAACCTATGAATATTCTATTCGGTTCATTTATTAAATAAAATGTTATCTTTATTTTTCTAACTTATTTTAGAAAATTTCGGCGGCATAACGGCACGATACTAAAACGGGACAAGGCCTAGCCTTATCCCCGGTCTAGTGAAGGCCCACGCCATTCACACATCAATCAAATCAATTTCATTTCACCAAACAATTCAATTCAAACCAAATAATCTAACCAACTACACAACCAAACAATTTAACAAACAAGCCATCCATGGTCTGTGGATGACGGGTGTCGGGTGCTACTAAACACCGTCTGCATCCTAGTATATATTTATATAACAAGAAAAATAAAATTAAAGAGTGAGAAATTCTCACCAATAGCTATTCCAACTCCATGACTCTCCTTAACTAGAAATCTTCGTCGTTCTCGCCTCTTTATCACCTTCGTTGCGCGTATTCTCTACATATGTAAAAATTGAATTTTAACTTCGCTATTCAATATATAAAAATCGAATTTTTACTTTGATGTTCAATATATAAAAATCATATTTTTACTTCGTTGTTCAATATATAAAAATCATATTTTTTCTTCGCTATTCAATATATAAAAATCGAATTTTTTACTTTGATGTTCAACATATAAAAATCGAATTTTTACTTTGCTATACGGATAAAAAAATCTATTTTTACATTGCTACTATATAGATAAAAGTTATATTTTTACATCGTTATCGTCTATATAAAGATCTCGCCTTTTCAACTATAAAGATTTCTCCTTTTCAAATAAAAAGACTTCATCCTTTCTAAAATATAGATTTCGCTTTTATTTTCTCACTATAAAAATCACCTCTTTATTTCTATGTATATATAATAAAAATCAGATTTTTATTTCGCTACATATACAAAGATGATATTTTTAATTCACTACATAAACAAAAATCATATTTTTACATCATCTATATAGTAAAGATTATATTTTTAATACTTTAAAAATATAAAAATTATATTTTTAATACTTTAAAAATATAAAAATCATATTTTTAATACTTCACTTTCAATATAAAAAACGTATTTTTATACGAATAAAAATCAAATCTTTTCTATTTAAAAATCTCGTCTTTCTCCTTTTTTTAAAAATCTGAATATAAATCAATGCTTAACTATATATAAACTAAAATTGATGGTAGTCGAGAAAACTCACCGTGGTTCGTCAAGGGAGGGAAGGAGAAGGAGTGCAGGTGGTTGCCGGGGGTGGTGGGAGGCTGCAGCACACGATGTGGGGCCTACAGGCGGTGGCCAGCGAAGGAATAGGGCACGGGGTTCCAAAAAGAGGGAAAGGAAGAGTAGAGAGGAGAGAGAAGGGGTCAGGGAGACGGAGGGGCGTTGGCGCCGGAGCTGGAGGTGGCGGCAGGCCGTCGGGCGTCGGAGATTAAGGCTTGGTGTCGTGGTGGTTGCGCGGGGCTAGGCAGAAGAGGGGAAGGGAAGGAGAAGAGAGGAGGGGCGCTGGAAGGGAGGGGCTCGACGGAGGAGGCTGGTGGCGGCGACCCGGAGCAGCGATGGTGGCGCAGCGATGAAGGGCGACGGTGGTAGGGCTTCAGTTTTTTTTTTTATTATTATTTTTATTCTGAACGGTCAACGATAGAAGAGGAAAAGAGATAAAGGTAGAGAGAGAGGAGAGAGAAAAGGATTATATATTATATTATATTTATTTTATTTATTTATCCATTCAAAAAGTAACTTTTAAATTCCAACTCGAAACGAGGCCCAACGACTGTCGTCCATAGCTATTTACCCCCATTCTGAACACAATGGGATATGTATCGTATGCTGATTCGAACGTTTTGATTAGTATCCGTTAAAATCAACATATAACTCTATACATTGAATTTGAACACGCATTTCAATTTACTGGGGTCACATACTAACTCTATAAATTCTAGAAAAATATTTTCTAGCCTCGTATTGACGATACGGTCCTAACAAAACTAGTTTCGTCAAATTCTGAGACCGTTTGAAAAATGGCCATTTTCCAGTCGATTAAAATCAACTTAAACTGGTCAAACGCGTTTTCCTTTGCCACGCTCACATATTGATTCGAAAAATTAGGAAATTTGGAATCTAGCAATAACATTACATCACGGACGCAACAAAAGTGGTTTCGTCGAAATCCGAGGTCGTTTGCAAAATTTCCATTTTTAAGGGCCTGAATTCCATAGCGACTATTCAAAATTTTCAACTGGACATATCTTTTGATTCTCGCTATGAAATTTCGATTTTTCGGATTCGTTGGAAAGATATTCTCAATTAGATTCCATTATTTTTGGTTTCACTAAAATCCGGTTTATTTTGCACCCGGTACATTCAATCGAAGTTCGAAATCGAATTATCGAACTACCGCGCCATTTTCAATTCCTTTTATAATTTAAAATAAATAATTATATTCTAACGACGATCAATATAACTATATACGATTGAATTTTATTCAAAGGAAATTTTCTCGTCGATATTATTTAAAATAATCTATTTTTAAATAATATAAATTCACTAAAATTGCCAAAATAAAAATTTTAAACTGGCCCAGATTTTCGGGTTGTTACAATCTCCCCCACTTAAAACTTTTCGTCTCCGAAAAGGAACAAAGTCGAAAGTGGTTTGATCAATCAACTCTACGTTCGATCTGGCTTTCATTCTCCAACTTTTCAGTTTCTGAGAATTTTCAAATTCTTCAAAAATTTGGCTAACACCCTAAATTTTCGAAAAATTTCGCCATAACCTCCCCTGCACCGGGAGCCACGGGAAAATCCCGAAATTGCCATATAGGCCTTCTGATCTCAAAAAAAAAAAGAAAAAGCCAAGCGGCTAGCCAATAGGCTCATAAAATCATCATCACCCAAACAAAACAGTAAATTATGTAGTAAACATGTACCTATTTGTCGGGCAAACAAATTTTATTCTTCGGCTCTAGCCTCCTTGCTATGACCTGTTCAATGTAAGTACAAGTATATGCAAGAAAATGCGACTATTTTTCAATACAATTCAATATTTGGTTCAATTAGGCTAAATGGTTCAAAATTAGCAAACAAATAAACAAACAACACAAACATCAATCAATTAGTGAATTAGAGTTTCAAATTCATAATTTTGATATATAGTCAAAAATCAGATTTTTGATGCCAAATCACAACAATAAGCACTATCTAGTTTTGGTTCTCACACCAGTCTAATGGAAATATATAGAAATCCCACCTTCGAAACTCGAACATAAATGTTGATGATGCGATCGCTACCATCAATATCATCTCCGGGCGACTAGAGTGTGATGCTATATCTATCCAATATATTAAAACTTTGAATATACGTTTGCAAGGCGTATATGCAAATTCTTTATATACTGAATTGTCCAAAATCAATATAAATAAATAATCAAATACGAATAATTGATTTAGATTTTCAAAACAAAATTTGTTTTTCACTTTTTAAAAATATTCTCTTCACACTTGTTCTAGGATACTACTGATCCCATCTCTAACGAGTCATTCCCATTGGATATTACTAATCCTATTTCCGATGAATTCTTTCGTATGGTTCTAATGTGTCTTGTTCTCTGAGCTTTGTAAACCAAAGCTCTGATACCAACTGTGACGAAAAGGAATTTCGCTCGGTCCGAACCAGTCGCTAAACTGACCCAGACCGTTCGAAACGCCCTATCGTTTGAGAACACGACAAAATAGAACGCATCCGGAAGAACATTTCATTGTTATTACAACAATTCCATCAGATACAAGAATATACAGAGTATAAATGAATATTGCACAGAAATATCAGAGATTTAAATTACATTTAAATACATAGCAGCGGAAAATAATACGATACACAACTGAAGGAGATATACGGATACAAAGCTTTCCGGATATCGTTCCAGCTGTAAACCAGGATCCTGTGAATATAAATCTGCAAAACCAAAACTACTAGCTGCCCGTGTCGAAAATAGGGGCACCCAGAGTTTAGGTTAAAACAATAAACTCCAGGTCAGTCATGTGACTGGTGTGAGAACTAAAACAGTTATAAATCTTTATTTTAAAGTAAGGTAAATCAAGGGACCACGCCGTATCACACGGAACGGGTTTCCTCCCAAGAATACCAGTGCATAAAACAAACATCGCAATGCTAAATAACGAAAAATGAAGCTGTTATAAGACCCAGGTCCTATCACACAATGCAACGCAAGCCGGGGGATAGGGTTTTCCTTATAACAGCCAAAGAATGCTTGATACGTCTAAAACAAATCATTTGATACTATTATAAGTGCATAGTGTATAAAACAACTTCAAATCATAAGTATCAATCATAGGCGACATGAGCGTCCCATGCCACTATGTCGCCATATATAGGTTTACAAATAAAACCGCAAATGTCACGTATTTGGAAATTGGTTTTCCATCTATGAACCGAGGCCAGGGATCGTCCTCAACCGATTTTAGACAATCTAGCCCATGTCTAGGAACAGCCGCAACTGCCCCTTGGATCGTCAGGGCCGGTCCACCGATGTGGATTATTATGCCTGAACACTACGTTTCCCCGCCCTTTGGGGCGTAAATGAGCCAACGAATGACTCCATCGGACCCGGATCGTCTGATCAAACCGAGGCGCCTCGCAACAGCAACAACCACACAGGTGAAAAGTATATAAATGTCAGGGCTGGTAGGTCACTGACACCACCCTAGCTAGAAGGAAACGCATGCTCACCCTGATGTCCTCTCCCGTTTCTGGTTCACAACCGGGGTGCGAGGCTCGCGAATTCACGTTACACAAAGTTGTGCCACACAGGCTGTGCTTTGATCATCACCACAAGACTTTGCTTTTCAACAGAAGTTTTGATCATTTGCATCTTAGCATGCCACACAGACAAACCACTTTATGCAACTGGTATTAGTCACAAAGAATGAAATCCGATGTCAGACACACAGTCCATTTACAAGTCCGTTCTGGGTCTGAACGAAACCGGGGGCACCTAGTACCCCGCATATCCATCGATCTCCAAGTGCGTCTGGACGATCACCAACTGATTCCATCTTCTTGGGTGTACAGCCCAATCAAGATCATCAGTAATCACCCAAACGACGTGAAGACCTCCGGTCTTCAACCATCGTCTTCATCTTCGACTTATCGTCGTATCGGTTATTCAGAATGGGATAAACCCGGTCTTTCCGAATAACTCGCGTATATTTTAAATAAGTGTTACACAAACACAACATACGCCTCATTCCAGTTCATCAGTCACTAACTGTAAATTAATCAAGAGAATAATTCCCCAAATATTAACCACGAAGGCCGAAACCAACATCAGATCAATATCCAGAAAACCATTCTGCTTGGCTAACCGACAGTTAGTTTCTAAATTTCACATTCATAGAGAAAGGTTCCCATTAATTTTATCCCAGATAAATTTCCTGAATTTATTCTTTTATCATCTTTTGAATTTCGATTCAACTAGTCGGGATTAACGAAACTTACCGAAGTAATCATTTGTTTTAATTTTCCAATCCCAACCTATTTATCCCATGAAGTAAAACTGGTTATACTTCATATCTAACACCACGGTGTTATCGGTAAATTCAATTACCATTTCACGTTCAAATCTAATTAAAGATTTAACTAACGCCTGGAGCAAAACTGGTGATACTCCATTTTGATTTTTTCAATCTAATTAAAGATTTATTAAAACTACACTTAGTTTTAGTCTTTGACTGGGTTAAAGAATCAGTGTCATTTAAAACACGGTTCACGGTAAACCCAAAATCACCATCCATTAATTATTGGGTTAAAGAACAAGTGTTATTTAAAACACTGTCCACGATAAACCCAAAAATCAATATCAATTCAATTCCAATTAAATATTATTTAATTGGTACACTTTATTAAATCCAAATAAAAAGATTTAATCTTTTCTCAACTGGGTTCAAGAACAGTGTTAGTAAAGACACCATTCACGACAAACCCAAATCACATTTGATATTAAATACAAGGCTCTGAATAGGAAATATCCCGGCTTATATTCAATATCAAATTCTGCGACCAACAAAGATCGTGTTGGAAATAACGATATATATATCTATATCTTTCAAATTTCCATAACAACATTTGTATAATCACGAAATCCAACATCGAAATATTCCAAAGACAATTTCGATTCAAATCCATCCCAATGCAATCATTGGAAGTTCTGGTTATTTTCAAAACCATTTCAAATTCAATTTATTTATTTAAAAATAAATAGAATTATAATTCTAGTTCAAAACTAGTTTATTTCGATAAAAATCTATTTATATCTTTTCAAATATGGAGTTCTTTATCCCGATTTTTCCCAAATCATTTCTTATGATTTTACATAAATTATTACTATTTTTAATAATTTTATCCAGGCCCGTACAGTCGATTTCCATCAACGGCCATCGAACTGCACTTACAGCGACCTTTTTCAAATTTGATTTGGACATAATTCCAAATCCAACCGTTAGATTTCTAATTTCTAATATTCGTTAGAAAGCTCTTTTCGATACGAACCCAACGGTTCCGGTTTTAGGAGAATCCGACGGTCGGATCTCCCGCAATGTCCGTCCGAAGTCAATGGTCGAAATTCGCGAACTACCGCGGCGCGTTCTATTCAGGCCATTATATTATATATATAATATATATAATATATACTTTGTCAATTTCTATTCAAAACGAGTTTTATAAATCGTTTTAAATTCATTTTCAAAACGGTTTCAACTTCATATTCAATTTCAAATCAGAATTGAATATTCCAATATAAATTCGTTTTAAATTCATTTCAAATCGATTTCTATTTGAATCCATTTATATTCAAATTCAATTCGAATTCATTTCTATTTATTTTCAATTCGAATTCATTTCTATATAGTTCGAATTTCAAATCTATTCAATTTTGATTGAAGAATGAATAAAATCGATACAAATATCGTTCACGTCAAAATGGCGTCAATCTAACCAACACGGCTTCATATGTTTCTATTTTCAGAAATCTATTTCAAATATTTCTATTTCAAATATTTCTATTTCAAATATTTCTACTTCAAATATTTCTTTTTCAAATATTCCTATTTCAAATATTTCTATTTCAAATATTTCTGTTTCAAATATTTCTATTTCAAATATTTCTATTTCAAATATTTCTTTTTCAAATATTCCTATTTCAAATATTTCTATTTCAAATATTTCTATTTCAAATATTTCTATTTCAAATATGGAATGAGGCCCAATCAATTACCATATAAAGTTGATTATATGGATTTTCTACAACACATGTATACAATAACAACGATGAATAATCAACCATCATCCAAAGTGCATTCTACACTGTATAAGCATCGAATATAAATATTCAACGCTTATAGCAGCCTGTCAATCAATCGATCAACATACAACTAATTATTGGATTAGTGTACGTCAAATATCATCCCAATACCCGTGTGGGGTTTCAAACAATCAAACACAGATTTTATTTGTGCAGTTGGGCGATGTGTAAAATTTATCGTCCCAATCAATGTCCTTCAAATAGGTGTACATAAACAAACCGTCCGGTTTGTAATTGAATATTTGTTTGTTCACATTCACGTTAAAAATTATATTTTTAACGATCAAACTATTTTATTCAACCTATGAATATTCTATTCGGTTCATTTATTAAATAAAATGTTATCTTTACTTTTCTAACTTATTTTAGAAAATTTCGGCGGCATAACGACACGATACTAGAAACGGGACAAGGCCTAGCCTTATCCCCGGTCCAGTGAAGGCCCACGCCATTCACACATCAATCAAATCAATTTCATTTCACCAAACAATTCAATTCAAACCAAATAATCTAACCAACTACACAACCAAACAATTTAACAAACAAGCCATCCATGGTCTGTGGATGACGGGTGTCGGGTGCTACTAAACACCGTCTGCATCCTAGTATATATTTATATAACTAGAAAAATAAAATTAAAGAGTGAGAAATTCTCACCAATAGCTATTCCAACTCCATGACTCTCCTTAAATAGAAATCTTCGTCGTTCTCGCCTCTTTATCACCTTCGTTGCCCGTATTCTCTACATATGTAAAAATTGAATTTTTACTTTGCTATTCAATATATAAAAATTGAATTTTTACTTTGATGTTCAATATATAAAAATCATATTTTTACTTCGTTGTTCAATATATAAAAATCATATTTTTTCTTCGCTATTCAATATATAAAAATCGAATTTTTTTACTTTGATGTTCAATATATAAAAATCGAATTTTTACTTTGCTATACGGATAAAAAAATCTATTTTTACATCGCTACTATATAGATAAAAGTTATATTTTTACATCGTTATCGTCTATATAAAGATCTCGCCTTTTCAACTATAAAGATTTCTCCTTTTCAAATAAAAAGACTTCATCCTTTCTAAAATATGGATTTCGCTTTTATTTTCTCACTATAAAAATCACCTCTTTATTTCTATGTATATATAATAAAAATCAGATTTTTATTTCGCTACCTATACAAAGATGATATTTTTAATTCACTACATAAACAAAAATCATATTTTTACATCATCTATATAGTAAAGATTATATTTTTAATACTTTAAAAATATAAAAATCATATTTTTAATACTTTAAAAATATAAAAATCATATTTTTAATACTTTAAAAATATAAAAATCATATTTTTAATACTTCACTTTCAATATAAAAAACGTATTTTTATACGAATAAAAATCAAATCTTTTCTATTTAAAAATCTCGTCTTTCTCCTTTTTTTAAAAATCTGAATATAAATCAATGCTTAACTATATATAAACTAAAATTGATGGTAGTCGAGAAAACTCACCGTGGTTCGTCAAGGGAGGGAAGGAGAAGGAGTGCAGGTGGTTGCCGGGGGTGGTGGGAGGCTGCAGCACACGATGTGGGGGCCTACAGGCGGTGGCCAGCGAAGGATTAGGGCATGGGGTTCCAAATAGAGGGAAAGGAAGAGTAGAGAGGGGAGAGAAGGGGTCAGGGAGACGGAGGGGCGTTGGCGCCGGAGCTGGAGGTGGCGGCAGGCCGTCGGGCGTCGGAGATTAAGGCTTGGTGTCGTGGTGGTTGCACGGGGCTAGGCAGAAGAGGGGAAGGGAAGGAGAAGAGAGGAGGGGCGCTGGAAGGGAGGGGCTCGACGGAGGAGGCTGGTGGCGGCGACCCGGAGCAGGGATGGTGGCGCAGCGATGAAGGGCGACGGGGGTAGGGCTTCAGTTTTTTTTTTTTTCATTCTGAACGGTCAACGATAGAAGAGGAAAAGAGATAAAGGTAGAGAGAGAGGAAAGAGAAAAGGATTATATATTATATTATATTTATTTTATTTATTTATCCATTCAAAAAGTAACTTTTAAATTCCAACTCGAAACGAGGCCCAACGACTGTCGTCCATAGCTATTTACCCCCATTCCGAACACAATGGGATATGTATCGTATGCTGATTCGAACGTTTTGATCAGTATCCGTTAAAATCAACATATAACTCTATACATTGAATTTGAACACGCATTTCAATTTACTGGGGTCACATACTAACTCTATAAATTCTAGAAAAATATTTTTTAGCCTCGTATTGACGATACGGTCCTAACAAAACTAGTTTCATCAAATTCTGAGACCGTTTGAAAAATGGCCATTTTCCAGTCGATTAAAATCAACTGAAACTGGTCAAACGCGTTTTCCTTTGCCACGCTCACATATTGATTCGAAAAATTATGAAATTTGGAATCTAGCAATAACTTTACATCACGGACCCAACAAAAGTGGTTTCGTCAAAATCCGAGGTCGTTTGCAAAATTTCCATTTTTAAGGGCCTGAATTCCATAGCGACTATTCAGAATTTTCAACTGGACATATCTTTTGATTCCCGGTATGAAATTTCGATTTTTCGGATTCGTTGGAAAGATATTCTCAATTAGATTCCACTATTTTTGGTTTCACTAAAATCCGGTTTATTTTGTACCCGGTACATTCAATTGAAGTTCGAAATCGAATTATCGAACTACCGCGCCATTTTCAATTCCTTTTATAATTTAAAATAAATAATTATATTCTAACGACGATCAATATAACTATATACGATTGAATTTTATTCAAAAGAAATTTTCTCGTCGATATTATTTAAAATAATCTATTTTTAAATAATATAAATTCACTAAAATTGCCAAAATAAAAAATTTAAACTGGCCCAGATTTTCGGGTTGTTACACACCCTCTGCCTACTTAGTGTGTCTGCCACCACATCACCCTTGCAAGGGGTATAAGTAATCTCAAAATCATATGAAGCTAAGAAATGCATCCACCGTTGTTGCCTTAAGTTGAGATCCTTCTGTGAGAATAGATACTTGAGAGATTTATGATCGATGTATAACTCGATCTTTTCTCCACGTAAATAATGACACCACATTTTAAACGCGAATACTATGGCAGCTTGCTCTAGATCACGGGTTGGGTAGTTCTTCTGATGAATCCTCAACTGTCTACCCCTATAACATATTACTTTCCCTTCTTGCATCAGAACCGCACCAAGCCCTATACCGCATGCATCACTGTAAACAGTAAACACTTTACTCCCATCGGGCAAGGTCAAGACTGGGGCTGTTGTCAAAGCCCTTTTTGGTCGTTGGAAAGCAACGCCACAGTCTATGTCCCATGAGAATGCCAAAATCTTCTTTATCAGCCTGGTGAGAGGGGAGGATATCTTAGCAAAGTTCTTAATGAACTTCCTATAATAACCTGCCAACCCAAGAAACACTACAAGAGGAACAGGGGTTTCCAATGGCCAGGGGCCGTTGGCGACCGTTGGAAACCCCGTTGGAAGCCGTTGGTCAATCCGTTGGTATAAGGATCAACGACTTCCAACGCAAACGACGCATAATTTCCAACGGCTTCCAACTGATAAATAAGGATACGTGTATGTTGTTTTGAGAAAATAGGCCGTTGGAAGCCGTTTGTATTGAATGACCTGTAAGCCGTCGCAGGCCGTTGGTCGCCGTTGGAAAACTGGGTGTTTTTTTTTACAGATTTTAGATTTACCACTACAAGCCACACAACAAATATAAAACATTCTGAACTGCTCCATTTCGAGCATATAACTCACAATCTCAACCATATATACGCCCAAACACAATACGAAATAAAAAACAAACACAAAACACATAAATTAACTAATATTTACATAACATTACCACCAAACTTCGCCAAAACAACACTAAACCATCACCAAACCATCACCATGTCCAAAATAACATAACCATCTCCAAACAACATAACCAACACCATGTCCAAACTGTACCATCACCAAACCACCATAACATCATGTCCAAACCATCATAACAAAATATATACAACTACCATGCATGTAGCAAGCCTCACCAACTCTCAAAACACATCAAAACAAGCTAACCTGATCAACTCTCTCCCTCTGAAGATGAAGATGTCATACCGTGCTGGGCAATGTACTCCGCCAATCGCTTCTTAACTCCATCTGCTCTTCACGGCGACGATCACGTTTATGAAGCTCTGCAATCTGTGCTTTCAACTGTGCGATTTCTTCCTTTTCCTGAGCCTTCTGATACATCTGCTGAGATGCTGTAATCTATATATAATTTTAGATTTTCAGTATTTCATAATATTAGTTCGATTACATTTGAGTTTTTATTATAAATTTTAGTATTACCTCTAGATTTCCATAACCATATCGTCTGTTTCGGGTAGCAGGATCCATGACAGCATCAAATATCTTGTCCTCATCTTCCTTGGTCAGCTCAGTCCTCCCTGTAGCTTCCAGTACCTGCGCCCTTTTCTCCTGAAATTTCTCCTGTTAAACAAAAATAAAATAAATTTAGACAACACTATTTTAATTAAATTATAAGTCTACTTAACTATTTTATACTTACATATCTCTCACGCGCCTTATCATCATGGTCCCAAGTGTACGAAACTGAGCCTGTGTCGTCAGTCTGACTCAATGCATGTGTATGCTCGAAAACATCCCAGTACGACACAGGAGCCATACGTGCTCTCTCCTGAAATAAGCATGCACACATGTAAATTAAAACTTAAACTTAAATCAACTATTAATTTTAACTAGTTATGAATTAAATTTTAAACTGTGCAATTACAAAATATACCAGATCCTCACGATGATGCTGAAATGACTTGGACCCACCTCGATGCGTAACCGGATTCTTGCTCCTATTAGCTGCATTTCTCTCAGACGAGCCCTATACATTTAAATTTAAAAAAACTGTCTTAGTCTAAATCACATACTAATTGAATAAAATAATTTAAATTAAAAATATGCAGTAAAATTTACCAGAAAGTCCTCATTACTATTCCAATAAGTAAGTAGATCATTCCACACTGACTTGCTCACCCAAGACTGCCTTTTCCCACTTAATTTTGAAGTGTTCATTGTTTGTCTGTAATTTGCTGCCACTTTACTGTTCCAGTGGCGCTTAACGAGATCCAAATCCGTCTCCTGCAGATCCACCGCACCCTGCGTTTTTTATATAAATAGCATACATATAAAGTTATCAAATAGGAGCATGTAGTTAATATAAGAAATGTTATATCATACATACGTACCAAAAAATCCTGCCATAGGGTCTCCTTAACTAAGTCAGGTATCGAGCTCCAAGTGGGCCAACATGCAGTCATGCAGGCCTGATAAGCACGTTTTGATATCCTCAAAACGGTATTGGACGACTCCAACTCAAACCCCCTGCGTTAAACGGGAAAAAAAAATACATGGTTGCTAGAACAACAATTTAAATAATTTATTGTACATAAATTAAATTTATACTAAAAACTTAGTTTTTACCGTTTTGATGCTTTTAGCTTAAGCCAGACCACAGGACGGGATAACTCCGACGATGGACCACCCTCCTCGCCACCTGATGCCATACCTGTTACAAACAAAAACATAACAAAACATAACATAACATAACATGACATAACATGATGTAACATAACATAACATGAACGACCTATATGTAAAAACATGGTATTAGATAACATGAGTACTTGATAATAGAAATGTCATAACATGAGTACAAGTTTGTTTCATAGAAGTGTTAAATATAAGTTTGATTCATAGATATGTCTAGTTAACATATGATCGAGTTTGATTCATAGAAGTGTTAAATATAAGTTTGATTCATAGATATGTCTGGTTAACATATGAGTTTGATTCATAGAAATGTCATAAAAATAAATATATGGTTACTTGATAATAGAAATGTCATAACATAAAATTACCTTTTGAAAATGAGGAATATTAGCTAGTCGTCCTCATCACTTTCAGATTCCGACTCTATTTCCTCCTCCATATATGGTTCATCTGTAGTCTCAAATACATCAATTAATGCATTCGATTCATCGTTTAGAGGTCCAAAATCTGTTTGATCGTCGGTTATTACTATTTCTGCATTTTCCTCGACGTCTGCTTGATAAGCTTGGTCATCGGGAATATTACGCCCGTCAAATGTAAACCTTGCTTTTGTTTTAAAAACAGCCCACGAATCTATTTTGTCTCTTCTCATAGAAGGATAAGGAGCATAATATACTTGAAGAGCCTGTTTGGCAAGTACGAAAGGGTCGTACTTATAATAATGGCACGTATGTCGTACTTCTATAAGATTATATTTTGGGTGCACGTTGATTCTAGACCTGGAACGTTGCTGAACCAGTTGCATTTAAACAAAAATACTTCTTCCGCGGGTCTTGTGAAATATGTCACTTACAGAATCTGGTTTAGCATGCCATAAAAATCGTGTATATGGTCGTTTGGATCATCACTACCTTTAACAAATACACCGCTATTGTCGGTTAATTTTTCAGCACCATATTCTTTAGTGTTAAATTTATATCCATTGACAAAGAATATTGGATATGTCTTCACATTTCTTTTAGGTCCCAATGCCAAATGTTTCAATCCTTCATCCACAATTCAATTTGTTGGGTCAAAAACATAATTAGTAAACCAACTAGCGAATTCTTTGCTGATATCACCGTTTGGATACTGTGATTCATAAATGCTGCAATTATAGGACATACGTTACATATATGATTAAAGATACAATACACGTATATATAGATGCATAATTACAGTACCTACGAACGGTGCAACTTTGATGCAATTGAGAAGAATAAATGTGTGTGCTGCATTGTAATCTTTATCATTCAGTCATTCCTCCACACATCTACCAGAAGGCCAACCATGTTTTTTGAAAATAGATAAAGTCGCTTGGCTCTCATCTTGATCAATGCCTTCATCATTACGTGCAGTACTTGTAAATGAGATGTTCACATGATCACTAAAATAATGAGAGAAAAAAAAATGAAGCTTCTTCTTCAATGTATGATTTTTAAATAGAACCTTCAACTCTAGCTTTCTGCCTCACTTTTTTCTTTAGATGATTTAAATACCTGTTTAGAATTATTGTAAATTATTTTTTCATACACTTAACCAAAATTTAATTAACTGAATATTAATATGCCTTTCAAATGGATACATCCATCCGTATTGCACAGGCCCTCGAAGATGTGCTTCTGATGGAAGATGAACAGGTAAATGCTCCATAACATTGAAAAACCCTGGAGGAAATATTTTTTCCAATTTACAAAGTAATAAGGGATTTCTTCCTCTAGTTTACGTAGATGGTCAATTTTTAATGTAGATGAACAAAGCTCTTTATAGAACAAACTAAGCTCTGTTACAACAGTCCAAACTTTCACGGGCAATAGTTCTTTGAAAGCGACGGGCAATAAATTTTCCATCATAACATGATAGTCGTGGCTTTTAATCCCGCTAAGTTTACTGTTTTTATAGTCAACACATCTACGAAGATTGGAAGATATACCATCCGGGAATCTTAACCTTTCCATCCATTTTAAAAATATTTTTATTTGATTAGTATCCGGTTCATAGCACGCTTTCGATTTTCTAGTGTCATTTGGCTTTATATGAAGCTCCGGACGATTACATATTACTTCAATGTCACGTCTGGATTTTAAATCATCTTTTGTCTTCCCTTTGACATTCAAAATTGTATTGACTACGTTATCAAACACGTTTTCTCATTATGCATCACGTCAATATTATGACGAATCAGAAGATCTTTCCAATAAGGCAACTCCCAAAATATGCTTTGTTTCCACCAATTATGAATTGATGATTTACCTTGAATTTATGTCTGTACTCCGATTTCATGAATCTTGGGAAAATATTGTACAAGTTCATAAATTTCCTCACTTGTCCATACTTTAAGAGGTCGTAAAGTTTCAAGTCTATTAGCTGTAAAAAAAATCTTATCCCTTCTAAAAGGATGATTAATTTGAAGAAAACATCTATGACAGTCAAACCATGAAATTTTCTTTATAATAGGTAAAGAAAATGCTCTTGTTTCTTCCATACAGTACGGACAACCTAGACGACCAGCCGTACTCCAACCTGAAAGCATCGCATAAGCAGGAAAATCGCTAATTGTCCACAATAGAGAAGCATGCATACAAAAGTTTTTCTTTTGGGAAATATCATATGTTTCTACCCCTTCATACCACAATTTTTTTAATTCTTCAATCAACGGTTGTAAATAAACATCGATTCCTTGTGTCGGATCATCAGGACCAGGGACGACAATTGTAAAAAACATATAAGGAGTTTTCATACACATCCACAGAGGTAAATTATAAGGTGTTACAATTACTGGCCAGGATGAATATTTAGAACCAAATTGAGAAAATGGTGAAAACCCATCCGTACATAAACCTAGTCTAACATTGCGACTCTCAGATGCAAAATTGGGATACTTTTGATCAAAATGCTTCCATGCTTCTCCATCAGATGGGTGTGTTAACGTACCTTCTTCCTGTGTTCTCACCTTGTGCCATCTCATATGTTGCGCGGTTAAAGAAGATGCATATAACCTTTGAAGTCTAGAAATAATCGGTAAATAATGCATACGTTTATACGGGACTTCCTTTCCCTTTTTCTTTCTTGGTTGGTATCTTTCTTGATTACATATTCTACAATTCTTAAGCTTGATATCTTCCTTCCAAAATAGCATGCAACCCTTTAGACATGTATCTATTTTTTGATATAGTAAACCAAAGGCCGACATCATTTTTTTACTTCATAATGGTTTTAGCACATTAAATTATTGGGAGGTATATGCCGCTTCGCAGCTTGTACAACAACTGTAAATCCAGCTTTTGTGAGGTTGTATTTAGATTTCATCGCAATGTATTCAGCAGTTACTGATAATTGAGTTCCGCTTTCACAGCCTTCCCAAAGGGGTTTTTTGTGGCATTTAATAAGTCATATAATTTTTTGGCTTCAAATTTGGTTCTTCTTCATCATTACCATCGTCATCATTACCAACGTTTTCATTAAATTGTTGAACCGGGAACATAGAACGTGCAGCATCTTCAACCATTTGTTCTACGAGATTCGTCATGGCAATTTCATTATTCGCTACCTCCTCAACTTGTATAGAAGTAGATGCTAACGGTTCTCCATGACGATCCCAAACTAAATAGTTCAGCACAAAACCGTACTGACGCAAATGAACTCTAACCATTTGCGGTATCAAATGCTTTAATAACTTGCATCTACTACATGGACAATGGATTTCGACGTCGTTTCCATTGTTACTTAAAGTGAAATCAATAAACACGCTGACACCATTAATAAAATGTTTGTTTATTATGCCATTGTTTCTCTTCATTTGTACATCCAGCTTCGATCAGTAAAATAATCGTCCATTTTTCCTAAGTACATATAAAATTAGATAGAATTATATAAAATTAGATTCATAATTTTTGTGTCTGATCGCTCAAATGTTAAGATTGTATTTTAATGAAAACATTTCTTTTACATATTAATTACGATGATAAAATTTGCATTGACAATGTGTTAAAACAATTTTAGTGATTAATGCATGTTATGTCAATTGATCATTTAATGGTGGGTTATCCTACCTCCCATTACAAATACAATAACGTAATTAAATCGCGTAAATCTTTTCAATTTAAACGATTTGTAACGTCCCGTATTTTTGGCAACCAAATATTTTATTTATTTCATTTATTTTATTTTATTTGGAATATTAAAGGGTTTTAATATTTAAATCGCTATTTAAACGAAGTTGAACGATATATATTCATATATAAAATAAAACGAGCCTAGAACAGCACTGTAGTTCGTAAAATAGAGTTTTGAACTTCAACTGGATATACAGAGCCGTTTTAAATCGGATTTCTGTGAAACAAGAAACATACGGAGCATGTGAAGTATATTTTTCTAGTGGAAGAGAAAAATCGGGATTTCTTCATGTAGATTGGAAGTTATGCCCAAATCAATTTGGCAGAAAAACAGCGGTGTAATCGTTTATCGACCGTAACGGTTTATTGGATATAACTAGATACCGGTTTCGAATTTAGCCAAGGTTCTTTTGGGACATAGTGCTAATTTAATTTTTAGAATTTTATGGTAATTTTTAATTAATTAAATAAGCAACTTTTTATTTGGAGTATTTTACACCCTATGACAACATTTTGGGATTTCACAATATAAGTTAAACTACCGGTATTATTATATTTTTGGGATCACGACACCTCACTGAACACGACTGTATTTTTATTTCAGTCTGCAACACTCATATAACCGTACATAGTGGTGTAGGTAACTTTATCTGAATGGTTAACTGGTCAAAGGAACTCAAAATTCAACGAAACAAGTTTCATACGAAACCTTAGGAAGAGGTCTAGTGAAATGTCAAGGCCTCATATTTTTAGGATTTTTTCAGAAATTTTTAGGAATTAATGCTCGGTGTTTTTCATCGATATTTTCTAAAGGATTTTCGCAAACGGTGTCGGAATTCAACGAAACCTGTCCCATTGGATCCGGAATATTTTTTTATGTTAGGAATAGGTGTCTTTATCTTGATTTGAGATCGTATGTAGTGATTTTTAATGCGATTTCTCCACGACGAAGTTTAGCACATTTTAACACTATTAAAACCATCCCAACTTTTTACTTTACTGTAGCTCTTTATTTTGTTTGCCTGTAGCGCATCCCGTCTCTTTTATGTGCCTTGCGTCCCAAACTTCCTTCCACTGTACATTTCTTGTCCGCCAAACCATTCACATCCTTGCGCATGAATCCACTGATAAACCGTGGACTCCACGTTTTAGAAATTCACACCCTAGCAAACAGCTACCCTATAAACTATTATAATAAACGTGGACACCACGTATTCTTCTCTTATAAATACAGTCAGTTATCATTTTCTCCTTTGTCAAATCAAAACCAAAAGAAAGCTTCCTCTTAATCAATTTAAACCCAAACCCATTTCCATGTAACCTCTTTCTTCACTAAACTTCCCTATAGTAAATAAGTAAGTAAATAAACATTTTCCCACTGTTCGAAATGATCGCGTTTGCATTGGCGAGTGATATAGTGGCGTTAAAAGTACTGACAAGCTCGCGGAGTTTAAATTGGAGATAAGGAGCGAAAAGGGGTGCAGCGACTTTGAGCATGGGTTCCAGGTTTCCACGCGTGAAGGATCTGAAGCGGCAAAGTGAACAGAAGAGAAAAAAAAAATCTGGGAACAAAAGTGGGCGAAGGTGCAAGCAAATGGGAGGAAGGCGGGTACCTCATTTCGAACGCAAGCAGGTGAGGAAGTTTTTTTTTTTTTAATTTTTTTTCTTTTTTTCTTTTTTTTCCTTCCATTTGCCAACTCACGTTTTTTTTAAAAAAAAAAAAATTAACTAATACATATAAGTCTGAAGATTAGATTCAACGTGTGCTTTTTCTTTGAACGCGCTCCGTTATAATAAATGTTAACGGTGCCTAACCAAGCTTTGTGCCTAATTACACTCCCTTAAGCCTAATTATAGGTTATTACATAATCCAGTTATTTTATTATAATGGGATGTACGGACCAATTTGTGTTGTCCTGCCTAACCACTATATAATTGAACGTCAGTAAGGCGTTTTTATTTCTAGTCCACTAAGCATATGATAAGAACCTTTTTAAATATTAACATCACTAGTACCCAGTTGCCGATGACAAAATGTAGTACGGATGAAATCGAGTTCCCATGACCGTAAATCTGATACATTTATTTGGAACCGGTGCACGTATGACCGAGTGCATGAATTCTTCGTGTTCACACACGCTTATAACATACCAAATAATATAATAACTTAGCCTAGCTTATTCAATATGACCGACCATGGTTTCATGTGCCAATTAGAGGATTATTAAAGGCTAATTAAATTTTAGAAAAATATTTCTTATTTAGGATTTCAATAATATTTTAAAATAATGAGTAGTAACGTATAAAGTTACAATAATGTTAGATAGTAATGGGATCAGATGAAACAAGTGGTAGCAGGACCGCATCGACGGACACGACGGCTGGGGATGATTGGGACAGAGTGGAGCACAGCCGGAAATGTAGTTAAATTAAACATTTGTTTAAATTAATTAAACCGTCTTGACGATAGATGAAAAAGAGGTGAGTTAAACTCACTCAGTTCTCCCTTCTTATATTTTATATAAGTCGGGTTTTCTAATTGTGTGCTATGCTTGTTTATGGTTGTTGTTTGTTCGTTCGTTGTATGGGCTGAAATAGTTAAATTAAACGACGGTTTAATTTAATTGAAAACTAATCGTTATTTCTAACGATTGAATCCAAGTGAGGTAACTTACCTCAGTGGTTACGTTTATAACACTATAAACGTTATGATCAAATAGTTGAATGCTTGAACTGCTGTTATTATCCTAGTATTGACTGTTACAGTTATTATTGACTGTTGTTATTAAACTGTTTTATTTCATATGTCTAGATGAAAACGAATATTGGACTGAATAATTTGAATTTGCGGTAACCCATGGTTTTACAGGAAATAACAGTTGATATTGATAACGTTATCAATATGATCATGTTGCTTGTATGGAATGTGAAATTGGTTTATATTTCACGGTTTGGTACTATAGTAACCGTTAGCCTCTTTAGTACCGTCAATCAAAAGAAATGATTTGTCGAAATCAATGTTAAATGGGTTTCGAATGGTTTCCAAGATATGAATACATTTTTATATGAATTCAAACTACAATTTTTATGGTAAATTTGCCAATTTTATAATTGTATAATATACAACAAAGGGAGATGCAAGATATTATTGAATAAATGGTTAAACGATATAATTTATCGTGTTGGTTATTTAAATATTGAAACGGTTTTATAAGGGCCTTACGGTCGTAAAAGTAGTTTGAATGGATTTCAAAACATCGGAATGGAATAATTAAATTATGGATATACGAGAATTTATAAAAGAGTTAAAGAGTAATATTTTTGTAATAAATGATCGTTTTAACAAACGGTGTTTTTAAACTATACGAAATGTGATTAAATAACATTTCGTGAATAAGATTTACAAATCGGCGGATTTGGGAATAAGTAGTGATTTAAACGAGATCTGGATTTATAAATGAGATTTGGGTTTATAAATGAGATTTGAATATATAAGGGGGGATATGAGTTTTTAAATAGAATCGAGGCTGGGAACATAAGCTAAGTTAAAGATCTGAAAAACGACAACGAAAATTAATTGTCGATAAAGAATTAAAAATGAGATTTTCAAAATGAAGTTAAAGAGGTGCAAATGAAAACGATTGATAAGTTGTCGTAACTAATTTACAAAAGATTTTGTAAATGGATATTTAAAGTTGGAAATGAAATCGAGTTAGTAAATGAAGTTAGTGGTCTGTAAATGTAACATTTATTGCAAATAAGATGAACTATTTTTAGATAAAAGTTTTTAAAGGATTATTGTATGTTTTAGGCAACGAATAAATGGTCGAGTATGAGTAAAGAGAACTAGATAAGTAAAAATGGTTTTTGAAATGAAATCTGTAGCATTAGTGGTTACAGATAATAAGTTGGATTGTTTGATAAATATCAACATGCGAATTTGGAAAGATAACGATATGATAACGGTATGAGACATTAATATAAGATTTATAAAGGGTTTGTTTTAAACAAATGAATTTGAATTGTTGAAATAATTTGTAATATCATAATAAAGAGATATTAAGGAATTTTCATAAGGATTCCATTTCTAATAGAATCGAAGCTTTGGAGATTTAAATCGGATTTTTCAAGAAGAAACGTGTGGTTAATAAACTTCTATTTATTCTGAAGATATGAATGTTGTTGGTCAAGGTCTGAGAGGTAAATAAAATACCCCAACTTGAACGACTTCATGATTACCCAAGAATGATATTAGTTTATAAACGAGGGTAGTTGAGGGAAACATAAGTTATGATTTCCGTAACTGATATTATAAACTGGTTTTGAAAGTTTATAAGTTAAAGTAAATAAATTTGGAGAATGTTCTTATTTATAATAAGAAGTAAAAGTGGTGTTTCAACTATTGGAAATTTGAAGAATATAATGTACAGACGGTTCGTTAAGAGGCTAAATGGTACTGAGTATTCAATCAGTGAATCCATTTTTCTTTTATATATGAATGGTTGTTTTATTTGATAGTTAAATAACCGACTATCAAAATTTGCCCATACGATTGTTGGTATGGAAAGACCGGGATCGAATCTATATTCGAAAACCATTCCGTCCAGCAAATACGAATACGTTGAAGATGATGATTTGAGATGGAGCTATTGAAGACCGTTGATCTTCATAAGCGGAAGGATTACTTAAAATCTCTGACTTGCAACCAGAGATAAACTGTGATTCGGTCGTGGTTGGAATCTACGGAGTACAAGGACTTCTCGCTACTGATTCTCAGGGTGATTCCTAGAATGCAGTAGGAGGGTACCTTCGGTTCACCCTGTTCCTGGGTGACTTGTATGGATGAATGTCTGACAGAGTATTTCCAGAAAGGTCACGTACATTGATTTCTCCAACCGTACCAAGAGTGGAAGCGGAGAAGGAAACTTCTTTTAGCTAACACGTAAAGTACTGTTGTGGACGTCAATAAGTGATTTCGATGGATCTGACAATGTGGCATTCAAAGTGAATATGATGTGCTGATAAAGCGTAGACTCAAGCCTCATCAACCGGGGAATGACAAAAATCGGGCAGGCAGCATGGCTATGTGGGTCGCTCCCATTAGGGTGTATAATCACCTATCTAGAGAAATTCCTTTTGCTTCTTGAATCTATTTCAATGCTGTCCCTTTCCGGGAAACGGTGGTTTGAGCCCAACCGTTGGTGATATACATTCGGTACACTCAAGCGAAATGAGTGGTCGGTCATGTGAGGGCCGGGTTGCAAGACGTTCTTGTTGAACCCAGTGTATTCGCCTCTAGAGATACACTAGCGGCAGGTGGTCCCATACCTTGTCAAGGTCGGAATCCAATCTCCAATAAGCACCCGCGGTTTTGTTTGTATACTATATATGTGGAGCGTGAGATGCAAGCGTTCTACTAGATTCTATTTACTTGTATTTAGACATTATGATAATATCAGACAAGATATTGATTTCAAAACTGTTTTGGGTTATCGTAAGGTAAAAACCGTCCGTGTTTATGTGTGGATCTGGTCTTACGATTATCCTTTTCTTTTGAAAAGATTTTGAACTTTAAAATCATGTTGGATGATTTACCCTTAATACTGTGCGAGTTTCACTCACTTTGGTTCACCAGACTGACCCGGTATTTTGTAAATGCTCGGGTTAGCCCGGATGTACAGGTTCAGGTTATCAGGTTCTGCGAAGTCCAGAGACGAGCTGGAGATGTTCAGACGTATGATATTATATCGCTACTATTCCGCTGTGAGTGGTATATGGGAACAGGTTATTATAACCGTCCCATTGTGTGATGTACTCTAATATTGTAAGTTTTATTTCAAGCTCTCAATAAAGATTTAATTCTATATTATATTTTGTTCCGCTGCGATGTGAGACTCTGATTCTGGGTTGTGTTGTTTCTTCTTCTTCTATTCTAATATTTCTTTCTTTCTTATCTCACCCTCTAAATTCTTTCTAATAACATCCTGTGTTTTTCGGTGTTTGTAAGGTCGGCATGAGTTACGGTAAGGGTAATTATATCGATTTTCTGGGCCGAAAATCCTCTGGTCGTTACAGTGGTATCAGAGCTATTGGTTTAGTAATAACCTTGGCTCTGTGGCGTAACTCGATAGAGATGGGGTTAGTAATACCCTAGATCGAGATTCAGTGTATATATATGAGAGCGTATTTGAAAATTTTATATACAAAAGTTTTATGTTTTGAAAAGAGGGTAAATGGAATAATTTTACCCAAAATATATTTTTGTATAGAAAAGAAATTTTTATTAAGTTATTGAGATATTTGTGTGTTTGATCGATTTGAATGGGATTCGAATCGAATTAAAAAGTTGAATTGATACTTAACTTGGTTAAGTGTAATTAATTTCAGAATGATATTGTAATTAAATTTAATTGGAAATTAAATGAATGAATAATAATCAAATGTGTGAAACCAAAATAAATATTAATATTGAATGTGAATTCAATAAATTTTGTTTATTTGGTTGTGTATTGGTTGATGGTTGTGAATTGGTTGTTATTGGATGACAAGTAGTTGAATAGAATTCATTCAATGAGTTAACGAAGATATGGGAAATAAATTCCAGTATAATTTAATTGGGATGAAACTGCATATGGATTGGAACTTATGGTTTAACCATGTAATTGATAATGAATCAATGCTATTTGTTTGATTTTGGAATTTAGTGCAGTTATACTCGTTGACCTGTGAAATATTATCTCAAAATTTCATATATCTATTACTGATATGTGAATTGAGTTAAGTATAGGTGCCAAAGGACTTGGCAGATTGATATCGGTTGAATAAATCGCATATACATTGAGCAAATATGCTCAATAGCGCTCGAAAAGGTACGCCTACGCGAAAATATAAAATTTTGGGGTTTTGATTTTTGTTTCCCGACCGTTGGTCGATGTATATATTATGTGTTCCTGCGATATCGCAGATGTCACTCCGTGCAGGGGAGACTCTGCCGAATTTCTCCAGGAATTTAGAGTGTTAGAAAATTTTCGATATTTTTTTCCAAAAAAAAAAAATTATTTATTTACAAATAACGAATTGGTTGATTTAAGATAAATTGGATTTAGAAATTAACGGGATTTGTAGCACTTTTCTTACCTTAGCAATTTCGAGGACGAAATTATTTTAAGGGGGGAAGAATGTAACGTCCCGTATTTTTGGCAACCAAATACTTTATTTATTTCATTTATTTTATTTTATTTGGAATATTAAAGGGTTTTAATATTTAAATCGCTATTTAAACGAAGTTGAACGATATATATTCATATATAAAATAAAACGAGCCCAGAACAGCACTATAGTTCGTAAAATAGAGTTTTGAACTTCAACTGGATATACAGAGCCGTTTTAAATCGGATTTCTGTGAAACAAGAAACATACGGAGCATGTGAAGTATATTTTTCTAGTGGAAGAGAAAAATCGGGATTTCGTCATGTAGATTGGAAGTTATGCCCAAATCAATTTGGCAGAAAAACAGCGGTGTAATCGTTTATCGACCGTAACGGTTTATTGGATATAACTAGATACCGGTTTCGAATTTAGCCAAGGTTCTTTTGGGACATAATGCTAATTTAATTTTTAGAATTTTATGGTAATTTTTAATTAATTAAATAAGCAACTTTTTATTTGGAGTATTTTACACCCTATGACAACATTTTGGGATTTCACAATATAAGTTAAACTACCGGTATTATTATATTTTTGGGATCACGACACCTCACTGAACACGACTGTATTTTTATTTCAGTCTGCAACGCTCATATAACCGTACATAGTTGTGTCGGTAACTTTATCTGAATGGTTAACTGGTCAAACGAACTCAAAATTCAACGAAACAAGTTTCATACGAAACCTTAGGAAGAGGTCTAGTGAAATGTCAAGGCCTCATATTTTTAGGATTTTTTCTGAAATTTTTAGGAATTAATGCTCGGTGTTTTTCATCGATATTTTCTAAAGGATTTTCGCAAACGGTGTCGGAATTCAACGAAACCTGTCCCATTGGATCCGGAATATTTTTTTATGTTAGGAATAGGTGTCTTTATCTTGATTTGAGATCGTATGTAGTGATTTTTAATGCGATTTCTCCACGACGAAGTTTAGCACATTTTAACACTATTAAAACCATCCCAACTTTTTACTTTACTGTAGCTCTTTATTTTGTTTGCCTGTAGCGCATCCCGTCTCTTTTATGTGCCTTGCGTCCCAAACTTCCTTCCACTGTACATTTCTTGTCCGCCAAACCATTCACATCCTTGCGCATGAATCCACTGATAAACCGTGGACTCCACGTTTTAGAAATTCACACCCTAGCAAACAGCTACCCTATAAACTATTATAATAAACGTGGACACCACGTATTCTTCTCTTATAAATACAGTCAGTTATCATTTTCTCCTCTGGCAAATCAAAACCAAAAGAAAGCTTCCTCTTAATCAATTTAAACCCAAACCCATTTCCATGTAACCTCTTTCTTCACTAAACTTCCCTATAGTAAATAAGTAAGTAAATAAACATTTTCCCACTGTTCGAAATGATCGCGTTTGCATTGGCGAGTGATATAGTGGCGTTAAAAGTACTGACAAGCTCGCGGAGTTTAAATTGGAGATAAGGAGCGAAAAGGGGTGCAGCGACTTTGAGCATGGGTTCCAGGTTTCCACGCGTGAAGGATCTGAAGCGGCAAAGTGAACAGAAGAGAAAAAAAAATCTGGGAACAAAAGTGGGCGAAGGTGCAAGCAAATGGGAGGAAGGCGGGTACCTCATTTCGAACGCAAGCAGGTGAGGAAGTTTTTTTTTTTTTAAATTTTTTTCCTTTTTTCCTTTTTTTTCCTTCCATTTGCCAACTCACGTTTTTTTTTAAAAAAAAAAATTTAACTAATACATATAAGTCTGAAGATTAGATTCAACGTGTGCTTTTTCTTTGAACGCGCTCCGTTATAATAAATGTTAACGGTGCCTAACCAAGCTTTGTGCCTAATTACACTCCCTTAAGCCTAATTATAGGTTATTACATAATCCAGTTATTTTATTATAATGGGATGTACGGACCAATTTGTGTTGTCCTGCCTAACCACTATATAATTGAACGTCAGTAAGGCGTTGGTATTTCTAGTCCACTAAGCTTATGATAAGAACCTTTTTAAATATTAACATCACTAGTACCCAGTTGCCGATGACAAAATGTAGTACGGATGAAATCGAGTTCCCATGACCGTAAATCTGATACATTTATTTGGAACCGGTGCATGTATGACCGAGTGCATGAGTTCTTCGTGTTCACACACGCTTATAACATACCGAATAATATAATAACTTAGCCTAGCTTATTCAATATGACCGACCATGGTTTCATGTGCCAATTAGAGGATTATTAAAGGCTAATTAAATTTTAGAAAAATATTTCTTATTTAGGATTTCAATAATATTTTAAAATAATGAGTAGTAACGTATAAAGTTACAATAATGTCAGATAGTAATGGGATCAGATGAAACAAGTGATAGCAGGACCGCATCGACGGACACGACGGCTGGGGATGATTGGGACAGAGTGGAGCACAACCGGAAATGTAGTTAAATTAAACATTTGTTTAATTTAATTAAACCGTCTTGACGATAGATGAAAAAGAGGTGAGTTAAACTCACTCAGTTCTCCCTTCTTATATTTTATATAAGTCGGGTTTTCTAATTGTGTGCTATGCTTGTTTATGGTTGTTGTTTGTTCGTTCGTTGTATGGGCTGAAATAGTTAAATTAAACGACGGTTTAATTTAATTGAAAACTAATCGTTATTTCTAACGATTGAATCCAAGTGAGGTAACTTACCTCAGTGGTTACGTTTATAACACTATAAACGTTATGATCAAATAGTTGAATGCTTGAACTGCTGTTATTATCCTAGTATTGACTGTTACAGTTATTATTGACTGTTGTTATTAAACTGTTTTATTTCATCTGTCTAGATGAAAACGAATATTGGACTGAATAATTTGAATTTGCGGTAACCCATGGTTTTACAGGAAATAACAGTTGATATTGGTAACGTTATCAATATGATCATGTTGCTTGTATGGAATGTGAAATTGGTTTATATTTCACGGTTTGGTACTATAGTAACCATTAGCCTCTTTAGTACCGTCAATCAAAAGAAATGATTTGTCGAAATCAATGTTAAATGGGTTTCGAATGGTTTCCAAGAAATGAATACATTTTTATATGAATTCAAACTACAATTTTTATGGTAAATTTGCCAATTTTATAATTGTATAATATAGAACAAAGGGAGATGCAAGATATTATTGAATAAATGGTTAAACGATATAATTTATCGTGCTGGTTATTTAAATATTGAAACGGTTTTATAAGGGCCTTACGGTCGTAAAAGTAGTTTGAATGGATTTCAAAACATCGGAATGGAATAATTAAATTATGGATATACGAGAATTTATAAAAGAGTTAAAGAGTAATATTTTTGTAATAAATGATCGTTTTAACAAACGGTGTTTTTAAACTATACGAAATGTGATTAAATAACATTTCGTGAATAAGATTTACAAATCGGCGGATTTGGGAATAAGTAGTGATTTAAACGAGATCTGGATTTATAAATGAGATTTGGGTTTATAAATGAGATTTGAATATATAAAGGGGGATATGAGTTTTTAAATAGAATCGAGGCTGGGAACATAAGCTAAGTTAAAGATCTGAAAAACGACAACGAAAATTAATTGTCGATAAAGAATTAAAAATGAGATTTTCAAAATGAAGTTAAAGAGGTGCAAATGAAAACGATTGATAAGTTGTCGTAATTAATTTACAAAAGATTTTGTAAATGGATATTTAAAGTTGGAAATGAAATCGAGTTAGTAAATGAAGTTAGTGGTCTGTAAATGTTACATTTATTGCAAATAAGATGAACTATTTTTAGATAAAAGTTTTTAAAGGATTATTGTATGTTTTAGGCAACGAATAAATGGTCGAGTATGAGTAAAGAGAACTAGATAAGTAAAAATGGTTTTTGAAATGAAATCTGTAGCATTAATGGTTACAGATAATAAGTTGGATTGTTTGATAAATATCAACATGCGAATTTGGAAAGATAACGATATGATAACGGTATGAGACATTAATATAAGATTTATAAAGGGTTTGTTTTAAACAAATGAATTTGAATTGTTGAAATAATTTGTAATATCATAATAAAGAGATATTAAGGAATTTTCATAAGGATTCCATTTCTAATAGAATCGAAGCTTTGGAGATTTAAATCGGATTTTTCAAGAAGAAACGTGTGGTTAATAAACTTCTATTTATTCTGAAGATATGAATGTTGTTGGTCAAGGTCTGAGAGGTAAATAAAATACCCCAACTTGAACGACTTCATGATTACCCAAGAATGATATTAGTTTATAAACGAGGGTAGTTGAGGGAAACATAAGTTATGATTTCCGTAACTGATATTATAAACTGGTTTTGAAAGTTTATAAGTTAAAGTAAATAAATTTGGAGAATGTTCTTATTTATAATAAGAAGTAAAAGTGGTGTTTCAACTATTGGAAATTTGAAGAATATAATGTACAGACGGTTCGTTAAGAGGCTAAATGGTACTGAGTATTCAATCAGTGAATCCATTTTTCTTTTATATATGAATGGTTGTTTTATTTGATAGTTAAATAACCGACTATCAAAATTTGCCCATACGATTGTTGGTATGGAAAGACCGGGATCGAATCTATATTCGAAAACCATTCCGTCCAGCAAATACGAATACGTTGAAGATGATGATTTGAGATGGAGCTATTGAAGACCGTTGATCTTCATAAGCGGAAGGATTACTTAAAATCTCTGACTTGCAACCAGAGATAAACTGTGATTCGGTCGTGGTTGGAATCTACGGAGTACAAGGACTTCTCGCTACTGATTCTCAGGGTGATTCCTAGAATGCAGTAGGAGGGTACCTTCGGTTCACCCTGTTCCTGGGTGACTTGTATGGATGAATGTCTGACAGAGTATTTCCAGAAAGGTCACGTACATTGATTTCTCCAACCGTACCAAGAGTGGAAGCGGAGAAGGAAACTTCTTTTAGCTAACACGTAAAGTACTGTTGTGGACGTCAATAAGTGATTTCGATGGATCTGACAATGTGGCATTCAAAGTGAATATGATGTGCTGATAAAGCGTAGACTCAAGCCTCATCAACCGGGGAATGACAAAAATCGGGCAGGCAGCATGGCTATGTGGGTCGCTCCCATTAGGGTGTATAATCACCTATCTAGAGAAATTCCTTTTGCTTCTTGAATCTATTTCAATGCTGTCCCTTTCCGGGAAACGGTGGTTTGAGCCCAACCGTTGGTGATATACATTCGATACACTCAAGCGAAATGAGTGGTCGGTCATGTGAGGGCCGGGTTGCAAGACGTTCTTGTTGAACCCAGTGTATTCGCCTCTAGAGATACACTAGCGGCAGGTGGTCCCATACCTTGTCAAGGTCGGAATCCAATCTCCAATAAGCACCCGCGGTTTTGTTTGTATACTATATATGTGGAGCGTGAGATGCAAGCGTTCTACTAGATTCTATTTACTTGTATTTAGACATTATGATAATATCAGACAAGATATTGATTTCAAAACTGTTTTGGGTTATCGTAAGGTAAAAACCGTCCGTGTTTATGTGTGGATCTGGTCTTACGATTATCCTTTTCTTTTGAAAAGATTTTGAACTTTAAAATCATGTTGGATGATTTACCCTTAATACTGTGCGAGTTTTACTCACTTTGGTTCACCAGACTGACCCGGTATTTTGTAAATGCTCGGGTTAGCCCGGATGTACAGGTTCAGGTTATCAGGTTCTGCGAAGTCCAGAGACGAGCTGGAGATGTTCAGACGTATGATATTATATCGCTACTATTCCGCTGTGAGTGGTATATGGGAACAGGTTATTATAACTGTCCCATTGTGTGATGTACTCTAATATTGTAAGTTTTATTTCAAGCTCTCAATAAAGATTTAATTCTATATTATATTTTGTTCCGCTGCGATGTGAGACTCTGATTCTGGGTTGTGTTGTTTCTTCTTCTTCTATTCTAATATTTCTTTCTTTCTTATCTCACCCTCTAAATTCTTTCTAATAACGTCCAGTGTTTTTCGGTGTTTGTAAGGTCGGCATGAGTTACGGTAAGGGTAATTATGTCGATTTTCTGGGCCGAAAATCCTCTGGTCGTTACAGTGGTATCAGAGCTATTGGTTTAGTAATAACCTTGGCTCTGTGGCGTAACTCGATAGAGATGGGGTTAGTAATACCCTAGATCGAGATTCAGTGTATATATATGAGAGCGTATTTGAAAATTTTATATACAAAAGTTTTATGTTTTGAAAAGAGGGTAAATGGAATAATTTTACCCAAAATATATTTTTGTATAGAAAAGAAATTTTTATTAAATTATTGAGATATTTGTGTGTTTGATCGATTTGAATGGGATTCGAATCGAATTAAAAAGTTGAATTGATACTTAACTTGGTTAAGTGTAATTAATTTCAGAATGATATTGTAATTAAATTTAATTGGAAATTAAATGAATGAATAATAATCAAATGTGTGAAACCAAAATAAATATTAATATTGAATGTGAATTCAATAAATTTTGTTTATTTGGTTGTGTATTGGTTGATGGTTGTGAATTGGTTGTGAATGCTACTGGAAGCCGTTGGAAGCCGTTGGTCAACTGCTGTTGGAGCCCGTTGGAAGTGTCCGTTGCAATACTGTTCAATTCTTGTAGTGAAAGCTTCTCACCTCGGTTGCATTTTTAGGTATCTGCCAATCTTGCACTACAACCACCTTCGCTGGATATATAGCTATCCCTTCTTCGGAGACTACATGCCCCAAGAATCTCACCTCCTTTCCCCAAAAATGGCATTTGGAGAACTTTGCTTTTAGCTGATGGTCACAGAGAGTTTTTAAAACTTCTCCCAAATATGGAGCATGCTCTTCTTCACTCTTGGAGAAAATCAAAATATCATTGACAAAGACTACAACAAATTTGTTTAGGAACTCCCGAAACACCTTACTCATCAAATCAACAAAAAAGGCAGGTGCATTTGTCAACCCAAAAGGCATAACTAGCCATTCAAAGAAACCATCTGGAGTTCTGAAAGCAGTCTTATCTATGTTGTCCTCAGCCATCCTCAACTGATGGAACCCCGTAGCTAAGTACAACTGAGAAAATACCGAGGCACCAACAAGCTAATCAAATAAATCATCAATCCTCAAAAGTGGGTGCATATTCTTTTTGGTGTGCTTATTCAGTTCTCGATAGTCGACACATAAACGAAGTGAACCATCTGCTTTGGTTGTGAATACTACTGGAGCACCCCATTCAGATATGC
Source organism: Allium sativum (assembly GCA_030737875.1). Classification (NCBI taxonomy): domain Eukaryota; kingdom Viridiplantae; phylum Streptophyta; class Magnoliopsida; order Asparagales; family Amaryllidaceae; genus Allium; species Allium sativum. The sequence goes on from CM060918.1 coordinate 900,383,710, forward strand.
TTCGTATGATAAACTCTTCCTCAAGTAGCTCCCCTACGTGCTTACTCAGCTCACTCCATTCCCTTGGAGCTATGTGGCGTACTGGTAATGCAACTAGCTTTGCATTGTCCACCAGATATATACGGAAGTCGATCTCGCGTCTTGAAGGTAAACCCCGTACCTCATCAAAAACATCGGAATAATCTCGAACCACTGGAACAGATTGTAAATCATTTATGGATGCATCTAGAGACTCTAGGAAGCTAAGCATAATAGACCCTTGGGGGTCACAAGAAACTTCGAGGGTCTTCCCACGATAAGTCAGGAGTCTGACAACCCTCCTCTCACAATCCAGAATGGCCCCATACGTGGTAAGCCAATCCATTCCTAAAATCAACCTGTAGCCCAAAAACCCGAGCACATACGCATAGTATTCAAACTCGCTGCCTAACACAGATATTTTCAAACCCCAACAAATCATCGATAAATGAGCCGAACCATCAATGGGGTTTGGAACAACTATGAGATCTACTACCATACTAGTAATTAAGTGCAGAGATTCAACTACAGAACTTGATATAAACGAGTGTTAAGCACCAGAATCAAAAAGTGTTCTAACTGGATGGTTTGAAAGAGAAACTAAACTTTCTACGGAAATTTTTCTACCTCTTTCAGGAGCACTGATCACGAGAGCATGCACCTGCCCTCCAGAAGTCCCTGCTCTTTGACCTTGTCCCTGCAATCCCTGTTTCTTCGGGCACCCTTTAGAGAAGTGTCCGACCTCTCTGCAATTAAAGCAATTGGCCTTCCTTCTCTGACAATCTTTGATTAAGTGACCCTCCTTTCCACAATTGTGACATTTTCTCTTATCTCGGCCTTTGTCATCTTTCCCTCCTTTCTTCTGTTGTTGCTGTTGTTGTTACTGTTTTTGCTACCCTTTCTTGGGCCATACCCTCCTTCTCTCCCTTATCCTCCTCATGCATTAGGGCCATATCAACAAGCTTTTCAAAAGTGGCCGCATTTGGAATATGGGACATGGCTAAACAATGCAGAGGCCCATTCAGCCCTTTAGCAAACCGCAAAGCCCTTTTGTGCGGTGTATCCACCAACTCTAACCCGAACCTTGCCAGCTGATTGAACTTGTTCACATACTCCTTCACCGTCAAATTTCCTTGTTTGAGTGCTAAGAACCTCTCCATCCATATGCTTCTCTCATCTTGGGAAAGAAATTTCATTTTGAACCTCTATCTAAAATCTTCCCAAGTTTCCACCGGATGTCCAGCTTGGGTGACTTCCCAACAAAAGGAGGCTTCGTCCTTTAACAGCCAAACAACTAACTGAATCTTTCTTCGGTCCTCCACTTCAAAGATTACGAATAAGTCATCGGTCTCCTTAAGCCAATTCTGAGCTTCTACGAATGTCTCGTTCCAATGGAAAGGCTTCCCTCTCATAGCACGGAAGTCCTTGCAGATCTTGGCGAAGTTATTTGCTCTTGGATGGAGGGAGGAGGAGGAATGACTGGTGCAGCTGAGGGAGGAACATTTCCTTGGCCTTCGGCAGGCGCCGTGGCGTCCAAATACCTACGGAACCATCCAGGTATTGTAACGCCCTCTGTGATATTATGGATGTTTAGTTCCCTAGACATGCTGAAAAAGGGAAAAGGAAGAAATTTAGATAAAGGACCGAAGGATACTACATATGGCTTTTTTGGGGAATGTTTTTCAAAACAGGCTTTTCTTTTGAAAAGGCTTTATTTTTAAAACCTTTTCGAAAATAATTTCCAAAAACTTTTATCTAATCTAGTAACCTTCAGCTTGGATACCAAGTGTGACACCCCACGTCCGTTAATGTCACTCACTAAGGGAATGCATTAAGTTTCGTGAAGCGCTATAGGTAAACAGACATAGAATAATTACAAGACAAATATAAATGAGACAGTAGCGGAAATTTGAATTTTTATTTCAAACATAAATCATATTGTCGTGGTCCACAATTCCATATATCACAAAAACCATTACAATAAAATAACTTTTGCCTTGCACCATCAATGCACATAAGTAAATAAAAAGCATAATTCCCCGAATAAAAGAGTTAAGCCACAGTAGAGACAAGAACTTGAGCCATACCTCAAAAGTAGCTCCAAGCAAGATGATATATGAGTCATGACTAAGCCTGAGTGTTCCCCCCCCCCCTCCCCGAGAACCTATGGGGGGAACGGAAGAAAGAAGGAGAAACAAAAGGGTCTGACATAAAGTCAAGCGAGCCTAGTTACTTTTAGCCAGTAGATAAATAAAAGCAACATGATAGGCATATAAAGTGGATAAGAGAGATCACTACATAAATGTCAGGTGTGACAAGGTAAGCAAGATAAGGTGTATGCGCCTCACTAATGATTACTCTGAAGCATTACTAGTGTAACTAAAATGAGATGATCCCTTCCACTATAAGTTGGTAGACTTAGGGCATACGTCCGAGAATACCCAGACCACTACCCTAATCGATCGACTCCCTACCCTGTAGATATCATGTGCTGGCCCCATAGTAGGAGGTATCAATCCCTAAAGTGGCAACCCTTTATTTCCAAGATGTGTAAACCATATCTACTGGTGTCACGGTCTTCTTATCCCCTTCTTCCCGACTCATGCACGCACATGGCCTGTCGATTTGCGCTGCCCACACCGTCTGTTCCGTTTGGATCTCTTATATTCAATCAGTAAGTGTGCCCCTTCTCCTCTTATTACGGAGTTCTTTATTTGATACCTACTCAAGGTTACTGACTTGAAATGGGTCCCACACAATATGATACAAGCTCTCCCCTTTGTCTTGTATCCCCACTAGGCTTTTCACTGACTATGTATACCCTTAGGTGTCTTTAATTACACAGCCCTATGTCAGTTATGCTTACCCTAAAGGATGTCTTTAATTACATAACTTTATTGTATTTTCCACTGGTTATCTATACCACTAGGTGTCTTTAATTACATAACCTTATTGGGTTAAGTTCGTGGGCCTATATGTAAATATTGCCCACCCCCTCTAATTTACTTAACCCACCTACTACCCATCCAACTTTACTTAGCCTTAACTTAAGTTCATAATCATACAATCTTTATGGATTAAATTAGGTAACATAGTCCAATTCTTTATCATGTACATTTATGATTTTATAATGGGCTAGACCTCCCATATTAGGCCTACAACATGTGGATGTTGGATATGCCGGTCGGTTCCGGGCAGACTTATTCCATAGTTAGGCCTAACCTCGTGTCATAGCCTGATTCGTATTTACGTAGTTAGACCTCCCACATTAGGTTCAACATTAGTGGCTGCTGGATATGCCGGTCGGGTCCGGGCATACTTCCACCACTAATGCAACCTAACCTCTTGTCATAAGTACAATTACAATTCCTAATTGTAATTACTAAACATTCCATTTTTATCCAAATCTACCTAGGTCATTACAGGTGATTATTTCTATGTTTCCCCATTAGAATTAAATGTCCAATTTATACAAGTATTACATAAATTATGCCAATTATAAAACCCTTTTCCCCGTTTACTAACTAACGTATTAGCACGTATTTTGGCGGTATCTAGGCTATAAAGCAGCCTAGCCAAAACAATGAAAAAGGGAATATAACAAAGGTGATAGTTTCAACATATCTTGGTGTAAACATAAACTGGCATGATAATAAGGTGAATGGACATATAATTTACATCATTACAAAGTGGACATAAAACTGATAACTTGTGGCAATTACTACGATGTAAAACCAACGTAATGAGATCTAATTTCACCCATTTAGGTGTCTAATTATTTAGATCTAGCATAATTAGGGTGACATAGCAACATGTTGATCTAAAAATGGCCTCACATGTCAAGTTTACAACATATTTAAATTGATCACAATATGACAGGTGAAAGGTGATTTAAATAAGGAACTAGATCTAGTCAATGTTACAACTGTCCAATTTAATAGATGTACATTCACCACAATATGGTTACAAATCAAGATCCACATAGGCAACATAATAGAATGACCATAACTGTATTAGATCTAGGGAAATAGATCTATCATGACAGAGTATAGGATTTAACACTTACATAGAATCATACTTTACAACATATCCAAGTCATAGTCATTCACAATTTACTTTTATTTATCTAAACCTAAAAACAACTAGAAACTCATAGTTCAAGGTTTAGATAATTGTGAAAGAACAAATCTAGAATTTCCGAATTTGATTTACAAAGTACATTGTTGTAGAAAACGGTTCAGTTCACACTCCAGTAGCATATGGCCTCCATGATTTCCAACGAAGAAAATAGGAGAATAGGGCACAAATATATAGCTGCCAGACCCCCTGAAACTGAGTGCCATGTCAGCCCTAGGGGTGTCGACACCCCTATGGGTAGGTCGACCCCTAGGTCGACACCCCTCCAAGGGGGTCGACCCCGTAGAGCGGGAATTTTGCCGCTCTGACGAATTTTTGAATTTGAATCGTTAGGGATAAGATTCTGACTCATCTCTGACTCATGCGCGTATATATAATTTTTCTACGTGCATACAAACTTAAAACCCTCATAACTTCTTCATACGGTGTCTGTTTTACGCAAACCAAATGTCTATCTTGACCAAAATTTCGAGATGGACTAGTCCGTTTCCTCTAATTTTGAATATTAAATTAATTATTATTTAATTTATTCTCTTTAATGTCGTTAAAAATTCAGGGTGTTATACTGGGTATCCCCAGTAGGACGAGTGTTACCTCGTGAGGGTTTTCAGCGGATACAACCCACAAAATCCAAATGTTGAACGCAAAAAATAATTACAGAATGTAAGATTAGAAAATATTTACAGGATGAATGCAAGATTTTGAAGGAATATTTACAAATCGATAATCTACTATTAAATATTACATGAATAAGTTAACACAAATTTGGGTCATCACTATGAAATTTGAGTCCATTACTAATCAAAACTTTTAACAAAAGTCATGTTACCGTCACAAACTCCTCCAACTTAGCCAGTTATTTGGGTAGAAACATAGTGCAAATATGAAATGAATTCTTTAATCGATATCAACAGTCGTATAACGACATCTCAACTTCCTTTTTGTTAACAAGTTAGGTAAAATAAGTGAAGAGTTTGCTTGGACTTTAAGTGCTAACTCTCTCTTTATTACAAAATATTTACATCATTATTATTATTACAAATACCTAGGTATACCACCCCTACACTGCACTACGACTTACATGAGAATCAGTAATCCTAAGGTGCCCAATCTCATGAAATGGGACCAAGATATACCGATGCTGACTTTGTCAACAAGGTGTCGGAAAGAGATTGACGGGTTTGCACACCAACGCGAGATGTACTAGCAGTGTTGGATACCCTTGGATTATTATTATATATATATATATATATTCTTTTTTCTTTTCTTTTTTTTATCATAAGAGAGAGAGAGAGAGTTAAGCAAGGATATCTTAGCACAACTTCACTTAAAAGATCTAAAAAGTTATCACAAGTAGTCTAAATCAACCATTCATTTAATCGGATTACATTTCATACTCATCACCTATGAATTTCCCAATATACCAGTTACACCAAATTTGATCATAATTCAAACTTTCCTTTCGTTATCCGCTAAGATAAGTAAATCTCCAAACATTTTAACTGGATGACCAAAAATTTTTGCTAACTCCATCATGTCTTATTTAAAAGTAAATAGAAATACGAAATTCCTTTTTTTTTTTTAAGAAGAAGGAAAAAAAATGCAAACTTAAACTATGCAAAACAGAATGAAAATGAGATTACCCCCACACTTGATTTCGATTGTGTCCCCATGGTCAATGCATACGGAAGAGAAATATTTACATATGTACAAAAGAAGGTTAGTGCGACTTACCAAATGTGCATGCAGAAATTATGCAATCGTCGAATAGATGAACCGGTCCACGATGGACCAATGAATCAGCCTCATTAAGATTACGAGACACAACTAAAGCACAACAAACCAAATCATAAAGGATTGTATATTACATGTTAGATTTGGAAAAACAAATTTTGTTTTCTCAAAAGTTTGAGTTGCTAATCCTAAAATCGAATTGAATTTCTGTAGCAACTAAAGAAAGGTCATCAAGCCGGGGTTCAACAAAAGTTTCAAAAACAAAGTTTGATTTGTTCAGATGATGTATAAATTGAGAGACGTAAGCATCACTCTCACCCCCACACTTGTTTTGAGAAATATTGTTCGGTTTTGCTTTGATATTTGAAATTTTGTTAAACAAAGGTTCATTCGTAAACCTAAAGTCAACACCAAACAAATGATTTTTTAGTAAATTTTGAAATCGTGTTTTCTCAAAAACAGTGTTATTCCAGAAAGAGTTCATATACTGCAGAAATTTATCATTGAAAAACAAGTGATCACAGTGAGGTTTAGTTGAAACGATCAAAAAAACCGTTATTTTGCTTAAGATCACATTCAGCAGTTTCGTTGTTTTCAGTCTCAAGAATTTCAAAATTTTCAAATGTTTCATTTTCAGTTTCATACATAACAACATTATCGTCGATCATTTCAAGAAGTTTTTCTTATCAAAGTCGTCGTCACTTAAACAGTTGTTAACAACTTCATCATTTTTGTCATGCTGACAATCTGAAGTTGCTAAATTTTCAAAATCTAAGATAGGAAGATCAAATTGAAGATTGACATCTTCATTTTCAAGAGAATTTAAATTCAAATCAATTACAGAGCTTTCAACAACTTCGTTAAGACTTTCATCAATTTCAAAAGTTGTTAGTTGAAGATCGTCGATTGTGGTAAAAGGTGGATTAACATTTGACTCATCACATGTTCGGTTTTGGTTATTTTGTTTTTCACGAAAATTCATGTAGTCATGAAACAACAAACTAGTGTGGTTATCGTGAATTTCATTCATTTGCTTAACAAAATCAAATTTATAATTATTTACATGAGAATTTTCAATTTGAAATTGTTGAGAACCAGAACCGTTAATTGCACCATCATTGAAATTATTCCCATTGCCAAAATCATTTGTAAATTGAGTCACATTTCCATTCTGAATTTGAAATTCATTTTGGAGTTTGAAATTGAATTGACAAGGGTTATAATCAAAATCGTTTGAATTTTGAAGTGAATGCGAATTTTGATTATTTTGAAAACTTTGATTTGAATTGTTGCCCAAGTATGAATTACACCATTCACTTATTCTTTGATTTTGTTGTGTGCACATTTCAAGTAAAGATTCGACATTTGTTTCAAGTTTTGACGATTGGTCGGGATTTTGAAAAAAATTTGGCGCTAAATTAGGATTATCTTGAAAAGTTGATGATGTAAAATCCAAATTATTTGTACAATAGTTGTTTTTAAAATATCCATATGAATTCGGTGTAAAATTATATGGATTATACTGATTTTCACAACTATCGTACTATTCGTGAGGATATGGAAATTGAGACATTTTCAAGAAAGCTTTTTTTTAAGAGAAAAATATATTAACAAAAGACTTATTTTTTTAAGATTTTGGTTTTTTTTGTATATGCATGAACCTAATGCAACTATATGAATGCAAATTAATAATTTACAGATATCCTAAAATTACATAATGACGGTTTGATTAATTTTAACAAAAGATTTCTCAGCTAATTAACGGACATGAGTTATCGATGTAACAGGAATCACCCTAGCAATGCATTCGAAGGTTTAAGTACCTATGAACAACCGATATAACATTTACGAATCACCGTAATATTTATAAACGGTTATTACTCTGCCATAGTCTAGACACCAAGAAATAAATCGTTAGAAAGAAATCAAGTTGTCAAAATATAACAGTGTCCTTAGAAAATTAAAAAAAAAAAGATGAATGCAAAACATAAATTAAACGTGAATTAACAATACAGCTATGAATGAATTTTAATTTTTTTTTGAATTTTACAATGTAAATGCAAGCAAACAACAATGTGATTAAATAAAAACGGAGTTAGAATATGATACATGAGCGTGCAGAATTTGTTAGCAATTTCTTTTTTTTTAGTGGCAATTATTTGTTAGCAAGCACAAGCAAAGCGGTGCAAAGCAAATGAAATCCAAGCTAGCAATTCCTGTTACTTTTATTTCATGCAACCTGAAATAGAGTTGACGAAGATATATATAATTTAAAACGAAATGATTTTTTTAAGAAAGTTTAACTAAAATAACTTCACTAAAAAATTAAAACTAAAAATAAAAGCAAAATGCATACCTTTAAACAAATACATACAAATGCTTACACATTTTTTTTTACTCAAAAGCTAAAGAAACTTAAAACCAAAATTAATTCACAACAAGAATTCACAAACCAAACCTTAACTCATGTTATTCCCAAACCTAAGCAAGCCCGGCCCAGTAATACAACTTTTGTTTCTAACACAATCAAAAAACGAAGCTCATCAGTCATCCCCTTTCATTTTCACTCAAATGGAAACAAAGCCTTGCGAAAAAATCATGAACTAATCAAAAAAGAAGATGAAAATCACAGAGCTAAGTGGGAACTTATCTACCAATCGCTATTCTGGGAGGCGCAGAAATTGGGATTTGCTGTTGACTGAGGAGAATCAAGGGTGGAGAGCAGTGTTTTGGTGAAGACGGTGATATGGTATGAATGAATGGTTTGGCTGGATATCAGGAGTGCATACGGAGGTTGAAGATGGGTGGCATGATTGGTTTTGTGGATTGTTTATGAGGAGAGAATAGTGTATGGCCGCAGTCAAGTTCTGATGAGGGGTACGATGGTACAGCTTTAAGTGAATTTTGTTTGCTTGGTGGATTTTATGAATTTTGGTGAAGTCTTTGAATCTTCGGTTGGAGTGTCTTGAATGTGGAGATTGAAAGGGTGTAGGAAGTTATTGCAGTGGGTGCTCACGTTTGTTTTGTGTTAGTGGATATGAATTGGTGGTATGTAGAAGATGGAGCGGGGTTTGAACAGAAAATAGGAGGTGAAGATGTTATATGGAGATGTGTGACCTGATCAGGAAGTAGGCTGAAGTTGTTAGAGAAAATGAAGATGGTTTGGTAGGCAGAGAGAAAAAAATGGAAATAAATGTAAAAAATATTGGAAAGAAAAGAAAGGAATCATAAAAAAACAAGTTATATTATTAGTAAGAATTGTAAAAGGAGAAGGGTTAGCTATGTACTGAAAATAAGGAGGAAAAAATAGAAAAGAAATCAAAGGAAATATGGCAAAAAGAAATTTTTAAATTTGTAAAAGAAGGAAGAGTTTGTAGAATTATGGAAAGAAATAAATGGATAAAAAAAAGAAAGACGTTGTATGGAAATCAGGAAAGAAGAAATGAAAGAAAATACAGAATGTAAATGGGAAAGAGATTGAAAGAAAAGTGGCAAACAAATTGTAAAAGAAAGGAAACTTTGGGTTTTTTTTTTTTTTGAAATTTGCAAAAAGAAAAAGGAAAGTAATAAAAATTAGCAAGTACATTGAAGATGGAAAGAAAATAAGAGAAAAGATGGCAAATTTTTTTCTTTTGTCTTAGAGATAATAGGAGGGTATTGTGGCAAGAAGAGAAGATGACAGTAAAACACAAAAGAAGGAAAGACACAAAAAATGACAAAAATGCAAAGGATTTTTTTTTGGAAATAAATTTGTAAAAAAAAAAAGGAGAGAGAAATTGTGGAAATAAATTGGAAAGGAAATTGAAAAAGGGAAAGAAATTGGAGAAAATAAATGGCAAGAAATTGATGGAAAAAAAATAGCAAGAATAATTATATTTTTTTCTGTTGATTTGAGATTGTAGTACCCCTAAATAATACCAAATCACCTAAACAAGATTTTCTTTCTATATATACAAGAAAATAGAAGGAAAAATAAACAAAACAAAAAAAAGAAGTTAAAAAGAACAAAATTAATCCGAAGAATAAAATCAAAATTAATTACTTTCAACGGTAATGGCACCAAAAACTTGTTTGCAACGGCGTTTCTATGGGATTAGAAAACCATTGACAAAATATCGTAATAATAACCGCAAGTGCATGGCATACAATTGTAGTACGTGGCGAATACGGGTCCATCCGCAGGGAAAAAATTTATTCTAATCTTACTCAATCAAATTAAACCGAGAGCGAGTGAAATTGTTAACTAAAAACTAAAAGAAAACTAACAATGTTAAAATGAATACAAATATGAGATTAAGACACAACTTAGGAGTAGATTCACTATCAGCATCAATCTAATTAATAAAAAATGGCTCTAACTCTCTTTAATAACTAGCACATTAAGTGTTGTATTCATACAAGCATGATTTATATGCTAGAAAATTCAAGCTACATAAATCATCAATTTTCAATACAAACTTAAAGCCCTAATTATCACATAGAAAATAATAGATCTAATAAAAATGAAACATTATGAGTATCTTCGGTATGTTAATATTCACTAACTACATAGAACATCAAGGATGCTTTTCACTTTTAATGTCACTGCTTTTTCTAAAATGAATTAGATTGTGATAAAGTATGATTCTGTTAATGATATGAGTATAACACATTTGGGAGTAATCAACCAACATATGCTATCAATTTTCACTATATAAAATATTTACTTTATCTATATCCAATTTTAGATTAAGCTCAAATAAGAGAGTTAGCAACATGAAATTCTTAAGTTAATTATTCATGAATCATGAGAGCTTCACTACCCCTAAATTAAAGGGGTTTAACTACTCATAATGGATTCAATGATAACATAAAGAGATTTCATTATAAAAGAGAACAAAGAAAGAAAAAATAAAAATAAAAATCTATTCTGCTTGCATAAAAATAAATCTACACTAATGACATGAAAGCAAATGGACAACAAAAGAAAAGAGCACTATATTAAAATTACACTAAAAAAATTACATAAACAAAATGGCTATGTAGCCATGAAAATAAAAGAGAGAAAAAGCTAATCTCTTAAACTACACTCAAAGAGAATGGAGAAAAAGAGAGAGAGGAGGCTACATAAACACAAGGGAATATGTATACATGTAATAAAACCCTAACCCTAATCCACTTTAGCGTGCTACCAAGAATGCCTTTTAGGAAGTGTAGCCACTAATTAATCATCACGCTTTAATTACTCCATCGTCAAATTTTCCTAAATCTTTATCATCCACTAATTTGTCCATTAGCTTTTAAGTGTAGTAAGTGTGGTCCTCCATGATTATGTATGAGAATTATTTCTTCATTCCTTTGTATGCATATAAATCTTCATGAAGTACCAATATTACTACAAAAACAATGAGAAATGTCCAAGTAAAAAATTCTCAAAATAACATAAGTACAAAAGATGTCCATTTTTCCTTTGTATGACGATGAATGTATGATATTTTGAAATCAATTGAATTATGGTCTAATCGCGATAAAATACGCACATATGTCATTTATTTAAACTAAAACAAGAATAAATGTGTAAATAAATATACATATTTACGTGCACATCATTGGTATACAATAAAAATTGTACGGCTCGTATTGGAGTTTGGATTTCCAATATATCTAGGTACGGGACCACCTTCCGATCAGTATTCTCTAGAGTTGAAACATTGGGGTTCAATAAGAAATCTTGCAACCCGGCCACACAGAACCGACCACCCATTTTACTTGAGTGTATCGAATATATCATCACCACGACTGGTAGCTAGTCAACCGAACACATTTCGAAGCATACAATAGGGACAATTGATTTCTCTAGATCAGGTGACGATAAACCCTAATGGGTGTGACCCACATAGCCCTGCTGCCTGCCCAATTTCAATCATTTCTCGGTTAATGAGGCTTGTGGCTACCACTATCTTTTAGAATATCACTTCATCTTTTTCCTTTTAATGCCACATCGTCAGTTCCGTCAAATCATTAATTGATGTCCACAAAAATACACTTGGTGTTAAGCAAGAGAATGTGTCTTCTCTGCCACCAAACATGGTGTGTTTGAGGAAATCAATGAACATGATTATTTGGAAACACTCTATCAGACATTCGTCCATATACATTCGTTCTGGGACAACGAAACCAAAGGTACTAACTCTACTACATCCATTTTGGAATCACCCTCAGGATTAGTAGTAGTAGCCCATGCTCTTCAATGTCTTTAACTTGACTTTAATTTAATCGAACGCCTAAATCGAATCAAAGTGGCATTGGCTTTTAGATAAAAGACAATTCCAATCACTTTAAATCAATTGACGTTAATATCATTTAGGATCAAGTTGTATTTTTGGAATAAAAATACAATTATTCAACAAGAAATTAATTTCATATTAATATCATGACCTGTCCACTAAAATTAGACTTTATCCAAATAAATTTATGGTTTAAGAATAGAAGTCCGTGCAAGGTGATTAATCTAAATAAAATGTGCTAACATTTCATTTAAATCTATCTTAAATACGTTTGATTTCAACAACAAAAATATTTGTTTAAATTTTCATTTTAGAGAATAAAATATTTGTTCCCATCGCTTAATTTCATTATGAAATTAACAGTACTAACTAATAATTAATTTACTTATTAATTCAGCTTACTCCATATATACTAAGTATTTAAAATACACTTACATCTATATTTAAATGAAGTTGGAAATTATTTAAAATTAAACTTAAGTGGTTTGAACATTTTTTTCCTCTTTTTTTTTATTTTTACTTATGGAACTTTTCTAGGATTTACAAACAAATCATTCAAACCTAGTTCGGCCCATTTACATGCACAAATAACCCAGGCAAGTCCTTGTTGTCATGTTCACCACGTCATTGCATGCCAAGCCTACACCATCTTGCTAGTTTCGAATTTTCTGGTGCATCAATTCGGTTCGTTCCCTTTCACACTTTTTTTAAACTCACGTGGTTAACATAGTTCCTAAGCCCAAAAACCAAGCCCAATTTATTCCATGCAAGCTGCAAACTACACCCAGGCAGTCCTATTGCCATGTCCACTAACTTGCCTGTTTCGAAACTACCTATTTTACCTATCCATACATGTATTCATACTCCCAGTCTCACCAACCAAAATCAAATGCTACTATACTTAACTACACTAGGTTTTTCCCAAGACTGGACTCATCAATATGCCAAGATTTGTAAGCATGGCAACACAGCCAATACATGTGCAAACACCCCAAGTTCAACTGGTGTTACCCGATGCCTTCCTTCATCATCATACAACCAAGCTTAGTTTCCCGTAACCAATTCTTTGATTCACATCTGTTCACATCTTATAGATGAGTGCATGATGATGATGATTATTATTATTATTATTATTATTATTATTATTTACAAGCTTTATCACTACTAACGCATCCGGGCTTCTACCCCATAATTCATACCCTCTCCTTCATCTCCTAATTACTATTACAACCCCCTCATGTTAACTTCCATTAAAATATGGTAGTATCTAGTTTTGCACAAACAATTGGTTTTTTTCTTTTTCTTTTAAAGACTATAGTAGTTAAATCTTTTCTTTCTTTTGTCCAAATTGTGCTTAGTTTATTTGTTCCCATGCAAAAACAAACTTGCTTCTTTATGATTATATGACCAGGTGTTAAAATTTATAGATTTATACAACCATCTAATGCTACACACCTCTTGCCACCATGCATGATGCACAGGTACACGCAACATGGCTCTCTTCTCTCTAGTTTTTTTTTTTTTTTGCTATAATTTCATTTTCACAATGCACATACGTGCACCATGCGCATGCACGTACTCATCTTCGGCGATCATGACTCCACGATGATTGACACAAATGTCTTCTTGACCTCTTACGCCACTACTGATCACACAAACCCATGTCTTTCGTTGATTTGAAAAATGGACCTTCAACACAAAGCTCACCAAAAACATACTTCATCAAAACTCCACTCCTTGCCTCAACTTAAGACCAGTCGTTGCCAAAATCAAGTTGAACGAAAGTCGAGTCTTCCCTTTTTCAAACGCGCCAGGTGCGATCCCTTCTTGTGCACTGTAAGTGGTATGGTTCACCGCTGTTGGGCCTTAAAATTTAACCCAAAGCCGCTGTTTATTCCTTGTTCTAGAAAATATTTGCAACGGAATTTTAGTTGGTATTTTTCATAGGCTCTAGGGTGTCTCAAGCTCGTTAAGTACAAATATCTCTCCTGGATGGATACTAAGTTTGGATTTATGACATTCATCTAGTACTTCTCTATGGAGCTCAGAAATGTTCGGAACACAAATTCGGCCTTTTAACCTTAGAACCTCATCGTTGTCAATTTGAAAACTCGAGCGTTCGCCTTTCCGAATTCTCTCTCTGATCTTCTAAATGAAGTGATCATCCTTCTGAAGAGCAGATATTTTATCAATCAATGTAGGCGTATTGATAAGATTTCACATCCTTCCTGCTGAGCGCATCAGCCACAACATTGGCTTTCCCCGGAGTATACCAAATATCAAGATCATATGCCACCAGAAATCCTAGCCAACGTTGCTGCCTCAGTTTCATATCTTTCTGGGTGAATAAATACTTCAATGATTGATGATCGGTATATTGTTCGAACTTCTCACCCAATAGATAATGTCTCCAGATTTTTAAAGCAAACACGATGGCTAACAACTCAAGGTCATGAGTAGCATATCTCTTTTCATGTGGCTTCAACTGATGGCTAGCATAAGCAACCACTTGGCCTCTTTGCATTAATAGTACACCAGGACCTCCAATAGAAGCATCCGTCCAAACCGTCAAATCATGATTGCCATTGATAATCGTTAATACTGAATCATTTGTCAATCTTAACTTCAGCTCTTGGTAAGCTGTCTCACATTCTACTACACTCATTCTATGATATTACTGATCCTATCTGTAATGAGTTATTCGTTATAGAATACTTTTGATTCTATTTCTGGCAAGTTCGTTAATATGTTATATTCCAGAACTAAGATTAACCAAAGCTCTGATACCACGTGTGATGACCCCAAACCCCTGTTCCATCGTGGCAAGGGTAATCTTTGTAATATAACACATAAACAATAACATCAGAATAGAAATATATCATTACACCAGATAATGTATAACAGAATACACTGGATAAACATAATCATTAGAGTCACATAATATATTAGGATCGTACTTAGTTCAAAGCACAATTTCAGCTTTATATAAAATGTCTACAGTGGAATTAAACATAATATACATAACAAAAGCTGAACAGCATAATAGAAGTGATAGAATCCATCTTCAGCTCCATAGCTATCCAGAAAGGGCCTGCTAAAACCTGAATGCAAGGCTGCCCGTGTAGAAATAGGGGCACCCGAGCTTGCAAAGTGAAACAAACTATGAGTCAGTCATGGGACTGGTATGAGAAATCTACTTAACTTGTTTTATAATAAGGCCAATCACAGGACCACGCCTCTAACGCGGAACAGGTTTACTCCATTAGATTGCTAGTGCTTGAAACCAGTAAATCATTTAAACATCGCAATGCTTTTTACAAAAATGAAGCCATTATAAGACTCAGGTCCCATCGCACAATGTAACGCAAGCTGGAGGATAGAGTTTTACCTTATATTGGCCAAAATATTCTTGATACGTATAAAACAAAAGCATTTGATATTGTTACTAGTGTTTCTATGTTTCAAAAATAATTTCAATCATAAGTATCAATCCTAGATGGTATGGGTACCATATATCATGTTGCCATACTAGTTATACAATCAAAACCGCATGATGTCGTATTTGGAAATTGGATTTCCGTAATGTACCATGGCAAGGGATCATCCTTACCGCTTCGAGACTGTCTAGCCCGAGCCTTAGGGTCAGAGCGCATCGACCCATGGATCGTCAGGGCCGGTCCACACGAAATGGATTAAAGTGCCTAAACACTGCGTTTCCCTGGGCTATGGGGCGTAAAACTTGTTGGTATATCTACCAAACCATCCATCAGCTCCGTAGAGACCGATATAACCAAGGTGCTTCTCTATCCATCATCAACATAAGTAAAATGTCCGGGCGTGCAAAACTCAGACACCACTGCTAGCTAGAAGGAAACACATGTCCTCCCCGATGTCCTCTCATGTTTCTAGTTCATACCGGAGTCTGAAGCACACGAATCCATGCTGTACACAAAGCTAGATATATTAAAGCCATGCTTTGATAATCAACCACAAGACTCTGCTTTTCAACAAAAGCCTTGATCACTGCATCTCAGCGTGCCATGTTGTTAATCCACAACGTCAGACACACACCCATTTACAAGTCCGTTCTGGGTCTGAACGAAACCGGAGGCACCTTATTCCTCGTTCCATATGTCCAATACAGGAGAGAGGTCCTCACACAACCTAACAATCAACAAGTACGTCCGAAAAACCACCACTATAACCCCTTCAGGATAGCAACTCCCATCAAAGGCATCAGTAGCCATCCATTCGATGTGAAGACCATCGGTCTTGCACCGTCTTCATATCTTCAACTTCTAATCGTCGACCAACTACTTGAAATGAGAATTAACTCGGCCTTTTTAAATAATTCACATATATTTAGAATTTCAAATCAATTCTTTCCATGGCTAAATTATTTGACATCCATAATTCAGTTCATTAATATAATTTTCATGTCATACACATTCAACCATTAAATATCCAATAAATCGAGTAAATTCGGTTTATTTCCATTCCATATCGTTTATAATATTTTATAATGATATATGGCTATTTTTTTATTTAAAAATAGCCCATTTATTTAAATGATGCTTCAGGCCATAACGCGGCCATGGCGTTGTTTTTCTTCAGGTTTGATTTACACATATCTAAAAATCTAACCGTTGGATCTTTACAAATTTTATATCATTGGAAAGATCTTTTCAAAGCGGACCCGACGGTTCTAATTTTGGGAAAATCCGACTGTCGGATCTCCCAGTACAATCGTTTAAAGTTACGATTTCAAAATACAAACTGCAGCGTTATTATTCATTTTATTTTAATATATACATATATATATAATTCATACTGGCAATGTTTTTATTTATATTTGAATTAAACATTTCACATAATCTAACCATTGGATCTATACAAATTTGATATTGATGGAAAGATATTTTCAAAGCGGACCCAACGATTTCGGTTTCGGGGAAATTCAATGGTCGGATTTCTCGGTATAATCATTTAAAATCATGATTCCAAAGCACGAAATATAGTGTCTTTATTCATTTTATTTTAATTATATATATAATTCATTCTTCGATTTTCAAACCATTTTCATTTCATATACGTAGAGAAAATAATATTTTTAGCCAAGAAATATGTATTTCAACACATGACTATTTTCAACACTTCATATATATAATAAAAATGTGATTTTTATTGTTTAAAAAATTTATTTCAAACATGAATATCTTTAGCGATTCATATATATAATAAAAATGAAAATGTGATTTTTATTATTAAAACAATTTATTTCAAACATGAATATTTTTAGCGATTCATATATATAATAAAAATGTGATTTTTATTGTTAAAACAATTTATTTCAAACATGAACAGTTTATCAACAAATGAATATATTTCAACACATGAATATTTCAGAAAATTTCGGCAGCATAACGGTAGGGGGTTTAAAACCGGCACCGTCCCGGGTACGGCTCCTCACACTACCTTAGGCCTCGCGGCATTCTCTAAGGGGCTTATCCTAATGACCTAATCATTTCGATCATTTTCATATCATATTGAATTTTTCCACAAACAATTCCAGTTTTGTTTCAACCACAAACAACCATTGTCAACCGTTCGCAATATCAACCAAATTTCATAACTACCACAATCACAACCAATATATATCGTCCATGGTTTGTGGACGAGGGGAGTGTATATATATGTATATATAAACGTATATATTTCTATTTCAATTCCATATCGCTATATATGGTATATACAATGCATGTACAATTTATACATCGCTTATATAATTTATACAACGCCCATATATGAGGTATACAACGCGTATATAATTTATACTTCGCTTTTATAAATTATATATTGTTATTCCATTCCGGTTTGAATTTAGAAATCTCACATTGGGCTCCACTCCTCCAAAAATTTTAGAAAGCTCCAAAAATTCTCCGTTCTCTTCTAGAATGTAAAAGACGTCGCCACGAGTCCAATGTCTCTTGTTTCACTGGATTTCTAATACATAGCAAAAGGATACGATATTTATAGTGAAATCACAATTCGTAGCGCTTTAAAGCGTTATATACAGTTTAAAATATATTGGTCGTTACCTCTCAGTAGATGTTCAAAACTAGGTTCTGATTTTGCACGCAAGTCGTTGCACGAGAGGAGGATCGACCACTGCCACGAGGAAGGGGGAGGAAAGCACGACTACGCAAGGTGGTGGGACCCACTTCGGTGGTCGAATGTGATTGGGCCGGCGGTTGAAAGTCTTCGACTTTGGGGAGCTCGATCTTGACGTACATGGCACGGTGGAGGGCGAGGTTGCTATGGATTTGAAGATCTTGGAGTCCTCTACAAAATTCCGACAAGAGGAGGTCTAATTTTGCAGGTGGAGGGAGTAATCGGAGGAGGAAGCGAGGAAGCAACTTCCGCCATCGCGATATAGGGTATCGAAGGGAAATTATTTTTAGGAATTTTAATTAATGAATGGAAATTTTCTGTTGGTCGATATTTATATTAATTCCAAAATTAGGGTTTTCTTATCCGAACTCGAAATTAAACCCAATGACAGTCGCCCCTAGCTAATTACCCCCATTCCGAACACAATGGAATATGTTTCGTAAGCCCATTCGACTATTTTAGTCAGTTTTTCTTCAAATTAAAATATAAAACATTCAAATATTGATTTGAATGTATATTTTAATTTGCCAGGGCCACATACTAATTCCAAAAATTCCAGAAAAATTATATCTAGCTTCGTAATGACGATACAGTCCTAACAAAACTAATTTCGTCGAATTTGGAGACCATTTGAAAAATGGTCATTTTATGGTCGATCTAAATTGACAAGAATTAACCATACATGTTTTCCTTTGCCATGCTCACATATTAATTCCAAAAATTATGGAATTTGAAATCTAGCAATAATTTTACATTCCGGACCAACCAAAGTGGTTTCGTCGAAAACGGAGGTCGTTTGCAAAATGTCTATTTTTACGGGCTATATTTATTCCATAGCGACCATTCTGAATAATTAACTGGCCATAACTTTTGATTCCCGCTATGAAATTTCAATTTTTCAGATTCGTTAGAAAGATATTTCTCAACAGATTTAAATATTTTTGATTTCACTAAAATCCGGTTTATTTTGCATCCTGTACATTCAGTCAAAGTTCTAAGTTAAATTTTCAAACTACCGCGCTACTTCTAACTCCTTTTAAAATTAAAATAAACATTTATATTCTAACTCCGATTCAAATAATTATATACATTCTAATTCTATTCAAAATAAATTTCTTGTCGTTATTATATAATATAAATCATTTTAAATATTCAAAATTTATTAAAATTGCCAAAATAAAAAATTTAAATTGGTTCTGATAATCCGGGTTTTTACAATCACCCCCACTTAAAATCTTTTCGTCCTCGAAAAGGAACAGAGCTGAAAGTTGTTTAATCAACCGACTCAACTTTCATTTTGGCTTTCATTCTTCAACTTTTCAATTTCTAAGAATTTTCTAATTATTCAAAAATTTGGCTAACACCCTAAATTTTTGAAAATTTTCGCCATAACCTCTTTTGCACGTGGAGGGGTTTGGAAAATTATTGGGCCGTATTAGACACCCAATAAATCCTAAAAAGCATACACATATTTATAGTGATATAACTTTGTGTCCACAGGGGAGTGTGTATAGATCATATCACAAGCGAATAAATTCTCGTCACCCTATAAATGGTTCTCGTGCCTTAAAGACTAGAGTGACGTGATTATTGTCAACTCCAGACCCGTGTGGGGTTTTTATTAATTTGGCAATTTACCGTTACATTTCATATAGTCCATATCAGTCTTCGGTTGAACCTGAAATATAGTCATCGCCATACAAGCCTCTCGCTTGTATGGTAAATCTTCAACCTCGTCACACAAGCTCCACATGCTTATGTGGTATATGATAGAGTATGCTATCTTCACGCAGTATGCCATGTAGTGTAGTTCAAAATTAATTGTTACTATCCTATGGCGACGTTTATAATCTCACACAGAACAACCAGCACTCCGCATCCAATGGCATTCACAGTAGTTTGTATAATAAATAAAATTGCGCATCTAACTCATTAAGGTTTACCTATTTGTCGGGCATGCAAATAAATTCTTTACTCAACAGCAAATCCATTTACCTGTTCAAACAAATATAATGTACATGCATGTATTTCAATCAATTTTTAAACCAGTTCAATATTTGATTCAATTTGCATAAATTTACCATTCATTCTCTTATTGATTAGATTAATTATCTTTCCAATATTTTTATTAGTCAAATTCATAATCACACAGAACAAATAGCAATCAATTTGTTGATTAACCTTTTCAAATATTTAATAATTAATTTATATACTCTTTTAAAATCATATTTGCTAAGATCAGACTATAAAATTAAAAAAATTACATCCATGAAAAGGAAACAACAGCAAAGTAGAAGACAATACGGAAATGCAAAATGCTGTAAATGTACCTCGCACCAGAGTTAATCAGAGATATCCACTCTGAAATTGGGATAGGCTAGCTTAATGCTCTCCTCAATTTCCCAAGTACAGTCTCGCGGATCTCCACTCCATTGCACTTTGACTAAGTGAACCTTCTTGTTCCTCAGCTCTTTAGTTTCTTTGCCAATAATCTTTATCGGTTCTCTCCCCATTACCAATTCTGGAGTAATTTCCAAATCGTATTACGCAGCTTCTTCCACGACCAAGTCTGGATCATGTACATGCTTTTGAAGTTGAGACACGTGAAACACATCATGTACTCCAGGCAACCAATCAGGCAATTGAACCCTATAAGCGAGAGTTCCAATCCGTTCAAGTATAGGAAATGGACCAATAAATCTGGGCACCAACTTCCCTGGTTTGCCAAATCAGACTACTCCTCTCATTGGAGAAACCCTTAAATACACATAGTCACCAACAGGAAAAGCCAAATCTCTTCTTCTCGAATATACACAGCTCTTCTATCAGCTTTGTGCTGTTTGCATTCGTTTCTTAATGAAATCGACTTTGTCTGAAGCTTCACGGATCATATCAGGTCCCAATACAAGTCCATTGCCAGGTTCTACCCAACATGCGGGAGATCTACGCGGTCGACCATACAGTGCTTCGAATGGTGACATTTTCAGGCTCTCTTAGTAGCTGTTGTTGTATGAGAACTCAGCCAAATGCAAGTGGTCTTCCCATGATCCGCCAAAATCAATAATACATGCCCACAATAAATCTTCTAGAAAACGATTCACCCTCTCAGTTTGGCCATCCGTTTGAGGATAATATGCGGTTCTCAGATTCAATTTTGTCCCCAATTCTTCTTGGAATGCTTCCCAGAATTTACTAGCAAAAATCGGGTCACGATCACTAACGATACTCATAGGAACTCCATGCAGTTAACAATTTCCTTAAAATAAATCTGTGCCAGACTTTGAGCTGTTCAAGACAATTTGACAGGTATGAAATGGGCAGTCTTCGTGAAACGATCTACGATCAGCCATATGTTGTCATTCCCTTTCTTGGTTCGGGGCAAACCATCTATGAAATCCATGGAAATTTATTCCCACTTCCAATTTGGAATTTCTAACGGTTTTAACAGTCCAGCCAGTTTCTGTTGATCGCTTTTTACTTGTTGACAAGTAGAACACCTGCTAACGTACAAGGAAATGTCTCTTTTCACAGATCTCCACCAGAAGGTATGTTTGATATCATTATACATTTTACTCACTCCTGGATGGATACTAAGTTTGGATTTGTGACATTCATCTAGTACTTCTCTCCGGAACTCAGAAATGTTTGGAACACAAATTCGGCCTTTTAACCTCAGAATCTCATCGTTGTCAATTTGGAAACTCAAGGGTTCGCCTTTCCAAATTCTCTATCTGATTTTCTAAATGAAGTGATCATCCTTCTAAAGAGCAGATATTTTATCAATCAATGTAAGCGTAATGATAAGATTGGCGATGATCACATCCATCCTGCTGAGCGCATCAGCCACAAAATTATCTTCTTCCGGGTTATACAAAATATCAAGATCATATGCCACGAGAAATTCTAGCCAACGTTGCTGCCTCAGATTCAGGTCTTTCTGGGTGAATAAATACTTCAATGTTTGATGATCGGTGTATAATTCGAACTTCTCACCCAATAGATAATGTCTCCAGATTTTTAGAGCAAACACGATGGCTAATAACTCAAAGTCATGAGTAGTATATCTCTTTTCATGTGGCTTCAACTGACGGCTGGCATAAGCAACCACTTGTCCTCTTTGCATTAATACTGCACCAAGACCTCCAATAGAAGCATCCGTCCAGACCAACAAATCCTGATTGTCATCGATAATCGTTAATACTGGAGCAGTTGTCAATCTAAACTTTAGCTCTTGGAAAGCTATCTCACAGTCTACTACACTCATTCTAGGATATTACTCATCCTATTTGTAATGAGTTATTCGTCATAGAATACTTCTGATTCTATTTCTGACGAGTTCGTTAATATGTTATATTCCGGAACTAAGATTAACTAAAGCTCTGATACCACGTGTGATGACCCCAAACCCCCGTTCCACCGTGGCAAGGGTAATCTTTGGAATATAACACATAAACAATAACAGCAGAACAGAAATGTATCATTACACCAGATAATGTACAACAAAATATAATGGATAAACATAATCATCAGAGTTACACAGTATATCAGGATCATACTTAGTACAAAGCATAGTTTCAGCTTTATATAAAATGTCTACAGCGGAATTAAACATAATATACATAACAAAAGCTGAACAACATAATAGAAGTGATAGAATCCATCTTCAGCTACATAGCTATCCAGAAAGGGCCTGCTAAAACCTGAATACAAGGTTGCTCATGTAGAAATAGGGGCATCCAAGTTTGCAAAGTGAAACAAACTACAAGTCAGTCATGGGACTGATATGAGAAATCTACTTAACTTATTTTATAATAAGGCCAATCATAGGACCACGCCGCTAACGCAGAATGGGTTTACCCCATTGGATTACCAGTTCTTAAAACAAGTAAATCATTTAAATATCGCAATGCTTTTTACAAAAATGAAGCCATTATAAGACTCAGGTCCGATCACACAATGCAACGCAAACAGGAAGATAGAGTTTTACCTTATAATGGCCAAAATATGCTTGATACATTTGAAATAAAAGCATTTGATATTATCACTAGTGTTTATATGTTTCAAAAATAATTTCAATCATAAGTATCAATCATAGATGGCATGGGTACCATATATCATGTCGCCATACTAGTTATACAATCAAAACCGCATGATGTCGTATTTGGAAATTGGATTTCCATCATGAACCAAGGCAAGGGATCGTCCTTACCGCATCGAACTGTATAGCCTTAGCCTCAGGGTCAGAGCGCATCAACCCTTGGATCGTCAGGGTCGGTCCACACGGAGTGGATTAAAATGCCTGAACACTACATTTCCCTGCCCTATGGGGCATAAAACTGGTCGGTATATCTACCAAACCATCCATCGGCTCCGTAGAGACCGATATAACCGAGGCACCTCGCTATCCATCATCCACATAAGTAAAATGTCCGGGGTGCAAAACCCAAACACCCCTCCTAGTTAGAAGGAAATGCATGTCCTCCCAGATGTCCTTTTCCATTTTTGGTTCATACTGGGGTGTGAGGCCCACGAATCAACGCTATACACAAAGCTAGCTATATTAAAGCCATGCTTTGATCATCAACCACAAGACTCTGCTTTTCAACAAAAGCCTTGATCACTGCATCTTAGTGTGTCACGTTGTCAATCCACAACGTCAGACACACATCCATTGTGACGGCCCGCCCCGCACCAACCGACATTTACTCCAAAAGTGCGTTGTACACATGTCCAGTTAGCACGGGACGGTCGTCAGAAGAAAAGAAAGAAGACGAAGAATCAACAAAGAACCTGTAGAATGTCTCACAGCGCATAGAATAAAATATAATACTAACATACTTGACATAAAACAGGTGAGACAGTGCATAAGCTAAAAACCAGAACTGAGCATCATAGCAGCGAAAATCCAAAATATAGCTTATTACAACTTTTCAAACTGTCTCAAAGCAAAAGCAAGATAAAGGAGGTACACTACTAATGCCCAAGTAGCGACCACCAACGACACAGGGAGAATATCTATATATCATACGTGGAAGCCTCCTGCTCGCCTCCGAATCAGCTACTCGCGCATCACCAGCTAACCATAACATGTCTCTAGTCTGCTCGTGTGAGCACCCAGAGTAATAAGAAGAGACATAAAACTCTGGGTCAGACATAAAGCCTGGTATGAGCGATAAGCATCTAAACAGAATAATAACAGGTATAATCCAATCATACCTGAACCTGGACCTGCAACCAAAGAGTTAGCACTACATACTGTACAACACTCTAAGGTGCCCTTTCAAATGGTGTAAAGATAACGGGGGTGGGGTGTGCATGTCATAGTGAGGTCAAACAATCAAACATAGCAAGCATCCTCACATCTCTCACTCAGTGCGTAAAGCATACGATACCCATTACCTTGGTCCTCTAATCCTTTGGGCCATGACGGAATCCAATCCCGTGTAACTATCACTACAAGCCCACTATCCATCTCTCAGTGGTGGAACAAAGTTATGAATACCGACAACCCCTTTGCACTCGTCCCGCAGCAAAGCCCAATCATGAAGTGAAATCATTGGTTCCCATCTGGATCCTGAGCTCTAACTTCCATTTGGACTACCTTTGCATCTCGGGTTTTAATCATCATCCTCCGGATCGGTCTTCATTCAGTTCGCTTCGCTTCAGGTCGTATCGTGGTCACCAGCTCCCCTCGGATCGTGTCGCAACATCCCATACGGGTCGGTTCGCACCCCTGTAGTTCGAGTTGAATTCCTCCATTCGGATCGTGCTCACCTGTGCGGATCGGATCGTGGTCGCTTGCTCGGATCGGTTCGTGGCCTCCGGATCGTGGGAACCATTCGTGAGCGGATCGGGTCGTGGTCCATAGCTCGTGACGCTTCCCTGGGATCATGATGCTCCTTCCCCTTCAGATCGCCTGGTTCGGATCGTGACACATAAGTCAGCTCGTGGTTGGAGGCACAACTCAAGGCATCAGTTCGTTCAAGCTCCACGGTTCGGATCGCGCCGCCTTCACCAGGTTGGATCGTGGCGCTTGAGCTAGAGCGGATCGTGGAGTGTGATATGCGATCGGGTCGGGTCGCGACTTCCTTCATGCGATCCGATCCGGTCCTGTACATTTTCCTGCAACTTCTTCCCGCGATTGTTTACGCCATTCGACGGCGTTTTTGACCAATCTAACTATTCTAATCAATCGCAAAGCAAACCATACAGTCATAGAAACATGTAGAAACATCCACAAACAGCAAAACAACAATATGATATGTCAAACGGATCAAACATACCCAAAAACCCATATTTTCCCCTTAAGCATATTTAAGCAAATCTAACAATAGGATTAGCAAAACTTAACCAAATTAGCCAATTTTTCTAACAAAGGCTTAAAATAATATTTATGAATTTCTGCATATTTTTCCAGATTTTTAACATGCATAATTTCGCTAATTATCACTAATCACCCCTTAATCCCCCAAAATCCGGGATTAACAAAATTAGTCGAAATTAACCCAAATTCATATCAGAGGCATAAAATGATGTTTTAGAATTTTAGGAATTTTTCTAGATTTTTCTGAGCCATAGTTTCGCTAATTTTCGCTAATTACCATAACTAGCCATAATTAGTGAAGAACAATGCAAATCACTCACCTTTGCCACAAATTAAACTATAGATCTGAAATGTCCTCTGATTTGGATCCAATCCCTATGTGTTCCAGCAGCTCTCTTGCTAATTTGGTGAAGATCTTCTTTGATTTGATGTAGATTAGGCCAAAACTTGATTAGAAAGTGATTAGAAGGTGATTTGGGTGTTGGAGGCCATGGCTAAAGCTCAAAGGAGGTTTGTGGCGGCTGGAAAATGAATGAAGATTCGTTTTCTAAACCCTAGCAGCCCTCAAATACCTCTAAACCCGAAATCCCCCCATTGGGCCTAGTTGCTAATTACCCGGTTAAGCCCAATTAGCTGAAAATAACCCTTTAAACCTTAATTCAGCCATATCTCCCAAACGGTAAATCCGTTTGGCTAATGTAACCACTCTACGGAAAGAGAAACCATCATTCGAATCCAATGAAGTGGTTTCAGGTCAAAACTCCTTTCCAGTCAAAAGTTATGGCCAAAACAGTACCAACTAGGGGCAAAACGGTCATTTAAAAATCGACAAAATCATGAACATGGGAAATGACCCCAATAGTCATCTCCCAAAGTTACATGACCATACGACTTCATATGTGAAAGAAATAAATATTCTACGATCCCATGATGCGTAGAATACGGGTCGTTACACTCTTCCCCCCTTAAGAAATTTCGCCCCCGAAATTCCCTAACCAGAACACACAAAGGGTCCCGCATGCCTATCAACCATAAAACAACAATCAACATGCAAAGCAAGTCTATCCTAGCATGCGGTTTACTAACAAGGGAAGGAACTATCACTACCAAAACCCTACTAGGCAAAGAGTTCTGGATACTTCTTCCTTATATCCTCCTCTGTTTCCCAAATACGGTCTTTTTCCATTCTCACCCCACTGGACTTTGACTAGTTTCACCGCCTTCCTTCGAAGCTGCTTCGTATCGTTCCCAACAATACGCATAGACTTGCGGTTCCCAACCGCCTCGGGTTCAACCTCGCTATCGTCCAACTGATCTGGTGAAATAGCCACATTAGGGTCTTGCACAAACTTCCTTAGCTGGGAAACATGAAATACGTTGTGAACTCCCGCCATCTTGTCAGGTAGCTCTACCTCATACGCCAAATTCCCAACTTGCTCGAGGACTGGGAATGGGCCAACAAATCTTGGTGCTAACTTACCTCTCCAACCAATCCGAATCACATTCTCTATGGAGAGATCCCGACGAACACCAAGTCGTTAACGAAGAATTCCAAATCTCTTCGTCTCTTATCGAGATAAGCCTTCTGCCTATCTTTATCCCTTCCCAGTAGTAGATCTGCTCTATGTCTCAATACATCTTATTACCACTGGGATGTATAGTCAATTTCGAGTGATGGTATGCTCTAAGCACTTCACCTCTCAGTCCATCTACGTTGGGTACAACTAGTCCCTTACTCTTTCGAAGCCACCCTTCTCGATCAAATCCTTACTTGATCATTCTCTTTCCATCGATACCCATCTCTACCCTAGAGATGGTTTCCAATAGATTAGGATCGTCCTTCTAACTAGAAACAATCTACTCAATCAAAATCGATCTAATCGTCAAGCTTACTAGCGTTTCTGAATCCAATTCAGTCTTGGGTCTGAAATCATATCCTGTGACATACTCTAGTTGCTTCCATCCTAGAAACAAAAGCCCTAAACTGGCATGTCTCCTACTCAATGCAACTAGTACTGCACCCAAATCCTTTACTATGATCACTCTGCCCCCATGGAGTCATGGCGACTCCACTGCACTGATCCATAGTCACTAGTCCTTTGCTATGTCCACTCTGCCCCATGAAGTCATAACAACTCCACTGCACTGGCTCATAGCCTTACTAACTATTTACTATGTCCACTTTGCCCCTCGAGTCATGACGACTCTACTGCACTGGCTCATAGTCCTACTACAATCACTTTGTTCCCCATCGCTGGAACCCTACAGGTGATAGTCTACTCAAGAGAAGAAAGATAGGAACAAACATAGCAACCATAACATCCATCAAACAAATCCTATCTATCACCTGCTAAAGTCATAAACACATCGACACCTACATGATTGGTCTAACCAATCCCAATATGTCAATTCTAGCATGTCTGGTCCAACCAACATCACTAACTAATGGAAGCCCGACCCCCATACATACACCGATGCCTACTTGACTGGTCCAACCAATCCCAGGCTAATGGAAGCCCCGCCTCCCTTCGGATCACCGTACGTCCAACGTACGTTTATCCTCCAAGGATAATTAAACTAATGGAAGCCCAGCCTCCAATCGGACTACCGTACGTCCAACGTACGTTTATCCTCCAAGGATAACTAGATCACGTCCAACGGATCCAAGGTAACGGGCGTCCCCAGATACCCCTGCTTTTAGTCCTCCTAAAATACTTGAGTCCAACCCAAGTCTATCCATTATCTTGCTGCCCTCTCGAGTCCAACTCGAGCTGAATCCAATTCCTTGCAGCCTTCTCGAGTCTAACTCGAGTCAATCTCCCAGAGATAAACTAGACTCATCCAATGAATCTCGTACTGCACGTCCAACGTACATTCACCTTCCAAAGGTAAACTAGACCCACCTAGTGAATCTAGGTACTCTACCTAGGAGTCCAAGTCCAACGTGAAACTCTCCTATGTTCGCTGAATCTCCAAGATCAACGAGCTTCCCACAATGTTCCAAACATACTTCAAATCTAATGTGAAGTATTTCCATATTCGTTATATCACCATGACTAACGAACTCGCCCCATTTTTCTTTTACGAGTTCAAGTCTAACTTGAATCGTCCTAATCTTCGTTGCATCTTCCATGATCAACGAACACATCCTATTCTTTCAAAAAGAACATCAACATAGGGTCCTAACCAATCCATTACTCTGCATTTTTCCTGAGTCCCACTCGAGTAAGCTCATAACCCTATCGAGTCTAACTCTAGGCAGTCTATACCGTTGAACAGTCTTATCATGTTCCGTCTGCCCATCACTCCTCGAGTGAACCAAGATATCATCCAATGAAAAATCACAACAACTATTTACCCCTCACGCAACCCATCCTAGTCGAAATCGACATTCCCCAAGCACAAGCCCCAAAGGCCTAAACCAATATCAGACAAGCACCCAAGGAACATCTCCTCCGAGTTCGGATAATCCACATGAGGTGATACTAGCAAAACAATCTAGCACTGGAGTACTCATTTGCCTCCCAGAGACAATTAGAACTTATTACGACAATAACTTCTTAGCTTCCTTAACTCCAGTTACTATCGCCATTACTAGGTAGGTACCTAATACCACCCTATTCCTTTGGAGTAGATCAACTCCCCAAAATAATGCTAAACCCAGTAAAGCCCAAAACAAAGCAATCACAAGGAAACATACATCCATGACTCGATAAGACCACATTAACAAATCATGCCAAACTAGTCGAACCACCAAATCGGGTTCGTCACTACTAAAGGTCTATCGACTAACTCAGGTTTGTCAAACAAAACCCGATCAAAACGTCTTAAATAGAAAGCATACCTTGGATAACGACACCTTTTTCCTTCTGCGCCGCAGTTGGGGCATTTGACGAAGAAGGAACAGCGTTGATAGCATACGCTTTCACAATCTGCTTCTCCCTAGGAGGTTGTGGGCAATCATCCTTGTGATGTCCCGCCTGGCCACAGTTAAAGCACTTCCTTTCCCCAGGCTTTTCTCGACAATCTCTGGCGTAATGGCCCTTCTTGCCACAACTAAAGCATTCGCCATCTTTCTTATTCTTCTTATTCTGACCATCCATGGTCGGGTTCTGCTTCCTCTTGTTCTGAGAATTCTTCTTGCCTTCACCGCCTGCTTGCGGCTTTGGCTCCTCTGCAGATGCCGTAGCAACTTCGGTCTTCGACTTAGGGAAAAGGCTCTCTGACCTTAATGCCTTTCCTACAATAGACTCAAACGTCTCATCGATATGGTTTATAAGTCTTTCCCCCAAGTACCCATCCAAGCCAGTTATGAACTTCTCGTTCTTCTTTTCGACTGTATCGATAAGGGACCATCCATATTTCGATAAAGTGTCGAATTCAGCGATATACTCCGAGACTGCTCTACCGTTCTGCTTAAGCTCCAAGAACTTCCTGAATAGTTCTGATTTATGAGCAGCTGGAATAAACTTATCAAAAAAGCGAGTCTTAAACTGATTCCAAGTAACTTGATCTTCTGGAGTAGCTGTTCTAATGGCATTCCACCAATTCATCGCTCGCCCTTGCAGCTGACGAGACGCTAGCCTTCTCTTCATCGCATCCTCAAGACCCAAGTCGTCGAAGATACGATCACAGCTATCCAACCAATCCTGAACATCTGTGGCCGACTCCGTTCCGTGGAATGGCTTCCCACCAAGGTTAGTGTAATCCTTGCACAACTTGGCGAAATCGACCCTAGGCGCCTGCACCACTGGACCACCACCATTTCCGGGATTGGGAACTGCTCCCTGAACATCTCTAAGCATGTCTCTCATGAGGTCGGTAAACATCGCCCTCATGTCGGCAGCATTCCCATTATTGGCTCCCCTACCCGCACCTCTAGCATATCGGCTCATCGTTAATCTGTAAAAGGGGAAACGATTAACGACCCCATAGTGGTGCTAGTGCAGTACAACTTCATTCTTATACTACCAATAGTATATATATATAGCTTTTGAAAACCAAAGTAATCACAAATACGCGCTCTCATATACGTACTATCTCTCCCTAGTGTCTTTCCCTAGGTTAACTACGCAACCTAGAGCTCTGATACCAAGTGTGACGGCCCACCCCGCACCAACCGACATTTACTCCAAAAGTGCGTTGTACACATGTCCAGTTAGCACGGGACGGTCGTCAGAAGAAAAGAAAGAAGACGAAGAATCAACAAAGAACCTGTAGAATGTCTCACAGCGCATAGAATAAAATATAATACTAACATACTTGACATAAAACAGGTGAGACAGTGCATAAGCTAAAAACCAGAACTGAGCATCATAGCAGCGGAAATCCAAAATATAGCTTATTACAACTTTTCAAACTGTCTCAAAGCAAAAGCAAGATAAAGGAGGTACACTACTAATGCCCAAGTAGCGACCACCAACGACACAGGGAGAATATCTATATAACATACGTGGAAGCCTCCTGCTCGCCTCCGAATTAGCTACTCGCGCATCACCAGCTAACCATAACCTGTCTCTAGTCTGCTCGTGTGAGCACCCAGAGTAATAAGAAGAGACATAAAACTCTGGGTCAGACATAAAGCCTGGTATGAGCGATAAGCATCTAAACAGAATAATAACAGGTATAATCCAATCATACCTGAACCTGGACCTGCAACCAAAGAGTTAGCACTACATACTGTACAACACTCTAAGGTGCCCTTTCAAATGGTGTAAAGATAACGGGGGTTGGGTGTGCATGTCATAGTGATGTCAAACAATCAAACATAGCAAGCATCCTCACATCTCTCACTCAGTGCGTAAAGCATACGATACCCATTACCTTGGTCCTCTAATCCTTTGGGCCATGACGGAATCCAATCCCGTGTAACTATCACTACAAGCCCACTATCCATCTCTCAGTGGTGGACCAAAGTTATGAATACCGACAACCCCTTTGCACTCGTCCCGCAGCAAAGCCCAATCATGAAGTGAACTCATTGGTTCCCATCTGGATCCTGAGCTCTAACTTCCATTTGGACTACCTTTGCATCTCGGGTTTTAATCATCATCCTCCGGATCGGTCTTCATTCAGTTCGCTTCGCTTCAGGTCGTATCGTGGTCACCAGCTCCCCTCGGATCGTGTCGCAACATCCCATACGGGTCGGTTCGCACCCCTGTAGTTCGAGTTGAATTCCTCCATTCGGATCGTGCTCACCTGTGCGGATCGGATCGTGGTCGCTTGCTCGGATCGGTTCGTGGCCTCCGGATCGTGGGAACCATTCGTGAGCGGATCGGGTCGTGGTCCATAGCTCGTGACGCTTCCCTGGGATCATGATGCTCCTTCCCCTTCAGATCGCCTGGTTCGGATCGTGACACATAAGTCAGCTCGTGGTTGGAGGCACAACTCAAGGCATCAGTTCGTTCAAGCTCCACGGTTCGGATCGCGCCGCCTTCACCAGGTTGGATCGTGGCGCTTGAGCTAGAGCGGATCGTGGAGTGTGATATGCGATCGGGTCGGGTCGCGACTTCCTTCATGCGATCTGATCCGGTCCTGTACATTTTCCTACAACTTCTTCCAGCGACTGTTTACGCCATTCGACGGCGTTTTTGACCAATCTAACTATTCTAATCAATCGCAAAGCAAACCATACAGTCATAGAAACATGTAGAAACATCCACAAACAGCAAAACAACAATATGATATGTCAAACGGATCAAACATACCCAAAAACCCGTATTTTCCCCTTAAGCATATTTAAGCAAATCTAACAATAGGATTAGCAAAACTTAACCAAATTAGCTAATTTTTCTCACAGAGGCTTAAAATAATATTTATGAATTTCTGCATATTTTTCCAGATTTTTAACATGCATAATTTCGCTAATTATCACTAATCACCCCTTAATCCCCCAAAATCCGGGATTAACAAAATTAGTCGAAATTAACCCAAATTCATATCATAGGCATAAAATGATGTTTTAGAATTTTAGGAATTTTTCTAGATTTTTCTGAGCCACAGTTTCGCTAATTTTCGCTAATTACCATAACTAGCCATAATTAGTGAAGAACAATGCAAATCACTCACCTTTGCCACAAATTAAACTATAGATCTGAAATGTCCTCTGATTTGGATCCAATCCCTATGTGTTCCAGCAGCTCTCTTGCTAATTTGGTGAAGATCTTCTTTGATTTGATGTAGATTAGGCCAAAACTTGATTAGAAAGTGATTAGAAGGTGATTTGGGTGTTGGAGGCCATGGCTAGAGCTCAAAGGAGGTTTGTGGCGGCTGGAAAATGAATGAAGAATCGTTTTCTAAACCTAGCAGCCCTCAAATACCTCTAAACCCGAAATCCCCCCATTGGGCCTAGTTGCTAATTACCCGGTTAAGCCCAATTAGCTGAAAATAACCCTTTAAACCTTAATTCAGCCATATCTCCCAAACGGTAAGTCCGTTTGGCTAATGTAACCACTCTACGGAAAGAGAAACCATCATTGGAATCCAATGGAAGTGGTTTCAAGTCAAAACTCCTTTCCAGTCAAAAGTTATGGCCAAAACAGTACCAACTAGTGGCAAAACGGTCATTTAAAAATCGACAAAAATCATAAACATGGGAAATGACCCCAATAGTCGTCTCCCAAAGTTACATGACCATACGACTTCATATGTGAAAGAAATAAATATTCTACGATCCCATGATGCGTAGAATATGGGTCGTTACATCCATTTACAAGTCAGTTCTGGGTCTGCACGAAACCGGAGGCACCTTATTCCTCGTCCCATATGTCAAATACAGGAGAGAGATCCTCGCACATCCAAAAAATCAGCAAGTACGTCCGAACAACGACCAATGTAACCCCTTCAGGGCAGAAACTCCCATCAAAGGCATCGGTAGTCATCCATTCGATGTGAAGATCATCGGTCATGCACCGTCTTCATAACTTCGACTTCTAATCGTCGACCAGCTATTTGAAATGAGAATTGACTTGGCCTTTTCAAATAACTCAAGTATATTTAGAATTTTAAGTAAATTCTTTCCATGGTTAAATTATTTGACATCCATAATTCAGTTCATTAATATAATTTTCATGTCAAACACATTCAACCATCAAATATCCAATAAATCAAGTAAATTCGGTTTATTTCCATATCGTTTATAATATTTTATAATATTTTATTGCTATTTTTATTTATTTAAAATAGCCCATTTATTTAAACGACGCTTCAGGCCATAACGCGGCCATGGCATTGTTTTTCTTCAGATTTGATTTACACATATCTGAAAATCTAACCATTGTGTCTTTACAAATTTTATGTCTTGGAAAGATCTTTTCAAATCTGACCCAACGGTTCCAGTTTTGGGAAAATCCGACAGTCGGATCTCCCGGTACAGTCGTATAAAGTTACGATTTCAAAACACGAACTGCAGCGTCGTTATTCGTTTTATTTTAATATATATATATATATATACACATATATATATATCATACTGGCGCTGTTTTTATTCAGAATTGAATTAAAGATTTCACACAATCTAACCGTTGGATGTTTACAAATTTGATATCTTTGGAAAGATATTTTCAAAGCGGACCCAACGGTTTTGGTTTCGGGGAAATCCGATTGTTGGATTTCTTGGTATAATAGTTTAGAATCACGATTCCAAAACACTAACTGCAGTGTCGTTATTCGCTTTATTTTAATTATATTTATATATATATATATAATCCGTTCTTCGATTTCCAAACCATTTTCATTTTATATACATGGTGAAAATAATATATTTAGCCATGAAATATTTATTTCAACACATGACTATTTTTAACACTTCATATATATAATAAAAATGTATTTTTATTGTTAAATTAAT
The DNA here is from genome assembly GCA_030737875.1 of Allium sativum. Lineage (NCBI taxonomy): Eukaryota > Viridiplantae > Streptophyta > Magnoliopsida > Asparagales > Amaryllidaceae > Allium > Allium sativum. Next base: position 900,418,208 of record CM060918.1, read on the forward strand.
TTATTTCAAACATGAATATCTTTAGTGATTCATATATATAATAAAAATGTGATTTTTATTGTTAAAACAATTTATTTCAAACATGAATATTTTTAGTGATTCATATATATAGTAAAAATGTGATTTTAATTGTTAAAACAATTTATTTCAAACATGAACAGTTTATCAACACATGAATATATTTCAACACATGAATATTTCAGAAAATTTCGGCAGCATAACGGTAGGGGGTTTAGAACCGGCACCGTCCCGGGTATGGCTCCTCGCACTACCTTAGGCCTCGCGACGTTCCCTAAGGGGCTTATCCTAATGACCTAATCATTTCGATCATTTTCATCATATTGAATTTTTCCACAAACAATTCCAGTTTTGTTTCAACCACAAACAACCATTCGCAATATCAACCAAATTTCACACCTACCACAATCCAAACAATCACAGCCAATATATATCATCCATGGTTTGTGGACGAAGGGAGAGTGTGTGTATGTGTGTGTGTATATATATATATGTGTGTGTGTGTGTGTGTGTGTGTATATGTATACATGTATATATAAACGTATATATTTCCATTTCAATTCCATATCGCTATATATGGTATATACAACACATTTACAATTTATACATCGCTTAAATAATTTACATGACGCCCAATAAGGTATACAACGCGTATATAACTTATACTTCGATTATATAAATTATACATCGCTATTACATTCCAGTTTGAATTTAAAATTGGTTCCACTCCTCCAAAAATTGTAGGAAGCTCAAAAAATTCTCCGGTCTCTTCTAGAATGTAGAAGATGTCACCACGAGTCCAATGTCTCTTATTTCACTGGATTTCGACAACATGGCAAAAAGATATGGTTTTTATAGTGAAATCACAATTCGTAGTGCTTTAAAGCGTTATATACAGTTTAAAATATACTGGCCGTTACCTCTCAGAGAATGCTCAACACTAGGTTTTGATTTTGCGCGCAAATCGTTGCACGAGAGGAGGATCGGCCACTGCCATGTGGAAGGGGGAGGAAACGCGCGCTTGCGCAGGGTGGTGAGACCTAATCGGTGGTCGGATGCAATCGGGGCGACGGTTGATAGTCTCCGACTTTGGGGAGCTCGATCTTGATGTACGGGGCACGGTGGAGGGCAAGGTTGTTATGGATTTGAAAATTTTGGAGTCCTCTACAAAATTCTCAACAGGAGGGAGGTCTAATTTTGCGTGTGGAGGGAGTAATCGGAGGAGAAAGCCGGGAAGCAACTTCCGCCGTCGCGATATAGGGTATCGGGGAGAGAGAAATTATTTTTAGGAATTTTAATTAATGAATGGAAATTTTCTATTAGCCGATACTTATATTAATTCCAAAATTCGGGTTTCCTTATCTGATCTCCAAGTTAAACCCAACGACTATTGCCGCTAGCTAATTACCCCAATTCCAAACACAATGGAATATGTTTCGCAAGCCCATTCGACTGTTTCAGTCAGTTTTTCTTCAAATTAAAATATAAAACATTCAAATATTGATTTGAAAGCATATCTTAATTTGCCGGGACCACATACTGATTCCAAAAATTTCAGAAAAAATATATCTAGCTTCTTATTGACGATACGGTCCTAACCAAACTAATTTCGTCAATTTTGGAGACCGTTTGAAAAATGGCCATTTTCTGGTCGATCTAAATTGATTGGAATTAACCAAACACGTTTTCATTTGCCACGCTCACATATTAATTTCAAAAATTATGGAATTTGAAACCTAGCAATAATTTGACATTCTGGATCTAACCAAAGTGGTTTCGTCGAAAATGGAGGTTGTTTGCAAAATGTCTATTTTTACGGGCTATATTTATTCCGTAGTGACCATTCTGGATATTCAACTGGCCACAATGTTTGATTCCCGCAATGAAATTTCAATTTTTCAGATTCGTTAGAAAGATATTTCACAACAGATTTAAATATTTTTGGTTTTAGAAAAATCCAGTTTATTTTGCATCATGTACATTCAGTCAAAGTTCTAAGTTAAATTATCAAACTGCAGCGCTATTTCTAACTCCTTTTAAAATTAAAATAAATATTTATATTTTAACTTCGATTCAAATAAATATATACGTTCTGATTCAATTCAAAATAAATTTTTTGTCGTTATTATTTAAAATAAATCATTTTAAACATTCAAAATTTATTAAAATTGCCAAAATAAAAATTTTAAATTGGTTCTGATTTTTTGGGTTGTTACAATCTCCTCCACTTAAAATATTTTCGTCCTGGAAAAGGAACGGAGCTGAAAGTTGTTTAATCAACCAACTCAACTTTCATTTTGGCTTTCATTCTTCAAATTTTCAGTTTCAAAGAATTTTCTAATTCTTCAAAAAGTTGGCTAACACCCTAAATTTTCGAATTTTTTTACCATAACCTCCTATGCATGGGGAGGGGTTTGGAAATTTATTGGGCCGTATTAGGCACCCAATAAATCCTAAAAAGCATATATGTATTTATAGTGATATAACTTTGTGTCCACAAGGGAGTGTGTATAGATCGTAACTCCAGAGAATAAATTCTCATCACCCTATTAATAGTTTTTGTACCTTAATGACTAGAGAGACGTGATTATTGTCAACTCCAGACCCGTGTGGGGTTTTTACTAATCCGACAATTTACCGTTACATTTTATATAGTCCATATCAGTCTTCGGTTCAACCTGAAATATAGTCATCACCATACAAGCCTCTCGCTTTTATGGTAAATCTTCAGCCTCGTCACACAAGCTCCAAATGCTTATGTGGTATATGATAGAGTATGCTATCTTCACACAGTATGCCATGTAGTGTAGTTCAAAATTAATTGTTACTATCCTATGGCGACGTTTATAATCTCACACAGAATAACCAGCACTCCGCATCCAATGGCATTCACAGTAGTTTGTATAATAAATAAAATTGCGCATCCAACTCATTAAGGTTTACCTATTTGTCGGGCACGCAAATTAATTCTTTACTCAACAGCAAATCCATTTACCTGTTCAAACATATATAATGTACATGCATGTATTTCTGTCAATTTTCAAATTAGTTCAACATTTGATTCAATTTGCTTAAATTTACCCTTCATACTCTTATTGATTAGATTAATTATCATTCCAATATTTTGATTAGTCAAATTCATAATCACACAACACAAGCAGCGATCAATTTGTTGATTAACCTTTTCAAATATTTAATAGTTTATTTATATACTCTTTAAAAATCATATTTGCTAAGATCAGACTTTATAATTAAAAAAATTACATCCATGAAAAGGAAACAACAGCAAAGTAGAAGACAATACGGAAATGCAAAATACTGTAAATGTACCTCACACCAGAGTTAATTAGAGATATCCACTCTGCAATTGGGATAGGCTTGCTTAATGCTCTCCTCAGTTTCCCTAAGTACAGTCTCGTGGATCTCCACTCCATTGCACTTTGACCAAGTGAACCTTCTTGTTCCTCAGCTCTTTAATTTCTTTGCCAATAATCTTTATCGGCTCTCTCCTCACTGCCAATTCTGGAGTAATTTCCAAGTCTTGTTTCGTGGCTTCTTCCACGACCAAGTCTAGATCATGTACATGCTTTCGAAGTTGAGACACGTGAAACACATCATGTTCTCCAGTCAACCAATCAAGCAATTGAACCCTATAAGCTAGAGTTCCAATCCGTTAAAGTTTAGAAAATGGACCAATAAATTTGGGCACCAACTTCCCTGTTTGCCAAATCAGACTACTCCTCTCATTGGAGAAACCCTCAAATACACATAGTCACCAACAGAAAAGGCCAAATCTCTTCTTCTTGAATCTGCATAGCCCTTCTATCGGCTTTGAGCTGTTTGCAATCATTACTTAATGAAATCGACTTTGTCTGAAGCTTCACGGATCATATCAGGTTCCAATACAAGCCTATTGCCAGGTTTTACCCAACATGCGGTAGATCGACATTAATGACCACATAGTGCTTCGAATGGTGATATTTTCAGGCTCGCTTGGCAGCTATTGTTTTATGAGAACTTAGCAAAGTGCAAGTGGTCTTCCCATGATCCGCCAAAATCAATAATACATGCCCACAATAAATCTTCTATAATACGATTCACCCTCTCAATTTGGCCATCCGTTTGAGGATGATATGCGGTGCTCAAATTCAATTTTGTCCCCAATTCTGCGGGAATGCTTCCCAGAATTTACTAGCGAAAATCGGGTCACGATCACTAACGATACTCATAGGAACTCCGAGCAGTTTAATAATTTCCTTAAAATAAATCTGTGCCAGACTTTGAGCTGTTCTAGACGATTTGACAGGTATGAAATGGGCAGTCTTCGTGAAACGATCTACGATCAGCCGTATACTGTCATTCCCTTTCTTGGTACGGGGTAAACCATCTATGAAATCCATGGAAATTTGTTCCCACTTCCAATTTGGAATTTCTAACGGTTTTAACAGTCCAGCCAGTTTCTGTTGATCGCTTTTGACTTGTTGACAAGTAGAACACCTACTAATGTATAAGGAAATGTCTCTTTTCATAGATCTCCACCAGAAGGTATGTTTGATATCATTATACATCTTACTCACTCCTAGATGGATACTAATTTTGGATTTGTGAAATTCATCTAGTACTTCTCTCCGGAGCTCAGAAATGTTCGGAACACAAACTCGGCCTTTTAACCTCAAAATCTCGTCGTTGTCAATTTGGAAATTCGAGGGTTCGCCTTTCCGAATTCTCTCTCTGATCTTCTGAATAAGGTGATCATCCTTCTAAAGAGCAGATATTTTATCAATCAATGTAGGCGTAATGATAAGATTGGCGATGATCACATCCTTCATGCTGAGCGCATCAACCACAGCATTGGCTTTCCTAGGAGTATACAAAATATCAAGATCATATGCCATGAGAAATTCTAGCCAACGCTGCTGCCTCAGATTCAGATCTTTCTGGTTGAATAAATACTTCAATGATTGATGATCGGTATATAGTTCGAACTTCTCACCCAACAGATAATGTCTCCAGATTTTTAGAGCAAACACAACGGCTAGCAACTCAAGGTCATGAGTAGCATATCCCTTTTCATGTGGCTTCAACTGACGGCTAGCATAAGCACCCACTTGGCCTCTTTGCATTAATACTGCACCAAGACCTCCAATAGAAGCATCCGTCCAGACCGTCAAATCCTGATTGCAATCGATAATCGTTTATACTGGAGCAGTTGTCAATCTTAACTTCAGCTCTTGGAAAGTTGTCTCACATTCTGCTACGCTCATTCTAGGATATTACCGATCCTATCTGTAATGAGTTATTCGTTATAGAATACTTCTGATTCTATTTCTAACGAGTTCGTTAATATGTTATATTCTGGAACTAAGGTTAACCAAAGCTCTGATGCCACGTTTGATAACCCCAAACCCCTGTTCCATGGTGGAAAGGGTAATCTTTGGAATATAACACATAAACAATAACAGCAGAATAGAAATATATCATTACACCAGATAATGTACAACAGAATACACTGGATAAACATAATCATCAGAGTTACACAGTATATCATGATCATACTTAGTACAAAGCACAGTTTCAGCTATATATAAAATGTCTACAGCGGAATTAAACGTAATATACATAACAAAAGCTGAACAACATATTATAAGTGATAGAATTCATCTTCAGCTAAATAGTTATCCAGAAAGGGCCTACTAAAACCTAAATACAAGGTTGTCCGTGTAGAAATGGGGGCACCCAAGTTTGCAAAGTGAAACAAACTACGAGTCAGTCGTGGGACTGGTATGAGAAATCTACTTAACTTAATTTATAATAAGGCCCATCACAGGACCACGCCGCTAACGCAGAATGGGTTTACCCCATTGGATTGCCAGTGCTTAAAACAAATAAATCATTTAAACATCGCAGTGCTTTTTACAAAAATGAAGCCATTATAAGACTCAGGTCCCATCACACAATGTAACGCAAGCCGGAGGATAAAGTTTTACCTTATAATAGCCAAAATATGCTTGATACAATAAAACAAAAGCATTTGATATTATTACTAGCGCTTATATGTTTCAAAAACAATTTCAATCACAAGTATCAATTATAGACGGCATGGGTACCATATATCATGTTGCCATACTAGTTATACAATCAAAACCGCACGATGTCGTATTTGGAAATTGGATTTCCGTCATAAACCAAGGCAAGGGATTGTCCTTACCGCCTCGAGACTGTCTAGCCCGAGCCTTTGGGTTAGAGCACATCGACTCATGGATCGTCAGGGCCGGTCCATAAGGAGTGGATTAAAATGCCTGAACACTGCGTTTCCCCGCCCTATGGGGCATAAAACTAATTGGTATATCTACCAAACCATCCATCGGGTCCGTAGAGACCGATATAATCGAGACGCCTCGCTATCCATCATCCACATAAATAAAACGTCCGGGCGTGCAAGACCCAGACACCATTCCTAGCTAGAAGGAAACACATGTCCTCCTTGAAGTCCTCTCCCGTTTCTGGTTCATACCGGGGTGTGAGGCCCGCGAATCAACGCTATACACAAAGCTAGCTGTAACAACCCGGAAAATCCGAACCAATTTAAAAATTTTATTTTAAATAATTTGGTTGAAAAATGCGGCAGAAATAAAAAAAAGTCATTTTTAAATAATATTAAAGCCAGTGAAAATAGTCAATTTTCAAACGACCTCTGTTTTTGACGAAATCGCTTTTGTTGGAACCGGAATGTCAAATTATTGTTAGGTTTCAATTTACAGATTTTTCTAAATTAATATGTGAGTGTGGAGAAAGAAAATGTGTTTTGTTCAATTCAGTCAAATTTACTCGATTGAAAAAAAGCCATTTTTCAAATGGTCTCAGAATTCGACGAAATTAATTTTGTTAGGGTTGTATCGTCATAACGAAGCCAAATATATTTTTCTGGATTTTTCTGAGTCCATATGTGGCCTCGGTGAATTTAATTATGTGAAGGAATTAATTTAATATAGGATTTAATTATTAAATTAGATAATTCAGGCCAGAGACAGCCGTTTGGGCTGACTGGGCCTTGCCCCATGGATCCGGGATATGGGTTATTGGCTAGGGACACCTTCTGCTGGACTGGAATCGGAACGGTTTAAAAGTTACGGATTTTTTTGTAAAAATACACTAAAAATATTATAAATAATAGTGGAATTAAAACCCTAGTCTACTGTTTCAGCCGCCGCCCTCCTCTATCGCATGGCCACCAACGCTCCATCCATCTCCCCCTAAATTCTCCTTCATCTTCACAAACCCGACCCCAACCTATACACCACTGCGAAGCCCTTTCCACCACCTTCACATCCATACGGACGTAGACCCGTATCGTTTCCTAAAACAACTGAACCGACACTCCAAACGTCGGCCAAACAAACTGTTGCCCTACACATGTGGCACCACCGAGTGAGCCCCTACCTCCGGCGAACAACCGCCGCTCCTCTCTTCCGCGTGGCGCGTCCTGATCGAGCTCTAGTGCCTCGGTCCGCGAGCAAAACTCAGACCTAGAATTGAACAGAATTGTAAACTCGGTGGCCTAGCTCTGTTGGGAAGAAGAAAGGTTAAATTATTAATTAATTAATTTAGTTAATTAAAATAACTTATTATCTAACTTGAATTAATCATAACTCATTCGTTCGAACTCGGAATTTGACGATTTTAGGACCGTCAGCATCGTAATTCAGAGAGCTATTTTTCTGGATGGATTAGAATCAATTCTGAGTTCGTTCGAACTCGAAATTTGATGATTTCAGGACCGTCGAGATCGTAATTTAGAAATCTATTTTTCTAGATGGATTAGAATCAATTCTGAGCAAGTCTAATTTTTGGCCAAATTCAAAGAGGATCAATACTTCTGTGAGATTTCTGTTTTTACGAAAATTAACTATTCAGTTAATTAATTATCGTTGAATTAGATTCATGAATACATGTTTATAATCTCATCTACTATGCTGCGTGTTTTTGTTTTGTGGTTCTGTGATTTGTAATGATTGTGATTTCTTGAGATAGCCATGCTCGTATAGATCCATAAATTTTGATGTAATCTTCATACAAGTTCTCATCTTTATTTTTTTAATTATTTTATAAATAAAACAAAGTTTAGATCTTTTATTTTGATTCACAAAATAAAATAAAGTTTAGATCTTATATTTTGATTCATAAAATAAAATAAAGTTTAGATCTTTTATTTTGATTCATAAAATAAAATAAAGTATTGATCTTTTATTTTGATTCACAAAATAAAATAAAGTTTGGATCTTTTATTTTGATTCATGAAAACTATACATCAAATTATATGTTGCTATCGTTTGTGTTGACATGAAAACTTAACACCAAATTACATGTTGTTTTCATATATTGAGGTATTGAATTGAACATGTAAGTTGACACCAAAATTTAGATTATTTCATATATTGAGATATTGGATTGAACATGTAAGTTGACACAAAAAACTTAGATTATTTCAAGTATTGAAATATGGAATTTTACATGTAGCAGTATATAAAAATGAACACATTTTTAGCGTTATGTCATTTTAGAAAAATGAACATATTTGTTGTGAAAACTTTGTCTACATTTTCTATGTAAATAAAATGAACATATTTGTAGTGAAAACTTTATTTACATTTTTTATGTAAATAAAATGAACATATTTGTAGTGAAAACTTTATTTACATTTTCTATGTAAATACAATGAACATATTTGTAGTGAAAACTTTATATACATTTTCTATGTAAATAAAATGAACATATTTATAGTGAAAACTTTATTTACATGTAGTGTAAATGAATATGTATAGAAAAAGATCACAACATGCATTTATATTTACTATGTAAATAGGATATGTATAGAAAAAGAAAACTTTATTTACATGTGGAGTAAATAAACATGTTATAGAAAAAGATAACATTTGTTTACATTTAGTGTAAATAAATATGGAAAAGAAAAGAGAATACATTTATTTACATGTAGTGTAAATAAATATGAAAAAGAAAATGATTACATTTATCTACATGTAGTATAAATAAACATGATATAGAAAAAGAAAACTTTATTTACATGTGGAGTAAATAAACATGTTATAGAAAAAGGTGACACTTATTCATTTTTAGGTAAATAAAACATGAGATAAAGAAAAAGAATATTTTGTTTACATTTAGTGTAAATAAAACATAATATTAGAAAAGGGACATTTTTATTTACCCTTTTATGTAAATAAAAATAGGACATAGAAAAAGAACTATGCTTTTTATTTGCATTTTTATATGAAAATAAAACATAGAAAGGAATTACACTTTTTAATTTGTAAATTAGTTACAAATAGTAGATATGAGAATAAAAAGTACCTTTTTATTCACTTTCTAGATGTGAATAAAAATATAAAAAAATAAAAGGTACATTTTTGTTTGCATTTCATATGTAAATAAAAACACTGTTTTAAAAAGTGAATTTTTATTTGCAAGCTAGTTGCAAATAAAAACATGAATTTAAAAATGTACACTTTTATTTGTAATTCGATTACGAATAAAAATATGACATTGGGAAGTATATTTTTATTCACATTTTAGATGTGAATAAAAACATGAAATTAAAAGGAGAATTTTATCCACATTTTAGACGTGAGTAAAACCATGAATTCTAAAAAAGTGAATTTTATTTATATTTTTGATATAAATAAAAACCGAGATACAAAAATGATATTTTTATCATCATGGTAGATGCGATATAAAGGGTAGGAATTAAAAATGATATTTTTATCGTCATTTTAGATGCGATAAAAAGAATGGATTTTTGTAGTTGAAATCGCCAAATGAGTTATATTTATATTTAATATAAAATTAAAACGAAACGCGCGCGGTAGTTCGCGTATTGGCAATCGTAACTTTAAATGGTTATACCGAAAGATCCGATCGTTGGAATTTCCCAAAACTGGAACTGTTAGGACCGCTTTGGGAAGATCTTTCCAACAATATAAATTTTGTCAAAATCCGACGGTTAGATTTCAAGAAATGTGTAAATCAAAAATCGGTAAAAACAGCGCCAGGGCCGCCCACTGACCCGAAGCGTCGTTCTATTATATTGGGCTATTTTTAAATAGATAAAAATAGCGATAAATCGTTATAAATGAATATTAACGATATAAAATGATTTAAATAATAATTATGCGAGAATTATTTGAAAAGACCGAGTTCAACTCATTTCAAATAATTACACGAAAAGTAAATAAAAGATGTAGAAGATGGTGATTGAAGACCGTTCGATCTTCACATCGAATGGATGACAACTACTGATGCATTGGACTGACTTCCTCCCAGGAAGGGGTTGAAGCAGTAGTTGTCTGGACGTATGTGTTGATTGTCCGGATAAGCGAGAACCTCTCAAGTATCTCCGGTTTCGTTCTGTAAATGGATGCGTGTCTGACGTTGGAATTCATTTCATGTAATTAAATCGATTTCTATGAATGTATGTCTGTCTGGTGGTGGAGAATTTATTCTCTACTTAACACCCGGATATATATCAATAGTTGTCGGTAGCATGGCGTGAATGGTCAAGGTGACACGCCAAGATGCAAATGATCAAGGCTTTTGTTGAAACGCAAGTCCTGTGGTTGATGATCAAAGCATAGCCAGTTTAGGCGTAGATTTGTGTATAGAGTGACTTCGCGAGCCTCACACCCCGGTATGAGTCAAAAATGGGAAATGGACTGTAGGGAGTGCACACGTTTCTTTCTAGCTAGAGTGATGTCAGCGACCCACCAGCCCTGACATTTTACTTATGTGGATGATGGATTATGAGGTACCTCAGGTTTATAGGTTGTTAGTAGCCATATGGAGGTTCAAAGGAACCGGGAAACGTGTGTTCAGGCATAAGTAATCCACTACCGTTAGGTGGGGACCGGCCCTACCACTCCAAGGGTTGCCCATAGGTGTGATCCTGAGGCACTTGCTAGAGTATCTCGAATGGGGAGGACGATCCATAGCCTCGATTTTATGATGAAAAACCAATTTCCAATATGACATTACGGTCTTCATTATAAACTTATATATGGCGACATAGTAGGATGGGGTACTATGTCGGCTAGGATTGATACATTTACTTTGAAGTATTTTAAACTGTTTAGACACTAATAATAATATTATTAAAATACTATTTTATACGTATTAAGCATGTTTGATCATTATAAGGTAAAACACTATCCTCCGGTTTGCGTTGCATTATGTGATGGGACTTGAGTCTTATAATGATTTCATTTTTCAAATGTCATTGCGTTATTTTGTATAAAATTTAATTATTTATGCACTGGAAATCCAATGGAGTAAACTCGTTCCGCGTTAGCGGCATGGTCCTGTGATTCGCCATACTGTTAGTTAGTATAGAAAGATTTCTCATACCAGTCCCATGACTGACTCGAAGTTTGTTTTACTTTTCAAACTCGGGTGCCCTCTCTTTACACGGGCAGCCAAGTGATAGGTTTTAGGGAGATATTCTGGATTGGAGCTTGCTAAGGAAAGAAGACGAAGATCTTTTTCTTTTCTTTTTTGTTCTGCTTTTGAGACTGTATCTCATCTTTGGTATTTGATGTACGTTTTGTAGTTGAGACTTATTTTCCTTTATTCAGACTTTCTATTTTGCTAAATGGATCCTGTAACTGCGTACTCTGATGTTCAGTTGCTATGATTTTATGACATTTATTTTTCCGCTACAATAATTATGTGTTATGATATTATCTGAGATTTTCTGTTGTTGTAAATATGTTGTATTCCAAATGATTATCCTTACTTTCGAACCACGGAAGTTTGGGGTTGTCACAGTTGGTATCAGAGCTTAAGGTTAACCTTAGCTTCGGAATATAACATATTTAGAACAATTCTTCTAAATAGAATCCACATTATTCTAAGGCGAGTAGCTCATTAGAGATAGGACTAGTAATGTCCTAGAATGAACACAGCAGAATAACACGTATAAATCGGTCATTACATCATCATCGTTCCGTTTTTCTTTACCTTACCTTCCCTAAAAAAAAAAAAAAAAAAAAAAAAAAAAAAAAAAAAAAAAAAAAAATCATTTCTGTTGGTCTGACCCTTTCCTTGATGGTACAGACTGATTGAAAATGGACACTCGAGCAAGAACTAGAGGGAGAGCCTGAGGCAGAGGGCCTGCTAGAGACGAGACCATTCATGAGCACCCCGACCCCGTAGTAGTAGCACCTCCACCCCTACAGCCCTTCGACTTGGAAACGATGTCAAAGAAATTCAGAAATCTAGGGGATGTACCTTTCACTGGGCGAGAATCGGCGGTTGAAGCAGAGTCATGGCTAAAGGACAGTGAAAAGATCTTGGAAGGCTTAGAATTAGAGGATCAGCGCAAGCGTTTTCTGGCAGTATGGCAATTAGAAGATGAAGCTGCACATTGGTGGGACACGGTCAAGATTTGCAATGATGTGGCCAATATGTCTTAGGCCAAATTTAAAGAACTCTTCAATGACAAGTATGTTCCTTCTCAAGCAAGAGAACGCCTTCGCGAGCAGTTTGTCAACTTACAGCAAGGGAGTATGTCTGTTTCTGAGTATGTGAGAAAGTTTGATGAGCTCTCACGTTATGCTCTAGGATTGATTCAAGATCCAGTCGAGAAGAATAAAAGATTTATCAAGGGCCTTTCAAAGAAATATTTGAACAGAGTCACCGCTCATATCAGGCTCCCATTCAATGAAGTAGTAGAGATGGCTTGCCGCTATGAGGAGAATGACGAGTCCGGGCAGCAAGATAGAGTGAAAAATCAGAACAACAACAAAAGGAGCAGGTGGATAGGAAACCAGAGTCAAGTAATTCTTCTGCCGCCAAGCCGCAAGGGAAGAAGAGGGACAGGAGCAAGGTGACATGCTATAATTGCGGCAAGACTGGGCATTTTGAGTCCGAGTGTAAAGCTCCTAAAAGAGCCAAGAGGAATGAATCTGCACCTAGCCAGAATCGTACTCAGAGTTCTCAGAATCGTGGCCAGAACCCCCGGAACACTCAAGATTGCTATAACTAACATAGGCCGGGGCACTTTGCCAGAAATTGTCCCCTATTGAAGAAAACTGAGGTGGCACATGTTTACGAGGGAGCGGATGCATCAGCTTCTACCGAGGGACCAGGTAAACCCGATGTCTTAGGAGGTACTCTTAATATTAAAAACATCCCTATTACTGTCTTATTTGATACTGGGGCAGCACGAAGTTTTATCTCTAATGACACAATTAAAAAGTTAAAACTAAAACCAAAGAAACTTAAAGAGTTGGTTAGAGCCCATAGCCCGATAGGAGGTTCTCTCATTCTAGATCAGTATTGTAAAGTGTCTATCTCCTATTCTCACTACCAGTTTCCTTTTAATTTGATCATCATGAATTTTTCCGGATATGATATCATCCTTGGTGTAGATTGGCTAGCAAAGTATGAGGCTAAGTTAATGTGCGCTGAAAGAATAGTTAAAATCAAGCCTAAATTTGGAGATACTATATGTATACCAGGCCACGGCTCAGCCACCGGCAGGAAAGAATTCTGGTCTTCTCTAGAAGTCACCCCTACTTCTATTGTGGATATCCCTATCGTCAAATATTATGCTGATGTATTCAAGGAAGTTGATAGCTTACCTCCGCGTAGAGAAATCAACTTCAGAATTGACTTAGTTCCAAATGCAAGGCCTGTCGTGCATCCTATTCGGAGGATGTCGCCAAAAGAAAAGGAGGAGCTGAGCAATCAAACTAAGTAGCTTTTGTGGAAAGGGCTGATAAGGCCTAGCTTCTCAGAATGGGGTGCAGTAGTGGTATTTGTCCCAAAGTCAGACGGTACCCTCAGGCTATGTGCGGACTACCGCGACCTCAATAAGCAAACGCTGAAAAACAAATATCCACTGCCTCGTATTAATGATTTACTGGACCGCTTACATGGAGCACCAGTATTCTCTAGGATGGATCTAGCTATAGGCTTCCATCAACCTCGCATTGCAGAAGAGTGTGTGCCTTTAACTGCATTCAGAGGACCGGATATATTTTATGAATGGCTAGTAATGCCCTTCAGTCTATGTAATGCTCCAGCATACTTTGTTGATTTGATGAATAGAGTATTCCGAGATGTTTTAAATAAATTCGTGCTGGTATTCATCGATGACATCCTCATCTTTTCCAAATACACTGCTGGGCATGGACAGCATCTGAGAGAAGTCTTGGAGATTTTGCGAAGAAATATGTTGAAAGCCAAATTCTCCAAGTGCATATTATGGCAAGAAGAGGTGAAATTTCTCGGCCATGTTGTATCAAAGGAAGGCATTTCAGTAAATCCAGGAAAGATCTCAGCCATCCAATATTGGAAGCAGCCTAGAACTCATACCGAAGTCAGAAGTTTCTTAGGACTGGCTGGCTATTATTGAAAATTTGTTAAGGATTTTTCAAGGATAGCTTGTCCATTGACAAAGCTGACCAAGAAGCATACAAAATTCGTTTGGACACCCGAATGTGAGGCAGCTTTCCAAGATCTGAAAGGGAGGTTGATCACTGCTCCTGTGTTGACCATTATAGATGGCAATCAGGATTTGAAAGTCTGGACTGACGCTTCTAAAGAAGGTTGTTTCTTTTATCAACATGTTAGAGATGACATTCTTAAATGACTGATCTCACTTTAACATGTTATTCTTTTATCTGTGTAAGGTATTGGTGCGGAGCTAATGCAAAGGGACAAAGTATTCGCATATGTTAGTCGCCAATTAAAACCGCATGAGAAGAATTACGCCACCCATGATCTCGAGCTAATGGCCATTGTATTTGCTCTAAAGACATGGAGGCACTATCTCTTGGGTGAGAAGTTCGAGCTATATACGGATCCCAAATCCTTGAAGCATCTTTTTAACCAAAGAGATTTGAATATGAGGCAGCAACGCTGGGTTGAATTTCTTGCAGCCTATGACCTGGATATCTTATATACACCAGGGAAAGCCACTGTTGTAGCCGATGCACTCAGCAGGAAAAATGCAGATACCGACAATCTCATCCTTGCCAATCTCGTTATCACTCCTACTCTGATTGATAAAATTTCTGCTCTTTAGAAGAATGATAAATTTATCCATATGCTTAGCGAACGAGTTCGAAAGGGCGAAGCCTCAAGCTTCCAAATTGACAGTAAAGGGACCCTTAAATTGCAAGGGCGAATTTGTGTGCCAGACATAGCTGATCTATAAAGAGAAGTCATGGATGAGTGCCATAAATCTAAACTCAGCGTCCATCCAGGAGTAAGCAAGATGTACCATGATCTTAAGTGTGCCTTTTGGTGGAAGGCAATGAAAAGAGATATTTCTATGTACGTTGCTATATGTCCCACTTGTCAGCAAGTTAAAAGTGATTAACAGAAGTTGGCAGGGTTGTTGCAACCGCTAGGAGTACCAGGTTGGAAGTGGGTAAAATTACTATGGACTATATTGATGGCTTGCCCCGAAGCAGAAAAGGGAATGATAGTGTATGGGTGATTGTAGGCCGCTTAACAAAATCTGCCCATTTCATCCCTGTCAGGTCCAATAGAACAGCTCGAAGTTTGGCGTAGCTTTATTTTAAAGAGATAGTCAGACTGCATGGAGTTCCCAAAAGCATTGTTAGTGATCGGGATCCAATATTTACTAGCAAATTCTGCGAAGTTTTCCAAGAGGAGCTAGGGACCAAGTTGAATCTGAGCACTGCTTATCATCCTCAGACAGATGGCCAGACTGAGAGGGTGAATCGTACTTTAGAAGACTTGTTGCGAGCGTGCATTCTTGATTATAGCGGTTCATGGGAGGATCACTTGCACTTGGTTGAGTTCTCTTATAATAACAGCACCAAGCAAGCTGAAGATGTCACCGTTTGAACTATTATATGGAAGACCATGCAGATCTTTGGCATGTTGGGTGGAGCTAGGAAATCGATTAGTCTTGGGCCCCAACATGGTTCGTGAAGCATCGAATAAGGTTGATTTGATTAAGAAGCGCCTATTGACTGCTTAGAGCCGATAGAAGAGCTATGCAGACCAGCGAAGAAGAGATTTAGAATTCTCTGTTGGCTACTATGTTTACTTGAGAGTTTCTCCATTGAGAGGCGTAGTTCGTTTTGGGAAGACTAGAAAGTTGGCACCGAGATTCATTGGTCCATTTCCTATTCTTGAAAGGATTGGTACTCTAGCTTATCGAGTGCAGCTGCCTGACTGGTTGACAGGGGTGCATGATATATTTCATGTGTCCCAACTCTGCAAACATATTCATGATTCAGACTTAGTTGTGGAGGAAGCAGCACAAAAAGATTTGGAGATTACACCGAGCTTAGCAGTAAGGAGGGAGCCAATGAAAATCGTTGGCAAAGAAACCCGAGTACTGAGGAACAAGAGGATCCACCTAGTCAAGGTGCAGTGGAGCGGGGATTCTCGAGACTGTACTAGGGAGACAGAGGACAACATCAAAAAGGCTTACCCCAAGTGCAGAGTGGACATTCCCGAGTAACTCTTGTGTTAAGGTACATTTATAATAATTTACATTTTTCGTTTTGTTTCCTACTTTTATTTCCTTTTCAGGGATGAAAAGCTTTTAAGTAGGGGAGATTGTAACAACCCGGAAAATCTGAACCAATTTAAAAAAATTATTTTAAATAATTTGGTTGAAAAATGTGGCAGAAGTAAAAAAAATTCATTTTTAAATAATATTAAAGCCAGTGAAAATAGTCAATTTTCAAACGACCTCTGTTTTCGACGAAACCACTTTTGATGGAACCGGAATGTCAAATTATTGATAGATTTCAATTTATAGAATTTTCCGAATTAATATGTGAGCGTGGCAAAAGAAAAAGTGTTTTGTTCAATTCAATCTAATTTAATTGACTAAGAAATAGCCATTTTTCAAACGGTCTCAGAATTCGACGAAATTAACTTTGTTAGGACCGTATCGTCATAACGAAGCCAAATGTATTTTTCTGGATTTTTCTAAGTCCGTATGTGGCCTCGATGAATTTAATTATGCGAACGAATTAATTTAATAAAGGATTTAATTATTAAATTAAATAATTAAGGCCACAGATAGCCGTTTGGGCTGACGAGACCTGGCCCGTTGGATCCGGGATATGGGTTATTGGCTAAAGACACCTTCTGCTGGACTGGAATCGGAACGGTTTAAAAGTTATGAATTTTTTGGGAAAAGTACACTAAAAATATTATAAATAATAGTGGGATTAAAACCCTAGTCTACTGTTTCAGCCGCCGCCCTCCTCTATCGCGTGGCCACCAACGCTCCATCCTTCTCCCTCTAAATTCTCCTTCATCTTCACAAACCCGACCCCAACCTATACACCACTGCGAAGCCCTTTCCACCACCTTCACATCCATACGGACATCGACCCGTATCGTTTCCTAAAACGACCGAACCGACCCTCCAAACGTCGGCCAAACAAACTGTTGCCCTGCACACATGGCGCCACCGAGTGGGCCCCCACCTCCGGCGAACAGGTGTCGCTCCCTCCCCTTCCGCGTGGCGCGTCCTGATCGAGCTCCAGTGCCTCGGTCTACGAGCAAAACTCGGACCTAGGATTGAACATAATTGTAAACTCGGTGGCCTAGCTCTGTTGGGAAGAAGAAAGGTTAAATTATTAATTAATTAATTAAGTTAATTAAAATAAATTATTATCTAACTTGATTTAATCATAACTCATTCATTCGAACTCGAAATTTGACGATTTCAGGACCGTCGGGATCGTAATTCAGAGAGCTATTTTTCTAGATGGATTAGAATCAATTCCGAGCAAGTCTAATTTTTGGCCAAATTCAAAGAGGATCAATATCTCTATGAGATTTTTGTTTTGAAGAAAATTAACTAATCAGTTAATTAATTATCGTTGAATTAGATTCATGAATACATGTTTATAATCTCATCTGCTATGCTGCGTGTTTTGGTTTTGTGGTTCTGTGATTTGTATTGATTGCGATGTCTTGAGATAGCCATGCTCGTATAGATCCATAAATTTTGATGTAATCTTCATACAAGTTCTCATCTTTATTTTTTAATTATTTTATACATAAAATAAAGTTTAGATCTTTTATTTTGATTCACAAAATAAAATAAAGTTTAGATCTTTTATTTTGATTCACAAAATAAAATAAACTTTAGATCTTTTATTTTGATTCACTAAATAAAATATAGTTTAGATCTTTTATTTTGATTCACAAAATAAGATAAAGTTTAGATCTTTTATTTTGATTCACAAAATAAAATAAAGTTTAGATCTTTTATTTTGATTCACAAAATAAAATAAAGCTTAGATCTTTTATTTTGATTCACAAAATAAAATAAAGTTTGGATCTTTTATTTTGATTCATGAAAACTATACACCAAATTATATGTTTCTATCGTTTGTCTTGACATGAAAACTTAACACCAAATTACATGTTGTTTTCATATATTGAGATATTGAATTGAACATGTAAGTTGACACCAAAATTTAGATTATTTCATATATTGAGATATTGGATTGAACATGTAAGTTGACACCAAAAACTTAGATTATTTCAAGTATTGAAATATGGAATTTTACAGGTAGTAGTATATAAAAATGAACGCATTTTTAGCATTAAGTCATTTTAGTAAAAATGAACATATTTGTTGTGAAAACATTATTTACATTTTCTATGTAAATAAAATGAACATATTTGTAGTGAAAACTTTATTTACATTTGCTATGTAAATAAAATGAACATATTTGTAGTGAAAACTTTATTTACATTTTCTATGTAAATAAAATGAACATATTTGCAGTGAAAACTTTATTTACATTTTCTATGTAAATAAAATGAACATATTTACAGTGAAAACTTTATTTACATGTAGTGTAAATGAATATGTATAAAAAAAGATCACAACATGCATTTATATTTACTATGTAAATAGGATATGTATAGAAAAAGAAAACTTAATTTACATGTGGAGTAAATAAACATGTTATAGAAAAAGATCACATTTATTTACATTTAGTGTAAATAAATATGGAAAAGAAAAGAGAATACATTTATTTACATTTAGTGTAAATAAATATGAAAAAGAAAAAGATTACATTTATCCACATGTAGTATAAATAAACATGATATAGAAAAAGAAAACTTTATTTACATGTGGAGTAAATAAACATGTTATTGAAAAAGGTGACACTTATTCATTTTTAGGTAAATAAAACATGAGATAAAGAAAAAGAATATTTTATTTACATTTAGTGTAAATAAAACATAATATCGAAAAGGGACATTTTTATTTACCCTTTTATGTAAATAAAAATAGGACATAGAAAAAGAACTATACTTTTTATTTGCATTTTTAGATGCAAATAAAACATAGAAAGGAATTACACTTTTTAATTTGTAAATTAGTTACAAATAGTAGATATGAGAATAAAAAGTACCCTTTTATTCACTTTCTAGATGTGAATAAAAATATAAAAAATAAAAGGTACATTTTTGTTTGCATTTCATATGTAAATAAAAACACCGTTTTAAAAAGTGGATTTTTATTTGCAAGCTTGTTGCAAATAAAAACATGTATTTAAAAATGTACACTTGTAACACCCCACATCCGTTAAGGTCACTTTTAAAGGGAATGCCTTAACTTCAATGGAGCATTATGGGTACTGGAACAGAAATATTACAAGACAGGCATATATAAAAACAACGGATAGCAAAGTAGAAGTACTTCAAATCTTACTAAATATAATTGTTTACAATAAAAGCCCATCAACTTCCAATACCCAATTACATAGCTAAAATATCTGTCTTGCTCAAAAACAAAGAAGCATAAAAATAAACTGTAGTATTCCCCAATAAAGCAAAGCAAGCCATAGCCAAGAGAAATCCAAGCCGTACATGAAAGAGCCTTGGAGCTTGGTTAGATCCGAACTAAGCTGTATTCCCACCCTGCGAACCTTGAGGGGGGAACGGAAGAAAAAGAGGCGAAACAGAACGGGTCAGTCATAAAGACTGAGTAAGTCCTAGTGACTTTCAGCATAAAAATAGATAAAGATAACATGGCATGAATAAACTGAAAATAAACGTAAGCATGCTGACAAGATAAGCTACAGGCACGATAGCTAAGAATAACATCATATGACTTTTGTCATGCATAACATTGCGAGGTTCCCATTTAAGATGAATTAATTATAATTTCGCAAAATCGCAAGATTTCTCTCCTTCATCGTTAAAATATTTCTATGATATCTATTTGCTCTCCACCACCTAACTAGTGTCCCAACTAGTAATCTATATAAAATGATAAAATCATAACGTGATCCCAATCCCTGAAATTAAGGTTGCTTTCACGTGTACATCTATTATTTATTACCTAGATCTAACCTAGGGTTTTCTATCGAGCGCTTCCTATATTCAACCAGGATTTATGCCACCTAGGTCCAACCTAGGGATTATGCTACCTATTGAACGCTTCTCGGATTTAGGGTCTATGCCACCTAGGTCCAACCTAGGGATTATGCTACCTATGTGTGTCGTACGGCCCCCAATGATTGTAGATACCTATGCTGGTCCCACCATGGGGTGTATCAAGACCCATGGTGGCGGCCTAACACAATTCTAGAATACATAGGTTATACTACTGGTGCCCTAGTGCCCTTTTTGTCTGCTCCGGAGTGTGTGCACGCCCACACCCCGTTAGAACCCACATTGTGCACTGTAACACCCCGTGTATTCTATAACAGTGAAATTCACAAATTAAAGTATAACTAATTTCAAATCAAAGAAATAGGGAAAACGGGATACGCCATTGCGTTCGTCTCGGAATTCTGCTTGAGATAGAGTCCGAGTTTGCGTAAAACGGACTCCGTATGAAGAAGATATGGCCTCCGGAAGTTTCAGAATTCAATTTAAAATTCAAAACAGCTCAGAAAAACCAATTCAAAATTCAAAATCGGGTCGAATTAGCCAGGGCGGGAATTTTCCTGCACAAGGCACCCAGGTCGACTTGGTAGTCGACCTGGGGCTATCCAGGTCGACTGGGCAGTCGACCTGGGTCACCCGTGTCGACTGCCAAGTCGACACGGTGTCGACTGGTGTGTCGACCTGGCCCCTGAGCCAGGTCGAACCCAGCCACCCTGGCTGGCCTGGTCTGTGTTTGGTCGATTTTCTTAGCCTTGCCTTGTCACTAGGGCTAGGTGTCAGCTCCTGGTTGGTCTCTCCTTCAAACGAACGGCTATTATTAAACCAAGCTCCATCGACGGTCTTAATCAACTCACAAACTCTATAAAAAGGACCTAAGACTCACCCTAATTCACACAAACTAAAATGGAGATGAGACCGTCATGCTGTTGAGGAAAGACTAGGAATAGCCGTCAGAAATTGAGAGACAATTAGGAGATAATTCGAAAGCTTACAGCAACGTCAATTAAATCAAAACAACGCCTACAACAAAGGATAGCATCTCCAAATTCAGAACTCAGATTCCTGAATTGAAGATTCGTCATACGTTGTAAGTAGAGTGCTATTCCGATGTGAATAAATAATTGTGTTTTGATTTGTGTAAAGTGAGAAATGGAATTGTGGCGATAATAATCTATATTTGTATGTTATCTTGATTCTAAACGATTTGGAAATGTTATGTTATACGATTGGATATTTGCAAGTATGTCATTTATGTTGGAAGTAACAACCATGTGTTGTGGTATTTTATTTGGGATTCATACAAGTACATGATTCATGTTAACCACCGTATGTTGTGGTATTTTATTTAGGGATTCATACAAGTATTTGATTCATGTTAACAACCATATGTTGTGGTATTTTATTTGGGATTCATGCAAGTATATGATTCACTATTATGCCAATATGATGTACATACTTTTATGATCACTTTTAGTGTGTAATGGGACTCGACTAAGTACTATGGTTTATATGAATCTATGTTGGAATTGGCAAATCATGCTTTTGTATTAAAAACAAAAGTAAGCATTTTTATGAACATGACTAAACTATGTTTGGTATTATGCCTAGTTGAAAACATGTTTTAGGCCTAAGTTGTTATCAAAAATCATATGGTGATATATGTGACACTTAATTAAGTTAGATTTACATTCCAATTGCAAGTTTATACGAATAGAATGGTTCATGTTTAGGTATGTTTATGCCATGATTATATGAATAGAATGATTCATGTTTAAGTGTTGTTTATGCCATGATTATATGCTATTACAATGCAAGTTCACATGTGCCTAATTCATGTTAATTGAATCGTTATGTTGCAAGTTCATGCGTTCACACTCCCCTTTTTATGTTACTTTATAAACACCATGTTATAAGCCTCCCCTTTTCATATAGCTAAGTTGGGTTTAAATGTTAAACCCAACATATCTTATATTGTAGCGAATGTGTAAAACGGGGGTAATGACGTTTGGGTTAAAATATTAAACATATGTGTTGGCATGTTTGACGCATGCCAACAACCTTGAAAAACAATTAAGTGGTATAAATTAATTTTACCCAATAAAGATGAACTTAAATAATGGGCCACAAATATTTACGTATAAAAAGAAAAGAGACAAAATATGTAAATGTAGAAAATACGATGTGTTTAACCCGAGGTTGGATTGAGTTGTGATGTAAACCTGCCCGGAACCGCCCGGCTGTCCAGTAGTCACAACAATACCTATCCAATGTGGGTGGTTAAACACGGAGCCCAATAAAGACCCGAGGTTAGACTGAGTTGTGGCGTAAGACTGCCTGGACCCAACCGGCAACAGGCAGCTACAACAATACCTGTCTAATGTGAGAGGTCAAGGCTTTAATAAGACAATTAAGGCTGAGTCGGGATTGATAGGATTAAGTAAATTGAATTAATACTTAATCAAAATGGAAGATGCTAAACTATACAGACTGAGTGGGGGTTAGGTTCACAAAACACTTAACCAACTTAGCATGTTGGCTAGAAATAAAAAACCTAGTAGCGGGGGACCCTTTTCAGCAGTAACCCTACAAGGTGTATCAGGATAGCCTGAACTAGGCAGGGTGGGGCACGATTACTGGGCTGACTGTAAGAGGTCAAATCGACGGCGGTGGTGCAGCAGTGTAGGTTCTAACGGGGTGCGGGCGTGCACACACTCCGGCGTAGAAAAATAAGGCACTGGGCACCAGTAGCATACCTGTGCATTCTAAGATTGTGTCGGGCCGCCACCATGGGACTTGATATACCCCATGGTGGGACCAGCATAGGTAACTACAACATCGGGGGCCGTAAGACACATGTAACTATGCGAGTAGGAGCCGATCATCAGAAATGGATCACTTCACCCTGATTATGGGGTGCCTGTTGGGAACTAGTTTATATGGGTACAGAGATTAATATGGGGTACGATAGTATATTCGACCCTAGACAACTTAACTTAGTTTATGGTGCTTTCTCATTTCCAGTTTATATTTATCATACCCAGTTCTTTATTCATAGACTGAATAGTCCTAGACTTACTCAGGCTTTATGTCTGACTCTACTTTTCTTTAGCCTTCTTTTCTTTCGTTCCCCCACCCCCCCTCCAGGTCCACAGGGAGGGAATACTGCAGCTTGACCAGCTTTCACATCCAGCTTGAAGAGGAAGAATTTATTGCTTGGATCTTTTTCGTTTTGGACTACGGCTTTGGACAGTAATTATGGGACTTATGCAGTTTATTTATGTTTTCTTTATGCTTCTTTAAATAATGTAATCAAGACAGTTATGAAGATGTTATGTTTTTGGAAGTATTGTAAAACAAATTATGACATGGTTTGTGTAACACGTATTTTGTTGAAATAAAAGTTGTTGATGTTTTCCGCTGTTCAAAAATATGTGTTCTTATATCTTTCTTGTATATCTGTGACTTATACTTATAAACCTCCACCAAAATGAGGGCATTCCCTTTTGAGAGTGACCCTAACGGAGGTGGGGTGTTTCACTTGGTATTAGAGCGAGGTTTACCTAATAAGATAAAAGTTTTGAAAATTTTGTTTCAAAAAGAAAATTTAAAGAAGCATTTTTAAAAGATAAAATATTATTTTATTTTAAAAAGGCAAAGTCCCCCAAAGCCATAGGTACTATCTCTTATCCTTCGTTTTGAATCTATCCTTTTTGTTTCGGCATGTCAGAAGAACTTAACTTGCCAGAGGGTGTACCAATACCTGGTTAGTTTAGACGATTCTTAGAGGCAAGGGCCACTCAGCTAGGTCCTACCGTTCCTCCTCCTCCAGCTGCAGGAAATCATCCAGCTGCAGCAGCACCTCTCCCTCCTCCTCCTCGGTGAGGAAATACCTTTGCTAAGATATGTAAAGATTTTAAAGCTATGGAAGGAAAGGACTTTCATGGAACTGAGTCCTTCGTGGCAGCTAGGAATTGGCTAAAGGAAACCGAGGACTTATTCGTCATCTTTGAGGTAGAAGATAGGCAGAAGGTACAACTGGCAGTATGGCTACTTAAAGGCGAGGCTTCCTACTGGTGGGAATTCACCAATGCAGAAAGACCGGTGGAAACATGGGAGGACTTTAGGGCGAGGTTTGAGGCTAAATTTCTCTCAGACGCTGAAAGGAGTTTGCAGTTGGAAAAATTCTTATTTCTAAAGTAAGGGAATATGACAGTCAAAGAGTATGTTAATCAGTTCGATGAGCTGGCTAGGTTCGGACTGGACCTAGTCAACACCCCGCACAAGAAGGCTCTCTGTTTTGTCAAAGGGTTGAATAAGCCATTACACAGTTTGGCCATGACCCATATACCCATGGGAGCTACGTATGAAAGATTGGTACAGATGGCATTGCTGAACAAAGAGGATAAGGGCAAGAAGGAGACAAAGGCAGAAAACTCTCAAGGGAAGAAAGAGGGTTTGCAACCTAAGAAGACAGATTTTAAGAAGGGCGGGAAAGACAACAAAGAGAAGAGGAAGTGTAATTTCTGTTGCAAAGTGGGGCACTTAGTGAAAGATTTCCGGAAAAAGAAGGCCAAGATGAATGGCGGGTGCTTTTCTTGCGGTGAGACAGGCCACATGGCTAAGGATTGCCCGAAGAAACGAGGACAGGGGCAGAGGGCTGGATCCACCTCAGGAGCACAGGTTCATGTGCTAGAAGCGCCACCTCTGCAACAACGAGGTATAAATACTTCTGTAGAAAGTGTAGTTTATCTTTATGATCACCCCGTTCGCACTTTATTTGATTCTGGCGCATCACACTCCTTTATCTCGTCTGCTTTAGTAGAATCTCTGCACCTAGAAACTAGTATGGTAGAGGACCCCTTAATTGTTTCAAACCCAATTGGGGGCCCAGCTCATTTGTCTATGATCTGTGTGGGATTGAAAATTTCTATTCTAAGCGTAGAATTTAGTGTAGTGCCTTTGTTTTGGGCTTCTCGGGATATGGTTTGATTTTGGGCATGGATTGGCTATCCAGTAATGGTGCCATCCTTGATTGTGAGAGAAGGGTGGTTAGGCTTCTGACCCAACTCGGTAACACTCTGGAAATTACTTGTAATCCCTCGTATGCGGTTATGCTTAGTTATCTTGAATCGCTAGATGCCTCTGTTGAAAGTTTGCAATCGGTTAGAGTGGTCCGGGAATATCCGGATGTCTTCGAAGAGGTGAAGGGCTTGCCTACGAAGCGGGAGATAGACTTCCGCATATATCTTGTAGATAATGCAAAGCCCGTTGCGTTGCCCG
Source organism: Allium sativum (assembly GCA_030737875.1). Classification (NCBI taxonomy): domain Eukaryota; kingdom Viridiplantae; phylum Streptophyta; class Magnoliopsida; order Asparagales; family Amaryllidaceae; genus Allium; species Allium sativum. The sequence goes on from CM060918.1 coordinate 900,443,939, forward strand.
TTAGACACATGGCTCCACGGGAAAGGAAAGAGCTCAGTAAACAGATTAAAGAGCTTCTAGAGAAGGGGTTCATTAGAAGGAGCATTTCAGAATGGGGCGCTCCAGTGGTGTTCGCTACAAAGGCGGATGGTTCACTCCGTCTATGTGTTGACTATAGGGAGCTCAACAAGCTAACGAAAAAGAATAGGCACCCTCTCCCCAGAATTGACGATCTGTTTGATCAACTTGTAGGAGCGTCTGTTTTCTCCCAACTCGATTTGGCGACCAGTTTTCATCGGCTAAGGGTGGCTGAAGATAATATCGATAAGACAGCATTTAGAACCCCAGACGGCTTCTTTGAATGGCTTGTCATGCCTTTTGGCTTGACAAACGCACCTGCTTACTTCGTGGACTTGATGAGTAGGGTGTTCAGAGAATTCCTCAACAAGTTCGTAGTGGTCTTCGTAGACGATATCCTTATCTTCTCAAAGAGTGAAGAGGAACATGCTCAGCACCTAAGGGCAATCATGGAAACTCTGCGAGTCCATCAGCTAAAAGCCAAATTCTCCAAATGCCACTTTTGGAGAAAGGAAGTAAGATTTCTTGGGCACATAGTATCCAAGGAAGGATTAGCAATAGACCCGGCTAAGGTAGTAGCGGTGCAGGACTGGAAGACACCTAAGAACGCAACAGAAGTCCGAAGCTTTCTTGGGCTAGCAGGCTTCTATAAGAAATTCATCAGAGACTTTGCAAAAATATCAGCTCCACTCACAAGGCTGACAAAGAAGAATCTAGTGTTCAATTGGGACTTGGATTGCAAGTTTGCTTTCCAACGACTAAAAAGGGCTCTTACAACAGCCCCAGTTTTGACGTTGCCAGATGGAAGCAAGATGTTCACAGTTTATACAGATGCATGTGGTACAGGGCTAGGCGCCGTCTTAATGCAAGAAGGAAGGGTAGTAGCTTATGGCAGGAGACAATTGAAAGTGCATTGAAAAAACTTCCCGACCCACGATCTTGAGTTAGCCGCCATCGTCTTTGCACTCAAGTCTTGGCGACACTATCTCCTATGTGAGAAGTTCGAACTTTACACTGACCATAAATCGTTGAAATATCTTTTCTCGCAGAAAGATCTTAACTTGAGGCAACAGAGATGGATGGAGTTTCTTGCCTCGTACGATTTCGAGATCTCCTACACTCCGGGCAAAGGCAATGTAGTGGCAGACGCGTTGAGCCGAAAGAAACTAACCCTAAGCCCGTTGTTTGTTGAAAGACAAAGCCTAGAGTTTATAGCCAGCTTTGACTTTAGGCCCTCCTCCGATTTTGTACCAGGCTTGCTAGCATCTCTCGAAGTAGGCCCGACTTTTGTGGACTCAATAAGGATAGCACAACGCGAAGACCCTCAGCTTGTGGAGACGATTGATAGGCTAATTAGGGGTGAGACTTCAAGTCACCTCAGCGGATACTCCATCGACGACAAGGGTTGGCTAAGGCGAGACGGAAGACTATGCGTCCCATAGACAAGGGATTTAGTAAAGAAGGTTCTCGAGGAAGCACATCACTCCAAGATGACGATACATCCGGGCGGAGATAAAATGTACAAGGATATAAAGAGAACTTTCTTTTGGAACGGCATGAAGAAGGACGTGGCAGATTTCATTTCTAAGTGTATGGTGTGCCAACAGGTTAAGGCGGAATAGAAAAAGCCTGGCGGTCTGCTCCATCCTCTAGAGGTCCCGCAATGGAAGTGGGATAGCATCTCAATGGACTTCATTGATGGGATGCCTAGGTCTAGAAGAGGCAACACTAGCATTTGGGTAATAGTGGATAGGCTTACTTAAAGCGCCCACTTTTTACCTGTCAAGAGTAAAAGAACTGCCTCATCCCTAGCATCTCTTTACCTCAAGGAAATTGTTCGACTCCATGGAATACCCTCCAGCATTGTTAGTGACCGAGACCCTATCTTCACAAGTGAGTTTTGGCGGAGTCTACAAGAAGCGGTAGGCACACAGTTATGCTTGAGCACAGCCTATCATCCCCAAACCGACGGCCAGACAGAAAGAGTGAACAGAGTTTTGGAGGACCTTTTAAGACTGTGCGTCCTTGACTTCGGAGGGACATGGGAAGACCATCTTCCTTTGGTGGAATTTGCCTACAACAACAGCTACCAAGCAACCATCGGAATGGCGCCCTTCGAAGCTTTATATGGAAGACCGTGCTGATCGCCCACTTGTTGGTGGGAGTCTACTGATAAGCTCATACTTGGACCAGATATGATCCAAGAGACTTCAGACAAACTAGACTTAATACGAAGAAGGATGAAGACGGCCCAAGACAGACAAAAGTCCTACGCCGACAAGAGGAGGACCGACTTTGAATTTAAGGTTGGGGACAGAGTTTTTCTTAAGGTATCTCCGCTAAGGAACGTTGTTCGTTTTGGAACCACAGGAAAGATAGCACCAAGGTTCGTAGGGCCATTTCCTATCATCGAGAAAATTGGGAAAATGGCCTATAGATTAGAGCTACCCGAAAAATTGGCCGGATTTCACAACGTCTTTCATGTTTCACATCTCTGAGAATGTCTACATGAATCTGCTGAAGTGGTAGAGCCAAATATCCTAGAAGAAGCTGAAGTGGAACGCGAAGCGACCGTGAGGAAAGTTCCAACCCGCATATTAGGAACGGAAGTGAAAAAGCTACGCAACCGCGAAGTCAAGCTCGTCAAAGTTCAGTGGAGCGACGCCGAGGGAGACGCAACTTGGGAAATTGAAGCTAGAATACACGCAGCCTACCCTTTTCTTTTCGAGGGTACATCTTTGATCTTTCTTTTTCCTTAAGTTGCGCTTTTATTTATCTTTTTAGGTATATCTCCTCGACCTTATCTTTTAGGTAGAAACTCTTTGGATGAAAACATGTAATTGAAACATGTTATGGATGATTGTTGCAAGTGGTTGCAAGTAATTGCTAGTGGTTGCTCGTGGTTGCATATACACACACAATCTAGGTTTTAGATCGGCTCAGTCGCTTCATATTGCATATGCATAAATGTATTTATATTCGTATATGGTTGAAGTTTAATGTGTTGTCATATGGATGTTGCATTTATATGAATGGTTGAGCACTCATGTAGAATCATGAATAGGAGAATTTGCATACATAATGGATTCATGGCACTTACATAATTTGCATTAAGGAAGTCAACTGAATCAGTAGACCACCTGATTTTGCATTAGATAAGTACATGTACACACACACTTCGCATATGATCATGAAGCATTAGAAGTCTTTTAAGGACAATGGATGCTCGTGTCTGATGAATGAGTAGATGGATGTTTGGATGTTAGGATGTACATTCTTCCTGAACTTGAAGATTTCGGGGACGAAATCCTTTTAAGTGGGGGAGAATGTAACACCCCGTGTATTCTATAACAGTGAAATTCACAAATTAAAGTATAACTAATTTCAAATCAAAGAACTAAGGGAAACGGGATATGCCATTGCGTTCGTCTCGGAATTCTGCTTGAGATAGAGTCCGAGTTTGCGTAAAACGGACTCCGTATGAAGAAGATATGGCCTCCGGAAGTTTCAGAATTCAATTTAAAATTCAAAACAGCTCAGAAAAACCAATTCAAAATTCAAAATCGAGCCGAATTAGCCAGGGCGGGAATTTTCCCGCCCAAGGCACCCAGGTCAACTTGGTAGTCGACCTGGGGCTATCCAGGTTGACTGGGCAGTCGACCTGGGTCACCCGTGTCGACTGCCAAGTCGACACGGTTTCGACTGGCGTGTCGACCTGGCCCCTGAGCCAGGTTGAACCCAGCCCCCCTGGCTGGCCTGGTCTGTGTTTGGTCGATTTTCTGAGCCTTGCCTTGTCACTAGGGCTAGGTGTCATCTCCTGGTTGGTCTCTCCTTCAAATGAACGGCTATTATTAAACCAAGCTCCATCGACGGTCTTAATCAACTCACAAACTCTATAAAAAGGACCTAAGACTCACCCTAATTCACACAAACTAAAATGGAGATGAGACCGTAATGCTGCTGAGGAAAGACTAGGAATAGCCGTCAGAAATTGAGAGACAATTAGGAGATAATTTGAAAGCTTAAAGCAACGTCAATTAAATCAAAACAACGCCTACAACAAAGGATAGCATCTCCAAATTCAGAATTCAGATTCCTGAATTGAAGATTCGTCATACATTGTAAGTAGAGTGCTATTCCGATGTGAATAAATAATTGTGTTATGATTTGTGTAAAGTGAGAAATGGAATTGTGGCGATAATAATCTATATTTGTATGTTATCTTGATTCTAAACGATTTGGAAATGTTATGGTATACGATTGGATATTTGCAAGTATGTAATTTATGTTGGAAGTAACAACCATGTGTTGTGGTATTTTATTTGGGATTCATACAAGTACATGATTCATGTTAACCACCGTATGTTGTGGTATTTTATTTAGGGATTCATACAAGTATATGATTCATGTTAACAACCATATGTTGTGGTATTTTATTTAGGATTCATGCAAGTATATGATTCACTATTATGCCAATATGATGTACATACTTTTATGATCACTTTTAGTGTGTAATGGGACTCGACTAAGTACTATGGTTTATATGAATCTATGTTGGAATTGGCAAATCATGCTTTTGTATTAAAAACAAAAGTAAGCATTTTTATGAACATGACTAAACTATGTTTGGTATTATGCCTAGTTGAAAACATGTTTTACGCCTAAGTTGTTATCAAAAATCATATGGTGATATATGTGACACATATTTAAGTTAGATTTACATTCCAATTGAAAGTTTATACGAATAGAATGGTTCATGTTTAGGTATGTTTATGCCATGATTATATGAATAGAATGATTCATTTTTAAGTATTGTTTATGCCATGATTATATGCTATTACAATGCAAGTTCACATGTTCCTAATTCATGTTAATTGAATGGTTATATTGCAAGTTCATGCGTTCACACTCCCCTTTTTATGTTACCTTATAAACACCATGTTATAAGCCTCCCCTTTTCATATGGCTAAGTTGGGTTTAAATGTTAAACCCAACATATCTTATATTGTAGCGAATGTGTAAAACGGGGGTAATGACGTTTGGGTTAAAATATTGAACATATGTGTTGGCATGTTTGACGCATGCCAACAACCTTGAAAAACAATTAAGTGGTATAAATTAATTTTACCCAATAAAGATGAATTTAAATAATGGGTCGCAAATATTTACATATAAAAAGAAAAGAGACAAAATATGTAAATGTAGAAAATACGATGTGTTTAACCCGAGGTTGGATTGAGTTGTGATGTAAACCTGCCCGGAACCGCCCGGCTGTCCAGTAGTCACAACAATACCTATCCAACGTGGGTGGTTAAACACGGAGCCCAATAAAGACCCGAGGTTAGACTGAGTTGTGGCGTAAGACTGCCCGGACCCAACCGGCAACAGGCAGCCACAACAATACCTGTCTAATGTGAGAGTTCAAGGCTTTAATAAGACAATTAAGGCTGAGTCAGGATTGATAGGATTAAGTAAATTGAATTAATACTTAATCAAAATGGAACATGCTAAACTATACAGACTGATTGGGGGTTAGGTTCACAAAACACTTAACCAACTTAGCATGTTGGCTAGAAATAGAAAACCTAGTAGCGGGGGACCCTTTTCAGCAGTAACCCTACAAGGTGTATCAGGATAGCCTGTACTAGGTAGGGTGGGGCACGATTACTAGGCTGATTGTAAGAGGTCAAATCGACGGCGGTGGTGCAGCAGTGTAGGTTCTAACGGGGTGCGGGCGTGCACACACTCCGGCGCAGAAAAATAAGGCACTGGGCACCAGTAGCATACCTGTGCATTCTAGGATTGTGTCGGGCCGCCACCATGGGACTTGACACACCCCATGGTGGGACCAGCATAGGTAACTACAACATCGGGGGCCGTAAGACACATGTAACTATGCGAGTACGAGCCGATCATCAGAAATGGATCACTTCACCCTGATTATGGGGTGCCTGTTGGGTACTAGTTTATATGGGTACAGAGATTAATATGGGGTACGATAGTATATTCGACCCTAGACAACTTAAATTAGTTTATGGTGCTTTCTCATTTCCAGTTTATACTTATCATACCCAGTTCTTTATTCATAGACTGAATAGTCCTAGACTTACTCAGGCTTTATGTCTGACTCTACTTTTCTTTCGCCTTCTTTTCTTTCGTTTCCCCCGCCCCCCAGGTCCATAGGGAGGGAATACGCAGCTTGACCAGCTTTCACATCCAGCTTGAAGAGGAAGAATGTATTGCTTGGATCTTTTTCGTTTTGGACTATGGCTTTGGATAGCAATTATGGAACTTATGCAGTTTATTTATGTTTTCTTTATGCTTCTTTAAATAATGTAATCAAGACAGTTATGAAGATGTTATGTTTTTGGAAGTATTGTAAAACAAATTATGACATGGTTTGTGTAACACGTATTTTGTTGAAATAGAAGTTGTTGATGTTTTCCGCTGTTCAAAAATATGTGTTCTTATATCTTTCTTGTATATCTGTGACTTATACTTATAATCCTCCACCAAAATTAGGGCATTCCCTTTTGAGAGTGACCCTAACGGAGGTGGGGTGTTTCATGCACCCACCGCCGTCGCTTTTGACCGCTTACAATCAGCTCAGTAATCGTGCCCCACCCTGCCTAGTTTTAGGGTACCATGATACTTAATTGGGTTACTGCTGAAATGGGTCTTCGTTACTAGGGTTTCCTACTTGTTAAGTTTGTGGGCCTATATATACAGATATTACCCACCTTCCCGTGATGTACTTAACCCACCGATTCAAGCATGCTTATTAATGGTTAAGTTTGTGGGCCTATATTTACTAATATTACCCACCAACCCGATATGTACTTAACCCTCTTTGTCCATCACGTTAAGTTGGTTAAGTGTTTTCTCTTGTTTTACTTAACCCTACCACACATCATGTTATATCGGTTAAGTGTTGTTCCTTGTGTCACTTAACCCTACCGCAAGCCTTGTTATACTGGCTAAGTGTTCTCCCTTGTGTTAACTTAACCCCACCGCATGTCATGTCATATTGGTTAAGTGTACATTGACTTAGCCCACCTACTTATCATGTTGTGACGGTTAAGTGTTACCCTCTGTTGTTACTTAATCTTACCACGCATCACGTTATATTAGTTAAGTGCATGTTAACTTAACCCCATCCACCAGTCATATTATAATGGTTAAGTGTTACCCTCGTGTGTTTACTTAACCCTACCACGCATCGAGTTATATCCATTGGGTGTTATCAACCTATTCAAGTTAGCCCAACCCATTCGCTAGTCATGTTATAACGGTTAAGTGTCATTAGCCTAGCCACGTTACTTAACCCACCCATTCATATCATATTGGTTAAGTGTCATTAGTCTAGTCATATTACTTAACCCATCCGTTGGTCTGATTAACAATTATGTTGGTTGAGCCTACATTTATAAGTTTTACATGTTCTTAACTCATACCGGTTAGGTCCATATTTACATGTCAAAATTCCATGTCATCCCACCTAACCCTCTAACCATACCCACGTCTTATTATGGTTAGTATTCCTTAATTCATTCATTACGACGAACGAATCATGACCTCTTACATTAGACCGTGCATTTTGTGGCCACTGGATTTGTCGGGCGGTTCCGGGCAAATTTACACCACAAACTGGGTCTAACCTCGTGTCATAAACCATTGCGCCTACAATTTGGCCTTTGGCCTCTCACATTAGACTGATACTTTGTGGCTACTGGATTTGCCGGGCGGTTCCAGGCAGATTTACACCACAAACTGAGTCTAACTTCGTGTCAAAGGTTCATTAATGGTCGTATTCCACCCCAAAACCCCAATATCAGTTCATGTGTTTAACATATAGAAATGTTCATGGTTCACGTTTTTGACCCAAAACGTATTCCCTAATTATTACCATAATTCACTATAAGGTTATGCCAAGTTATAGCCTTTTATTTACAATACATGCCAATTACCCAAAACCCAACTTAGGCGCGTTCATATTAAACCTCTACGAAGTCATAAATTATCATATATGTTTAAACTCCAAATTTTACATAATTAACATATGCCCAAGTTCTAGATTACATGTAAATTTTACATATGCCCAATTCGTACCAAATTTACATATGTTCAATTTATGCCGTTTTACATGTATGCCAATTTTTATGCCATTTTACCGTATCAAGATCTAGCCAAGATTACATGTATCAAGTTTCATACCCAATAAACCCAAATCATGATTCATGATGTAGTTATCCCAAACTATATTCCTTTTATTATAGTACATGTCAGTCGCCCAAGTTCATAATACATGTTTATGCCAACTATCAAGTTTACGATTGCTTTCATGTTCAAATTCCCAATTCTACATATGCCTAATTAACATAAGCCCAATCTTTTGATTTAATTTACATAGTCCCAAACTCGTGATTTAATTTACATGCCAATTCATGTATGCCCAAACTTGCAATTTCAATTATATTGATAATACCAAATATCCAATTTCATGTTAATGGTAGTAATACCCAAATATCCAATTTTTATGTTATGCCATCAATTCCACCAAACACATATATTCCACTAGGCAATATTCCAATATTTCCCCCGTATACCATCGCACGTATATCGTAGTTTAGGCCTAGGTCCAAAATTGACCTAGGTTCATCAAAAGAAAATAAATAGGGGAAGGTAGAATTTTCCATAAAATAAGATCAGAGAGAAAAACATCATCACAGGCATGAAGATTACAACTTAGTAATAATATCAATATGAATCAAGAAAACTGATTTACAACAGGCTGAATAGATCATAAACTAGACATGGGAATAAAGATAGACAAGTCTCAAAACTCAAGATCCCAGAAGCAACAGAAATAGATCGATAAACATACTTAAATCCAATTTCACTTCATCACATGTCCATATTATATTTAAATATTTTAATCTGAAAATAACTAGAACTAACAGGGCATGGCTAACGAATTAAGAACTGAAATTGTCATAGAACGTTGTAGTAGTGTTGATTTATTGTTTGAACCATTGTTGAAGCTTTGTTCTTCGAATTGATTTGAGTTTGAATGCTTAAGCTTTAATTTGGAGGCGGCGGCCATGGTTCAAGAGGGAGTTCAGCAGCATAATAGTGTAATAAAGATTTTTTTGAATTAGGTTAGGATTAGGGTGTTTTTATAGGTGTAGGAACTAGTTTAGGCCCTTAGATAAACCCTAGAATCAATCCAGACCATCAAAACACGTCTCAGGCTTCAAAAATGAGTTCTGGGTCAAAACAGGCCGACCAGGTCGAACTGTAAGGGTGGGAGGTCGACCATATGGTCGACCTGGGGGGTAGGTCGACCACATGGTCGACCTGGCCCCCAGGTCGACCTGCCTGGTCATGTGCTGCCTAAAATCTGCTGAATCTTCTACATGCCATAACTTCTTCATCCGGACTCCGATTTTTGAAAACTCGGACTGTATTTCATGTAAAATTTTCAGACGAACGCAATGGCGTAACCCGTTTCCCTTGATTCATATTTTAAAATTTAATTATACCCTGATTCCTAGTTTCAACATGTTATTAAAATTCGGGTTGTTACAACACTTTTATTTGTAATTCGATTACGAATAAAAATATGACATTGGGAAAGTATATTTTTATTCACATTTTAATTGTGAATAAAAACATGAAATTAAAAGGAGAATTTTATCCACATTTTAGATGTGAATAAAATCATGAATTCTAAAATGGTGAATTTTATTTATAATTTTGATATAAATAAAAACCGAGATACGAAAATGATATTTTTATCATCATGGTAGATGCGATATAAAGTGTAGGAATTAAAAATGATATTTTCATCGTCATTTTAGATGAGATAAAAAGAATTGATTTTTGTAGTTGAAATCCCCAAACGAGTTACATTTATATTTATATATAAATATAAAATTAAAACGAAACGCGCGCGGTAGTTCGCGTATTGGCAATCATAACTTTAAATGGTTATACTGAAAGATCCGACCGTTGGAATTTCCCAAAACTGGTACCGTTAGGACCGCTTTGGGAAGAGCTTTCCAACAATATAATTTTTTTTCAAAATCCGACGGCTAGATTTCAAGAAATGAGTAAATCAAAAATCGGTAAAAACAGCGCCAGGGCAGCCCACTGAACCGAAGCGTCGTTCTATTATATTGGGCTATTTTTAAATAGATAAAAATAACGATAAATCTTTATAAATGATTATTAACGATATAAATGATTTAAATAATAATTATGCGTGAATTATTTGAAAAGACCGAGTTCAACTCATTTCAAATAATTACACGACGATTAAATAAAAGATGTAGAAGACGCTGATTGAAGACCGCTCGATCTTCACATCGAATGGACGACAACTACTGATGCCTTGGACTGACTTGCTCCCAGGAAGCGGTTGAAGCAGTAGTTGTCGATAGCATGGCATGAATGGTCAATGTGACACGCCAAGATGCAAATGATCAAGGCTTTTGTTGAAAAGCAGGCCTTGTGGTTGATGATCAAAGCATAGCCTGTTTAGGCATAACTTTGTGTATAGCGTGACTTCGCGAGCCTCAGACCCCGGTATGAGTCAAAAACGGGAAATGGGCCATAGGGATTGCACACATTTCTTTCTAGCTTGAGTGATGTCAATGACCCATCAGCCCTGACATTTTACTTATGTGGATGATGGATTATGAGGTACCTCAGGCTTTATAGGTTGTTAGTGGCCATATGGAGGTTCGAAGGAACCGGGAAACGTGTGTTCAAGCATAACTAATCCACTACCGTTAGGTGGGGACCGGCCCTACCGCTCCAAAGGTTGCCCATAGGTGTGATCCTGGGGCATTTGCTAGAGTGTCTCGAATCGGGGAGGACGATCCCTAGCCTCGATTTCATGACGGAAAACCAATTTCCAATACGACATTATGGTCTTGATTGTAAATTTATATATGGCGACATAGTAGGATTGGGTACTATGCCGTCTAGGATTGATACATTTACTTTGAAGTAATTTAAACTGTTTAGACACTAATAATAATAATATTAAAATACTATTTTATACGTATTAAGCATGTTTGATCATTATAAGGTAGAACTCTATACTCCGGTTTGCGTTGCATTGTGTGATGGGACTTGAGTCTTATAATGATTTCATTTTTCAAAAGTCATTGCGTTATTTTTTATCAAATTTAATTAATTATGCATTGGCTATCCAATGGAGTAAACCCGTTCTGCGTTAGCGGGGTGGTCCTGTGATTCGCCATATTGTTAGTTAGTATAGAAAGATTTCTCATACCAGTCCCATGATTGACTCGAAGTTTGTTTCACTTTTCAAATTCGGGTGCCCTCTCTTTACACGGGCAGCCAAGTGACAGGTTTTAGGGAGATATTCTGGATTGGAGTTTGCTGAGGAAAGAAGACGAAGATCTTTTTCTTTTCTTTTTTGTTCTGCTTTTGAGACTGTATCCCATCTTCGGTATTTGATGTACGTTTTGGAGTTGAGACTTATTTCCTTTTATTCAGACTTTCTATTTTGCTAAGTGGATCTTGTAACTGCGTACTCTGATGTTCAGTTGCTATGATGTTATGACATTTATTTTTCCGCTGCAATAATTATGTGTTATGATATTATCTAAGATCTGCTTTTATTGTAAATATGTTGTACTCCAAATGATTATCCTTACTTTCGAACCATGGAAGTTTGGGGTTATCACTCTAGCTATATTCAAGTCATGCTTTGATCATCAACCACAAGACTTTGCTTTTCAATAAAAGCCTTGATCACTGCATCTCAGCGTGCCACGTTGTCAATCCATAACGTCAGACACACATCCATTTACAGGTCCGTTCTGGGTCTGAACAAAACTGGAGGCACCTTATTCGTTGTCCCATATGTCCAATCCAGGAGAGAGGTCCTCGCACATTCGAATAATCAACAAGTACGTACGGACAACCACCACTATAACCCCTACAGGGCATCAACTCCCATCAAAGGCATCTGTAGCCATTCATTCGATGTGAAGATCATCGATCTTGCACCGTCTTCATATCTTCGACTTCTAATCGTCGACCAACCATTTGAAATGAGAGTTAACTCGACCTTTTCAAATAATTCACGTATATTTAGAATTTTAAATCAATTCTTTCCGTGGTTAAATTATTTGACATCCATAATTCAGTTCATTAATATAATTTTCATGTCAAACACATTCAACCATCAAATATCCAATAAACCAAGTAAATTCGGTTTATTTCCATTCCATATCATTATAATATTTTATAACGATTTGTCGCTATTTTTATTTATCTAAAAATAGCCCATTTATTTAAACGACGCTTCAGGCCATAACACGGCCATGGCGCTGTTTTTCTTCAGATTTGATTTACACATATCTGAAAATCTAACCGTTGGAACTTTACAAATTTTATATCGTTGGAAAGATCTTTTCAAAGAGGACCCAACGGTTCCAGTTTTTGGAGAATCCGACGGTCGGATCTCCCAGTACAATCGTTTAAAGTTACGATTTCAAAACACGAACTGCAGCATCGTTATTTGTTTTATTTTAATTTATATATATATATATATAATTCATTCTGCTGCTGTTTTTATTCAGATTTGAATTAAACATTTCACACAATCTAACCATTTGATCTTTACAAATTTGATATCGTTGGAAAGATATTTTCAAAGCAGACCCAACGGTTTCGGTTTTGGGAAATCCGATGGTCGGATTTATCGGTATGATCGTTTAAAATCACGATTCCAAAACATGAACTACAATGTCGTTATTTGTTTTATTTTAATTATATATATATATAAAAATATAATCCGTTCTTCGATTTCCAAACCATTTTCACGTGGTGAAAATAATATTTTTAGCTAAAAAATATTTATTTCAACACATGACTATTTTTAACACTTCATATATATAATAAAAATGTGATTTTTATTGTTAAAACAATTTATTTCGAACATGCATATCTTTAGCGATTCATATATATAAAAAAATGTGATTTTTATAGTTAAAATAATTTATTTCAGACATGAATATTTTTAGCGATTCATATATATAATAAAAATGTTATTTTTTTTTTGTTAAAACAATTTATTTCAAACATGAACAGTTTATCAACACATGAATATATTTCAACACATGAATATTTAAGAAAATTTCGGCAGCATAACGGCAAGGGGTTTAAAATCGGCACCGTCCCGAGTACGGCTCCTCGCACTACCTTAGGCCTCACGGCGTTCCCCAAGGGGCTTATCCTAATGACCAAATCATTTCGATCATTTTCATATCATATTGAATTTTTCCACAAACAATTCCATTTTTGTTTCAACCACAAACAACCATTGTCAACCATTCGCAATATCAACCAAATTTCACACCAACCATAATCCAAACAATCACAACCAATATATATCGTCCATGGTTTGTGCACGAGGGGTGTATATATATAATATATATATATATAAACGTATATATTTCCATTTCAATTCCAATTCGTTATATATAGTATATACAACGCATGTACAATTTTCACATCGCTTATATAATTTATACAACGCCCATATATGAGGTATACAACACGTATATAATTTATACTTCGCTTATATAAATTATTCATCGCTATTCCATTCTAGTTTGAATTTAGAAATCTCGCATTGGGTTCCACTCCTCCAAAAATTGTAGGAAGCTGCAAAAAATTTCCGGTCTCTTCTAGAATGTAGAAGACGTCGCCACGAGTCCAATGTCTCTTGTTTCACTGGATTTCGACAACATAGCAAAAAGATATGATTTTTATAGTGAAATCACAATTCGTAGCGCTTTAATGCATTATATACAGTTTAAAATATATGGGTCGTTACCTCTTAGCAGATGTTCGAAACTAGGTTTTGATTTTGCGTGCAAATTGTTGCACGAGAGGAGGATCGGCCAATGCCACGAGGAAGGGGGAGAAAACGCGCGCCTACGCAGGGTGGTGGGATCTACTTCGGTGGTCGGATGCGATCGGGTCGGCGGTTGAAAGTCTCCAACTTTGGGGAGCTCGATCTTGACGTACAGCACACGGTGGAGGGCGAGGTTGCTATGGATTTGAAGATCTTGGAGTCCTCTACAAAATTCCCAATAGGAGGGACGTCTAATTTTGCATGTGGAGGGAGTAATCGGAGGAGGAAGCGAGGAAGCAACTTCCGCCGTCGCGATATAGGGTATCGAGGAGAGAGAAATTATTTTTAGGAATTTCAATTAATGAATGGAATTTTCTATTAGCCGATATTTATATTAATTCCAAAATTAGGGTTTTCTTATCCGAACTCCAAATTAAACCCAACGACTGTCGTTCCTAGCTAATTACCCTCATTTCAGACACAATGGAATATGTTTCGTATGCCCATTCATCTATTTCAGTCAGTTTTTCTTCAAATTAAAATATAAAACATTCAAATATTGATTTGAACATTTATTTTAATTTGTCGGGCCCACATAGTAATTCCAAAAATTCTAGAAAATTTATATCTAGCTTCATATTGACGATACGGTCCTAACAAAACTAATTTCGTTGAATTTGGAGACTATTTGAAAAATGGTCATTTTCTAGTCGATCCAAATTGACTGGAATTAACCAAACACATTTTCCTTCGCCACGCTCACATATTAATTCCAAAAATTATGAAATTTGAAACCTAGCAATAATTTGAGATTCTGGATCCAGCCAATGTGGTTTCGTCGAAAACGGAGGTCGTTTGCAAAATGTCTATTTTTACGGGCTATATTTATTCCGTAGCGACCATTCTGAATATTCAACTGGCCATATTAAATATTTTTCGTTTCACTAAAATCCGGTTTATTTTGCATCATGTACATTCAGTTAAAGTTCTAAGTTGAATTTTCAAACTACTGCGCTATTTCTAACTCCTTTTAAAATTAAAATAAATATTTATATTCTAACTTCGATTCAAATAAATATATACGTTCTAATTCTATTCAAAATAAATATTTTGTCGCTATTATTTGAAATAAATCATTTTTAATATTCAAAATTCATTCAAATTGCCGAAATAAAGATTTTTAATTGGTTCTGATTTCCGAGTTGTTACAGTAATCACAGTGAGTCCTTCAAATGGTTTTTCAGAGATTCAATCAACATAAATAACATTAAATTTGACGTTATACAATTAGTAGTAACCACTTGAAAACATATGCTTGAATCAAGTATTCACTCAACTTTGAATCAGATTTTTGAAGAGAGATAAGTTAGTGTTATACAATATCTACTTTATGTTCAAACCGTTTTTCTCCAAATTGTTCTAACAATTATATCATATCCTAACTATTTACAGAAGTTAAACTCTTAACAACTTCACTATTTGAGTCAAATAAGATAGGTCCATATCAGCACAAATAAATTCGAATGCAGTAGAAATTCATATAAAATAGTAAAAAAATTAGTGTATTTACTCAACATTTTTACTGCTTTTCTTTCTTTAGGCTTTCGGTTTGTTAAAGCTTTCAACGGATATTTTCTTTTTAGATTAAAGTGCTATATATAGTATGGTTTGCATTCAAATGATCCTTGGCAAGCACGTAAAGGAAAAACAAACATTTAAGTGTGATTAGAGTGGAATAATTTAGTTGGTACAGGTTATTAATTTCCTGAGATCTTGCTACTGTTTAAATAAGCTTTGCTGGTCCAATAAGTTCGTGATAATCTTAGCATGTATTATGTGATAACCCGGAAAATTCGAGCCAATTTAAAATTTTTATTTTGGCAATTTTAATGAATTTTGAATATTTAAAATGGTTTATTTTAAATAATAACGATGAGAAATTTATTTTGAATAGAATTAGAATTTATATATTTTTTTGAATCAACTTTATAATATAAATATTTTATTTTAATTATAAAAGGAATTGAAAGTGGAGCGGTAGTTTGAAAATTCGATTTCAAATTTCAAATGAATGTACAGGATTCAAAATAAACCGGATTTTAGCGAAACCAAAAATATTAGAATATATTTGAAAATATCTTTCCAACGAATCTAAAAGATTGAAATCTCATAGCGAGAATAAAAAGTTATGCCCAATTGAAAAATCAGAATAGTCGCTATGGAAAATATAGCCCTTAAAAATGGAAATTTTGTAAACAACCTCCGTTTTCGATGAAACCACTTTTGTTGGATCCAGGATGTCAAGTTATTGCTAGATCCCAAAATTCATAATTTTTGAAAGCAATATGTGAGCGTGGCTAAAGAAAACGTGTTTTGACAGTCTTTGTCAATTTCGACGGACCAGAAATTGGCCATTTTTCAAACGATCACAGAATTTGACGAAATTAGTTTTGTTAGGACCGTATCGTCAATACGAAGCTAGAAAATATTTTTTGCGAATTTTTAGAGTCCGTATGTGGCCCTGGTAAATTGAAATGTGCATTCAAATTCAATATATTGATTTATATTTTGATTTTTACGAAAACTAATTGAAACGATCGAATCAGCTTACGATACATATCGCATTGTGTTCGGAATGGGGTTAATTAGTTAGGGATGATAGTTGTTGGGTCTCATTTGGAGTTCGTATAAGAAGTCAACTTTTTATGGAAAATAAATAAATATAATATAATATATATTTTTGACCCTCCCCTTTCACTCCTCATTCTCTCTCCCCGACCTTTTATGGGGAAAAATCGCACCTCATCCAAATCGCGACAGCCACCTCCTCCACCGTCGGCCTTCGCCACGCCACCCCTCCGCTCTTCCTCCCCCCTACTCCGATCCGCTTCCCTTCCCATTTCTCAGGTGAAATCCCGTGCCCTCTAAACCATAGAGCCACCAAAACACGCCGCCACTAACCCCATGGCACCGCCAACGGCCAACCGCCGGTCCCTTGAGCCACCCCGACCACCTACGCACCATCCACCACCAACCAACGTTGACGTGGACCTCCTCCTGCATCTTCTTTCCAGTGAGTTTCTTTAGTTAATTTAGGATTTTTATTTATATGAGAATGAATAAAGTTAGGATTTTTATTGATTTTAAAGTTGTGATTTTTATAGAAAAGTTATAATTTTTATTTAAAAAAATATGATTTTTAGTCGAGTAAAAATATAATTTTTAGTTATATATAAAAGATTGACTTTTATATTTATACTAGTGAAGTAAAAATATGATTTTCTTCGATAAAAATAGGAATTTCAAATGTGAAGCGAACTAAAAATGTGATCTTTATTTGTTTGAAAGCAATATAAAAATATAGTTTTGTTATGTAAAAATATAATTTTTATCGTATGAATAACAAAAAAAAAGATTAGATTTTATATATAGAAAAGGTTTGATTTTTAATAAAGAAAATATTATATTTTTAGAAGCGAAAAGATTTTATTTTTTTTATTTAAGACAAGGTTTGATTTTTATTTATGAAAAGGTTGGATAAATAATCATACAAAGATTTGATTTTTAATGATATAAATATTTGATTTCTATATATAAGTTAGCGAATTAAAAATATTATCTTTATAATATAAACATCGTGCTAAAGAGGTAATTTTGACACATATAGTAGCGTTGATAAAAATATGATTTTTATATATGAAATGCCATTATAAAAATGTTATTTTTACTGTGAACAGCGTGAAAAGGAGTTCGATGGGACGGACTGAAAACAAAATAAAAATCTAAACTGTTCAGAAATAAAGAATGGCGGAGTGGAACCCAAAGGTGAGAACTCCTCACTTTAATTTTCTTTATACAGTTATTTATTATGTAACTGCATATATGAACTGTTCCCCGTCGTCCACAGACTATGGACGACTTGTTTGGTTGTTTGTGTTGATTGATGTGTTTGGTTGAATATTGGTTTGTGGTGTGAATGTGAAATTGATTTGGTTAGTATGTGTATGGCGCAGGCCATTATTAGACTGGGGATAAGGCTATGTACGACCCGGAATTTTGGGGCCAATTTAAAATTTTTATTTTAGAAATTTTAGTGAATTTAGGATATTTAAAATAATTTATTTTAAATAATAATGACTAAAAATTTATTTTAAAATGAATAAATTCAATTTAATTATAAAAGGAGTTAAAAACAGCGCTGCAGTTTGAAATTTGAATTTGAACTTTAACTGACTGTACCGGATTCATTTTAAATCAAAATTGAGTGAAACCAGAAATATTTAAATCCATTTGATCATATCATTCTAACGAATCTGAAAAATTGAAATTTCAGTTTAGAAATCAAAAGTTATGTCCAGTTTAAAATTCAGAAAAGTCGCTGTAGAATTTATATATTTTAATATAAAATATTGGCCTTAAAAATAGTCATTTTTCAAACGACCTCGGTTTTCGATGAAACCACTTTTATTGGAACCGGAATGTCAAATTATTGTTAGATTTCAATTTTCATAATTTTTCGAATTAATATGTGAGCGGGGCAAAGGAAAACGTGTTTTGTCAGTTCGGTCAAATTTAATCGACTAGAAAATGGCCATTTTTCAAATGGTCTTAGAATTCGACGAAATTAGTCTTGTTAGAACCGTATCGTCAAAACATAACTAGAAATAATTTTTCTGTAATTTTTCGAGTCAGTATGTGGCCCTGGTAATTTAAAATGTACGTTTGAATTTAATAATTAAATGTGTTATAATGTAATTTAAAGAAAAACATATTGTAACAGCCGAATTGGATTACGAAACGTGTTCCATTGTGTCCGGGATGGGGGTATTTGGCTAGGGGCGACGTTCGTTGGGTTCGATTCGGAATTAGTATCGACAAACAAATATTTTCTTGAATTAAAATAAATAAATAAATAAATAAATAATATAAAATACACTAAAATACGGTATATACACAGTACACAATACGTAACCCTATCTCCTAAAAGCCACAGCCGCCTACATCAAAATCAATGGCACACGTCTTCCATCTTCCTCCCTCTTTTTCTTCTAATCCGCTTCACGGTTTTCAAAACTTCCAATCACAAATCGAAGAGTAAAGTATGATCTATGATGCCAACGGTGGAGATGGATTTTTATAGTCTAGATTTCTCGAATTTCGTGTCCAAAACCGCCGATTTTGGAGGGGGTTTCGAGGCGGAACTGACCACCGAGATGGCCCAGGGTCACGGCGTAGGGTGGTGGCACAGGTGGCTTCGACGTGGTGATGTCTGATGGATCTCCGGGTCCTTGGTGGCGCGTGCGTTCTGGGGTGTTTGGGTCGGGCGATGGGTTTCCTGTGCAGAACGACGGGATGAAGAAGATAAAGAGTAAAGTGCGAAGCTAATTAATTTAATTATAATTTAATTATCCTTTTATTATTCAAATCTTTAAAACAGCGTAACTTCTTCATACAGAAGCGAAATAGAATGAAACTAAGCGCGTTGGATTCATATTTTCGATTATACAACATGGGACAAACTAGATCTGCAACTGAGCAAATCAAAATTACAGAGAAATTCAGATCTGAATAGCAATGTGAGAAATCTATTTTTGTTATTTAAAAATAATTATGAATTTATTACCACAAATCTACAGTTATTTCCTGTTTGCTATTATTCATGATTGTTGTGTGTTGAATGTAATGCATGTGATAAAATCATATCAGTGATTTGTGGATTGAAATTTGTTAGTTGTGTGATCGATTTACGATGCTCATAGATTGTTAGACCAGTAATGTTAACATAGAAATATCATGATTGGTTTGATCAAGAATGTTAACATAAGGAAATGATTTTTAGTGTTTTAAATATCAAGAATGTTAACATAGGAATTTTAATGTTATGAATATACACTAGAATTGGAATTATTCATTTTGTTCAAAACATGTTAGATAAATATAACACTTTTGTGTCAAAATCTGATTAGTGACAAATTTAACATTTTTGTTAATTAGATTATTAGTGACAAAATTACCATTTTTGATTAGAACTTGATTAGAGAAATAAAGACAACTTCCTTTTGAAATATGTCTAGCAAACAAAATTAACATTTTTGTTTACTGTAAAAGAATGAAAACATAATATCATATTTTTGTCGAATTGAAATAGATCAAACAAAATTTACATTTTTATTGAATTGAAAATAACATTTTTTTTGTCAAAGAAAGATAATTGAATTAAAAATAACATTTATTTTCAAAGAATGATAATTGAATCAAAAATAGTATTTTTGTCAAAGAAAGACAATTGAAACAAAAATAGCATTTTTTTTCAAAAAATGATAATTGAATCAAAAATAGCATTTTGTCAAAAGGATGTGTAGTGAAATAAAATAACATTTTTTTTATATATAAATGTTACAATAGGAATAAAAATATAATTTTTATAAATTGTGGTATTATAAGTGAAATAACATCTTTTGTCAAAGCATGATTTTTGAAATGAAATAACATTTTCTAATGAATGTTACCTTGAAATAAAATAACATCTTCTTATAATTGTTACAGTGGAATAAAACAACATTTCCTCACAAATGTACCTTGGAAATAAAAACAACATTTTTATTTGAAATGTGTTATGCAAAATAAAAATGACATTTCGATTAGAAATATAGTTATGGAGATAAAACCAAACATTTTGGCACTTTGAAAAGAATGAAGTAATTCATCCATTTTTATCACTTTGAGAAACAATGAGTTAAAACCATTCATTTTGACACATTGAAAAGGGTTAGACAAAAATGAACATTTTTGTATATTAAAAAGAGTTTGACAAAAAATCACATTTTTGTCACTTAATAAGGAGTTTGACAAAAACATACATTTTTGTCACTTAATGAGGATTTTACAAAAATCACACTTTTGTCATTTAATAAGGGTTATATAAGAATAATATTTTGTCAAAACATGATTAGTGAAATAAAATAACTTGTTTTGTCAAAACTTGATTAGTGAAATAAAAATGAATATTTTTGTGTATTAAAAAGTATTAAACCAAAATGAACATTTGTTTACATTAAAAAGAAGTAGATCAAAATATATAGTTTTGTTTACATTAAGAAGAGTGATCGACGCTAGTCTATGAATTAGAAAAGCGCGACATTTGTAATAAATTCTGCAAGCATACAGGTGTGTAGCATACAGGTCGAACACAGGGAGGTGAATTAAATCAAATTATTTATCTAATCTCTTGGGCGAGTTAGACAAAACTTTGGAGGTTGCTTTTGAAAATAAAACAAAATTAAAACTGCAATTTGATTCAGAACAGATCTAACTGAACCGATGATCAAATCACAATTTCAATGGAAAAGCAATGAAACTACGAATCAGATTCAAATATAATCAAATCCAATTTAACCTATGAACGCGATTAAAATACAGAAAATAAAAGTGCAGAATATAAATAACAACAGGAATTAAAATTAGGATTACCGCTGAATCTAATCAGACGGTCAATCACTAATGAAAAGAAATGCAAAATACAAATAGTGTTCTACCGAATCTAATCGTGTAGACAACACTAATTGCTAAGAAAAAGAAAATTGCATAAAAGAAAAATGAGTTTTATTAATGAAGAAGAGAATAGAATGAGATATAGGATAGGATGGTGGCTACAAGGGTATATATAGGGTAGATAGCCAAACCCTAACCCTAACCCTAATGGTAAATGGGCCTGGTCATTACACCACTAATTAGTTTACAATGAGAAACATAAATGGGCCTTAGATAAATAAAGCAAATTTGGGCCTTTTCTCTTTTTCCTCTTGCTTCCTTGATATTTCTTCATTGATTTGTGATGTGCAAAGCCTTTTTATCACTCCTTTTCTTGTCCAACAGCAACTAGATGTGATATCTTCATCTACAATTCTTCAAAATGCAAATACACAGCAAATTGAACTCTATTTCTCTACATTTCTGGTTGCATGCGGGCTGGGTTGGACTATCTGTAAAAATAACAAACAATACCCAAGTAATATTTATTTATATACAAAAGATAAGATATAAGAGCATAAAATAAACACATTTCTATGTCAATCAAAGAGTTTAACCCAAAATTATCATTTTTGGTCATTAAAAAGAGTGTAACCAAATAAATATATTTTATACATTAAAAGAATAAACTAGAAAATGAATATCTTTATGCATTAAAAGAATGGACTAGAAAATGTATATTTTTTATATACATTAAAAAGAATGAATTAGAATAGACACTTTTGTCACATTAAAAAGAATGAAGTGAAAATACACATTTTGTCAATTATAAGGAATGAAACAAAAATATTTATTTTTGGTCATAATAAAGAGTTTAACCAAAATATACATTTTTGTCATTATGAAGGAAGATTTCATTTTTGATCATTAATAAGAATTAAAACCAAAAAAATATTTTTGGTTCACAAAGAAGAAAGAGCACATTTTGACCATTAAAAAGGATTAAAGTAAAGTTAGTATTTTTGTTTACTTTAAAAGATTGAAGACAAAAATAACATTTTTGTTTACTTTAAAAGATTTGACAAAATTATCATATTTTGTACATCAGAATTGAATTTGACAAAATTTTCATATCTTGTACATTATAATGAATTTGACAAAATTATCATGTTTTGTACATCGAAAGGAATTAGACAAAATTTCAGCATTTTTGTCACTTTAAAAGAATTAGGATAAAAGAGGCATTTTTGTCACTTTTAAAAGAATTGAAATGAAACAGTAGATTTTTATTGTCATTTGTTCACAATAAAATAATTGAGATATATATCTATGATGTCGGAATGTTTGATGTGTTAAACATAATGTTAGTATATTCAAGCTGAATATTACACTTCCATTTACAAGTTACCCGACTTGTTTATGTGATTGGGACGACTATTTTCACACATCGCCCAAGTGCACAAATAATTTATTATTTGGTTGATGGATGAAACCCCACACGGGTATTGGGATGATATTGGATCGTTTCAGTTAGTATCTGAGCTTTGGTTTACAGAGCTCGAGAACAAGACATATTAGAACCGAACGAAAGAATTCATCAGGGATTGGATTAGTAATATCTAATAAGAATAACTCGTTAGAGATGGGATTAGTAGAATCCTAGAACGTGTGTAAAGAGTATTATTTTCTTTAAAATAAAATGAAAACAAATTTAGTTTTGAAAATTTTATCTTAATATACGTATTTTAGTATATTATATTTTAATGTGGACAATCGAGTATATAAGGATTTTGAATATACGAGTAATTAACGGATATTCGAAGTTTTAATATACTGGATAGATATAGAATCACACTCTAGCCGCCCGGGAATAATTCTGATAATGTTGCAGCATTATCAGTATTTCTTTTCGAGTTTCGAAGGTGGGATTTCTATATGCTTCCATTGACTGGTATGAGAACCAAAACTTAGTTGGTACACATTGCTACACATTGCTGTGATTTGCACTAAAAATGTGATTTTTGGCTATATATAAAAGTTATATATATTTGAAAAAGTTAATCACCTAATTGATTGCTGGTTGTGATGTTTGATAATTAGTTTCACTAATTAAAATGTTAGAATGATAATTAATTAAACCAATAAAAAAAATTAGTTGAGTTAGTTAATTAAACAACTTTTAGCTACGTTCCCTTTCGAGGACGAAAAGATTTTAAGTGGGGGCGATTGTAACGACCCGGAATTTTGGGGCCAATTTAAAAATTTTATTTTAGAAATTTTAGTGAATTTAGGATATTCAAAATAATTTATTTTAAACAATAACGACTAAAAATTTATTTTAAAACGAATAAATTCAATTTAATTATAAAAGGAGTTAAAAATAGCGCTGCAGTTTCAAAATTTGAATTTGAACTTTAACTGACTGTACAGGATTCATTTTAAATCAAAATTGAGTGAAACCAGAAATATTTAAATCTGTTTGATCATATCTTTCTAACGAATCTGAAAAATTGAAATTTCAGTTTAGAAATCAAAAGTTATGTCCAGTTTAAAATTCAGAAAAGTCATTGTAGAATTTATATATATATTAATATAAAATATTGGCCTTAAAAATAGTCATTTTTCAAACGACCTTGGTTTTCGATGAAACTACTTTTGTTGGAACCGGAATGTCAAATTTACTAGATTTCAATTTTCATAATTTTTCGAATTAATATGTGAGTGGGGCAAAGGAAAACGTGTTTTGTCAATTCAGTCAAATTTAATCGGCTAGAAAATGACCATTTTTCAAATGGTCTCAGAATTCGACGAAATTAGTCTTATTAGAACCGTTTCGTCAAAACATAACTAGAAATAATTTTTCTGTAATTTTTCGAGTCAGTATGTGGCCCCGGTAATTTAAAATGTACATTTGAATTTAATAATTAAATGATTTATAATGTAATTTAATGAAAAACATATTGTAACAGCCGAATTGGATTACGAAACGTGTTCCATTATGTCCGGGACGGGGATATTTGGCTAGGGGCGACGTTCGTTGGGTTCGATTCGGAATTAGTATCGACAAACATATATTTTCTTGAATTAAAATAAATAAATAATATAAAATACACTAAAATACGTTATATATACAGTACACAATACGTAACCCTATCTCCTAAAAGCCACAGCCGCCTACATCAAAATCAATGGCGCACGTCTTCCATCTTCCTCCCTCTTTTTCTTCTAATCCGCTTCACGGTTTTCAAAACTTCCTATCACAAATCGAAGAGTAAAGTATGATCTATGATGCCAACGGTGGCAATGGATTTTTATAGTCTAGATTTCTCGAATTTCGTGTCCAAAACCGCCGACTTTGGAGGGGGTTTCAAGGCGGAACTGACCACCGAGATGGCCCAGGGTCACGGCGCAGGGTGGTGGCACTAGTGGCTTCGACGTGGTGATGTCTAATGGGTCTCGGGGTCCTTGGTGGCGCGTGTGTTCTTGGGTGTTTGGGTCGGGCGATGGGTTTCCTGTGTAGAACGACGGGATGAAGAAGATAAAGAGTAAAGGGGAAGCTAATTAATTTAATTATAATTTAATTATCCTTTTATTATTCAAATCTTTAAAACAGCGTAACTTCTTCATACAGAAGCGAAATCGAATGAAACTAAGTGCGTTGGATTCATATTTTCGATTATACAACATGGGACAAACTAGATCTGCAACTGAGCAAATCAAAATTACAGGGAAATTCAGATCTGAATAGCAATGTGAGAAATCTATTTTTGTTATTTAAAAATAATTATGAATTTATTACCACAAATCTACAGTTATTTCCTGTTTGCTATTATTCATGATTGTTGTGTGTTGAATGTAATGCATGTGATAAAATCATATCAGTGATTTGTAGATTGAAATTTGTTTGTTGTGTGATCGATTTGCGATGCTCATATTTTGTTAGACCAGTAATGTTAACATAGAAATATCATGATTGGTTTGATCAAGAATGTTAACATAAGGAAATGATTTTTAGTGTTTTAAATATCAAGAATGTTAACATAGGAATTTTAATGTTATGAATATACACTAGAATTGGAATTATTCATTTTGTTCAAAACATGTTAGATAAATATAACAATTTTGTGTCAAAATCTGATTAGTGACAAAATTAACATTTTTGTTAATTAGATTATTAGTGACAAAATTACCATTTTTGATTAGAACTTGATTAGAGAAATAAAGACAACTTCCTTTTTGAAATATGTCTAGCAAACAAAATTAACATTTTTGTTTACTGTAAAAGAATGAAAACATAATATCATATTTTTGTGGAATTGAAATAGATCAAACAAAATTTACATTTTTATTGAATTGAAAATAGCATTTTTTTTGTCAAAGAAAGATAATTGAATTAAAAATAGCTTTTTTTCAAAGAATGATAATTGAATCAAAAATAGTATTTTTGTCAAAGAAAGATGATTGAAACAAAAATAGCATTTTTTTCAAAGAATAATAATTGAATCAAAAATAGCATTTTGTCAAAAGGATGTGTAGTGAAATGAAATAACAATTTATATATATATATATATATATATATATATATATGTTACGATAGGAATACAAATATAATTTTTATAAATTGTGGTATTATAAATGAAATAACATCTTTTGTCAAAGCATGATTTTTGAAATGAAATAACATTTTCTAATGAATGTTACCTTGAAATAAAATAACATTTTCTTATAAATGTTACAGTGGAATAAAACAACATTTCCTCACAAATGTACCATGGAAATAAAAACAACATTTTTATTTGAAATGTGTTATGCAAAATAAAAATGACATTTCGATTAGAAATATAGTTATGGAGATAAAACCAAACATTTTGGCACTTTGAAAAGAATGAAGTAATTCATTCATTTTTATCACTTTGAAAAAGAATGAGTTAAAACCATTCATTTTGACACATTGAAAAGGGTTAGACAAAAATGAACATTTTTGTATATTAAAAAGAGTTTGACAAAAAATCACTTTTTTGTCACTTAATAAGGAGTTTGACAAAAACATACATTTTTGTCCCTTAATGAGGATTTTACAAAAATCACACTTTTGTCATTTAATAAGGATTATATAAGAATAATATTTTGTCAAAACATGATTAGTGAAATAAAATAACTTGTTTTGTCAAAACTTGATTAGTGAAACAAAAATGAATATTTTTGTGTATTAAAAAGTATTAAACCAAAATGAACAATTGTTTACATTATAAAGAAGTAGATCAAAATATATAGTTTTGTTTACATTAAGAAGAGTTTAAAACAAAATTATCATTTTTGGTCATTAAAAAGAGTGTAACCAAATAAATATATTTTATACATTAAAAGAATAAACTAGAAAATGAATATCTTTATACATTAAAAGAATGGACTAGAAAATGTATATTTTTTATATACAATAAAAAGAATGAATTAGAATAGTCACTTTTGTCACATTAAAAAGGAATGAAGTGAAAATACACATTTTGTCAATTATAAGGAATGAAACAAAAATAATTATTTTTGGTCATAATAAAGAGTTTAACCAAAATATACATTTTTGTCATTATGAAGGAAGATTTCATTTTTGATCATTAATAAGAATTAAAACCAAAAATACATTTTTGGTTCACAAAGAAGAAAGAGCACATTTTGACCATTAAAAAGGATTAATGTAAAGTTAGTATTTTTGTTTACTTTAAAAGAATGAAGACAAAAATAACATTTTTGTTTACTTTAAAAGATTTGACAAAATTATCATATTTTGTATATCATAATTGAATTTGACAAAATTTTCATATCTTGTACATTATAATGAATTTGACAAAATTATCATGTTTTGTACATCGAAAGGAATTAGAAAAAATTTCAGCATTTTTGTCACTTTAAAAGAATTAGGATAAAAGAGACATTTTTGTCACTTTTAAAAGAATGGAAATGAAAGAGTAGATTTTTATTGTCATTTGTTCACAATAAAATAATTGAGATATATATCTGTGATGTCGGAATGTTTGATGTGTTAAACATAATGTTAGTATATTCAAGATGAATATTACACTTCCATTTACACGTTACCCGACTTGTTTATGAGATTGGGACGACTATTTTCACACATCGCCCAAGTGCACAAATAATTTATTATTTGGTTGATGGATGAAACCCCACACGGGTATTGGGATGATATTGGATCGTTTCAGGCTAGGCCTTATCCCGTTTCTAGTATCATGCCGTTATGCCGCCGAAATTTTCTAAAATATATTAGATCAATAAAAATATTATCTTTATTGTGTAAATGAACCAAATGAATGTTTTATCATTAAAAATATAATTTTTAATGTGTATGTGAATAAAATAAATATTCATTTACAAATCAGCGATTTGTTTATGTACACTGATTTGACTGATATTGATTAGGACGATAAATTTTACACATCGTCCAACTGCACAAATAAAACATGTGTTTGATTGTTTGAAACCCCACATGGGTATTGGGATGAAATTGGACATACACTAATCCCAATAATTAGCTGTATGTCGATTGATTGATTGACAGGCTGTTATAAGCGTTAAATATTTATATTTGATGCTTATGCAGTGTAGAATGATTATTTATCATTGTTGTTATACACATTTGTTGTGTGAAATCCATATAATCAAATTATATGGTAATTGACTGTGTCTGATTCCAGTTCAGAAAGAAAGAATATTTTAAAATAACGATTATTTTAAAATAACGAATATTTTCAAATAATATTCGGAAAAGAATCAAAATATGATTTTGATGTCCGATCTGGGATGGACACAATTATATTTAAATATATAAAGTCGTGTTGATTAGATTGGCGTCATTTTGACGTGAACGATATTTATATCGATTTTATTCATTTCTATAATGAATATCGAAAAGAAATTTATTTCAAAATACAGCAAATTAGTTTAAAGGAAAAAGTTTAATAATATTTAAATTTAACGGACATTAAGTTTTAACTTCCGTCTGAAGGACAGGCGGCAAATTCTCCATCGTGTTCATTAGTTTTATTTTCTTCTACAAAACTACTTTTTCATTCTTCACTAAAAATGGCAGCCCTAGTCTCCCTCTAAAATTCTTCTCTTATCAAAGTTCAGGTTCTCACGCAATCGATTCTAGCAATGGAAGAGAAAACGTCGTCTTCCTCAGATTTCGCACAAAAACCCGAAGATTCTAATATCTCCAAAATTAGGGTTTCTCCAAGAACTAGGTCTTCTCCACGAACGTCAAAACCAATTTCTCCAAGCACTAGGTCTTCTCCCCGAACGTCAAAACAAGTCGATTCGGGTAATATTCAGGGGAAAAAAAGAAAATCGAGAAAATTATTCGCCGCTGAGACCGAGAAACAAGACCAACTAAAGCAACAAGAGTTGTGCGATGAAATATTCAGTAGGAAAAGGAAATCAAAGGTATAACGTTAGATCTATATCTTTTATAGAAACATATCATGTTTAAATGATAGTTCAAAATATCACATTAGTTGAATACGTCAAATTGTTATATGTTATATGCATAGTTTTAGAATGATGCCTAAACATGGCATTAAAAAAATGATATACATATATATCATGGAAAAAGTTTAGTTGAATACGTCAAATTGTTTTGCTGTGTGCTTTATGGGTAATGATAAATGATATACAAACATGTCATTGAATGTTTGGAAGCATTATACATATTATTAAGATGATAGTTCAAAATATCATATTAGTAGTTGCAAGCATTGTACAGAAATGTTATATGCATAGTTTTAGAATGATGCTTAAACATGGCATTAAAAAAATGATATACGTATATGTCATGGAAAAAGTTTAGTTGAATACGTCAAATTGTTTTGTTGTGTGCTTTATGGGGAATGATAAATGATATACAAACATGTCATTGAATGTTTGGAAGCATTATACATATTATTAAAATGATAGTTCAAAATATCATATTAGTAGTTGCAAGCATTGAACAGAAATTTTATATGCATAGTTTTAGAATGATGCCTAAACATGGCATTAAAAAAAATGATATACATATATGTCATGGAAGAAGTTTAGTTGAATACGTCAAATTGTTTTGCTGTGCGCTTTATAGGGAATGGTAAATGATATACAAACGTATCATTCAGTGTTTGGAAGCATTATACATATCATTTAAAATGATAGTTCAAAATATCATATTATTAGTTGCAAGCGTTATGCAGAAATGTTATATGTATACTTGTAGAACGATACCTAAACATACCATTAAAAAATGATATACAAATATATCATGGAAAAACCTGATTAATGATGGAAAATGAAAATCAGGTTGTTTCGACAAAGTTGTCACTAGCAACTTCAAAGGGAAAAAAGACAACTGCATTGGAGAAAGGAAAACGAGATAAGGTACATTTGTTATTAACTTAATTTTTTCCCATGTTGATCTTCTACTGTCTTTTATATTCACATATGCACATAGACACATGCACTATGTAAGCATTATACAGAAATGTTATACAGAAATGTTATATTTTTTGGCAAATATGAAGAATTAACGCTGGTTCCCCAGTCTGGATTTCACGGATTATGCAATTCTATTTTCACTGTCTTTGCACAGAGCCTCCTTGTAGCAAACACCTTGGCACATCCCCACTGACCATCCAAACTAAGCAGATCCAACACCTTCTAGTTCCAACAAACTACACTCTGCCATCTACCTAACGCTTTACCAACTCCGCACAGTTACATCACAAACTGAACTACAAGCATACTGCTATCCATCAATAAACCAGGCTTTACCTTCTGCATATCACCACCCCACTTCTAGCCGCAAACTAGTTTCTACAAACCTCCCCCATAACCATAATTTGAACAACACATTGTTATCTAATCTTGTACATTATATTACTCTTTTTTTTACACATTATTACTTGGATACTAATGATGGATGTAACTTTCACTTTTCATATTCTTGGGTGCTATTGAAAGATGTGAATGAAAGTTTCACTTATCATATAAGGTTCTAATGATAGTTTCACATATCATATATCATATACTGGGCGCTAATGCTAGACACGCAAATGACATTTGGAATGATGATTTCATATATCATATTATTGGTTTATATTGATATATTCACGACATTGGAAATGATAGTTTCACATGTCATATACTTGTTTACTAATGATAGATGTAAATAGCATTAAAATTAATTATATGTACATTGACTCATTCAGAAAATATTGTGCAGGAATCAACAGGGAAAGGAATGAAGAAGTTAAAGGCAGCAACAACGAAAAAAGGCATCTCAAGAAAAAATTCAATATCGTTGTAGCTTGCTGCCTATGATAAAAAATATCTAAAAAGGTGGTGATCTTGCAAATCAGTTTAATTTTTTAAATCAAACCCCATTTGAAAAGTTTTTTCATGTTTTTTCAAACAAATTTTAACCATTTCGGCATTCACTAAATCATCTACAACCTTAGATGATATAGTAGAAACATTTTCTGTAACGTCCCGCATTTTTAATGGTTGAATAATTAATTTATTTAGTTATTAAATATCGATTTGGCGTTATCAATAATTTGAATTAAATAATATTTATATTTAATTAATATAAATAATAGAATAATATATTTATTTTCGAAATAGTCGAAAATAGCAGAATCTGCAATATCGTGTGAATTGGGCAGTATAAGAGATTTGGTTAAGTTTAGATTCAATTTTTAATAACGAATCTATTCTAGAAACGACGATGAGACGTATAATTTATATTATAATTATAATCGAGCTCGAAATGGCGCGGCAGTTCGTAATTTGGCGATTCGAACTTTAAACGAATATACAGAAGCCGTTTTAAGTCGGATTTCTGTGAAACAAGAAACGTTAGGACCTGGTGAACTACATTTTTCTAGTGGAAGAGAAAAATCAGGATTTCGTTGTGTAGATTTTTATTTATGTCTAAATCAAAATTTAGAAAAGTCGCTATGGAATTCCTTTATAATTTATAACGATTTATTTATATTATAAAAGGATTTTTAATATAATTCGAATATCGATATAACTGGGAATTTTGAAATATCGAGTTATAAAACCCAGTGGAGCTGTATGGTATTCCACAGTGAATATATACGATAATATTTATTTTTAAATATCAAATTTAAATGTTTTTAAATATATTTATATATTTAAATTGTCTATTTTGAGCTTTAAAAATAGCCACTTTTGCAAACGACCTCAGAATTTGACAAAACTAATTTTGTTGGATTCGTAATGTCAAATTATTGCTAGATTTCAATTTCCGTGATTTTTGGGGTCAGTATATGGCCGTATGGGATTTTAAAGTGAAAAACAATCGATTTTCTGACTTTAAAAATACGCTGTGTAAGCATACGAAGTCGGAATTCGACGAAACCAGTTTCGTTGGGTCCGCAATGTCAAACTGTAGCCGCATATCCATTTCCGTGATTTTTGAGTATTGTGTGTGATCACAGGAATTTTTAAACAGCGTATACAAACAGCGATACGATAAAATAAATATAAAAATCGAATAAAAAAATATTTTTGCTACCCTATAAATAGCACTACACTGTCCTAACCCTAACCCTCATTTTTTCTCTCTTCAATATCTGCGCCGCTACCATCCAAGAAAAATCCACAGCAAATGTCCTCATTCAAAAATCAATATAAATTCAAATAAATTACAAAAAATTACAAAACCAGTGTCTTTGAAATTGTTTTGGGACCGGCTTCCTTTCTATACCGGTTGTATGGGTTGCGATGAGCTTTGTTGTTGCTCCAGTTCTGAATGCAAAACTAGGGTTCAAGTATTCGGCGGGGTGAAGCCTTAATTCGAGATTCTGAGTTCGTGTATGAGTTCGGGAAGGAGTTTGGCACCTGCATCTGGATTTTTGTGGAATCCGATGCCTGCTTGTGTCGAGGGTTCTACAGGGGTTCGCGAGAGGTGGTTTCGGCATATTGAGGGGATCGGGTGCGAGTTTAACCAGAGGGGTATGGAGGAGTAGAGCAGCGGAAGAGAGGAACAATGGTGAAGGGCGTTTGGAAATCCATGGACATACGAAGGATCGGTTTGAGGTTAAAAATTTGACAATGGAGGAGTAGAGCAGTACGGCGTACAGGAGGAAGAAGAGTCTTGTAGTGGTCTGGATTTCAACGGGGTTAGTTGGTCCTGTTTTATAGTGGTAAGCCCGAATAGGAAAAAACTAAGTAATTTATTTAAAATATAGTATTAAAATTTGTAAATTTAATAACTTATTCATACATGATAAGAATTGAGCGAAACAAGATTCGTTGGGATCGTATGGACGGGCACTACCCAATGGAACTGACCGGGAGTGAATTCAAGCTCGTTTGGATTTATGGTGAAATTAAACGCCTGAATCAAATCAATGACCGATATATCGTTATTTAATGAGCACCGTCCAATGTGAGTAACTCTCCCTAACTCTGATAAATTTATATTTCTATAAAGTATTATTAGAATTGAAATTATTGGTTGCTTTGTTGTGTGTTGTTTTTTTGGTTGAACTGCTAGTCAGTTGGCTGAAATTATCGATAACGATATATATAAATCGTATCGAATTATTGACTCTATTTATCAGAATATTTTATATTTGTGTTGACTGACATATGTGGATGCAGGTAAACAGGTTGGGGGGACCCAACTGGGTTCCTCAACACTTATTTTACTGTTTGTCATATATTGTGATATGTGATGTGATTATAATCAGTTGTTGATTTGGTGTGTTGATTGTGGTTATTTGGTAACTTTAAATACCAAAGGAAAATACTGGAATGTTCGATGCCTGAATAATTAACATGGGTTTTATGTTGATTTTCTGGGTCGAAAACCCCGGGTCGTTACAGTCGTATCAGAGCTGAAGGTTAAGTGATTACCTTGGCTCTGTGGCATGACTCAGTAGAGATGGGGTTAGTAATACCCTAGATTGAGTTTGAGTGTATATATACGAGTGAACGTATTTGTAGATTTTTATGAAATTGTTTTATATTGTGGAGATTTATTGGTTGAGTTGTTTGTGAATTCTGGTCGATCAGTTTGATCCACTGTATCGATAGGGATTTCCAAACACTTGAATACGATGAACCGACCAGTATGTTTTGAAAGAGGGTAAATGAAATAATTTTACCCAAAATATATTTTGATATATAAGAATGGTATATCTTGGAATTATTATCATATATTGGATGTGTTGGTTGATTGTAATTGAAATGGTTATATAAATAACCAAACAGAATTCTTATAAGTATAATATGTGAAAGCAGATTAATTAAATCTGAATTAAATCAGAATTTGGAATTAAAAATTCTGAAAACTGGGAAAAGTGTGCGCAAATGGATTTGAGTTAAATATAAGAAATTTTAAGATCTTGGGAGATTTGAATTTATTTACAAGCATCGTGAATGGTATTTTGAAAAAGATTTCAAAAATGAAATTGTTTAAAAATGGTTTTTAGAGTGATATAGTGTAACAACCCAGAAATGCGAGCCAGTTTAAAAATTTTATTTTGGTAATTTTAACGAATTTTGAATATTTAAAATGAATTATTTTAAATAGAACGACGAGAAATTTATTTTGAATATATTTAGAACGTATATATTATATACGTCGTCGTTAGAATATAAATAATTATATATAATTATAAATAGAATTGAAAATGGCGCGGTAGTTCGATATATCGATTTCAAACTTCAATTGGACGTACCGGGTGCAAAACAAACCGGATTTTAGCGAAACTGAAAATAATAGGATCTATTTGGGAATATCTTTCCAACGAATCCAAAAAATCAAAATTTCATAGCGGGGATCAAAAGATATGTCCAGTTGAAAATTCTGAATAGTCGCTATGGAATTCAGGCCCTTAAAAATGGGAATTTTGCAAACGACCTCGGATTTCGACGAAACCGACGAAACCACTTTTGTTGGGTCCGTGATGTCAAATTATTGCTAGATTCCAAATTTCATAATTTTTTGAATCAATATGTGAGTGTGGCAAAGGAAAACGCGTTTGACCAGTCTCAGTTGATTTTAATCGACTGGAAAATGGCCATTTTTCTAACGGTCTCAGAATTCGACGAAACTAGCTTTGTTAGAACCGTATCGTCAATACGAAGTTAGAAAATATTTTTATGGAATTTTTAGAGTTCGTATGTGACCCCGGTAAATTGAAATACGCGTTCAAATTCAATATATAGAGTTATATGTTGATTCCAAAGAAAACTAATCGAAACGATCGAATCAGCCTATGATACATATCCCATTGTGTTCGGAATGAGGGTAATTAGCTATGGACGACTGGCGGTGGGTCTCGTTTCGAGGTCGAAATAAAAAGTACCTTTTTGAAATTAAATAGATATATAATAAAATAAAATAAAACTTTTACAAACCCCCCCCCCCCCTTTCTATTTTTCTTTCATTCGATTAACCCCCCTCCATTCTGTTTTCTTCAATTGATTCCCAAATCGGATTTTCTCCGATCCATCACAAGTGGCGAAAGGCGCCATCGCTTCCTCCATCGACCCCCCCCCCCCAAGTTCCGCCGCCACCCTTCGCCATTATCACCTTCGTCGCCCAACCGTGCCTCGCCCCACCTCCATTCACAGACCCGACACCCCCAACGCCTTCTTCAAAGACCCGCCGCACCCAAAGGCCAGACCACCTCGAATTTGATGCTGCCACCGATGTTGGGAGGGAGGGCGTAGCAGCTCCGGTTGCCAGTCGCCGATAGAGTGTTGGGGCCTCGATCTTCGTGCGGTGTGCTAGGGTTTAGAGCACTGGACGATTTCGGATTCAAGCAGCTTCAGCGAACGAACACAGTGAGGTAATTAATTCGATTTTTAAATTGAGATTTTATTTTTCTTTCTACTTTTCTGTAAACAACATTGGACTTCATTTCATTTTAAATATAAAGCTATGAATTTTTATTAAATAGAAAAGATTAGGTTTTTAAAATAGAAAAGATTAGATTTTAAAATAGAAAAGATTAGGTTTTTAAAATAGAAAAGATTAGGTTTTTAAAATAGAAAAGATTAGATTTTTGAAATGGAAAAGGCGAAATCTGTATATTTAAAAAGGCGAAATCTTTATATTTGAAAAGGCGAAATCTTTATATAGAGAACAGCGATGTAAAGATAGAATTTTTATCTATATAGTAGTAGAATAAAAATGTGATTTTTATATACATAGCAACAATATAAAAATGTGATTTTTATATACATAGCAACAATATAAAAATGTGATTTTTATATACGTAGTGATTACGGGCAGTGAAATTGGCAAAAAGGCGAGCACGATGAAGGTTTCTACATAAGAAGAGTCGTGGCGTTTGGTTTAGCTAGTTGGTGAGAACTTCTCACCTTTTAAAATTCCTTTTTCTAGTTATATCATAATTTATGCTAGGATGCAGACGGTGTTTAGTAGCACCTGACACCCGTCATCCACAGACCATGGATGGCTTGTTTGTTTAATTGATGTGTTGTGAAATCTGTTTGTGTTGTAGATGTGAAAATTGATTGTATGATGTGAAAAAAAATATTTATATAGAAAAAAAATATTTTATCGTTAAAAATATAATTTTTAATGTGAATATGAATCAATAAATATTTATAAACAAATCGGCCGATTTGTTTATATACACTAATTTGACTGACATTGATTGGGACGATAAATTTTACACATCGCCCAACTGCACAAATAAAATCTGTGTTTGATTGTTTGAAACCCCACACGGGTATTGGGATAATATATGACATACACTAATCCCAATAATTAGTTGTATGTCAATCGATGGATCGACACGCTGTTATAAGCGTTAGATATCTATATTTGATGCTTATACAGTGTAGTGTACTTTGGATGATCGTTGATTATTTATCGTTGCTATTATATACATTTGTTGTATGGAATCCATATAATTAACTTTATATGGTGATTGATTTGGCCTCATCCCAATTGAGAAAATAAAGAATATTATAAAATAAAGGTTCACGTGTTGACAGTACTCATCCGTTGAGATTAGTCATGTGTTGAACGAAATATTTTAACAATAAAATTTACTTCTTTATAAAATAAAGGTTCATGTGTTGACAGTACTCATCCGTTGAGATTAGTCATGTGTTGAACGAAATATTTTAACAATAAAATTTACATCTTTATCATATATAAAATTAGAAATTAACTGGAAAATAGATGAGATGAGTGGTCTCCTGGATATTGATCTGATGTTGGTTTCGGCCTTCGGGGTTAATATTTAGGGAATCGTTCTCTTACTAATTTACGGTTGGAGTCTGATTTAAAATCAAACGATAGATACCATAATTTTTTTTAAATATTTTAAATAACAAAAATAGTCACACGTGGACGGTACTCATTCGTTGAGATTAGTCATGTGTTGGCAAAAATATAGATTCACGTATTGAATAGAATAAATATTCATTTGTTGTATAGAATAACGGGATTCTTGAAATATATAAAGCCGTGTTGATTAGAGATGCGCTATTTTGACGCGAACGATATTTATGTCGATTATATTCGAATTCGAATTGAATTGAATATAAAACGAATTCGAATTGAATTGAATATAAAACGAATTCGAATTGAATTGAATATAAAACGAATTCGAATTGATTTGAATAAAAACGAATTTGATTTGAATAGAAAACGAATTTGAATTGAATTGAATACAAAACGAATTTGAATTGAATTGAATACAAAACGAATTTGAATTGAATTGAATATATATTATATATATATAATATAACGGCCTGAATAGAACGCGCCGCGCCGCGGCAGTTCGCGAATTTCGACCATTGACTTCGAATGGACATTACGGGAGATCCGACCGTCGGATTCTCCTAAAACCGGAACCGTTGGGTTTGTATTGAAAAGAGATTTCTAACGAATATTAGAAATTCAAAATCTAACGGTTGGATTTGGAGATACGTCCAAATCAAATTTGGAAAAGGTCTTTGTAAGTGCAGTTCGATGGCCGTTGATGGAAATCGACTGTACGTGCCTTGATAAAAATATTAATAATTTGTGTAAAATCACAAGAAATGATTTGGGGAAAATTGGGATGAAAAACTCCATATTTGAAAGGATAAAAATAGATTTTTATCGAAATGAACTAGTTTTGAACTGATATTAAAACCCATTTATTTTTAAATAAATAAATTGGATTTGAAATGGGTTTTAAATAGAATTGATTTTTGGGTTTATCGTGAACTGTGTTTTAAATGACATTAGTTCTTTAACACAGTAAAAGGAGTTTTAATGAATCTGTAATTAGATTGAAATGTGAATTGATAATCTAAATTATCAAATTTAGAAAATGAGCGAGAATGGAGTATCACCAGTTTTGCTCAAAGCGATAGTTAAATCTTTAATTAGATTTGAACGTAGAATGGTAATTAATTTTACCGACAACAATGTGGTGTTAGGTATGGAGTATTACCAGTTTTGCTTCATGGGATGAATAGGTTGGGATTGGGAAATTAAACAAATAATTACTTCGGTGTGGTTCGCTAATCTCGACTAGTTTGGAAAACCATAATTTGGTTTGAAATGACATCCAAAGGAAGATTAAAGAATAAATTCAAAGAATTTATCATGGATAAAATTAATGGGAACCTTTCCCTAAGAATATGAAATTTAGAAACTAGCTGTAGGTTAGCTAAGAAGAATGGTTTCCTGGGTATTGATCTGATGTTGGTTTCGGCCTTCGGGGTTAATATTTGGGAAATTGTTCTCTTGTTGATTTACGGTTAGTGGCTGCTAAATTGGAATGAGGCGTATGTTGTGTTTGTGTAACATTCGTTTTAATATACGCGGGTTGTTCGGAAAGGCCGGGTTTATACCCATTCTGAATAACCGATTCGACGTTATGTCGAAGATGAAGACGGTGGTTGAAGACCGGAAGTCTTCACATCGTTTGGGTGATTACTGATGATCTTGATTGGGTTGTACACCCAAGATGAGGGAATCAGTTGGTGGTCGTCCAGAAGTACTTGGAGATCGATGGATATGCAAGGAAAGTGCCTCCGGTTTCGTTCAGACCCAGAACGAACTTGTAAATGGATTGTGTGTCTGACATTGGACTTTATTCTGTGTTGATTGATCTCTATTAAATATACATCTGTTTGGCGGCGGAGAATTTATTCTCTTGATTAACGCCTTTCTCTGAGACGTACGAGCTCAGAGGTTGTATATCGATGGACATCAGTCGCATGGCATGAATTGTCTGTGTGGCATGCTGAGTTGCATGGATCAAGGCTTCTGTTGAAAACCAAAGTCTTGTGGTTGATGATCAAAGCACGGCCTACGTGGCAGCTTTGTGTATAACGTGAATTCGCGAGCCTCACACCTCGGTATGAGTTAAAAACGGGATAAGGACTGCAGGGAGAGCACGACGTTTCTTTCTAGCTCTGGTGGTGTCAGTGACTTACCAGCCCTGACATTTATATACTTTTCACATATGTGGTTGTTGGATGAGGCGCCTCAATTTTAGGTCTGTAAGGACCGGGAAACATGTGTTCAGGTATAACTAATCCTCAAACGTAAGAGAGGACCGGCCCTGAAGATCCAAGGGTTACCCAGAGTGTGTAGTCCAGAGGCATTTGCTAGAGTGTCTCGAAGCGGAGAGGAGCTTGCCCCTTGCCTCGACTCATGATGGAAATCCAATTTCCAATACGAGATATTTCGGTTTTATTTGTAGAGCCTAGTATGGCGACATGATAGATGGTACCCATGCCGCCTAGGATTGATATTTATGATTGAAATTGTTTTGACACTATACACTTATTATAGTATCAAATGATTTGTTTTAAACGTACCAAGCATGTTTGGCTATTATAAGGGAAAACCCTATCCTCTGACTTGCGTTGCATTGTGTGATGGGACCTAGGTCTTATAATAGCTTCATTTCTCGAAAAAGCATTGCGCTGTTTATTCTATGCACTGGTATTCTTGGGAGGAAACCCATTCTGTGTTATACGGCGTGGTCCCTTGAATTACTCTCTTTTAAAGTAAAGTTTAAATAACTGTTTTAGTTCTCACACCAGTCACATGACTGACCTGGAGTTTATTGTTTTAACCTAAACTCTGGGAGCCCTTATTTTCGACACGGGTAGCTAGTAGTTTTGGTTTTGCAGATTTATATTCACAGGATCCTGGTTTACAGCTGGAATGATATCCGGAAAGCTCTGTATCCGTATATCACCTTCAGTTGTGCTTTGTATTATTTTTCCGCTGCTATGTAATTTATTGTAATCTCTGATATTTATCGAATGTAATTTATTCATTTATACTCTGTATATTCTTGTATTCTGGTGGAATTGGCAATGAAATGTTCTTCCGTCTGCGTTCTGATTTGTTTTGTCCTCACAGTAATTCGTTCTTCCTCATCTCTTCGGAGACCGGGGAAGTTCGGGTCGCTTCATTTGGTATCAGAGCTTTGGTTTACAGAGCTCGAGAACAAGACACATTAGAACCATACGAAAGAATTCATCAGGTATTGGATTAGTAATATCCAATGAGAATGACTCGTTAGAGATAGGATCAGTAGTATCCTAGAACGAGTGTGAAGAGTATATTTTTCAATTGAAAACAATTTAGTTTTGAAATCTAAACCATTTTATACGTATTTGAATATTTATTTATTTTGAATTTGGATAATCCAATATATAAAGATTTTGCATATACGCGTCATGAACGTATATTCCAAGTTTTAATATACTGGATAGATATAGAATCACATTCTAGACACCCGGAGATGGTTCTGATGATTGATCGATCATCATCAGAACTTATGTTCATGTTTCGAAGGTGTGATATCTATATATTTGCATTAGACTGGTGTGAGAACCAAAACTTATATAGCTAGATTTATTTGTTGTGATTTGGCATCAAAAATGTGATTTTTATATATATCAAAATTATGAATTTGAAACGTTAATCCACTAATTGATTGATGTTTGTGTTGTTTGCTTATTTGTTTGATAATTTTGAACCATTTAGCCTAATTGTATCAAATATTGAATTATATTGAAAATTAGTTGCACTTGCTTGCATATACATGTGCTTACATTGAACAGGTCATAGCAAGGAGGCTAGAGCAGAGAATAAAAATTTGTTTGCCCGACAAATAGGTACGTGTTTATCATAATTTACTGTTTTGTTTGGGTGATGATGATTTTATGAGCCTATTGGCTAGCCGCTTGGCTTTTTCTTTTTCTTTTTGAGATCAGAAGACCTATATGGAAATTTCGGGATTTTCCCATGGCTCCCGGTGCAGGGGAGGTTATGGCGAAATTTTTCGAAAATTTAGGTTGTTAGCCAAATTTTTGAAGAATTTGAAAATTCTCAGAAACTGAAAAGTTGGAGAATGGAAGCCAGATCGAACGTAGAGTTGATTAATCAAACCACTTTTGACTTTGTTCCTTTTCGGGGATGAAAAGTTTTAAGTGGGGGAGATTGTAACAACCCGGAAATGCGGGCCAGTTTAAAATTTTTATTTTGGCAATTTTAACGAATTTTGAATATTTAAAATGAATTATTTTAAATAGAACGACGAGAAATTTATTTTGAATATATTTAGAATGTATATATTATATACGTCGTCGTTAGAATATAAATAATTATATATAATTATAAATAGAATTGAAAATGGCGTGGTAGTTCGATAATTCGATTTCAAACTTCAATTGGACGTACCGGGTGCAAAACAAACCGGATTTTAGCAAAACTGAAAATAATAGGATCTATTTGGGAATATCTTTCCAACGAATCCAAAAAATCAAAATTTCATAGCGGGGATCAAAAGATATGTCCAGTTGAAAATTCTAAATAGTCGCTATGGAATTCAGGCCCTTAAAAATGGGAATTTTGCAAACGACCTCGGATTTCGACGAAACCACTTTTGTTGGGTCCGTGATGTCAAATAATTACTAGATTCCAAATTTCATAATTTTTCGAATCAATATGTGAGCGTGGCAAAGGAAAACGCATTTGACCAGTCTTAGTTGATTTTAATCGACTGGAAAATGGCCATTTTTCTAACGGTCTCAGAATTCGAAGAAACTAGTTTTGTTAGGACCGTATCGTCAATACGAAGCTAGAAAATATTTTTATGGAATTTTTAGAGTTCGTATGTGACCCCAGTAAATTGAAATACGCGTTCAAATTCAATATATAGAGTTATATGTTGATTCCAAAGAAAACTGATCGAAACGATCGAATCAGCCTACAATACATATCCCATTGTGTTCGGAATGGGGGTAATTAGCTATGGACGACAGGCGGTGGGTCTCGTTTCGAGGTCGAAATAAAAAGTACCTTTTTGAAATTAAATAGATATATAATATAATAAAATAAAACTTTTACAACCCCCCCCCCCCTTTCTATTTTTCTTTCATTCGATTAACCCCCCTCCATTCTGTTTTCTTCAATCGATCCCCAAATCGGATTTTCTCTGATCCATCGCAAGTGGCGAAAGGCGCCATCGCTTCCTCCATCGACCACCCCCCCCCCCCCCCAGTTCCACCGCCACCCTTCTCCATTATCACCTCCGTCACCCAACCGTGCCACGCCCCCACCTCCATTCGCAGACCCGACACCCCCAACGCCTTCTTCAAAGACCCGTCGCACCCAAAGGCCAGACCACCTCGAATTTGATGCTGCCACCGACGTTGGGAGGGAGGGCGTAGCCGCTCCAGTTGCCAGTCGCCGATAGGGTGTTGGGGCCTCGATCATCGTGCGGTGTGCTAGGGTTTAGAGCACTGGACGATTTCGGATTCAAGCAGCTTCAGCGAATGAACACAGTGAGGAAATTAATTCAATTTTTAAATTGAGATTTTATTTTTCTTTCTACTTTTCTGTAAACAACATTGGACTTCATTTCATTTTAAATATAAAGCTATGATTTTTTATTAAATAGAAAAGATTAGGTTTTTAAAATAGAAAAGATTAGATTTTTAAAATAGAAAAGATTAGGTTTTTAAAATAGAAAAGATAAGGTTTTTAAAGTAGAAAAGATTAGGTTTTTAAAATAGAAAAGATTAGATTTTTGAAATGGAAAAGGCGAAATCTGTATATTTAAAAAGGCGAAATCTTTATATTTGAAAAGGCAAAATCTTTATATAGAGAACAGCGATGTAAAGATAGAATTTTTATCTATATAGTAGTAGAATAAAAATGTGATTTTTATATACATAGCAACAATATAAAAATGTGATTTTTATATACATAGCAACAATATAAAAATGTGATTTTTATATATGTAGTGAGTACGGGCAGTGAAATTGGCAAAAAGGCGAGCACGATGAAGATTTCTACATAAGAAGAGTCGTGGCGTTTGGTTTAGCTAGTTGGTGAGAACTTCTCACCTTTTAAAATTCCTTTTTCTAGTTATATCATAATTTATGCTAGGATGCAGACGGTGTTTAGTAGCACCTGACACCCGTCATCCACAGACCATGGATGGCTTGTTTGTTTAATTGATGTGTTGTGAAATCTGTTTGTGTTGTAGATGTGAAAATTGATTGTATGATGTGAAATAAAATATTTATATAGAAAAAAATATTTTATCGTTAAAAATATAATTTTTAACGTGAATATGAATCAATAAATATTTATAAACAAATCGGCCGATTTGTTTATATAAACTAATTTGACTGACATTGATTGGGACGATAAATTTTACACATCGCCCAACTGCACAAATAAAATTTGTGTTTGATTGTTTGAAACCCCACACGGGTATTGGGATAATATATGACATACACTAATCCCAATAATTAGTTGTATGTCGATCGATGGATCGACAGGCTGTTATAAGCGTTAGATATCTATATTTGATGCTTATACAGTGTAGTGCACTTTGGATGATCGTTGATTATTTATCGTTGCTATTATATACATTTGTTGTATGAAATCCATATAATTAACTTTATATGGTGATTGATTGGGCCTCATCCCAATTTCGAAAATAAAGAATATTATAAAATAAAGGTTTATGTGTTGACAGTACTCCTCCGTTGAGATTAGTCATGTGTTGAACGAAATATTTTAACAATAAAATTTACTTCTTTATAAAATAAAGGTTCATGTGTTGACAGTACTCATCCGTTGAGATTAGTCATGTGTTGAACGAAATATTTTTGCAATAAAATTTACATCTTTATCATATATAAAATTAGAAATTAACTGGAAAATAGATGAGATGAGTAGTCTCCTAGATATTGATCTGATGTTGGTTTCGGCCTTCGGGGTTAATATTTAGGGAATCGTTCTCTTACTAATTTACGGTTGGAGTCTGATTTAAAATCAAACGATAGATACCATAATTTTTATAAAATATATTAAATAACAAAAATAGTCACACGTGGACGGTACTCATTCGTTGAGATTAGTCATGTGTTGGCAAAAATATAGATTCACGTATTGAATATAATAAATATTCATTTGTTGAATAGAATAACGGGATTCTTGAAATATATAAAGCCGTGTTGATTAGAGATGCGCTATTTTGACGTGAACGATATTTATATCGATTATATTCGAATTTGAATTGAATTGAATATAAAATGAATTCGAATTGAATTGAATATAAAACGAATTCGAATTGAATTGAATATAAAACGAATTCGAATTGATTTGAATAGAAAACGAATTTGATTTGAATAGAAAACGAATTTGAATTGAATTGAATACAAAACGAATTTGAATTGAATTGAATACAAAACGAATTTGAATTGAATTGAATATAAAACGAATTCGAATTGAATTGAATATAAAACGAATTCGAATTGAATTGAATATAAAACAAATTCGAATTGAATTGAATATAAAACGAATTCGAATTGAATCGAATAGAAAACGAATTCGAATTGAATTAAATTGAAAAGAAAATGAATTCGAATCGAATTAAAATCGATTTGAATTGAAATCAAATAGAAATGAAAGTAAAAACGAATTTACAAGGAAAAATTCAATTTTGATTTGAGTTGGAAATGGAAGTTGAAATGTTTTTGAAACGAATTTAAAACTATTTATAAAATTCGTTTTGAATAGAAATCGACGAAATATATATTTTATATAATATATATATAATATAATGGCCTGAATAGAACGCGCCGCGCCGCGGCAGTTCGCGAATTTCGACCATTGACTTCGAATGGACATTACGGGAGATCCGACCGCCGGATTCTCCTAAAACCGGAACCGTTGGGTTCGTATCGAAAAGTGCTTTCTAACGAATATTAGAAATTCAAAATCTAACGGTTGGATTTGGAGATACGTCCAAATCAAATTTGGAAAAGGTCCTTGTAAGTGCAGTTTGATGGCCGTTGATGGAAATCGACTGTACGTGCCTTGATAAAAATATTAATAATTTGTGTAAAATCACAAGAAATGATTTGGGGAAAATTGGGATGAAAAACTCCATATTTGAAAGGATAAAAATAGATTTTTATCGAAATGAACTAGTTTTGAACTAATATTAAAACCCA
Source organism: Allium sativum (assembly GCA_030737875.1). Taxonomy (NCBI): domain Eukaryota; kingdom Viridiplantae; phylum Streptophyta; class Magnoliopsida; order Asparagales; family Amaryllidaceae; genus Allium; species Allium sativum. The sequence continues at coordinate 900,488,919 of CM060918.1, forward strand.
TTTATTTTTAAATAAATAAATTGGATTTGAAATGGGTTTTAAATAGAATTGATTTTTGGGTTTATCGTGAACTATGTTTTAAATGACATTAGTTCTTTAACCCAGTAAAAGGAGATTTAATGAATCTGTAATTAGATTGAAATGTGAATTGATAATCTAAATTATCAAATTTAGAAAATGAGCGAGAATGGAGTATCACCAGTTTTGCTCAAAAGCGAAAATTAAATCTTTAATTAGATTTGAAGGTGAAATGGTAATTAATTTTACCGATAACACCACGGTGTTAGATATGGAGTATTACCAGTTTTGCTTCATGGGATGAATAGGTTGGGATTGGGAAATAAAACAAATAATTACTTCGGTGTGGTTCGCTAATCTCGACTAGTTTGGAAAACCATAATTTGGTTTGAAATGACATCCAAAGGAAGATTAAAGAATAAATTCAAAGAATTTATCTTGAACAAAATTAATGGGAACCTTTCCCTAAGAATATGAAATTTAGAAACTAGCTGTAGGTTAGCTAAGAAGAATGGTTTCCTGGGTATTGATCTGATGTTGGTTTCGGCCTTCGGGGTTAATATTTGGGAAATTGTTCTCTTGTTGATTTACGGTTAGTGGCTGCTAAATTGGAATGAGGCGTATGTTGTGTTTGTGTAACATTCATTTTAATATACGCGGGTTGTTCGGAAAGGCCGGGTTTATACCCATTCTGAATAACCGATTCGACGTTATGTCGAAGACGAAGACGGTGGTTGAAGACCGGAAATCTTCACATCGTTTGGGTGATTACTGATGATCTTGATTGGGCTGTTCACCCAAGATGAGGGAATCAGTTGGTGGTCGTCCAGACGTACTTGGAGATCGATGGATATGCGAGGAAAGTGCCTCCGATTTCGTTCAGACCCAGAACGAACTTGTAAATGGATTGTGTGTGTGACATTGGACTTTATTCTGTGTTGATTGATCTCTATTTAATATACATCTGTTTGGCGGCGGAGAATTTATTCTCTTGCTTAACGCCCTTCTCTGAGACGTACGAGCTCAGAGGTTGTAGATCGATGGACATCAGTCGCATGGCATGAATTGCCTGTGTGGCATGCTGAGTTGCATGGATCAAGGCTTCTGTTGAAAACCAAAGTCTTGTGGTTGATGATCAAAGCACGACCTACGTGGCAGCTTTGTGTATAACGTGAATTCGCGAGCCTCACACCTCGGTATGAGTTAAAAACGGGATAAGGACTGCAGGGAGAGAACGACGTTTCTTTCTAGCTTTGGTGGTGTCAGTGACTTACCAGCCCTGACATTTATATACTTTTCACCTATGTGGTTGTTGGATGAGGCGCCTCGATTTTAGGTCTGTAAGTACCGGGAAACGTGTGTTCAGGAATAACTAATCCTCAAACGTAAGAGAGGACCGGCCCTGAAGATCCAAGGGTTACCCAGAGTGTGTAGTCCAGAGGCATTTGCTAGAGTGTCTCGAAACGGAGAGGAGCTTGCCCCTTGCCTCGACTCATGATGGAAATCCAATTTCCAGTACGAGATATTTCGGTTTATTTGTAGAGCCTAGTATGGCGACATGATAGATGGTACCCATGCCGCCTAGGATTGATATTTATGATTGAAATTGTTTTGACACTATACACTTATTATAGTATCAAATGATTTGTTTTAAACGTACCAAGCATGTTTGGCTATTATAAGGGAAAACCCTATCCTCCGGCTTGCGTTGCATTGTGTGATGGGACCTGGGTCTTATAATAGCTTCATTTCTCCAAAAAGCATTGCGCTGTTTATTCTATGCACTGGTATTCTTGGGAGGAAACTCGTTCCGTGTTATACGGCGTGGTCCCTTGAATTACTCTCTTTTAAAGTAAAGTTTAAATAACTGTTTTTTTTCTCACACCAGTCACATGACTGACTTGGAGTTTATTGTTTTAACCTAAACTCTAGGAGCCCTTATTTTCGACACGGGCAGCTAGTAGTTTTGGTTTTGCAGATTTATATTCACAGGATCCTGGTTTACAACTGGAATGATATCCGTAAAGCTCTGTATCCGTATATCACCTTCAGTTGTGCTTTGTATTATTTTTCCGCTGCTATGTAATTTATTGTAATATCTGATATTTATCGAATGTAATTTATTCATTTATACTCTGTATATTCTTGTATTCTGATGGAATTGTTGTTATAGGAATGAAATGTTCTTCCGTCTGCATTCTGATTTGTCTTGTCCTCACAGTAATTCGTTCTTTCTCATCTCTTCGGAGACCGGGGAAGTTCGAGTCGCTTCATTTGGTATCAGAGCTTTGGTTTACAGAGCTCGAGAACAAAACACATTAGAACCATACGAAAGAATTCATCAGGTATTGGATTAGTAATATCCAATGAGAATGACTCGTTAGAGATAGGATCAGTAGTATCCAAGAACGAGTGTGAAGAGTATATTTTTCAATTGAAAACAATTTTGTTTTGATATATAAACCATTTTATACGTATTTGAATATTTATTTATTTTGAATTTGGATAATCCAATATATAAAGATTTTGCATATACGCGTCATGAACGTATATTCGAAGTTTTAATATACTGGATAGATATAGAATCACATTCTAGACACCCGGAGATGGTTCTGATGATTGATCGATCATCATCAGAACTTATGTTCATGTTTCGAAGGTGTGATATCTATATATTTCCATTAGACTGGTGTGAGAACCAAAACTTATATAGCTAGATTTATTTGTTGTGATTTGGCATCAAAAATGTGATTTTTGTATATATCAAAATTATGAATTTGAAACGTTAATCCACTAATTGATTGATGTTTGTGTTGTTTGCTTATTTGTTTGATAATTTTGAACCATTTAGCCTAATTGTATCAAATATTGAATTATATTGAAAATTAGTCGCATTTGCTTGCATATACATGTGCTTACATTGAACAGGTCATAGCAAGGATGCTAGAGCAGAGAATAAAATTTGTTTGCCCGACAAATAGGTACATGTTTATCATAATTTACTGTTTTGTTTGGGTGATGATGATTTTATGAGCCTATTGGCTAGCCACTTGGCTTTTTCTTTTTCTTTTTGAGATCAGAAGGCTTATATGGCAATTTCGGGATTTTCCCATGGCTCCCGGTGCAGGGGAGGTTATGGCGAAATTTTTCGAAAATTTAGGCTGTTAGCCAAATTTTTGAAGAATTTGAAAATTCTCAGAAACTGAAAAGTTGGAGAATGTAAGCCAGATCGAACGTAGAGTTGATTAATCAAACCACTTTCGACTTTGTTCCTTTTCGGGGATGAAAAGTTTTAAGTGGGGGAGATTGTAACAACCCGGAAATGCGGTCCAGTTTAAAATTTTTATTTTGGCAATTTTAACGAATTTTGAATATTTAAAATGAATTATTTTAAATAGAACGACGAGAAATTTATTTTGAATATATTTAGAACGTATATATTATATACGTCGTCGTTAGAATATAAATAATTATATATAATTATAAATAGAATTGAAAATGGCGCGGTAGTTCGATAATTCGATTTCAAACTTCAATTGGACGTACCGGGTGCAAAACAAACCAGATTTTAGCGAAACTGAAAATAATAGGATCTATTTGGGAATATCTTTCCAACGAATCCAAAAAATCAAAATTTCATAGCGGGGATCAAAAGATATGTCCAGTTGAAAATTCTGAATAGTCGCTATGGAATTCAGGCCCTTAAAAATGGGAATTTTGCAAACGACCTCGGATTTCGACGAAACCGCTTTTGTTGGGTCCGTGATGTCAAATAATTGCTAGATTCCAAATTTCATCATTTTTCGAATCAATATGTGAGCGTGGCAAAGGAAAACGCGTTTGACCCGTCTTAGTTGATTTTAATCGACTGAAAAATGGCCATTTTTCTAACGGTCTCAGAATTCGAAGAAACTAGTTTTGTTCGGACCGTATCGTCAATACGAAGCTAGAAAATATTTTTATGGAATTTTTAGAGTTCGTTTGTGACCCCAGTAAATTGAAATACGCGTTCAAATTCAATATATAGAGTTATATGTTGATTCCAAAGAAAACTGATCGAAACGATCGAATCAGCCTACGATACATATCCCATTGTGTTCGGAATGGGGGTAATTAGCTATGGACGACAGGCGGTGGGTCTCGTTTCGAGGTCGAAATAAAAAATACCTTTTTGAAATTAAATAGATATATAATATAATAAAATAAAACTTTTACAAACCCCCCCACCCCCCCCCCCCACCCCCCCCCCACCCCCCCCCCCCCCCGCCCCCCCCGTTTCTATTTTTCTTTCATTCGATTAACCCCCCTCCATTCTATTTTCTTCAATCGATCCCCAAATCGGATTTTCTCTGATCCATCGCAAGTGGCGAAAGGCGCCATCGCTTCCTCCATCGACCACCCCCCCCCCCCAGTTTCGCCGCCACCCTTCGCCATTATCACCTCCGTCACCCAACCGTGCCTCGCCCCACCTCCATTCGCAGACCCGACACCCCCAACGCCTTCTTCAAAGACCCGTCGCACCCAAAGGCCAGACCACCTCGAATTTGATGCTGCCACCGACGTTGGGAGGGAGGGCGTAGCCGCTCCGGTTGCCAGTCGTCGATAGGGTGCTGGGGCCTCGATCATCGTGCGGTGTGCTAGGGTTTAGAGCACTGAACGATTTCGGATTCAAGCAGCTTCAACGAACGAACACGGTGAGGAAATTAATTCGATTTTTAAATTGAGATTTTATTTTTCTTTCTACTTTTCTGTAAACAACATTGGACTTCATTTCATTTTAAATATAAAGCTATGATTTTTTATTAAATAGAAAAGATTAGGTTTTTAAAATAGAATAGATTAGATTTTTAAAATAGAAAAGATTAGGTTTTTAAAATAGAAAAGATTAGGTTTTTAAAATAGAATAGATTAGGTTTTTAAAATAGAAAAGATTAGATTTTTGAAATGGAAAAGGCGAAATCTGTATATTTAAAAAGGCGAAATCTTTATATTTGAAAAGGCGAAATATTTATATAGAGAATAGCGATGTAAAGATAGAATTTTTATCTATATAGTAGTAGAATAAAAATGTGATTTTTATATACATAGCAACAATATAAAATTGTGATTTTTATTTACATAGCAACAATATAAAAATGTGATTTTTATATATGTAGTGACTACGGGCAGTGAAATTGGCAAAAAGGCGAGCACGATGAAGATTTCTACATAAGAAGAGTCGTGGCGTTTGGTTTAGCTAGTTGGTGAGAACTTCTCACCTTTTAAAATTCCTTTTTATAGTTATATCATAATTTATGCTAGGATGCAGACGGTGTTTAGTAGCACCTGACACCCGTCATCCACAGACCATGGATGGCTTGTTTGTTTAATTGATGTGTTGTGAAATCTGTTTGTGTTGTAGATGTGAAAATTGATTGTATGATGTGAAATAAAATATTTATATAGAAAAAGAATATTTTATCGTTAAAAATATAATTTTTAACGTGAATATGAATCAATAAATATTTATAAACAAATCGACCGATTTGTTTATATACACTAATTTGACTGACATTGATTGGGACGATAAATTTTACACATCGCCCAACTGCACAAATAAAATCTGTGTTTGATTGTTTGAAACCCCACATGGGTAATGTGATAATATATGACATACACTAATCCCAATAATTTGTTGTATGTCGATCGATGGATCGACAGGTTGTTATAAGCGTTAGATATCTATATTTGATGCTTATACCGTGTAGTGCACTTTGGATGATCGTTGATTATTTATCATTGCTATTATATACATTTGTTGTATGGAATCCATATAATTAACTTTATATGGTGATTGATTGGGCCTCATCCCAATTTAGAAAATAAAGAATATTATAAAATAAAGGTTTATGTGTTGACAGTACTCATCCGTTGAGATTTGTCATGTGTTGAACGAAATATTTTAACAATAAAATTTACTTCTTTATAAAATAAAGGTTCATGTGTTGACAGTACTCATCCGTTGAGATTAGTCATGTGTTGAACGAAATATTTTAACAATAAAATTTACATCTTTATCATATATAAAATTAGAAATTAACTGGAAAATAGATGAGATGAGTGGTCTCCTGGATATTGTTCTGATGTTGGTTTCGGCCTTCGGGGTTAGTATTTAGGGAATCGTTCTCTTACTAATTTACGGTTGGAGTCTGATTTAAAATCAAACGATAGATACCATAATTTTTATAAAATATATTAAATAACAAAAATAGTCACACGTGGACGGTACTCATTCGTTGAGATTAGTCATGTGTTGGCAAAAATATAGATTCACGTATTGAATATAATAAATATTCATTTGTTGAATAGAATAACAGGATTCTTGAAATATATAAAGCCGTGTTGATTAGAGATGCGCTATTTTGACGCGAACGATATTTATATCGATTATATTTGAATTTGAACTGAATTGAATATAAAACAAATTCGAATTGAATTGAATATAAAACGAATTCGAATTGAATTGAATATAAAACGAATACGAATTGATTTGAATAGAAAACGAATTTGATTTGAATAGAAAACGAAGTTGAATTGAATTGAATACAAAACGAATTTGAATTGAATTGAATAAATAACGAATTTGAATTGAATTGAATATAAAACGAATTCGAATTGAATTGAATATAAAACGAATTCGAATTGAATTGAATATAAAACGAATTCGAATTGAATTGAATATAAAACGAATTCGAATTGAATCGAATAGAAAACGAATTCGAATTGAATTAAATTGAAAAGAAAATGAATTCGAATCGAATTAAAATCGATTTGAATTGAAATCAAATAGAAATGAAAGTAAAAACGAATTTACAAGGAAAAATTCAATTTTGATTTGAATTGGAAATGGAAGTTGAAATGTTTTTGAAACGAATTTAAAACTATTTATAAAATTCGTTTTGAATAGAAATCGACGAAATATATATTATATATATAATATAATGGCCTGAATAGAACGCGCCGCGCCGCGGTAGTTCGGGAATTTCGACCATTGACTTCGAATGGATATTACGGGAGATCCGACCGTCGGATTCTCCTAAAACCGGAACCGTTGGGTTCGTATCGAAAAGGGCTTTCTAACGAATATTAGAAATTCAAAATCTAACGGTTGGATTTGGAGATACGTCCAAATCAAATTTGGAAAAGGTCGCTGTAAGTGCAGTTCGATGGCCGTTGATGGAAATCGACTGTACGTGCCTTGATAAAAATATTAATAATTTGTGTAAAATCACAAGAAATTATTTGGGGAAAATTGGGATGAAAAACTCCATATTTGAAAGGATAAAAATAGATTTTTATCGAAATGAACTAGTTTTGAACTAATATTAAAACCCATTTATTTTTAAATAAATAAATTGGATTTGAAATGGGTTTTAAATAGAATTGATTTTTGGGTTTATCGTGAACTGTGTTTTAAATGACATTAGTTCTTTAACCCAGTAGAAGGAATTTTAATGAATCTGTAATTAGATTGAAATGTGAATTGATAATCTAAATTATCAAATTTAGAAAATGAGCGAGAATGGAGTATCACCAGTTTTGCTCCAAAGCGATAGTTAAATCTTTAATTAGATTTGAACGTGGAATGGTAATTAATTTTACCGACAACACTGTGGTGTTTGATATGGAGTATTACCAGTTTTGCTTCATGGGATGAATAGGTTGGGATTGGGAAATAAAACAAATAATTACTTCGGTGTGGTTCGCTAATCTCGACTAGTTTGGAAAACCATAATTTGGTTTGAAATGACATCCAAAGGAAGATTAAAGAATAAATTCAAAGAATTTATCTTGGACGAAATTAATGGGAACCTTTCCCTAAGAATATGAAATTTAGAAACTAGCTGTAGGTTAGCTAAGAAGAATGGTTTCCTGGGTATTGATCTGATGTTGGTTTCGGCCTTCAGGGTTAATATTTGGGAAATTGTTCTCTTGTTGATTTACGGTTAGTGGCTGCTAAATTGGAATGAGGCGTATGTTGTGTTTGTGTAACATTCGTTTTAATATACGCGGGTTGTTCGGAAAGGTCGGGTTTATACCCATTCTGAATAACCGATTCGACGTTATGTCGAAGACGAAGACGGTGGTTGAAGACCGGAAGTCTTCACATCGTTTGGGTGATTACTGATGATCTTGATTGGGCTGTACACCCAAGATGAGGGAATCAATTGGTGGTCGTCCAGACGTACTTGGAGATCGATGGATATGCGAGGAAAGTGCCTTCGGTTTCGTTCAGACCCAGAACGTACTTGTAAATGGATTGTGTGTCTGACATTGGACTTTATTCTGTGTTGATTGATCTCTATTAAATATACATCTGTTTGGCGGTGGAGAATTTATTCTCTTGCTTAACGCCCTTCTCTGAGATGTACGAGCTCAGAGGTTGTATATCGATGGACATCAGTCGCATGGCATGAATTGCCTGTGTGGCATGCTGAGTTGCATGGATCAAGGCTTCTGTTGAAAAGCAAAGTCTTGTGGTTGATGATCAAAGCACGGCCTACGTGGCAGCTTTGTGTATAACGTGAATTCGCGAGCCTCACACCTCGGTATGAGTTAAAAACGGGATAAGGACTGCAGGGAGAGCACGACGTTTCTTTCTCGCTTTGGTGGTGTCAGTGACTTACCAACCTTGACATTTATATACTTTTCACCTATGTGGTTGTTGGATGAGGCGCCTCGATTTTAGGTCTGTAAGGACCAGGAAACGTGTGTTCAGGAATAACTAATCCTCAAACGTAAGAGAGGACCGACCCTGAAGGTCCAAGGGTTACCCAGAGTGTGTAGTCCCGAGGCATTTGCTAGAGTGTCTCGAAGCGGAGAGGAGCTTGCCCCTTGCCTCGACTCATGACGGAAATCCAATTTCCAATACGAGATATTTCGGTTTTGTTCGTAGAGCCTAGTATGGCGACATGATAGATGGTACCCATGCCGCCTAGGATTGATATTTATGATTGAAATTGTTTTGACACTATACACTTATTATAGTATCAAATGATTTGTTTTAAACTTACCAAGCATGTTTGGCTATTATAAGGGAAAACCCTATCCTCCGGCTTGCGTTGCATTGTGTGATGGGACCTGGGTCTTATAATAGCTTCATTTCTCGAAAAAGCATTGCGCTGTTTATTCTATGCACTGGTATTCTTGGGAGGAAACCCGTTCCGTGTTATACGGCGTGGTCCCTTGAATTACTCTCTTTTAAAGTAAAGTTTAATTAACTGTTTTAGTTCTCACACCAGTCACATGACTGACCTGGAGTTTATTGTTTTAACCTAAACTCTGGGTGCCCTTATTTTCGACACGGGTAGCTAGTAGTTCTGGTTTTGCAGATTTATATTCACAGGATCCTAGTTTACAGCTGGAATGATATCCGAAAAGCTCTGTATCTGTATATCACCTTCAGTTGTGCTTTGTATTATTTTTCCGCTGCTATGTAATTTATTGTAATCTCTGATATTTATCGAATGTAATTTATTCATTTATACACTGTATATTCTTGTATTCTGATGGAATTGTTGTTATAGCAATGAAATGTTCTTCCGTCTGCGTTCTGATTTGTCTTGTCCTCACAGTAATTCGTTCTTTCTCATCTCTTCGGAGACCGGGGAAGTTCAGGTCATTTCGTTTGGTATTAGAGCTTTGGTTTACAGAGCTCGAGAACAAGACACATTAGAACCATACGAAAGAATTCATCAGGTATTGGATTAGTAATATCCAATGAGAATGACTCGTTAGAGATAGGATCAGTAGTATCAATAATTTGAATTAAATAATATTTATATTTAATTAATATAAATAATAGAATAATATATTTATTTTCGAAATAGTCGAAAATAGCAGAATCTGCAATATCGTGTGAATTGGGCAGTATAAGAGATTTGGTTAAGTTTAGATTCGATTTTTAATAACGAATCTATTCTAGAAACGACGATGAAACGTATAATTTATATTATAATTATAATCGAGCTCGAAATGGCGTGGCAGTTCGTAATTTGGTGAATCGAACTTTAAACGAATATACGGAAACCGTTTTAAGTCGGATTTCTGTGAAACAAGAAACGTTAGGACCTGGTGAACTACATTTTTCTAGTGGAAGAGAAAAATCAGGATTTCGTCGTGTAGATTTTTATTTATGTCCAAATCAAAATTTAGAAGAGTCGCTATGGAATTCCTTTATAATTTATAACGATTTATTTATATTATAAAAGGATTTTTAATATAAATCGAATATCGATATAACTGGGAATTTTGAAATATCGAGTTACAAAACCCAGTGGAGCTGTATGGTATTCCACAGTGAATATATACGATAATATTTATTTTTAAACATCAAATTTAAATGTTTTTAAATATATTTATATATTTAAATGGTCTATTTTGAGCTTTAAAAATAGCCACTTTTGCAAACGACCTCAGAATTTGACGAAACTAATTTTGTTGGATTCGTAATGTCAAATTATTGCTAGATTTCAATTTCTGTGATTTTTGGGGTCAGTATACGGCCGTATGGAATTTTATAGTGAAAAACAATCGATTTTCTGACTTTAAAAATACGCTGTGTAAGCATACGAAGTCGGAATTCGACGAAACCAGTTTCGTTGGGTCCACAATGTCAAACTGTAGCTACATATCCATTTCCGTGATTTTTGAGTATTGTGTGTGATCACAGGAATTTTTAAACAGTGTATACAAACAGCGATACGATAAAATAAATATAAAAAGCGAATAAAAAAATACTTTTGCTACCCTATAAATATCACTACACTGTCCTAACCCTAACCCTCATTTTTTCTCTCTTCAATATCTGCACTGCCACCATCCAAGAAAAATTCACAGCAAATGTCCTCATTCAAAAATCAATATAAATTCAAATAAATTACAAAAAATTACAAAACCAGTGTCTTTGAAATTGTTTTGGGACCGGCTTCCTTTCTATACCGGTTGTATGGGTTGCGATGAGCTTTGCTGTTGCTCAAGTTCTGAACGCAAAACTAGGGTTCAAGTATTCGGCGGGGTGAAGCCTTAATTCGAGATTCTGAGTTCGTGTATGAGTTCGGGAAGGAGTTTGGCACCTGCATCTGGATTTTTGTGGAATCTGGTGCATACTTGTGTCGAGGGTTCTACAGGGGATCGCGAGAGGTGGTTTCGGCATATTGAGGGGATCGGGTGCGAGTTTAACCAGAGGGGTATGGAGGAGTAGAGCAGCGGAAGAGAGGAACAATGGTGAAGGGCGTTTGGAAATCCATGGACATACGAAGGATCGATTTGAGGTTAAAAATTTGACAATGGAGGATTAGAGCAGTTCGGCGTACAGGCGGAAGAAGAGTCTTGTAGTGGTCTGGGTTTCAACGGGGTTAGTTGGGCCTATTTTATAGTGGTAAGCCCGAATAGGAAAAAACTAAGTAATTTATTTAAAATATAGTATTAAAATTTGTAAATTTAATAACTTATTCATACATGATCAGAATTGAGCGAAACAAGATCCGTTGGGATCGTATGGACGGGAACTACCCAATGGAACTGACCGGGAGTGAATTCAAACTCGTTTGGATTTATGGTGAAATTAAACGCCTGAATCAAATCAATGACCGATATATCGTTATTTAACGAGCACCGTCCAATGTGAGTAACTCTCCCTAACTCTGATAAATTTATATTTCTATAAAGTATTATTAGAAATGAAATTATTGGTTGCTTTGTTGTGTGTTGGTTGTTTGGTTGAACTGCTAGTCAGTTGGCTGAAATTATCGATAACGATATATGTAAATCGTATCAAAATATTGACTCTGTTTATCAGAATATTTTATATTTGTGTTGACTAACATCTGTGGATGCAGGTAAACAGGTTGGGGGACCCAACTGGGTTCCTCAACACTTATTTTACTGTTTTTCATATATTGTGATATGTGATGTGATTATAATCAGTTGTTGATTTGGTATGTTGATTGTGGTTATTTGGTAACTTTAAATACCAAAGGAAAATACTGGAATGTTCGTTGCCTGAATAATTAACATGGGTTTTATGTTGATTTTCTGGGTCGAAAACCCCGGGTGTTACATTTTTTATTGAGGAAGAAGCTTTCAAAATTCGGAATGTTTTTCTAAAATTGTAACCAGAGGATATTTCAATTCTTTTTGGATTACCTATGAGTGGTATTAACTTCTTACCAGCACCTAAAATGAGTTTCCAAGTTCTTCCTGACAACTGTAAAGACTTTGTTTTAAGAAATTTTGGTGTTGTAGAGCATATCTCAAAAGACCTTACAATTTCTAAAATAAACAATGTGCTCGAGACAAGAAAAACTGAAAATGAAACTGATTTTCCGAAACTAATCTTAATTCTTGTAATGTTCACCTTTTTTTTCCTGATAGTCAAAGAATTTTGCCATGGGGATACATTCCGTATATCGTTGATATAAGGAAAATGAACTCAGTATCTTGGCCACTTTTAATCCATTATTCTTTGATTAGATCATTGACGGCTTTTAAAACAAAGCCAAGAAGCATGCCGGGTTGTTCCATGCTTCCAATGGTAAGTACATCATTTTAACTTTATATTCATGAATTTATTTCCGTAAAATAAATTATGCATATTCTATGTTTTAACAAATAAAATTTTATTTTCATTTTTTTCTATGTGAGCTTGTTAGTTTGATATCTCCATTGCCAAACTTGTGATAACCCCAAACTTCCACGGAATGAAAGTAAGGAATAATCATTTGGAATAGAACATAAATTCAATAATACAGATCACAGATACAACATAGCATAGGAAATTCATAGAGTAACAACATCATAGCAGCGGAAATATAATGTCATCAACCAGAAAAAGTCCATAGTCACAGAATTCTAAATTATTACATCAAGTTTGCAGAAAATGAAATAAGTTCCAACTCCAACTTAAACAACGTGAAATGAAACAAGTTTGATGTCTGGAATTAAAAAGAGAAAAATGCAATAGTAGCAAATGATAGATATCTTCAAGCTCCAAGTCATCACCTCTCCACGAAAGCAAATCCAAGAAAGATAATAAGCAGCTCCAAAGAAAAGACTCCAAGCAAAGAATGAACCTGTTTACTTGGCTGCCCGTGTAGAAAGGAGGGCACCCGAGTTTGCAAAAAGGTGGAAACAAACAACAGGTCAGTCGTGGGACTGGTGTGAGAATTCTTAACTAATTTAACTACTAGTAATAAGGCAAATCCAAGGACCATGCCGCTAACGCGGAACGGGTTTACCCCAATGGATTACCGTGCATAATTTAAAGTGACACAATAAATAATAAGTGAATCGTAAAACAACGCTATGCTTTTGAGAAAAACGGAATCACCATAAGACCCAAGTCTCATCACACAATGCAACACAAACTGGAGGATAGGGTTTTACCTTATGATGATTAAACATGCTAAACACGGTAAATACGAGTTTAATATTATTATAAGTGCATATGGAAAACATTTCAAAATAAATGTATCAATCCTAGGACACATAGATACCATAATACTATGCTTCCTTACTAGTAATACAATCAAATTCGTAGGGTCGTATTTGAAAGTTTGGATTTCCATCATGAGTCAAGGCTAGGGAGGAGCTCCTTGCCGATTCGAGACACTCTAGCTAATGTCTCAGGATCCCCCGCAGTGAACCTTGGATAGCTGCAGGGCTGGTCCACAGATACAGCTTCATGGATTGGCAATTCCTGAACACACGTTTCCCGATCCTATAGGACCTATCCGAGGTGCCTCATTCCATCATCCACATAAGAAAAATATCAGCCAGTTTAAGCACCGACACTACTTCTAGCTAGAAAGAAACGTACTGCTCTCCCTGCGTCCCCTTCTCCCGTTTTAGACTCCACCGGGTTGTGAGGCTCATGAAGTTACGTAATACACAAAGCTATGCTTATTCAAGCTATGCTTATTCAAGCTATGCTTATTCAAGTTGTGCTTTGATCGTCACCACAAGGTTCTGCTTTTCAACAAGATACCTTGATCGTTGGATCTTAGTATGCCACACTGTCACTCCATATCACACTACCAAGCCTTTGCCGAAACATATTAAAGGGTGTTAAGCAAGAGAATAAATTCTCCGCCACCAAACATTCATACATTCGACAGAAAATTAATAACATGATATTTAACGGAGTACGATGTCAGACACACCATCCATTTATTAGCTTATGCTCTGGGTCTGAGCGAAAACCAAACCCGTGAAATCAACAAGTACGTTTGGGCAATGACCATGACCCTTGAATTGGGAGCAAGTCAAATCAGGGCCTCGATCGTTGTCCATTCGAGGGAAGATTTACAGTCTTCGTACGCCGTCTTCATACATCAATCAACGTCGTCTGATTACTTGGAATGAGAGAACTCGGAGTTTCCAAATAATCCTAGTATATATATATATATATTTATTTAAAATCCTTCGTATTTGTTGATATCATTTTATAACGATTACTTCCTATTTTAATTATTTAAAATAATTAAATTTTATATAACGACGCCTTGAGTCAATGGGCGACTATGGCGCTGCATTCAACCAATTTTCATTTTTACATTTCTCAGAATCTAACTGTTGGATCTTAACGTAATATATATCGTTGGAAAGGTTTTTCCAAGACGGTCCTAACGGTTTCAGTTTCAAGAAAATCCGATGGTAGGATCTTCTTATATAGTCGTTTAAAGGTACGATTTCAAAATGCGAACTACCGCGCTCCATTCGTTTAATTTTAATTATATTTTTGTATATAAATATAATCGTTTAATCGTAATAACGTCCTTTGATTTAAACAACGCTCTAAACAACTACCGATCCTTATTAAATTTTAATTCATTTGAAAATGAAGATAATATTACAGCATCCTAAATTCATTCTTTACTTACATTAAAAATGTAAATTCCATCCTTTTCATTTACATGTAAAAATGTAAATTTAATTCCTATGTAAATCCCTATTTCCTATTTATATGTAAAAAATGTAAATTTTGATACATTGCAAAATCCTACTTTTAACTTACATATAAAAATGTAAAATTTAACTTCAATGTAAATTCTCATCTTAATTACATAATAAAAATGTAACTTATATTTGCAGTGTGAATCCTATTCTAAATTTACATATAAAAATGTAAATTTACTTACAATGCAAATTCTACTTCTTATTTACATTATAAAAATGTAATTTTTAATTACAATGCAAACTCTACTTCTTATTTACATTATAAAAATGTAATTTTTAATTACAATGCAAACTCTACTTCTTATTTACATTACAAAAATGTAATTTTTAATTACAATGCAAACTGTACTTCTTATTTACATTATAAGAATGTAATTTTTAATTACAATGCAAACTCTACTTCTTATTTACATTATAGGAATGTAATTTTTAATTACAATGCAAACTCTACTTCTTATTTACATTATAAAAATATAATTTTTAATTACAATGCAAACTCTACTTCTTATTTACATTATAAAAATGTAATTTTTAACTACAATGCAAACTCTACTTCTTATTTACATTATAAGAATGTCATTTTTAATTACAATGCAAATCTCATCATATGTTACATATAAAAATGTAATTTTTATCATACGATGGAAATTCATGTTTTACTTGTATATAAAAATGTAGTTTTTATCAGACGATGCAAACTTCCATTCTAATTACATAGAAAAATGTAATTTTTTTTACATACGGGGTAAATTCATATTTTAATCACACTAAAAATAATGTAATTTTCATGCGGTGAAAATTCCTATTTTCATTTACATTAATAAAAATGTAAATTTTCAAACATTGTAAATCATGTCTTAATTTACATTAAAAATAAATGTAAATTTCATACGGTGTAAATCATGTCTTAATTTACATTAAAAATAAATGTAAATTTCATTCGGTGTAAATCATGTCTTAATTTACATTAAAAAATGATGTAAATTTCTTACGGTGTAAATCATGTCTTAATTTACATTAAAAATAAATGTAAATTTCATGCGGTGTAAATCATGTCTTAATTTACATAAAAAAAAAGATGTAAATTTCATACGGTGTAAATCATGTCTTAATTTACATTAATAAAAGATGTAAATTTCATACGGTGTAAATCATGTCTTAATTTACATTAAAAAAAGATGTAAATTTCATACGGTGTAAATTTTCTTTCTAATTACATTAAAAAGAATGTAATTCTTTATTTGCAATGCAAATTAACCTTTTCTAATTACATCAAGAAATGTAATTCTTATTTTATAATGAAAATGGTAATAAACATCACATGTCAAATTTTGTCCTTTAATTTACTATGTAAAATCCTACCCTTTGATTACATTAAAAATGTACTTTTAAATTTACATGTAGGTTCTCTTCTTAATTTCATATATAAATGCATTTTTAATTTACCATGTAAATTAACATTCTTATTACATATAAAATGTAATTCTTTTATTTACGATGTAAAATCTCATCTTCTAATTTACATCGCAAAAACATCGTCTTTTTTTTTAACTTTACTTACAATGTAAAAATTATGAACGAATTTCATGTCCAATATTTCGTGTCTAATATCTCATGTCTAATCCAACCACAAACAACACTTTAAATAATAAAAGGGATCAAATCGAGTTAATAACATGAAGTTAACCTCGAGTTGAGAGTTCTAGTTAAATTCTGAGAATAACTACGGGTGTTTCGTGAATATTAACAAAACATGATAGACAAGATTAACAAATAGATGATCCTAATAAATCACCAAACTCAGATCTAGTATTTAAATTTTCAGATCTAATATCACGACATCACAAACAATTCCGATCCATAATTTAGAATAATATCCATCGTAGATTTATTTATATTTGCCATTCAAACTTCACATAACGCAAGAATAATAATTAAATTAATTAAATTTAATTAAAAATAAATTCTCACATTGCTTGGGACTGAAATGAAGGTCCAAACTCGATCAGATCTCGTGTTCGAAGTCACGGCGGTTTCGGATCTGAAAGATTTCAATTTGAAGTTCATATGTATAAATTAGAAACTAACTTTTTACAACTGTCACTGTAACGATTAAAAGCGTTGCAAAACTGAGTTATTCATATCTTAATATTTTCAGTTTGTTCAAAACTTTGATTCAGAAAACCGGGAGCTGTAGTTGATGATTTTACGAACGGGTTGTTGGACGTGGAAGGGCTACGAGAGGGGGATGTTAGGCCTGAAGGGAGGAGGGTGCGGCGGCGACAGGCGGGCTCCGCGGCAGAATTTGCGGCGCGGGTTTCGAGGGTCGGGGCGGGCTAACGGGGGCACGAGGGGAGGTGATTCTTGTCGAGGATGGAAGAGGAGAGAAAGAGCTTCGGAAAACTCAACTACACCCCTGTCTAATTCTCTACGGATTGGGAGAGAAGGAGCAGAGAAGTTTTGAATGGAATGGGTTGTGGCGGCTGTGACTAACGGGGAAGAAGAATACTGTAGCGCGTATTTATATGTGTATGCTATGGTATTTTATTTTATTTTTAATTTAATTAATTCTAGAAATTAGGGTTTTTCCATCCGATCTCCAAACGGAGCCCAACGACTGTCGAACAATAGGTTTTGACGTCTTCTGAACGCAATGGCGCTAGTGCCGAGGTCTAATTCTGAAGTTTACAGTGTGTTTTCTTTATTTTCAAATTAATCCTTTAATATTAAATTCGAACGTACTTTCTAATTTTACCGGGGTCACATACGAAGTCAGAAAAATCCAGAAAAATTATTTTTGGTTATGTTTTGACGATACCGTCCTAACAAAACAAATTTCGTCGAATTTTGAGATCGTTTGAAAAATGGCCATTTTCTGGTTGATCCAATTTAACTATAATTGACCAAAACACATTTTCCTTTGCCATGCTCACATATTAACTTCAAAAATCATGAAATTTGAAACCTAGCCATAATTAGACATCCCGGATCTAACAAAAGTGGTTTCGTCGAATTCCAAGGTCGTATGCAAAATGTCTATTTTCAAGGGCGATATATTCTCTATAGCGACCTTTCTGAAAATTCATTTGGCCATAACTTTTTATTCCCGCTATGAAACTTCGATTTTTCAGATTCGTTAGAAAGATATTCATTAACAGATTTAAATATTTTTGGTTTCACCAAAATCCGATTTATTCAACATTCTGTGTAGTCAGTCAAAGTTCAGGTTTGACTTTTCAAACTACCGTCCTTTTTCTAATTCCTTTTATAATTAAATTAAATATATTCGTATTAAGTCCAATCAAAATAAATTTCTAGTCATTTTTTATTTAATATAATTCCTTTCAACTATTAAACACCTTTGAAATCTCTAAAATAAAAATTTTAAATTGGCCCTCCGGGTTGTTACAATCTCCCCCGCTTAAGAACTTTTCGTCCTCGAAAAGAAAAAGGGAAGAATAGATGAGTTGGAACCAACACAGAGAATGTGAAATATTTTAAGCTTACCTCAAAATAAAATCTAATCGGAGATATCCACTCTGCATTTGGGATAGGCTTGTTTGATACTCTCATCGGTTTCCCAAGTGCAGTCTCTAGGATCACCGCTCCATTGCACCTTGACTAGGTTGATACTTTTATTTCTCAGCTTCCTAGTCTCCTTGCCAATAATTTTCAGTGGTTCCATTCTCACTGCAAGGCTTGGGGTAATCTCCAAATCTTGTTGTGATGCTTCTTCCACAATCAGATCTGGATCATGGACATGCCTTCGAAGTTGAAATACATGGAATACATCGTGCACTCCAGGCAACCAGTCGGGCATCTGAATTCTATCGGCTAGGGTGCCAATCTTTTCAAGAATAGGGAAGGGGCCGATGAATTTAGGTGCTAATTTTCCTGTCTTTCCAAAATAGATTACCCCTCGCATTGGAGCAACTTTCAAATAGACATAGTCACCCACTTCAAAAGCCAACTCTCTTCTTCTTAATCTGCATAGCTCTTTTGTATGCTTTGGGCAGCCAATAATTGCTTCTTAATAAAATCAACTTTGTCTGAAGCTTCTCGGACCATGTCTGGACCCAATACAAGCCGATTTCCTTTTTCGACCCAACACGCTGGCGATCTACATGGCCTACCATATAAGGCTTCAAATGGAGACATTTTCAAACTTGCTTGATAGCTATTGTTATATGAGAATTCAACTAAATGCAAGTGATCCTCCCAAGAACCTCCAAAATTGAGTATGCAAGCTCGCAATAGATCTTCAAGAACGCAATTCACTCGCTCAGTTTGGCCGTCAGTCTGAGGGTGATATGGGGTACTAAGATTTAATTTTGTTCCTAACTCATTTTGGAATGCTTCCCAAAATTTGCTAGCAAAGATAGGATCACGGTCGCTAACAATGCTACTAGGAACTCTGTTTAAAACAAAAGATTATTATTTAATTTGAAAGTGAAAATTTTCATTCAGATTATGATGAAAAGGAAAGATTTAGTTTTATTACCCATGTAGCCTGACGATTTCTTTGAAATAGATTTGCGCCAGACTTTGAGCAGTTCTAGTGGACTTGACAGGTATGAAATGAGCGTACTTTGTGAAGCGATCCACGATCACCCATATGCTGTCATTTCCTTTCCTATTACGAGGCAGACCATCTATAAAATCCATGGATATTTGGTCCCACTTCCAATCTGGAACTTCCAATGGTTGCAACAACCCCGCAAGCTTTTGTTGATCACTTTTTACTTGTTGGCATGTAGGACATCTACTCACATAAATGGATATATCACTCTTCATAGATCTCCACCAAAATGTGTGCTTTAAGTCTTGATACATCTTGCTCACACCGGGATGGATGCAAAGCTTTGATTTGTGACCCTCATCCAAAACTTCCCTTATGAGGTCTTTGATATATGGAACACAAATCCACCCTTGAAATCTAAGAATTCCCTTACCATCTATTTGGAAGTTTGTGTTTTCACCTGCTTTATTTCTCTTAATCATTATCTGAATGAATTTATCATCCTTTTGAAGAGCAGAAATTTTATCAATCAAGGAAGGAGTAATGATGAGGCTTGTGACAATGACGTCCTTTCTACTAAGCGCGTCCGCCACAACATTGGCTTTCCCCGGCGTATATAAGATGTCAAGATCGTATGCCGCTAGAAATTCTAGCCATCGTTGCTGCCTTAAATTCAGATCCTCTTGATTGAAGAGATATTTCAAAGATTGATGGTCTGTGAATAATTCAAATTTTTCGCCCAAAAGATAATGTCTCCAAATTTTTAAAGCAAAGACTACGGCCAACAACTCTAAGTCGTGGACACGATAATTTTTCTCATGCGGCTTTAATTGACGACTTGCATATGCGACAACTTTGCCTCTTTGCATCAGTACCACACCAAGACCACCACTTTGAGAAGCATCGGTGTAGACCTTTATATCTTGGTTGCCATCGATGATGGTAAGTACGGGAGCAGTTGTCAAACTCACTTTTAGCTTTTGGAAGGCCTCCTCACAATCCGATGTCCAATTGAACTTGGTATGCTTCTTGGTGAGCTTCGTTAATGGGCCAGACAGCTTGGCGGAATCTTTGACAAATTTCCTGTAATATCCAGCCAATCCTAGGAAGCTTCTTACTTCAGTGGGTGTACTGGGCTACTTCCAATCTCGAATGGCGGCAATTTTACTTGGGTCAACAGCAATTCCTTCTTTTGACACAACATGGCCCAAGAATTTTACTTCCTCTTGCCAAAATGTGCATTTGGAAAACTTTGCTTTTAAAACGTTTCTTCGTAGAATCTCCAACACTTCCCTTAAATTCCCTTCATGCTCCTCCTTAGTTTTAGAATAGATTAGAATATCATCAATGAAGACTAGGACGAATTTATTTAGGACCTCACGGAAGACCCTATTCATCAAGTCAACAAAGTAGGCTGGAGCATTGCATAGGCCGAACGGCATCACTAACCATTCGTAGAATATGTCAGGACCTCTGAAGGCGGTCAAAGTTATGCATTCTTCGGCTATGCGGAGTTGGTGGAAACCCGTGGCCAGGTCCATCTTTGAAAACACCTTGGCTCCATTTAATTGGTCCATTAAATCATCTATGCGGGGCAAGGGGTATTTGTTCTTCAATGTTTGCTTGTTAAGATCGCGGTAATCAACACAGAGTCTTAGAGTACCGTCGGATTTGGGGACAAACACCACAGCTGCACCCTAATTAGAAAAGCTAGGTCGGATGAGTCCTTTCCAAAAGAGCTGCTTAGTTTGGGTTTGCAATTCTTCCTTTTCTTTAGGGGTCATCCTTCTGATAGCATGAACTACAGGTCTTGCATTTGGAACGAGATCAATCCTGAAATCGATTTCCCTTCGCCGGGGTAGGCTGTCTACTTCTTCAAATACATCCGCGTAATTTTTGACCATGGGAATATTTTCTAAAGAAATAGGAGTGATCTCCAGAGAAGACCAAAATACCTTTCTATTAGATTTTGGCCCATGGCAAGGTATAGTAATAGTGTTCCCGAATCCTGTTTTCACCTTAACCACTCTTTCTGAGCATAGCACTTCAACGTCATATTTGGTTAGCCAATCAAGACCGAGGATGATATCAAATTCAGAAAAATTCATAATGGTCAAGTCAAAAGGAAACTGAAAGTAAGAGTAGGAAATAGGCACTCAGCAGTACAAATCAAGGACGATAGAACCTCCTACATGATTATGAACATTAATCGGCTCTTTAAGACTTCTTTGTTTTAGTTTCAATTTTTGGACCGTGTTGCTAGAAATAAAACTACTTGTTGCACCCGTATTAAACAAAGCAGTAACAGGAATGTTTTTAACAGAAATGGTACCATCTAAAATATCAGGCTTACCTACTCCTTCGGAAGAAGTAGGGGCGGAAGAAGAAGGTGCACTTGCCCCCTCATACACATATGCAATCTGCGCTCCTTTCAACAGCGGACAATTAGGCTTGATATGACCCTTCTTGTGGCAGTTATAGCATTCCTTGGTGTCGTCACTTCGGGCCTTCTTGGGATTTCTGCAGTCCTTGCTGTAGTGTCCATACTTCTGGCAGTTGTAGCATTGCATCTTTGACTTATCATGGGTCTTAGCAGCTCCAGAACTGCTTCCTTCGGTCTTCTTCTCGGATTGTTTCCTTTTATTGTTGGCCAAGCTCCTTTCTCTATCTTGTTGGGAATTCTTCTTATCATTCTCCTCATATCGACAAGCAAACTCCACCAGCCTATTGAAAGAAAGGTCGATGTGGGCAGTGACTCTATCATAATATTTTCTCGCAAGCCCATTTATGAACCTCTTGTTCTTCTGAAAGTCATCCTGAATCAATTCAGGGGCATAGCGAGAAAGGTCTTCAAATCTTCGTACATATTCTGAGATGGTCTTGTCGCCTTGCTCCAGATTGGCGAACTCGTCATGCAGTCTTTCTACCTCCTGCCTTGGAATGTATTTGTCATTGAAAAGCTCCTTAAACCTTGTCCAAGTCATACTATCTGCAGTCCCTCCAACCGTGACTGTGTCCCACCAGTTTCGAGCTTCCTCCTGTAGCAGCCATGAAGCCACTAATCTTTTCCTCTGATCCTCCAGCTCCAATCCTCCAAAAATCTTTTCGCAGTTCCTCAGCCAAGCTTGAGCTTGTGTCACAGTCTCAGTACCCTTGAATGGCACTCCTCCCAGGTTTTCGAACTTCTTCGCCACCTTATCCAAATCAAAGGGCTGTGGTGGTGGTGGCTGTTGAACTGTGGCGTCCTCAGTTTCAGCAATATTTTGCCTCCTTGCTCTAGCTCTAGCGGCAGCAGTACTCATTTCTAGTTAGTTCTGTACGATCAAGGAAAGAATCAGAACAACTATATTGGTGATTTGAAGAAATGATAAAGATAAAAGGACGGATGAAAAGATGATGATAGAATGACTGACTATTATGTATTCACATGAAATGTTCGCCATAGAATATTGTGATTCTATGAAAACGAATTATTATAAATATGTTATATTACAAAGCTAAGTTTAACCAAAGCTCTGATACCAACTGTGATAACCTCAAACTTCCACGGAATGAAAGTAAGGAATAATCATTTGGAATACAACATAAATTCAATAATACATATCACAGATACAACATAGCATAGGAAATTCATAGAGTAACAACATCATAGCAGCGGAAATATAATGTCATCAACCATAGAAAGTCCACAGTCACAGAATTCTAAATTATTACATCAAATTTGCAGAAAATGAAATAAGTTCCAACTCCAACTTAAACAACGTGAAATGAAACAAGTTTGATGTCTGGAATTAAAAAGAGGAAAATGCAATAGTAGCAAATGATAGATGTCTTCAAGCTCCAAGTCATCACCTCTCCACGAAAGCAAATCCAAGAAAGATAATAAGCAGCTCCAAAGAAAAGACTCCAAGCAAAGAATGAACCTGTTTACTAGGATGCCCGTGTAAAAAGGAGGGCACCCGAGTTTGCAAAAAGGTGGAAACAAACAACGGGTCAGTCGTGGGACTGGTGTGAGAATTCTTAACTAATTTAACTACTAGTAATAAGGCAAATCCAAGGACCACACCACTTGCAGAACGGGTTTACCCCAATGGATTACCGTGCATAATTTAAAGTGACAGAATAAATAACAAGTGAATCGTAAAACAACGCTATGCTTTTGAGAAAAATGGAATCATCATAAGACCCAAGTCCCATCACACAATGCAACACAAACCAGAGGATAGGGTTTTACCTTATGGTGATTAAACATGCTAAATACGGTAAATACGAGTTTAAAATTATTACTAGTGTATATGGAAAACATTTCAAAATAAATGTATCAATCCTAGGACACATAGATACCATAATACTATGCTTCCTTACTAATAATACAATCAAATTCGTAGGGTCGTATTTGAAAGTTTGGATTTCCATCATGAGTCAAGGCTAGGGAGGAGCTCCTTACCGATTCGAGACACTCTAGCTAATGTCTCAGGATCCCCCGCAGTGAACCCTTGGATAGCTGCAGGGCCGGTCCATACATACAGCTTCGTGGATTGGCAATTCCTGAACACACGTTTCCCGATCCTATAGGACCTATCCGAGGCGCCTCATTCCATCATCCACATAAGTAAATATCAGCCAGTTTAAGCACCGACACTACTTCTTGCTAGAAAGAAACGTGCTGCTCTCCCTGTGTTCCCTTCTCCCGTTTTAGACTCCACCGGGTTGTGAGGCTCGTGAAGTTACGTAATACACAAAGCTATGCTTATTCAAGCTATGCTTATTCAAGCTGTGCTTTGATCGTCACCACAAGGTTCTGCTTTTCAACAAGATACCTTGATCGTTGCATCTTAGTATGCCACACTGTCACTCCATATCACACTACCAAGCCTTTGCCGAAACATATGAAAGGGTGTTAAGCAAGAGAATAAATTCTCCGCCACCAAACATTCATACATTCGACAGAAAATTAATGACATGATATTTAACGGAGTACGATGTCAGACACACCATCCATTTATTAGCTTATGCTCTGGGTCTGAGCAAAAACCAAACCCATGAAATCAACACATACGTTTGGGCAATGACCATGACCCTTGAATTGGGAGCAAGTCAAATCAGAGCCTCGATCGTTGTCCATTCGAGGGAAGATTTACGGTCTTCATACGCCGTCTTCATACTTCAATTAACGTCGTTTGATTATTTGGAATGAGAGAAGTCGGACTTTCCAAATAATTCTCGTATATATATATATATTTAAAATCCTCCGTATTTGTTGATATCATTTTATAACAATTACTTCCTATTTTAATTATTTAAAATAATTAAATTTTATATAACGACGCCTTGAGTCGATGGGCGACTATGGCACTGCATTCAACCAATTTTGATTTTTTACATTTCTCAGAATCTAATCGTTGGATCTTAACGTAATATATATATCTTTGGAAAGATTTTTCCAAGATAGCCCTAACGGTTTCAGTTTCAAGAAAATCCGACGGTCGGATCTCCTTGTATAGTCGTTTAAAGGTACGATTTCAAAACGCGAACTACCGCGCTCCATTCGTTTAATTTTAATTATATATATATATATAAATATAATCGTTCAATCGTAATAACGTCGTTTGATTTAAACAACGCTCTAAACAACTACCGATCCTTATTAAATTTTAATTCATTTGAAAATGAAGATAATATTACAGCATCCTAAATTCATTCTTTACTTACATTAAAAATGTAAATTCCATCCTTTTCATTTTCATGTAAAAATGTAAATTTAATTCCTATGTAAATCCCTATTTCCTATTTACATGTAAAAAATGTAAATTTTGATACATTGCAAAATCCTACTTTTAACTTACATATAAAAATGTAAATTTTAACTTCAATGTAAATTCTCATCTTAAATACATAATAAAAATGTAACTTATATTTGTAGTGTGAATCCTATTCTAAATTTACATATAAAAATGTAAATTTACTAACAATGCAAATTCTACGTCTTATTTACATTATAAAAATGTAATTTTTAATTACAATGCAAACTCTACTTCTTATTTACATTACTAAAATGTAATTTTTAATTACAATGCAAACTCTACTTCTTATTTACATTACAAAAATGAAATTTTTAATTACAATGCAAACTCTACTTCTTATTTACATTATAAAAATGTAATTTTTAATTACAATGCAAACTCTACTTCTTATTTACATTATAAAAACGTAATTTTTAATTACAATGCAAACTCTACTTCTTATTTACATTATAAAAATGTAATTTTTAATTACAATGCAAACTCTACTTCTTATTTACATTATAAAAATGTAATTTTTAATTACAATGCAAACTCTACTTTTTATTTACATTATAAGAATGTAATTTTTAATTACAATGCAAATCTCATCATATGTTACATATAAAAATGTAATTTTTATCATATGATGGAAATTCATGTTTTACTTGTATATAAAAATGTAGTTTTTATCAGACGATGCAAACTTCCATTCTAATTACATAGAAAAATGTAAAAAAAAATTACATACGGGGTAAATTCATATTTTAATCACACTAAAAATAATGTAATTTTCATGCGGTGAGAATTCCTATTTTCATTTACATTAATAAAAATGTAAATTTTCATACAGTGTAAATCATGTCTTAATTTACATTAAAAATAAATGTAAATTTCATATGGTGTAAATCGTGTCTTAATTTACATTAAAAATAAATGTAAATTTCATACGGTGTAAATCATGTCTTAATTTACATTAAAAAAGATGTAAATTTCATACGGTGTAAATCGTGTCTTAATTTGCATCAAAACTAAATGTAAATTTCATACGGTGTAAATCATGTCTTAATTTACATAAAAAAAAGATGTAAATTTCATACAGTGCAAATCATGTCTTAATTTACATTAAAAAAAGATGTAAATTTCATACGGTATAAATCATGTCTTAATTTACATTAAAAAAAGATGTAAATTTCATACGGTGTAAATTCTCTTTTTAATTACATTAAAAAGAATGTAATTCTTTATTTGCAATGCAAATTCACCTTTTCTAATTACATCAAGAAATGTAATTCTTATTTTATAATGAAAATGGTAATAAACATCACATGTCAAATTTTGTCCTTTAATTTACTATGTAAAATCCTACCCTTTGATTACATTAAAAATGTACTTTAAATTTACATGTAGATTCTCTTCTTAATTTCATATATAAATGCATTATTAATTTACCATGTAAATTAACATTCTTATTACATATAAAATGTAATTCCTATAATTACGATGTAAAATCTCATCTTCTAATTTACATCGTAAAAACATCGTCTTTTTTTTTTTACTTTACTTACAACGTAAAAATTATGACCAAATTTCATGTCCAATATTTCGTGTCTAATATCTCATGTCTAATCCAACCACAAACAATACTTTAAATAATAAAAGGGATCAAATCGAGTTAATAACATGAAGTTAACCTCGAGTTGAGAGTTCTAGTTAAATTCTGAGAATAACTGCGGGTGTTTCGTGAATATTAACAAAACATGATAGACAAGATTAACAAATAGATAATCCTAATAAATCACCAAACTCAGATCTAGTATTTAAATTTTCAGATCTAATATCACGACATCACAAACAATTCCGATCCATAATTTAGAATAACATCCATCGTAGATTTATTTATATTTGCCATTCAAACTTCACATAACGCAAGAATAATAATTAAATTAATTAAATTTAATTAAAAATAAATTCTCACACTTCTTGAGACTGAAATGAAGGTTCAAACTCGATCAGATCTCGTGTTCAAAGTCATGGCAGCTTCGGATCTGAAAAATTTCAATTTGAAGTTCATATGTATAAATTAGAAACTAACTTTTTACAACTGTCACTGTAACGATTAAAAGCGTCGCAAAACTGAGTTATTCATACCTTAATATTTTCAGTTTGTTCAAAACTTTGATTCAGAAAATCAGGAGCTGTAGTTGATGATTTTACGAACGGGTTGTTGGACGTGGAAGGGCTACGAGAGGGGGATGTTAGGCCTGAAGGGGGGAGGGTGCGGCGGCGACAGGCGGGCTCGGCGGCAGAATTTACGGCGCGGGTTTTGAGGGTCGGGGCGGGCTAACGGGGGCACGAGGGTAGGTGATTCTTGTTGGGGATGGAAGAGGAGAGAAAGAGCTTCGGAAAACTCAATACACCCCTGTCTAATTCTCTACGGATTGGGAGAGAAGGAGCAGAGAAGTTTTGAATGGAATGGGTTGTGGCGGCTGTGACTAACGGGGAAGAAGAATATTGTAGCGCGTATTTATACGCGTATGCTATGGTATTTTATTTTATTTTTAATTTAATTAGTTCTAGAAATTAGGTTTTTTCCATTCGATCTCCAAACGGAGCCCAACGTATGTCGAACAATAGGTTTTGACGTCTTCTAAACGCAATGGCGCTAGTGCCGAGGTCTAATTCTGAAGTTTACAGTGTGTTTTCTTTATTTTCAAATTAATCCTTTAATATTAAATTCGAACGTACTTTCTAATTTTACCGGGGTCACATACCAAGTCAGAAAAATCCAAAAAATTTATTTTTGGTTATGTTTTGACGATACCGTCCTAACGAAACAAATTTCGTCGAATTCTGAGATCGTTTGAAAAATGGACATTTTCTGGTCGATCCAATTTAACTATAATTGACCAAAACACATTTTCTTTTGCCATGCTCACATATTAACTTCAAAAATCATGAAATTTGAAACCTAGCCATAATTAGACATCCCGGATCCAACAAAAGTGGTTTCGTCGAATTCCGAGGTCGTATGCAAAATGTCTATTTTCAAGGGCGATATATTCTCTAAAGCGACCTTTCTGAAAATTCATTTGGCCATAACTTTTGATTCCCGCTATGAAACTTCGATTTTTCAGATTCGTTAGAAAGATATTCATTAATAGATTTAAATATTTTTGGTTTCACCAAAATCCGATTCATTCTGCATTCTGTGTAGTCAGTCAAAGTTCAGGTTTGACTTTTCAAACTACCGTCCTTTTTCTAATTCCTTTTATAATTAAATTAAATATATTCGTATTAAGTCCAATCAAAATAAATTTCTACTCATTTTTTATTTAAAATAATTCCTTTCAACTATTAAACACCTTTAAAATCTCTAAAATAAAAAATTTAAATTGGCCCCAAATTTCTGGTTGTTACAAAACTACTCTTCAACATTGCCAAGATTTGGAAGATGGAATATTTCTAGCTTAAAGAAGGTTGTATCAAGAAATATTTTGTCAAGCATGAATGATGAAAAGGTATATTTTAACACACAAACAAAATAGATACATACAATAAGTGTTAACTTGGAATATAGTGATAGTACTCACGTTATTATGATACATTCATAGTCTAAATGATAGTTAAATTTATCGTTAATGCAGATATAGAATTCAATGTACTTAATTCTGAAGAATGATAGTTATATATAGCATAAAATGGAGAATGATAATTCCACATAGCATTAGTTAATTTATTGGGTGTTACTCAGTCATTTTGATATATGTTATTATACAGATTTTTGTTGAATTGAGAAACATATCAGAAGATGGAAAAGCTCTTCTTGAAAAAAGGCCCCAACATCAACATCTTCAGATTAAAACCAATGAACATATGGATATGCAACCAACAAATAGTTTGATAGAGACATTAAGCAAACAAATAGTCTTTGCAACAATATAACATGGATTTGGAACAGAAATTAATGAAGAATGAAGAAGAATTTGAAATTGAGCAACAAAAAAGAAGGGATGTTGAAGCCCTTGTGGTAGAGCTTAAAAAGAAAGTAACAATGTTGGCATTAAGAAAAATACAAGAAGTAGAACCACCAACATTTAATCTTGATGTAACACAGCAAATGCTAATGCTGCAACAAGGAAAAAAACAAGACACAACTGGTGAAGTCCTTGAAACTGGGAAAATACAAGAGGATAAACATATAAGTACGAAGAAAAAAAGGAAATCTTGAAAAAGAATGCAAAAACAATGAAAAAACCAAGCTCTTTAGGTGAGAGGGTTAAAAGTCGCAAACGAACGAGTACATTTGATTTGGAATCCCAGTACAAATTAATTCAAAGGAGAAAATATAACAAGAAGAAAACAAAAGTTGAAGAAAAAAGAAGAAGGTGAAGATGACGAAGTTGAAGAAGATGATGTAGGTGAAAATAAAGAAGGTGGAGATGACGAAGTTGTAGAAGATGATGTAGGTGAAAAAAAAGAAGCTGAAGATCATGAAGAAGCTGAAGAGCTTGAAGAGGCTGAAGAAAGTGACCAAATGTCATTAGAAAAAGAAGAAAAAAATGAACAGTCTGATTATGAAGAGGAAACTGAAACTGAATCTGAAACACATAAAAATGAAGAGATAATTGATATTGGTAGATATTCGCCAACAAGAAAAGGTTACAAAAGAAAAGATATCACAAAAAGCCATATCCTGAAATTATTGAATAGAGCACAACAAGAAAAGATTATCACTTTCTTCAAATTCAAGGAAAATGAGAA
Source organism: Allium sativum (assembly GCA_030737875.1). NCBI lineage: Eukaryota > Viridiplantae > Streptophyta > Magnoliopsida > Asparagales > Amaryllidaceae > Allium > Allium sativum. The sequence goes on from CM060918.1 coordinate 900,518,997, forward strand.
GTAAGATTTGTAACTTGTTTTCTTTCTTTATATTTGTAACATTGTAAGCTTTGAATAAAAAAATGACTTATAAAATGTTGATAATCAATTGCAGCACTATAGCATACCACAAAGACGAAGGAAACCAAGGAGGAATAACTATAGTGAAATCAATGCTAGAGGATATTCTTTTTGATGGGCTTACCGACGGACAGGTATATATCAAACTAGAATTTATCAAACTAGAATTTTGAGCATAAAAAAAAGAGTAATAGGGTGTACAAGATTAGATAATGATTGGTAAACATATCATTCATCTTTTCATATATTTTGAGCAGTATTCTTACTATATATATGAATTGAGTGGGGGAATGAAAGCTAGAAGTAGCATCACTATATGTTAAACACCTATGAATGTATACGATGGGAGAATGATAATTAAAACTATCATTAACAGTTTTTAGTGCATATGTGTATAGGATGATAGAATGATAGTTAGAACTTGCATTCAGACTTCCAAATTGAATGTAAATGTATTGAATAACAGAATGAGAGTTAAAAGTAGCATTAGTGTTTATTGAGTGCATGTAAGTATATTGAATATCCAAGACGCTAGTTTAAACTATCATTTGCATTATTCAGTGCAGTAGACAAGTAAATGATAGTGAAAACAAGAATTAAAAGCCTTGGTTTAAGAATGTAGAAAATTTAATTATTCAATAAAACTTAAAACTTCTTTTCTTTGGTTAAACAGCTGATTGACTGGTTTTACTACAATCAAGAAATGTACCTGCATAGTTACTACTTAACTACAATCATGATGGTAAGTATAAGCATTCAATTATAAATGCTTTAAAAAAAACTCTGTTCTAATACATTTGAATATGCAGAATGCTATAACAAGTGATCAGAAAACAGTGATCAATGACATAGTCATGCCAACAATACAAAAGATTATCAAAGATGAGTTGTGCGATAAAATTTTCTTCCCTCTGCATTTCGGAAACCATTGGACCTTGATGGTACTAAATTATGAAATAATGCAGTGGAGTCATTACGACTCAACAAAACCTAAAACCAGATCAACAAGGACATCAAACCCCAGCTACAACCAAGCCATCATCACTATAAGAGAATTCTTATTTTTTTAACAAACTCTACAAGTAAAGGTCAACACTAATATATATATTTATATATATGTTTTTTGCAGAAAAATTTGATTGAGTCGTTGTTCAAGGATGCGTGGGTAAAAGAAGGTATAATGAACAAGCAATTCAACAAACCAACAGTGCAGCAGCCTAAAAGTCCACCACAAGATCCTGATTCGTAAGTAACTTATTTTATTCTCAGTTTACTAAATGTATGTGTTAGGATGCGTTGATAGATAATACATGAAAGTAGAATATCAATATTTAATAAACAACAGACAATAATTATATGTACAGTAATTGAATGATAATTCAATATATCATTTGATTTACATGCATCATATAAGAATTTGAGATGATAGCGTATGTTTATTCAATTAAAACTGGGAACCAAACCGTGAATGCATAGTGAGTAGACTCTGTTCCTATTTGAAACAATCAATGATTTTTATATTATGCATCTAAATATGTGTGTTTAACTTCTTCTGGAATGAACGGGAGAATTAGAAGGGATCTGGACAATGTCTTTTAAGCCTGTAGCATATCTAAAAGGAAAAAAAATACTCTGTTTTACACAGTGCTATACATGCATTTTGTTTTCCGGGGTTTCAAAACTTTTAATTGCCTGTGATCATGCTTGTAGAATGAATAAATATGCAATTTCCACTTAAAGCATGTCTATACTGAATAAATATGCAAAATGAATAAATATGCAATTTTACTAGAATGAATAAATATGCAAAATGACAGTCCTGAAGTAAAGAATGATAACTTAATTTAGCATTAGTTTATACTATAATATTAACTACTATCTCTACATTTGATACAGACTTGATTGTGGTTTCATCGTGATGGCAAACATAAAAAAATTGGACAAGGAAGAATTGCCGCCGAGTTACACAAAAGAGACAATAAGAATGCTAAGAGCTGCGGTTGCTTTTGATGTACTGAACGACAGGAAATACAGTTGGTCACCACACAAACATTAAGCATGATGATGAGTAAAGTTGTTGATGATAACAACTAATGATAGATAGTCTTACAAATTTTCTATCGATTTTAATTTGCCTGTATGAACTGCTAAAATAGGATTGTAATTGATGGATTGAAGTTTTAATTGTCTTTTTTCATTGTACTTTCTTTGTACGAACTACTGGGAGTATATTCAAATGTAATTGGCACGTGAATTTAAATGCGTTTTCTGTATGTTTGACGTGGAGACAATATTTTATATTGAAATGCTATGTAAAACTAGCATTACATGAAAATAAAATTCTATTGTGACATTTCAGTATCTAGAAACTTTGATTAGAGTTTTCAGTGTTGAAATTATATGTCACGTAAAATGCATACTACTTATAATGGAATGCTTGTTGACTGAAATGGTAACTACAGGTAGGGTCGTACAATAAACTCATGAATTCATCTAAATTAGAATTATAATTAAACAAAAAAAACCTTAAATTCACCAAATAATGTAAACATTTAATTCATGTTTACAGTAGGCTTCCCATGTTGTCCAATTTAACCTCAAATAAGTTAAAAGAGTTTTCCTAGTAAAAGAGCATATGAGATATAACAGCTTGTAATATTAGGCCTATTGGCTGATCAATTAAAAGTATTTCATACAAGATGCATACTAATGATAAAGGAATGTTGGTTACAACTAGCATTCAACTGAAATGATAAGTACAGGTAGCATTGAAAAGAATTGTTAAAAATGAAATGCTGAACTCATGCATTGAACTAAAGTACAGTTAGCATTGATAAAATAACCTGAATTTTTTTAAAATAAAAACCTTACTTCAAAACAAAAGACAGTAGACATTACCAGACATTAAAAATTAAAAAAAAATAGACAACATAACACTTCATTTTTTAATTTGCAAACAATTCACAAATACTGACTTCAATTTACTATAAGCTGTAGCAGCTTTACAATTAAAAAAATCCATTACAATAACAAATAACATGATTTTTCTTTTTTTAAATTTTAGAAGAAGCAAGACAGTTCCTTTTATTGTGGCCAACTTCATTACAATGACTGCATCTGTTTCTTTTATTTTGAGAGTATCCAAATCCACCATGCCTCTTTGTAGATGGTCTTCCTGCACCACGAACTTGTTTCGGAGGCTTAATCAAAACATCATTTTCAACAACCGTTGGCTTATCAAAATCTGGAATTGGATTGACAGCATAAGCATATGAAGAATTGAAAGCACTAACAGTAAAATATTCCTCCACAAAGTCGTAAACTGATAACCTTGACACATTAATACATTTGATTGCATGAGCACATGGAAATATGGTAACTGTAATAACCCGGAAAATCTGGGCCAGTTTAAAATTTTTATTTTGGCAATTTTGGCGAATTTTGAATATTTAAAATAGAATTATTTTAAATAATATCGACGAGAAAATTTATTTTGAATATAATTCGACGTATATATTATATACGTCGTCGTTAGAATATAAATAATTATATATAATTATAAAAGGAATTGAAAATGGCGCGGTAGTTCGAAAATTCGATTTCTAATTTCAAATGAATATACAGAATTCAATATAAGTCAGAATTGAACGAAACAAGAAATATTTGAATCTGTATAACTATATCTTTGTAACGAAGTTAACAAACTGAGATTTCACTTTAAAAATTGAGAGATATGTCCAGTTGAAAATTCTGAATAGTCGCTATGGAATTCAGGCCCTTAAAAATGGACATTTTGCAAATGACCTCGGATTTCGACGAAACCACTTTTGTTGGATCCGCAGTGCCAAATTATTGCTAGATTCCAAATTTCATAATTTTTCGAATCAATATGTGAGCGTGACAAAGGAAAACGCGTTTGACCAGTTTCAGTTGATTTTAATCGACTGGAAATTGGCCATTTTTCTAACGGTCTCAGAATTCGGCGAAACTAGTTTTGTTAGGACCGTATCGTCAATACGAAGCTAGAAAATATTTTTCTGGAATTTTTCTAGTTAGTATGTGACCCCGGTAATTTGAAATGTACGTTTAAAATTCAATATAAGGATTTAAATGCAAATTAAACGAAAACTGACTGTAACAGCCGAATCAGCTTACGATACATATCCCATGGTGTTCGGAATGGGGGTTAAACGCTATGGACGACAGGCGGTGGACCTCGTTTAGAGGTCGTTTGAAAAAGTTGACTTTTTTTGAATTAAAATAAAATAATTAAATTAATAATAAAAAAAAAAAATCTAATCTCTCCCTATTTCACGCTGCCCCCCCCCCCCCCCGATCAAATTCATTTCAGAATCAAAAATAAAAAAAAAAGAAAAAGGGACGGAGGCGACGGGGGAGGGAGAACGCGCCGCCGCCACCTCGCGCGCCCCCTCCGACCAGAGCGCCGCCCCTCTCCTTCCCCCCCCCCTCTCCTCCTCCACTTGAAATCGAGACCCCCGAACCCCCTGAAGCCGTGACGCAAACACCCACCAACCCTAATCCGCCTACCAGACCTCCGAACGCCAGCGCCTCCAGTCCCCTTTCCAGCCACCAGCGACAACTCCGACCCCCCCCCTCTGCGCTGACGTCAGCAACCGCCACCCCGAGCCCCCTGTAAGTTTACTTTTTTTTTCTTTCTTCTTACCTGATTTTTTTTAATTACTTTAAACCTGATTTTTCTTATAGAATTTTGAATTTATAAAAGTTAGAATTTTGAATTTATAAAAGTTAGAATTTAGAATTTATAAAAGTTAGAATTTTGAATTTATAAAAGTTAGGATATTGAATTTAAAAAAAGGTGAAATCTTTGAATTTAAAAAGGGTGAAATCTTTGAATTTAAAAAGGTGAAATCTTTGAATTTAAAAAGGGTGAAATCTTTGAATTTAAAAAGGTGAAATCTTTGAATTTAAAAAGGTGAAATCTTTGAATTTAAAAAGGTGAAATCTTTGAATTTAAAAGGGTGAAATCTTTGAATTTAAAAAGGCGAGATCTTTATATATAGAATAACGATGTAAAAATAGAATTTTTATCTATATAGTAGCGGTGTAAAAATAGCATTTTTATCCATATAGCGTGAAAGTAAAAATTCGATTTTTATATATTGACTAGCGAACTAAAAATAGAATTTTTATATATTGAACTTCGATAGAAAAATAGAATTTTTATATATTGAACTTCGATAGAAAAATAGAATTTTTATATATTGAACTTCGATAGAAAAATAGAATTTTTATATATTGAACTTCGATAGAAAAATAGAATTTTTATATATTGAACTTCGATAGAAAAATAGAATTTTTATATATTGAACTTCGATAGAAAAATAGAATTTTTATATATTGAACTTCGATAGAAAAATAGAATTTTTATATATTGAACTTCGATAGAAAAATAGAATTTTTATATATTGAACTTCGATAGAAAAATAGAATTTTTATATATTGAACTTCGATAGAAAAATAGAATTTTTATATATTGAACTTCGATAGAAAAATAGAATTTTTATATATTGAACTTCGATAGAAAAATAGAATTTTTATATATTGAACTTCGATAGAAAAATAGAATTTTTATATATTGAACTTCGATAGAAAAATAGAATTTTTATATATTGAACTTCGATAGAAAAATAGAATTTTTATATATTGAACTTCGATAGAAAAATAGAATTTTTATATATTGAACTTCGATAGAAAAATAGGATTTTTATATATTGAACTTTGAACTAAAAATTCGATTTTTATATATTGAACTTTGAAATAAAAATTCGATTTTTATATATTGACCTTCGAAATAAAAATATGATTTTTAAATATTGGATAGCGAAGTAAAAATTCGATTTTTATGAATGTAGTGGCTACGGGCGACGAAGCTGACGAAGATGCGATAGCGGTGAAGATTTCTATCAAAGAAGAGCCGTGGAGCTAGGATAGCTATCTGTGAGAATTTCTCACCTTTCTATTTTATTTCTAGTTATATTTATATATATATATACTAGGATGCAGACGGTGTTTAGTAGCACCCGACACCCGTCCACATACCATGGACTTGTTTGTTTGGATGTTTGGTGATTGATTGAGATATTGGTTTGAATGTGGTTTGTGGTGTGAAAAATCGAATCGATAAATTGATTAGGATTAGACGTGCGCCGTTATAAGGCGAAGGAGTAAGGCTAGGTTAGACCCTTACTCCAAATTTTGTGGTTTGCATAATGAAATTGATTTGATTGATGTGTGAATGGCGTGGGCCTTCACTAGACCGGGGATAAGGCTAGGCCTTGTCCCGTTTCTAGTATCGTGCCGTTATGCCGCCGAAATTTTCTAAAATATGTTAGAAAAATAAAAATAATCATTTATTGAATAAATGAACTGAATAGATATTCATATGTTAAAATAAATTGTTTTATCGTTAAAAATATAATTTTTAACGTGAATGCGAATAAAATAAAATATTCATTTACAAGCCAGAGGGTTTGTTTATGTACACCTATTTGAATGACATTGATTGGGTCGATAAATTTTACACATCGCCCAACTACACGAATAAAAACTTATGTTTGATTGTTTGAAACCCTACACGGGTGTTGGGATGAAATTTAAAGTTCACTCATCCTGACTGATTAAATATGTCGATCGATTGATTGACAGGCTGTTATAAGCGTTAGATATCTATATTTGATGCTTATACAGTGTAGTGCACTTTGGTTGATGGTTGATTATTTTTCAATGCTATTATATACATGTGATGTATGGAAATCCATATAATTAATTTTATATGGTGATTGATTGGGCCTCATTCCAATTTGAAAAATAAAGAATATATAAAATAAAGGTTCATGTGTTGACTATACTCATCCGTTGGGAATAGCCATGTGTTGAACGAATTATTTTTATAATAAAATTTACATCTTTATCAATATAAAATAAAGGTTCATGTGTTGACTATACTCATCCGTTGGGAATAGCCATGTGTTGAACGAATTATTTTTATAATAAAATTTACATCTTTATCAATATAAAACGATTTCGATTTGAATTGAATATAAAACGATTTCGAAATGAATTGAATATATAACGATTTCGAAATGAATTGAATATATAACGATTTCGAAATGAATTGAATATATAACGATTTCGAAATGAATTGAATATATAACGATTTCGAAATGAATTGAATATAAAACGATTTCGAAATGAATTGAATATATAACGATTTCGATTTGAATTGAATATATAACGATTTCGAAATGAATTGAATATATAACGATTTCGAAATGAATTGAATATATAACGATTTCGAAATGAATTGAATATATAACGATTTCGAAATGAATTGAATATATAACGATTTCGAAATGAATTGAATATATAACGATTTCGATTTGAATTGAATATAAAACGATTTCGATTTGAATGAAATAGAAAACCAATTTGATTTCAAATTGAATATATAATGAACTTGATTCAAATAGAAAACGAAACGAATTTAATTTGAATAGAAAATGAATTTGAATCGAATAGAAAATCAATTTGAATTGAATTGAATTGAATTGAATTGAGAAACGAATTCGAATTGAATTTAAAATGAAGTGAAATGAATTCAAATTAAATTGAAATTTGAATTGAATAGAAATGAATTTTAAAACGAATTTATAAAGAAGAATTCAATTTTGATTTGAATTGAAATAGAAGTTGACTTTGTTTTTGAAACGAATTCAAAACTAAATATATAATTCGTTTTAAATAGAAATCGACGAACTATATATTATATATATTATATATATAATATAATGGCCTGAATAGAACGCGCCGCGCCGCGGCAGTTCGTAAATTTCGACCATTTATTTCAAACGGACATTACGGGAGATCCGACCGTCGGATTCTCCTAAAACCGGAACCGTTGGGTTCGTATCGAAAAGAGCTTTCTAACGAATATTAGAAATTTGAAATCTAACGGTTGGATTTGGAGATACGTCCAAATCAAATTCGAAAAAGGTCGCTGTAAGTGCAGTTCGATGGCCATTGTTGGAAATCGACTGTACGGGCCTTGATAAAATTATTAAAAATATCAATAATTTGTGTAAAATCATAAGAAATGATTTGGGAAAAATTGGGGTGAAAAACTCCATATTTGAAAAGATAAAAATAGATTTTTATCAAAATGAACTAGTTTTGAACTAAATTTAAAACCAATTTATTTTTAAATAAAGGAACAAGGTTTAAAAAGGAGTTTTAAATAATCGAATTTCTAATATATTTGATTGAGTTTGAAATGGGTTTATCGTGAACTGTGTTTTAAATAACACCTAGTTCTTTAACCCAGTAAAAGGAGTTTTAACGAATTTGCAATTAGATTGAAATGTGGATTCGTAATCTAAATTACCGAATTTAGAAAATGAGCGAGAATGGAGTATTACCAGTTTTGCTCCAAAGCGATAGTTAAATCTTTAATTAAATTTGAACGTGAAATGGTAATTAGTTTTACCGATAACACAGTGGTGTTAGATATGGAGTATTACCAGTTTTGCTTCATGGGATGAATAGGTTGGGATTGGGAAATAAAATAAATAATTACTTCGTTGTGGTTCGCTAATCTCGACTAGTTGGAAAAACCATAATTTGGTTTTAAATAACATCCAAAGGAAGATTTCAGGATAAATTTTAAAGAATTTATCTTGGATAAAATTAATGGGAACCTTTCCCTAAGAATGTGGAATTTAGGAACTAGCTGTAGGTTGGCTAAGAAGAATGGTTTCCTGGGTATTGATCTGATGTTGGTTTCGGCCTTCGGGGTTAATGTTTGGGAAATTATTCTCTTGCTAATCTGCGGTTAGTGACTAATGAATTGGAATGAGGCGTATGTTGTGTTTGTGTAAACATTTGTTTTAATATACGCGGGTTGTTCGGAAAGTCCGGGTTTATACCCATTCTGAATAACCGATTCGACGATAAGTCGAAGATGAAGACGGTGGTCGAAGACCGGAAGTTTTCACATCGTTTGGGTAATTACTGACGATCCTGATTGGGCTGTACACCCAAGAGGATGGAAATAGTTGGTGGTCGTCCAGACGTACTTGGAGATGGATGGATATGCGAGGAAAGTGCCTCCGGTTTCGTTCAGACCCAGAACGGACTTGTAAATGGATTGTGTGTCTGACATTGGATTTTATTCTGTGTTGATTGATTTCTATTAAATATATATCTGCTTGGCGGCGGAGAATTTATTCTCTTGCTTAACGCCCTTCTCTGAGACGTACGAGCTTAGAGGTTATATATCGATAGATATCAATCGCATGGCATGAATTGCCTGTGTGGCATGCTGAGTTGCATGGATCAAGGCTTCTGTTGAAAAGCAAAGTCTTGTGGTTAATGATCAAAGCACGCCTACGTGGCAGCTTTGTGTATAGCGTGTATTCGCGAGCCTCACACCTCGGTATGAGTTAAAAACGGGATACGGACTGCAGGGAGAGCGCACGTTTCTTTCTAGCTTTGGTGGTGTCAGTGACTTACCAGCCCTGACATATATATACTTTTCACCTTTGTGGTTGTTGGATGAGGCGCCTCGATTATAGGTCTGTAAGGACCGGGAAACGTGTGTTCAGGAATACTAATCCTCTAACGTAAGTGAGGACCGGCCCTGAAGCATCCAGGGGTTACCCAGTGTGCGTAATCCCGGGGACATTTGCTAGAGTGTCTCGAACGCGGAGAGGAGCTTGCCCCTTGCCTCGACTCATGACGGAAATCCAATTTCCAATACGTGTATCGCGGTTTTAATTGTAGAACTAGTATGGCGACATGATATATGGTACCCATGCCGTCTATGATTTATACTTATGATTGAAATGTTTTGACACTATACACTTATTATAGTATCAAATGATTTGTTTTAAAACGTATCAAGCATGTTTGGCTATTATAAGGGAAAACCCTATCCCCCGGCTTGCGTTGCATTGTATGATAGGACCTGGGTCTTATAATAGCTTCATTTTTCGAAAAAGCATTGCGTTGTTTATTCTATGCACTGGTATTCTTGGGAGGAAACCCGTTCCGTGTTATACGGCGTGGTCCCTTGAATTACTCTCTTTTAAAGTAAAGTTTTAAAATAACTGTTTTAGTTCTCACACCAGTCACATGACTGACCTGGAGTTTATTGTTTTAACCTAAACTCTGGGTGCCCCTATTTTCCGCACGGGCAGCTAGTAGTTTTGGTTTTGCAGATTTATATTCACAGGATCCTGGTTTACAGCTGGAATGATATCCGGAAAGCTCTGTATCCGTATATCACCTTCAGTTGTGCTTTATGTTATTTTTCCGCTGCTATGTATTTAAATGTAATTTAAATCTCTGATATTTCTGTGTAATATTTATTCATTTATACTCTGTATATTCTTGTATCTGATGGAATTGTTGTAATATACAATGAAAAGTTCTTCTGTTTGTGTTCTAATTTGTCCTGTTCTCAAACGTTCAGGGGTTTCGAACGGTCTAGATCGGTTTAACGACTGATTCAGATCGAGCGAAATTCCAGGCCGTCACATTTGGTATCAGAGCTTTGGTTTACAGAGCTCGAGAACAAGACACATTAGAACCATACGAAAGAATTCATCAGATATTGGATTAGTAATATCCAATTAGAATGACTCGTTAGAGATAGGATCAGTAGTATCCTAGAACGAGTGTGAAGAGTATATTTTTCAAATGAAAACAATTTTGTTTTAAAAATTATAAATCGTTTTAAACGTATTTGAATATTTATTTATTTTTGAATATGGACAATCGAGTATATATAGAATTCGCGTATACGCGTCATGAACGTATAGTCGAAGTTTTAATATACTGGATAGATATAGTTACACATTCTAGACACCCGGAGATGGTCCTGATGATTGATATATCATCATCAGAATTAGTGTTCGTGTTTCGAAGGTGTGATTTCTATATATATTTCCATTAGACTGGTGTGAGAACCAAAACTTATATAGCTAGAACACTTTGTTGTGAATTGGCATCAAAAACATGATTTTTTGTATATGTATCAAAATTATGAATTTGAAAATTCTAATCCACTAATTGATTGATGTTTGAGTTGCTTGTTTAATTGTTTGCTAATTTTAATCATTTATGACTAATTGAACCAAATATTGAATTATATTGAAATTGGTCGCATTTGCTTGCATATACGTATACTTATATTGAACAGGTCATAGCAAGGAGGCTAGAGCCAGAGAATAAAATTTGTTTGCCCGACAAATAGGTACATGTTTACTACATAATTTCCTGTTTTGTTTGGGTGATGATGATTTTGTGAGCCTATTGGCTAGCCGCTTGGCTTTTTCTTTTTCTTTTTGAGATTAGAAGGACCGGGAACGCTATTTGCAATTTCCCGATGCTCCCATTGCAGGGGAGGTTATGGCGAAATTTTTCGAAAATTTAGGGTGTTAGCCAAATTTTTGAAATTTTGGAAATTCTCAGAAACTAAAGAGTTAGAGAATGGAAGCCAGATCGAACATAGAGTTGAATAATCAAACCACTTTCGACTTTGTTCCTTTTCGGGGACGAAAAGTTTTAAGTGGGGGAGATTGTAATAACCCGGAAAATCTGGGCCAGTTTAAAATTTTTATTTTGGCAATTTTGGCGAATTTTGAATATTTAAAATAGAATTATTTTAAATAATATCGACGAGAAAATTTATTTTGAATATAATTCGACGTATATATTATATACGTCGTCGTTAGAATATAAATAATTATATATAATTATAAAAGGAATTGAAAATGGCGCGGTAGTTCGAAAATTCGATTTCTAATTTCAAATGAATATACAGAATTCAATATAAGTCAGAATTGAACGAAACAAGAAATATTTGAATCTGTATAACTATATCTTTGTAACGAAGTTAACAAACTGAGATTTCACTTTAAAAATTGAGAGATATGTCCAGTTGAAAATTCTGAATAGTCGCTATGGAATTCAGGCCCTTAAAAATGGACATTTTGCAAATGACCTCGGATTTCGACGAAACCACTTTTGTTGGATCCGCAGTGCCAAATTATTGCTAGATTCCAAATTTCATAATTTTTCGAATCAATATGTGAGCGTGACAAAGGAAAACGCGTTTGACCAGTTTCAGTTGATTTTAATCGACTGGAAATTGGCCATTTTTCTAACGGTCTCAGAATTCGGCGAAACTAGTTTTGTTAGGACCGTATCGTCAATACGAAGCTAGAAAATATTTTTCTGGAATTTTTCTAGTTAGTATGTGACCCCGGTAATTTGAAATGTACGTTTAAAATTCAATATAAGGATTTAAATGCAAATTAAACGAAAACTGACTGTAACAGCCGAATCAGCTTACGATACATATCCCATGGTGTTCGGAATGGGGGTTAAACGCTATGGACGACAGGCGGTGGACCTCGTTTAGAGGTCGTTTGAAAAAGTTGACTTTTTTTGAATTAAAATAAAATAATTAAATTAATAATAAAAAAAAAAATCTAATCTCTCCCTATTTCACGCTGCCCCCCCCCCCCCCCGATCAAATTCATTTCAGAATCAAAAATAAAAAAAAAAGAAAAAGGGACGGAGGCGACGGGGGAGGGAGAACGCGCCGCCGCCACCTCGCGCGCCCCCTCCGACCAGAGCGCCGCCCCTCTCCTTCCCCCCCCCCTCTCCTCCTCCACTTGAAATCGAGACCCCCGAACCCCCTGAAGCCGTGACGCAAACACCCACCAACCCTAATCCGCCTACCAGACCTCCGAACGCCAGCGCCTCCAGTCCCCTTTCCAGCCACCAGCGACAACTCCGACCCCCCCCTCTGCGCTGACGTCAGCAACCGCCACCCCGAGCCCCCTGTAAGTTTACTTTTTTTTTCTTTCTTCTTACCTGATTTTTTTTAATTACTTTAAACCTGATTTTTCTTATAGAATTTTGAATTTATAAAAGTTAGAATTTTGAATTTATAAAAGTTAGAATTTAGAATTTATAAAAGTTAGAATTTTGAATTTATAAAAGTTAGGATATTGAATTTAAAAAAGGTGAAATCTTTGAATTTAAAAAGGGTGAAATCTTTGAATTTAAAAAGGTGAAATCTTTGAATTTAAAAAGGGTGAAATCTTTGAATTTAAAAAGGTGAAATCTTTGAATTTAAAAAGGTGAAATCTTTGAATTTAAAAAGGTGAAATCTTTGAATTTAAAAGGGTGAAATCTTTGAATTTAAAAAGGCGAGATCTTTATATATAGAATAACGATGTAAAAATAGAATTTTTATCTATATAGTAGCGGTGTAAAAATAGCATTTTTATCCATATAGCGTGAAAGTAAAAATTCGATTTTTATATATTGACTAGCGAACTAAAAATAGAATTTTTATATATTGAACTTCGATAGAAAAATAGAATTTTTATATATTGAACTTCGATAGAAAAATAGAATTTTTATATATTGAACTTCGATAGAAAAATAGAATTTTTATATATTGAACTTCGATAGAAAAATAGAATTTTTATATATTGAACTTCGATAGAAAAATAGAATTTTTATATATTGAACTTCGATAGAAAAATAGAATTTTTATATATTGAACTTCGATAGAAAAATAGAATTTTTATATATTGAACTTCGATAGAAAAATAGAATTTTTATATATTGAACTTCGATAGAAAAATAGAATTTTTATATATTGAACTTCGATAGAAAAATAGAATTTTTATATATTGAACTTCGATAGAAAAATAGAATTTTTATATATTGAACTTCGATAGAAAAATAGAATTTTTATATATTGAACTTCGATAGAAAAATAGAATTTTTATATATTGAACTTCGATAGAAAAATAGGATTTTTATATATTGAACTTTGAACTAAAAATTCGATTTTTATATATTGAACTTTGAAATAAAAATTCGATTTTTATATATTGACCTTCGAAATAAAAATATGATTTTTAAATATTGGATAGCGAAGTAAAAATTCGATTTTTATGAATGTAGTGGCTACGGGCGACGAAGCTGACGAAGATGCGATAGCGGTGAAGATTTCTATCAAAGAAGAGCCGTGGAGCTAGGATAGCTATCTGTGAGAATTTCTCACCTTTCTATTTTATTTCTAGTTATATTTATATATATATATACTAGGATGCAGACGGTGTTTAGTAGCACCCGACACCCGTCCACATACCATGGACTTGTTTGTTTGGATGTTTGGTGATTGATTGAGATATTGGTTTGAATGTGGTTTGTGGTGTGAAAAATCGAATCGATAAATTGATTAGGATTAGACGTGCGCCGTTATAAGGCGAAGGAGTAAGGCTAGGTTAGACCCTTACTCCAAATTTTGTGGTTTGCATAATGAAATTGATTTGATTGATGTGTGAATGGCGTGGGCCTTCACTAGACCGGGGATAAGGCTAGGCCTTGTCCCGTTTCTAGTATCGTGCCGTTATGCCGCCGAAATTTTCTAAAATATGTTAGAAAAATAAAAATAATCATTTATTGAATAAATGAACTGAATAGATATTCATATGTTAAAATAAATTGTTTTATCGTTAAAAATATAATTTTTAACGTGAATGCGAATAAAATAAAATATTCATTTACAAGCCAGAGGGTTTGTTTATGTACACCTATTTGAATGACATTGATTGGGTCGATAAATTTTACACATCGCCCAACTACACGAATAAAAACTTATGTTTGATTGTTTGAAACCCTACACGGGTGTTGGGATGAAATTTAAAGTTCACTCATCCTGACTGATTAAATATGTCGATCGATTGATTGACAGGCTGTTATAAGCGTTAGATATCTATATTTGATGCTTATACAGTGTAGTGCACTTTGGTTGATGGTTGATTATTTTTCAATGCTATTATATACATGTGATGTATGGAAATCCATATAATTAATTTTATATGGTGATTGATTGGGCCTCATTCCAATTTGAAAAATAAAGAATATATAAAATAAAGGTTCATGTGTTGACTATACTCATCCGTTGGGAATAGCCATGTGTTGAACGAATTATTTTTATAATAAAATTTACATCTTTATCAATATAAAATAAAGGTTCATGTGTTGACTATACTCATCCGTTGGGAATAGCCATGTGTTGAACGAATTATTTTTATAATAAAATTTACATCTTTATCAATATAAAACGATTTCGATTTGAATTGAATATAAAACGATTTCGAAATGAATTGAATATATAACGATTTCGAAATGAATTGAATATATAACGATTTCGAAATGAATTGAATATATAACGATTTCGAAATGAATTGAATATATAACGATTTCGAAATGAATTGAATATAAAACGATTTCGAAATGAATTGAATATATAACGATTTCGATTTGAATTGAATATATAACGATTTCGAAATGAATTGAATATATAACGATTTCGAAATGAATTGAATATATAACGATTTCGAAATGAATTGAATATATAACGATTTCGAAATGAATTGAATATATAACGATTTCGAAATGAATTGAATATATAACGATTTCGATTTGAATTGAATATAAAACGATTTCGATTTGAATGAAATAGAAAACCAATTTGATTTCAAATTGAATATATAATGAACTTGATTCAAATAGAAAACGAAACGAATTTAATTTGAATAGAAAATGAATTTGAATCGAATAGAAAATCAATTTGAATTGAATTGAATTGAATTGAGAAACGAATTCGAATTGAATTTAAAATGAAGTGAAATGAATTCAAATTAAATTGAAATTTGAATTGAATAGAAATGAATTTTAAAACGAATTTATAAAGAAGAATTCAATTTTGATTTGAATTGAAATAGAAGTTGACTTTGTTTTTGAAACGAATTCAAAACTAAATATATAATTCGTTTTAAATAGAAATCGACGAACTATATATTATATATATTATATATATAATATAATGGCCTGAATAGAACGCGCCGCGCCGCGGCAGTTCGTAAATTTCGACCATTTATTTCAAACGGACATTACGGGAGATCCGACCGTCGGATTCTCCTAAAACCGGAACCGTTGGGTTCGTATCGAAAAGAGCTTTCTAACGAATATTAGAAATTTGAAATCTAACGGTTGGATTTGGAGATACGTCCAAATCAAATTCGAAAAAGGTCGCTGTAAGTGCAGTTCGATGGCCATTGTTGGAAATCGACTGTACGGGCCTTGATAAAATTATTAAAAATATCAATAATTTGTGTAAAATCATAAGAAATGATTTGGGAAAAATTGGGGTGAAAAACTCCATATTTGAAAAGATAAAAATAGATTTTTATCAAAATGAACTAGTTTTGAACTAAATTTAAAACCAATTTATTTTTAAATAAAGGAACAAGGTTTAAAAAGGAGTTTTAAATAATCGAATTTCTAATATATTTGATTGAGTTTGAAATGGGTTTATCGTGAACTGTGTTTTAAATAACACCTAGTTCTTTAACCCAGTAAAAGGAGTTTTAACGAATTTGCAATTAGATTGAAATGTGGATTCGTAATCTAAATTACCGAATTTAGAAAATGAGCGAGAATGGAGTATTACCAGTTTTGCTCCAAAGCGATAGTTAAATCTTTAATTAAATTTGAACGTGAAATGGTAATTAGTTTTACCGATAACACAGTGGTGTTAGATATGGAGTATTACCAGTTTTGCTTCATGGGATGAATAGGTTGGGATTGGGAAATAAAATAAATAATTACTTCGTTGTGGTTCGTTAATCTCGACTAGTTGGAAAAACCATAATTTGGTTTTAAATAACATCCAAAGGAAGATTTCAGGATAAATTTTAAAGAATTTATCTTGGATAAAATTAATGGGAACCTTTCCCTAAGAATGTGGAATTTAGGAACTAGCTGTAGGTTGGCTAAGAAGAATGGTTTCCTGGGTATTGATCTGATGTTGGTTTCGGCCTTCGGGGTTAATGTTTGGGAAATTATTCTCTTGCTAATCTGCGGTTAGTGACTAATGAATTGGAATGAGGCGTATGTTGTGTTTGTGTAAACATTTGTTTTAATATACGCGGGTTGTTCGGAAAGTCCGGGTTTATACCCATTCTGAATAACCGATTCGACGATAAGTCGAAGATGAAGACGGTGGTCGAAGACCGGAAGTTTTCACATCGTTTGGGTAATTACTGACGATCCTGATTGGGCTGTACACCCAAGAGGATGGAAATAGTTGGTGGTCGTCCAGACGTACTTGGAGATGGATGGATATGCGAGGAAAGTGCCTCCGGTTTCGTTCAGACCCAGAACGGACTTGTAAATGGATTGTGTGTCTGACATTGGATTTTATTCTGTGTTGATTGATTTCTATTAAATATATATCTGCTTGGCGGCGGAGAATTTATTCTCTTGCTTAACGCCCTTCTCTGAGACGTACGAGCTTAGAGGTTATATATCGATAGATATCAATCGCATGGCATGAATTGCCTGTGTGGCATGCTGAGTTGCATGGATCAAGGCTTCTGTTGAAAAGCAAAGTCTTGTGGTTAATGATCAAAGCACGCCTACGTGGCAGCTTTGTGTATAGCGTGTATTCGCGAGCCTCACACCTCGGTATGAGTTAAAAACGGGATACGGACTGCAGGGAGAGCGCACGTTTCTTTCTAGCTTTGGTGGTGTCAGTGACTTACCAGCCCTGACATATATATACTTTTCACCTTTGTGGTTGTTGGATGAGGCGCCTCGATTATAGGTCTGTAAGGACCGGGAAACGTGTGTTCAGGAATACTAATCCTCTAACGTAAGTGAGGACCGGCCCTGAAGCATCCAGGGGTTACCCAGTGTGCGTAATCCCGGGGACATTTGCTAGAGTGTCTCGAACGCGGAGAGGAGCTTGCCCCTTGCCTCGACTCATGACGGAAATCCAATTTCCAATACGTGTATCGCGGTTTTAATTGTAGAACTAGTATGGCGACATGATATATGGTACCCATGCCGTCTATGATTTATACTTATGATTGAAATGTTTTGACACTATACACTTATTATAGTATCAAATGATTTGTTTTAAAACGTATCAAGCATGTTTGGCTATTATAAGGGAAAACCCTATCCCCCGGCTTGCGTTGCATTGTATGATAGGACCTGGGTCTTATAATAGCTTCATTTTTCGAAAAAGCATTGCGTTGTTTATTCTATGCACTGGTATTCTTGGGAGGAAACCCGTTCCGTGTTATACGGCGTGGTCCCTTGAATTACTCTCTTTTAAAGTAAAGTTTTAAAATAACTGTTTTAGTTCTCACACCAGTCACATGACTGACCTGGAGTTTATTGTTTTAACCTAAACTCTGGGTGCCCCTATTTTCCGCACGGGCAGCTAGTAGTTTTGGTTTTGCAGATTTATATTCACAGGATCCTGGTTTACAGCTGGAATGATATCCGGAAAGCTCTGTATCCGTATATCACCTTCAGTTGTGCTTTATGTTATTTTTCCGCTGCTATGTATTTAAATGTAATTTAAATCTCTGATATTTCTGTGTAATATTTATTCATTTATACTCTGTATATTCTTGTATCTGATGGAATTGTTGTAATATACAATGAAAAGTTCTTCTGTTTGTGTTCTAATTTGTCCTGTTCTCAAACGTTCAGGGGTTTCGAACGGTCTAGATCGGTTTAACGACTGATTCAGATCGAGCGAAATTCCAGGCCGTCACAGTAACTCTCCATTGATTACAGCTACATAAATGATTTTCGAGATCAACAAAATGAGACTTAGGGGATTTTACTTCAAACACAAAGTCTGAAGACTTGTAAACATCTCAGCCAAAGCCAACATCTACTAACTTAGACAAGCGTTCCTCCATAACAAAACAAAGAGTCGTTGTCCACAAACGACATTCCTCCCTTCGCCTAGCCATTTGCTCCATAACTTTCACTCGAATACCATCCAAACAAGAAGTTATAGGCATTACTCTATCTTCCAAAATCCAAGAGTTGAAGCTTTCGGCAACATTTAAAGTATATTCACCATACCGCTTTCCTTGAAAAAAAAAATCTGCCCAGTGATCAAAAGGTTTATCTTGTAGAAAATTTTCTGTAGCCATACCCCAAATATTCTTAAATTTAGAAAGATATCGCTCAAAACCATACATATTAGAAGCTCTGGCACAAAGTTTGAATAACCCTATAATAGAAGAATCACCTTTAGCTGCCTTCACAACACTACCAATATTTTGTTCCATGTGAAGCAAACAGTAGTTATGATATGAAGAGGAAAATACTTTAGGAACACCTAATTTGAGACCCCAATGACGATCAGACATAAAAACTAGAGATCGGTCTTCATTTAGCATTTCTTTCAAATGGGACAAAAACCAAGACCAGTTAGATTCGTTTTCATGTGAAACAATACCCATAGCAAGAGGAAAGAAACCTGCAAAATAAATAATTAATGACTTCTCAATACAAAGACACATGAGCCTCATTAAGCATCAGAATTATGATAGTAATGTGTGGCAAACATAATTGAATTAAACTCAAAAAGATATATGAATGTATCATATATTATATATCAGTATTGTTGTACCTTACTATCTAAAAATTAATACTACAAACACTTCCAGTGGAACCAGTAATAAATAAAGCAAACAAATCTAGTGTAAGCATTGTTGCATTAAAATTAGTTAATGTGCATAACAATGATGGTTTCATATATCATAGGTACAAAAATAACCAAGAAAACGTAAACATAAGTAAAATGAAACTCGTACCTTGATTAGCATTTTTAGAAGTAGCAGCTAACAAAACTCCAGGTCTTCCCTTCAAATGAGCAACATCTAAAAATATTAATGGTCTGCAGTGTTTAAAACCAAGCAAGCAAGCACCAAAAGCAAGATAAATTCTCTCAAACTGATTGGTTGAAGAATCAACGTCCATAGACACATAACTACCAGGATTATACCTTAGCAATGCCTCTGAATACTAGTGTAAATCATTATATGACATTGCATCATCCCTATATATCTCTTTCAATGCCAACTGTTTTCCATTATAAGCATAATAGTATGATAGATTGAAATTATACTCTCTCCTAAATTCCGCTATGATATCCTTTGACTTCTTCGTAGGAGCATCCCGAATTTGATCCAAAATCAAGGATTTAACAAATCTACTTGAAATAGTTACTTTATTAACATCTCTAAGACCCGCTCCACACGAATGATTAAAATTATATAAGTTCTAATAAAAAATCGAGAGAGTAAGCCCGGATCCGAAGAAGCATTAGCATAAAACTTGCAACCATCATTAATCCAAGAACAATTAACCGAAATTCTATCCGGAGCGTTTCTAACAAAAATCAAATCATAACCATTTTTTTATTTGATACGCCATTAAAAACTCCCTAAAATCCTCAACTCCATTAAAACAGAAACCAAGAAAATCCGCAATATTTTCTTGAGAACCTTTCTTTAACATATCTTTCAAATAATGAGATGAATCGGCATGTGACTCGCAATTTGTTCCAGAATTACTACCAATCGAAGTGCTTTGTACGCTTGCAGAACCCAAACCACAGCCATTACTATCAGATTCCATAACATCAACATTCTCCTTAACCGTAAACTTAAAATATTGACTCTTCTTAAAAGTTAGAAGACATAAAATGCTAAGCAAGTCTGAATCAGTGTCAATAACTATAGTCTTATTCTCAAGAACATAAGAAATCTCAATAGAAAACCGATTAAGGTGTGGCCAAATATCACATATTTCACTTTTAACACCAAATAAAGAAGAGGCTGTGGTCAGACGAGTAGAATAACAATTCTCATTGTGTTCAAAGATAACAAGCAAACTATTTGCTTCATTATTGATAGTATCAGAACTGCAAAAAAAAAAATCCAATTAAAATACTTAAACAAACAAAACAGTAACAGTAAATGTTAAATTTACATATCATAACAAAATAGAACCAATGTTGCTGCTGGATTAAACAAGAATACATTAACTAAAAAGTCGCATGATAAATAAACATATCACTGGCAAGATTATAGTCTAAATGTGAATACTGCAGTAATGCTATCTAAACATAGCATAAAATAACAAACCACATATAATATTCACTAGAACGATGGAACATCATAAAACTATAAAGCAATAAACATTGTCGAAGAAATGCAAAAAGAAACATTAAAATCTTACTTCTCCATTGAAATAAATCCAAATTCGATATCGATTACTGGAAGAAGAACAAGTTGTATAACGTAGATGAGCAAAAAATCGATTATTAATCGAAAACAATTATATGAAACAAAAAACAGAAATAATCGAAAGAAATTAAAGAAACATACCTGAATTCACATAATTGTTTGATGAAGATAGAAATCGCCAATGGAGATCTGTAGGAAAAAAAGAAGACGAAAATCGATTGACAATGGAGAAATCGAATACAAAATTAGACTGAGCGCCGTCTTGAATCGAGAAATCGGTGATGAAGAAGATCGCAACCAAATTAACCAGAAGAAAAATTTTAAATGTTGCTGAGTCTTTTTCCTTGGAACGAAAGTTTAAAGACCGCTTCCTTCAGACGGAAAAAAAGAGCCGCGTCCGTAGGCCCAAATAATTTGAATAAAACTTCCTTCAGCCCATTATCCTGTTCAAAATATATTGTTTTAAAAATATTATCATTTATATATCGATGATATGGAATATTCAATTTAGATTTGAAATTGAATATGAAGTTGAAATCATTTTGAAAACGAATTTAAAACGATTTATAAAATACGTTTTAAAAGGAAATCGACGAAATATATATTATATATAAATAATGGCCTGAATAGAACGCGCCGCGCTGTGGCAGTTCGCGAGTTTCGACCATTGACTTCGAACGGAAATTTTGGGAGATCTGACCGTCGGATTCTCCTAAAATCGAAACCGTTGGGTTCGTATCGAAAAGAGCTTTCTAACAAATATTGGAGATTGGAAATCTAACGGTTGGATTTGGAAATATGTCCAAATCAAATTTTGAAAAGGTCGTTGTAAGTGCAGATCGATGGCCGTTTATGGAAATCGACTGTACAGGCCTTGATAAAATTATTAAAAATATCAATAATTGGTGTAAAATCATAAGAAATGATTTGAAAAGATTGGGATGAAAAATTCCGTATTTGAAAAGATAAAAATAGATTTTTATCGAAATGAACTAGTTTTGAACTAGAATTATAATTCAATTATTTTTAAAATAAATAAATTGGATTTGAAATGGTTTTAAAAATAACCAGAATTTCCAATATATAAATTGGAATGGATTTGAATCGAAATTGTCTTTGGAATATTTCGATGTTGGATTTCGTGATTATACAGATATTTTTATGGAAATTTGAAAGATATATTTATATCGTTATTTCCAATACGATATTTATTGGTCGTAGAATTTGATATTGAATATAAGCCGATATATTTTCTATTCAGAGCCTTGTATTTATTATCAAATGGGATTTGGGTTTGTCGTGAATGGTGTCTTCATTAACACTGTTCTAAAACCCAGTTGAGAGAAAGATTAAATCTTTTTATTTAGGTTTAATGAAGTATACCAATTAATTAATATTTAATTGGAATTGAATTGGAATTGATTTTTGGGTTTATTGTGAACTGTGTTTTAAATAACATTTGTTCTTTAACCAGATAATTAATGGAATGTGAATTGGGTTTATCGTGAACTGTGTTTTTAACGACATTCGTTCTTTAACCCGATTTACAGTGAAATGTGATTTGGAATTTATAAATCTTTTATTAAGATTTAAAGGAGATTTTCTAAAGTAAGGTTTTCCAATTTAATAAAATAAATTCGAATGGAATGGAATTCGATTAGGTAATAATTGAAGTGAATTTCTGTGGATGAGGACTGGTAATATATATGGAATTTAAAAGGCTTTGCCATTATTCCATTTATATTATTAGTCTGATATGGAAGTTTATATCGAGTATATATATCGGTTTGTTTTACATGCAGATTCCATCGTTAATGGAATGTGATTTTGGGTTGTCGTGAATGGTATCTTTAATAATATTGTTCTTAGACCTAACAGAGTTAAGAAAATCAAAAACTAACTGGAGACTAGTTAAGTTGAATAGTTTCTTAGGTATTGATCTGATGTTGGTTTCGACCTTCGGGGTTAACACTTAGGGAATGGTTCACTTGCTAATTTACAGTTAAAGGCTGATGGAATGGAATGAGATTTTGGGTTTATCATGAGCTGTGTTTTAAATGACATTAGTTCTTTAACCCAGTTAAAGATAAGATTTATTTCTTAACTTTGAATAATCATTAAGTAATGATTTTTTGGAAATTAAAACTGAATTAGAGTTTTAATGAATCTTTAAATAGATTGAAAGGTGAATTTGATAACTAAAATTCAAGAAATGATTGAGAATGGAGTATCATTAGTTTCGCTCCAAGCGATAGTTAAATCTTTAATTAGATTTGAACGTGAAATGGTAATTGAATTTACCGATAACACCGTGGTGTTAGATATGAAGTATTACCAGTTTTACTTCATGGGATGAATAGGTTGGGGTTGGGAGATTTAACAAATGATTACTTCGGTAAGGTTCGCTAATCCCGACTAGTTTGGATAAACCATAATTTGGTTTGAATTGATATTCAAAAGGAGATTAAAGAATAAATTTAAAAAATTTATCTTTGATAAAATTAATGGGAACCTTTCCCAAAATATAAGAATATTTGAATAAAGTAATATTATGGATTGGAATGAGGCATATGTTGTGTTTTATAACACTTGTTTATTATATACGCGAGTTATTCGAAAAGGCCGGGTTTATACCCATTCTGAATAACTGATTCGATGATATGTCGAGGATGAAGACGGTGGTTGAAGACCAGAGGTCTTCACATCGTTTGGATAACTACTAATGATCTTGATTGGGCTATACACCCAAGAGGAGGGAATCAGTTGGTGATTGTCTAGAGGTACTTGGAGATTGATGGATATGCGAGGAATAAGGTTCCTCCGGTTTCGTTCAGACCTAGAACGAACTTGTGAATGGATGTGTGTCTAACATCGGATTTCATTCTGTGTGATTGATATACATCGGTTGCATAGTGTGAATTGCCTGTGTGGCATGCTGAGATGCAAATGATCAAGGCTTCTATTGAAAAGAAGAGTCTTGTGGTTGATGATCAAAGCACTACCTTTGTGGCTTAGCTTTGTGTAGCGTTAATTCGCGAGCCTCACACCCCGGTGTGAACCAGAAACGGGAGAGGACCTCAGGGAGGACTTGCGTTTCTTTCTAGCTAGGAGTGGTGTCAGCATTTTACTAGCCGTGGCATTTTACTTATGTGGATAATGGATAGCGAGGCGCCTCGGTTATATCGGTCGGTCCAGGACCGATGGAGTCGCTTGGCTCATTTACGCCCCATAGGGTGGGGAAACGCAGTGTTCAGGCATTTTAATCCACATCGAGTGGACCGGCCCTGACGATCCAAGGGCTCACCTGAGACTAGG
Source organism: Allium sativum (assembly GCA_030737875.1). Classification (NCBI taxonomy): domain Eukaryota; kingdom Viridiplantae; phylum Streptophyta; class Magnoliopsida; order Asparagales; family Amaryllidaceae; genus Allium; species Allium sativum. The sequence continues at coordinate 900,543,569 of CM060918.1, forward strand.
TCCTGGGACATGGTAGGCTAGATTGTCTCGAAGCGGTAAGGACGATCCCTTGCCTTGGTTCACAGATGGAAATCCAACTTTCAATGCATAACATTTGCGGTTTTGATTGTAAACCTATATATGGCGACATAGCGGTATGGGGCACTTATGCCGTCTATGATTGATACTTGTGATTGAAACTGTTTTGACATTATACACTTGTAGTAATAATAAAACATGAAATTTTACGTACCAAGCACTCTTGGCTATTATAAGGTAAAAACTCTATCCTCCGGCTTGCGTTGCATTGTGTGATGGGGACCCGAGTCTTATAATAGCTTCATTGTTCTTTATTTAGCATTGCGCTGTTGTTTTATGCGCTGGTATTCTTGGGAGGAAACCCGTTCCGTGTTATACGGCGTGGTCCCTATATTTACCTAACTTTAAAATAAAGATTAATAACTGTTTTAGTTCTCACACCAGTCACATGACTGACCTAGAGTTTATTGTTTTAACCTAAACTCTGGGTGCCCCTATTTTCGACATGGGCAGCTAGTAGTTTTGGTTTTGCAGATTTATATTCACAGGATCCTAGTTTACAGCTGGAATGATATTCGAAAAGCTCTGTATCTGTATATTCTTTTCAGTTGTGTTTTGTATTATTTATCCGCTGTAGTAATGTAATATAAATCTCTGATATTTAGTAAAGTGTAATATTTGTTCATACTCTGTATATTCTTGTATTCTGATGAAAATTGTTGTAATAAGCAATGAAATGTTCTTCTGTTTGTGTTCTGATTTGTCGTGTTCTCAATTCAATTCGGGCTTTCCTTCACGGGGAAGTTCGGTCGTCTCAGTTTGGTATCAGAGCCTAGGTTTACAGAGATCAGAGAACAAGACACGTTAGAACCAAACGAAAGAATTCATCAAAGATTAGATTAGTAATATCCATTGAGAATGACTCGTTAGAGATGGGATCAGTAGTATCCTAGAACGAGTGTGAAGAGTAATATTTTTAAAATAAAATTGAAAACAAATTTTATTTTGAAAATTTAAACCTTATTCAATGTATTTGAATACTTGTTTGTATGGGGTTTGGACAGTCGGGTATATAGAGATTTTCATATACGTCTGATCCACGTGTATGGAAGTCTCAAATATACTGAACAGATATAGAATCACACTCTTGTCGCCCGGAGATGATTCTGATGATGTTGCGGCGTCATCAGCATTTGTATTCGAGTTTCGAAAATGGGATTTCTATATGATTCCAATTGATTGGTGTGAGAACCAAAACTAGATAGGACTTATCGTTGTGATTTGGCATCAAAAATCTGATTTTTTGGACTATGTATCAAAGTTATGAATTTGAAAAGCTAATCAACTAATTGATTGATGATTGTGTTGTATGTTTACTTATTAAACCATTATGTGAATAAAAAGAAAATTTAGGCCAAATGGTACCAAATATTGAACAGTATTGAAAATTGTTTGAAATTGCATGCATTTACATGTGTATACATTGAACAGGTCATTGCAAAGAGGCTAGAGCAGAAGAATAAAATTGTTTGTCTAACAAATAGGTACATGTTTATTATATTTCTTGGCTTTTAGATGATTTTATGAGCCGATTGGCTAGCCGCTTGGCTGTTTCTTTTTCTTTTTGGATTGGAAAGGCCTGTTTGGCAATTTCGGGATTTTCCCGGTGCTCTCGTGCAGGGGAGGTTATGGCGAATTTTTTTGAAAATTTAGGGTGTTAGCCAAATTTTTGAAAATTTGAAAAGTTCTTAGAAACTGAAAAGTTGAAGAACTTAGGCCATAATGAAAACAATGAAAGTTGAGTTGGTTTGTAAAACAACTTTCAGCTTCGTTTCTTTTCGAGGACGAAAAGTTTTAAGTGGGGGAGATTGAAATAACCCGGAAAATCCGAGCTAATTTAAAATTTTTATTTTGGCAATTTTAATGAACTTTGAATATGTAAAATGGTTTATTTTAAGTAATAACGATGAGAAATTTATTTTGAATAGAATTAGGACGTATATTTTTTTTGAATCGACGTTATAATATAAATATTTTATTTTACTTATGAAAGGAATTGAAAATGGCGCGGTAGTTTGAAAATTCGATTTCAAATGAATGTGCAGGATTCAAAATAAACCGTATTTTAGTGAAACCAAAAATATTAGAATCTATTTGAAAATATCTTTCCAATGAATCCGAAAGATTGAAATTTAGCGGGAATAAAAAGTTATGCCCAATTGAAAAATTAGAATATTCGCTATGGAAACTATAGCCCTTAAAAATGGAAATTTTGTAAACGACCTCCATTTTTCGACGAAACCACTTTTGTTGGATCCGGGATGTCAAGTTATTGCTAGATTACAAAATTCGTAATTTTTGAAAGCAATATGTGAGTGTGGCGAAAGAAAACGTGTTTTGACAGTTTTGTCAATTTCGATCGACCAGAAAATGACCATTTTCAAACGATCTCAGAATTTGACGAAATTAGTTTTGTTAGGACCGTATCGTCAATACAAAGCTAGAAAATATTTTTGGGGAATTTTTAGAGTCCGTATGTGGCCCCGGTAAATTGAAATGTGCATTCAAATTCAATATATTGATTTATATTTTGATTTTGATGAAAACCAATTGAAACGATCGAATCAGCTTACGATATATATCCCATTGTGTTCGGAATATGGGTAATTAGTTAGGGACGACAGCCATTGGGTTTCGTTTGGAGTTCGTATAAGAAGTCAATTTTTATGGAAAATAAATAAATAAATATAATATAATATATATTGTTGACCCTCCCCTTTCTCTCCTCATTCTCTCTCCCTGACCTTTTCAAGAAAAAAATTCGCGCCTCTTCCAAATCGCGACAGCCACCTCCTCTACCGTCGGCCTTCGCCATGCCACCCCTCCGCTCCACCTCCCCCCTACTCCGATCTGCTTCCCCTCCCCTTTCTCAGGTGAAAACCCACGCCCCCTAAACCCTAGAGCCACCAAAACCCGCTGCAATTAACCTCATGGCACCGCCAACGGCCAACCGCCGGTCCCCTGAGCCACCACGACCACCTGCGCGCCATCCACCACTACCCAACGCTGACGTGGACCCCCTCCTCCATCTTCTTTCCGGTTAGTTTCTTTAGTTAATTTAGGATTTTTAGTTATATGAGAACGAATAAAGTTAGGATTTTTATTGATTTTAAAGTCATGATTTTTATAGAAAAGCTATAATTTTTATTTTAAAAAAAAAGATATGATTTTTAGTCGAGTAAAAATATAATTTTTAGTTATATATAAAAGATTGACTTTTATATGTATACTAGTGAAGTAAAAATATGATTTTTACTTCGATAAAAATAGGATTTTATATGTGAAGCGAATTAAAAATGTGATCTTTATTTATTTGAAACAATATAAAAATATAGTTTTGTTATCTAAAAATATAATTTTTATCGTATGAATAACAACAAAAAGATTAGATTTTACATATAGAAAAGATTTGATTTTTAATAAAGAAAAAATTATATTTTTAGAAGCGAAAAGATTTGATCTTTTTTACTTAAGAAAAGGTTTGATTTTTATTTATGAAAAGATATGATAAATAATCATACGAAGATTTGATTTCTAATGATATAAAAATTTGATTTCTATATATAAGTTAGCGAATTAAAAATATTATCTTTATAATATAAACATCGTGTTAAAGAGGTGATTTTGATACATATAGTAGCATTGATAAAAATATGATTTTTATATATGAAATGCCGTTATAAAAATGTCATTTTTACCGTGAATAGCGTGAAAAGGAGTGCGATAGGACGGACTGAAAACAAAACAAAAATCCGAACTGTTCAGAAATAAAGAATGGCGAAGTGGAACCCAAAGGTAAGAACTCCTCACTTTAATTTTCTTTATACAGTTATTTATTATGTAACTGCATATATGAACTGTTCCCCGTCGTCCACAGACCATGGACGACTTGTTTGGTTGTTTGTGTTGAATGATGTGTTTGGTTGAATATTGGTTTGTGGTGTGAATGGGAAATTGATTTGGTTGGTATGTGTATGGCGCAGGCCATTATTAGACTGGGGATAAGGCTAGGCCTTATCCCGTTTCTAGTACCGTGTCGTTATGCCACTGAAATTTTCTAAAATATATTAGAACAATAAAAATATTACTTTTATTGTGTAAATGAACCGAATGAATGTTTTATCGTTAAAAATATAATTTTTAACGTGTATGTGAATAAAATAAATATTCATTTACAAATCAGACGATTTGTTTGTACACTGATTTGACTGATATTGATTGGGACGATAAATTTTACACATCGCCCAACTGCACAATTAAAACCTGTGTTTGATTGTTTGAAACCCCACACGGGTATTAGGATGAAATTGGACATACACTAATCCCAATAATTAGCTGTATGTCGATCGATTGATTGACAGGCTGTTATAAGCGTTAAATATTTATATTTGATGCTTATGCAGTGTAGAATGCACTCTGGATGATGGATGATTATTTATCATTTTTATACACATTTGTTTTGTGAAATCCATATAATCAAATTATATGGTAATTGACTGTGTCTGATTACAGTTCAGAAAGAAGGAATAATTTAAAATAACGATTATTTTAAAATAACGATTATTTTAAAATAACGATTATTTTAAAATAACGAATATTTTCAAATAATATTCAGAAAAGAATCAAAATATGATTTTGATGTCCGATTTGGGATGGACACGATTATATTTAAATATATAAAGCCGTCTTGATTAGATTGACGCCATTTTGACGTGAACGATATTTATATCGATTTTATTCATTTCTATAATGAATATCGAAAAGGAATTGATTTCAAAATATAATGTTTTGAAAATATTATCATTTATATATCGATGATATGGAATATTCAACTTAGATTTGAAATTGAATATGAAGTTGAAATCGTTTTGAAAACAAATTTAAAACGATTTATAAAATACGTTTTAAAAGGAAATCGACGAAATATATATAAAATATATATATTATATATATATAATGTCTTGAATAGAACGCGCCGCGCTGCGGCAGTTCGCGAATTTCGACCATTGACTTCGAACGGATATTACGGGAAATCCGACCGTCGGATTCTCCTAAAATAGGAACCGTTAGGTTCGTATCGAAAAGAGCTTTCTAACGAATATTGGAGATTTGAAATCTAAAGGTTGGATTTGGAAATATGTCCAAATCAAATTTGGAAAAGGTCGGTGTGAGTGCAATTCGATGGCCGTTTATGGAAATCGACTTTACAGGCCTTGATAAAATTATTAAAAATATCAATAATTGGTGTAAAATCATAAGAAATGATTTGAAAAGATTGGGATGAAAAATTCCGTATTTGAAAAGATAAAAATAGATTTTTATCAAAATGAACTCGTTTTAAACTAGAATTATAATTCAATTATTTTTAAAATAAATAAATGGGATTTGAAATGATTTTAAAAATAACCAGAATTTACAATATATAAATTGGAATGGATTTAAATTGAAATTGTCTTTGGAATATTTCGATGTTGGATTTCGTGATTATACAGATATTGTTATGGAAATTTGAAAGATATATTTATATCGTTATTTCCAATACGATATTTGTTGGTCGTAGAATTTGATATTGAATATAAGCCGATATATTTTCTATTCAGAGCCTTGTATTTAATATCAAATGGGATTTGGGTTTGTCGTGAATGGTGTCTTCATTAACACTGTACTTAAACCCAGTTGAGAAAAAGATTAAATCTTTTTATTTAGATTTAATGAAGTATACCAATTAATTAATATTTAATTTGGATTGATTTTTGGGTTTATTGTGAATGGTGTTTTAAATAACATTTGTTCTTTAACCAGATAATTAATGGAATGTGAATTGGGTTTATCGTGAACTGTGTTTTTAACGACATTCGTTCTTTAACCCGATTTACAGTGAAATGTGATTTGGAATTTATAAATCTTTGTTAAGATTTAAAGCAGATTTTCCAAAGTAAGGTTTTCCAATTTAATAAAATAAATTGGAATGGAATGGAATTCGATTTGGTAATAATCGAAGTGAATTTCTGAGGATGAGGACTGGTAATATATATGGAATTTAAAAAGCTTTGCCGTTATTCCATTTATATTATTAATCGGATATGGAAGTTTATATCGATTCGTTTTCCATGCAGATTCTATCGTTAATGGAATGTGATTTTGGGTTGTCGTGTATGGTATCTTTAATAATATTGTTCTTAGACCCAACGGAGTTAAGAAAATCAGAAACTAACTGGAGATTAGTTAAGTTGAATTGTTTCTTGGGTATCGATCTGATGTTGGTTTCGACCTTCGGGGTTAACACTTAGGGAATGGTTCACTTGCTAATTTACGGTTAAAGGCTGATGGAATGGAATGAGATTTTGGGTTTATCATGAGCTGTGTTTTAAATGACATTAGTTCTTTAACCCAGTTAAAGATAAGTTTTGTTTCTTAACTTTGAATAATCATTAAGTAACGACTTTTGGAAATTAAAACTGAATTAGAGTTTTAATGAATCTTTAAATAGATTGAAAGGTGAATTTGATAACTAAAATTATCAAATTCAAGAAATGATCGAGAATGGAGTATCACCAGTTTCGCTCCAAGCGATAGTTAAATCTTTAATTAGATTTGAACGTGAAATGGTAATTGAATTTACCGATAACACCGTGGTGTTCGATATGAAGTATTACCAGTTTTACTTCATGGGATGAATAGGTTGGGGTTGGGAGATTTAACAAATGATTACTTCGGTAAGGTTCGCTAATCCCGACTAGTTTGGATAAACCATAATTTGGTTTGAATTGATATTGAAAAGAAGATTAAAGAATAAATTTAAAGAATTTATTTTTGATAAAATTAATGGGAACCTTTCCCAAAATATAAGAATATTTGAATAAAGGAATATTCTGGATTGGAATGAGGCGTATGTTGTGTTTTATAACACTTGTTTATTATATACGCGAGTTATTCGAAAAGGCCGGGTTTATACCCATTCTGAATAACTGATTCGACGATATGTTGAGGATGAAGACGGTGGTTGAAGACTGGAGGTCTTTACATTGTTTGGATAATTACTGATGATCTTGATTGGGCTATACACCCAAGAGGAGGGAATCAGTTGGTGATCGTCCAGACGTACTTAGAGATCGATGGATATGCGAGGAATAAGGTTCCTCTGGTTTCGTTCAGACCCAGAACGAACTTGTAAATGGATGTGTGTTTGACATCGGATTTCATTCTGTGTGATTGATATACATCGGTTGCATAGTGTGAATTGCCTGTGTGGCATGCTGAGATGCAAATGATCAAGGCTTTCTGTTGAAAAGCAGAGTCTTGTGGTTGATGATCAAAGCACGACCTTTGAGGCGTAGCTTTGTGTAGAATTAATTCGCGAGCCTCACACCCCACTGTGAACCAGAAATGGGAGAGGACCTCAGGGAGGACATCCGTTTCTTTCTAGCTAGGAGTGGTGTCAGCATTTTACTAGCTCTGGCATTTTACTTATGTGGATGATGGATAGCGAGGCACCTCGGTTATATCGGTCGATCCGGGACCGATGGAGTCATTTGGCTCATTTATGCCCCATAGGGTGGGGAAACGCAGTGATCAGGCATTTTAATCCACATCGAGTAGACCGGCCCTGACGATCCAAAGGCCCACCTATGTCTGGGTCCTGAGACATAGTAGGCTAGATTGTCTCAAAGCGGTAAGGACATTCCCTTGCCTTGGTTCACAAATGGATATCCAACTTCCAATACGTGACATTTGCGGTTTTGATTGTAAACCTATATATGGCGACATAGTGGTATTTGACACTTATGCCGTCTATGATTGATACTTATGATTGAAATTGTTTTCACACTATACACTTATAGTAATAATAAAACATGAAATTTTACATACCAAGCATTCTTGGCTATTATAAGGTAAAAACTCTATCCTCCGGCTTGCGTTGCATTGTGTGATGGAACCTGAGTCTTATAATAGCTTCATTGTTCTTTATTTAGCATTGCGCTTTTGTTTTTTATGCATTGGTATTCTTGGGAGGAAACCCGTTCCTTGTTATACGGCGTGGTCCTTGGATTTAACTAACTTTAAAATAAAGATTAATAATTGTTTTAGTTCTCACACAAGTAACATGACTGACCTGGAATTTATTATTTTAACCTAAACTCTGCGTGCCCCTATTTTCGACATGGGCAGCTAGTAGTTTGGTTTTGCAGATTTATATTCACAGGATCCTGGTTTACAGCTGGAATGATATTCAGAAAGCTCTATATCCGTATATTCTTTTCAGCTGTGTTTTGTATTATTTTTCCGCTGCAGTAATGTAATGTAAATCTCTGATATTTAGTAAATGTGTAATATTTGTTCATACTCTGTATATTCTTGTATTCTGATGAAAATTGTTGTAATAAGCAATGAAATGTTCTTCTGTTTGTTTTCTGATTTGTCGTGTTCTCAACTCAATCCGGGCTTTCCTTCACAGGGAAGTTCGGGTCGTCTCATATTAACTATTCTATAGGGTTTGCACATGCTTTTTTTATTGTTGCTTTGTATAATTTGTTCAATTCTTCTTGCGGCTACTTCATTAAATATTTTGCTTTAAAAGATCCATTTGTGCTTATGCATTCTAATAGTGATGTTTCCCTGTTTACGTCCTGAAACTACATTTGATTATTGGATTTGTCTCTATCTTATTTAGTGTATGGAGGCTTCAAGGCTTCCTATTGAAAAGCTTGTTGCTTTTAATTTTAAATGCTATCTCTATACGTTATGCAACCATTTCTTTGAGGCTTCAAATTTTGTACTTATCTTTAAGTCTCTACGATCATTTAGATATTTTTATTTGATTGTTTTTCAAGATGTTACTCTGTTTATGCAAATTCCAGGTTCTGCTTTTGGTTCAGTTTCTTTTTCTACCTTGTTGTATACACTCACATCTACTTAAATACATGATATTTTGTCCCTTTCACCTTATTAGCTTGTCGTCTATAAGTTGTAGTGTGTTGAGATGTTCAGTTCATTAAATTGTCATCTTTTCACATTATTATTTTTGGTTTTATCTGTATATGCTAGAGCTGCTTCTAGGTTATATTATGATATTGTTTTGTATATGGTGTTATCTAATGCTATCTTGTCTAATTTTACATTTACATGCGAGGCTACTGTTACGCTATCCTTTAGATTGTATTATACCCATTTGATTGTTAGACTTTATGCTGCCATTTACATGCGATGTTGTGTTGAACTTTATCCATTGTTATCCTATTAAAATACAACAAAAATGCTTATTTTAATTTTCATGAAGTGGACAAATATAGTCTAATTCTTATTTGTCTTGTGTACTTGTATACATACATGTTTTCATGTATGTAACAATTTTTAATTAAAACAGAATAAGTCACATGTCTTATAATTTATTTGATTTCTCTTTTAGATTTTCATTTGTAGATGTTATCCTATGAAATAATAAAATTTTCAAATGTTAGTTATTACATGGAAAATTTATTTAAGAATTATTCTCTTCTTATTTATTAACTTTTCTTATGAATTGCTTAAGTTAGATTTTAAATTTTGAATTTTGAAAATAATTTTCTATTTTAAATGTATGTACATATCTTGATTATTTAAATAAATGTTGTTTTTAATTGAAATTCAAATTCTTTAGATTTATAATGTATTATTTGCGAAACTGTCCAAAAACTTGACCGTTACATTCCACCTCCTTTAAAAGAATTTCGTCCCCGAAATTAGAAAGTAACGGATAAAGAAGATTGAGTAGTCAAACCAAAAGTCATCATACTTATTATATCACATCATCCAAAACATAAATAATCATCCATACATATAATCGAATAGATCGAGTTATATATATTTATATTATATATAACACACATAATCCTTCTGCTAGTTCAAATATCAAAGCCAACTATATATATAGATCCTAAAGCGTCAGTGGTAGTTGATGGTTCATCCTTAATTGCATACACTTTGGATTGTGGTGCCTTCTTCACTAGTGGATAAGCCCTCACCAAACGTCCTTGTTGATGACAATTATAGCAAAGAGTCTTCTGAGCTATCTCACTTTCTAATCCAGATTGTTGTTGCTGAGCTGGATGTTGTGCCTTGACTCATGGATTTACTGGCTGTTGTATTTTGATTTTTGGATTTTTGCAGAATCTGGCTATATGGCCCTTCTGCTTATAGTTTTGACAGACAATGCTCTTGAAGGCCCTCTGATTCATTTCCGCCCTCTTTTCCATCCACTTTGTTCTTCCCGTTTGCTTTGTCCTTCCAGTTGGGGTTAAATTTTCTCTTATTGGGATTGGCTCCACTAGCTCCACAATTAGGCATTGTTGCCGTAGACTTTTTCTTCTCTAAAGCCTCATATCGGAGTGCCATATCCACTAAGTCAATAAAAGGTGTTTTCAAGTGTTCAACCATCTTCACATGAAAACTCTCCCTTAGGCCAGCTATGAACATTTTATTCTTCTTAAGCGAGGTGTTGATCAACTCAGGACCAAAACAAGAAAGCTCGTTAAACTTGTTTTCATACTCCGCTACAGACATGTTTCCTTGTTTAAGATCCATAAACATCCGATACATCCTGGTTTTTCTGGTAGCAGGCTAGAACTGAGCCTCAAATTCTTCCTTGAACTTCTCCTATTAGAAATATTCTTCTGAAGTATTAGCTGTCAGAGAGTCCCACCAGGCAGCTGCCGCTTCTTGAAGTTGCCATGATGCTAGGAGTCTCTTCTGTTCATCATATAATCTCATTCCATTGAAAATTTTCTCGCAAATTCACAGCCAATTCTGGGTCTCAAGAATGGATTCAGTTCTTTGAAAGGTTTTCCTCCTAAGGTAGCAAAATCCTTGCAAGTAGTGGCTGACAAAGTTGGATCGACGTTGTATGGGAGTTACTTCTCCCGTAGTCTCGACTTGATTCTGATTGGAAGTACGTCCATTGGTTGTAGTAGTACCAATGGCAGCTCTTCCATACCTTGCTCTGGTACTCATTCTTAACTCCTGAATATAAGGTGATATTTAACACTTGATCCTAATATATCGTTACTCGATTTAATTTAATTGTAGTGATATTAAATTTCAAATATGCTCTCTCAATCTGGGTACTAACCCAAAGCCTAGGTATTCAATAGCCTAAGCTCTGATACCAATTGTAACGGCCCAACTTTCGTACACTTCGGAAGTTGAATCATTATAAAGAAAAAGAAGAAAAGATAGAGAATAAAATGACATAAACATCAGAATCTCACAGCGGAACTGGATAAAAACATAACACCACACATAATTTAAAGATATCATAATAATTATACATCAGAGTTTCACAGCATATAGATAATACATACTTATGGTCTCATGACCTGTCCATTTTACACACCAAAATATAACATAAGGACGCATATATAAGTACTAGCATGATTGTTATTCTAGAGCCTGGTAAACTTCTCCATAGATAGTGATTCAAAACCTGGATCACTTGACTACTCATAATAAGTATTATGAGTACCCAAGAATTTAGGAAAACACAAGAAAATAAACTCTGGGTCAGACATAATCCTGGTGTGAGTAAACAATTATATTTAAAAATAGACGTGAAGTTAAGAGTGTTTTATAACCCATGTTACACAATAGGTGATCTGTTTAACTTCAGAAATACTTTTTTGAAAAGAATAGAATTCTCGTAAGACACGACCACCCATAAATATGGTACATGTTTTTACCTTGTGATAGTCAAATCACTTTTATATCAAATTCAATGATATTATAATAATATTTATCAATTCATAAAAAAAATAGGAATATAGTCGAAGAGCTAGCATCTCACTTTTCGACATAGTTGGTATAGAATAAAAACAGTATGGCTCGTATTGGAGTTTGGATTTCCAACATGACTAGGTATGGGACCACTTTCTGATCAGTGTTCTCTAGAGATGAAACACTGGGGTTCAATAAGAACATCTTGCAACCCGGCCACATAGAACCGACCACCCATTTTACTTGAGTGTATCGAAATATATCATCACCACGGTTGGTAGCTAGTCAACCGAACACATTTCGAAGCATACAATATGGACAATTGATTTTTCTAGATCAGTGACGATATACCCAAATGGGTATGACCCACATAGCCCTGCTGCCAGCCTGATTTTAGTCACTTCCCAGTTAATGAAGCTTGAGGCTACGATTATCTTTTAGAATATCACTTCATATTTTTCCTTGAATGCAACATCGTCAGATTTATCAAATCATTCATTGACATATATATATATAGTTGCAAGAAATGGTAATGATAATATTTATGTTATCGGTCTTACAATATATATATATATATATATATATATATATATATATATATATATATATATATATTCATGTATGTATATTAAGACTGATAACGTATGCACACACAAATATATGCATGTATGTAGTAAGATTAGACCTCTACATTCTCTATTTGTACTGATGGTCCAAAATGCTATTAGGACTCACTTGTCAATGGTTCCATATACCCTTTAGCTTACCTATGGCTTTAGGCCCTACTCCTGCCCGATAGGGACTTCCTATATCAAACGAAACTGCAGCGACCCAATTTTCGTACCTTTTGCGTCGACTAATTACGACACAAGTCCAACCTAAATTGCACTAAAACCCAGATGCCAAAGAAAGAAATTTGAGGGTGAGAAGAGATAAGAAAGAGGTTAGAATGGAAGAAAAGAAAGTCATAATATCACAACATAAGAGTAGGCACAAATCTCACAGCGGAACAAATATAATTATTATATATTATAACTTCTGAATTACAAATTTGCAACTGTATATACATACCACCATCAGAGTACAACATGACACACCACAATGGAAAATAAATAGTAGTTATCTAATCCTGAAGCCTCCTGCTCCAAGCTCTTCCAAGTATATTTGTAAAAATCCCGACTACTTGACGACCTATACAAATTTGGGCACCCAAGAGTTAGGCTAAAACAAAACAAAAGAAACTCTAGGTCAGTCATATGACTGATGTGAGTAAATTTCAACCACTTAGTTTAACTTTTAAAAATCATTTTTAAAAGAAAGGATAATAGTAAGACTGATCCACACATAAATACAGATGGTTTATACCTTATGATAACTCAAACATTATTTGAATCAATATTATTATGATATTAAAATAGTGTCTAAATCAAATAATAGCAATCTAGCAGAAGTCTTGTAACACCCCGTGTATTCTATAACTGTGAAATTCATAAATTAAAGTATAACTAATTTCAAATCAGAGAATTAAGGGAAACGGGATACGCCATTGCGTTCATCTCGGAATTCTGCTTGAGATAGAGTCCGAGTTTGCGTAAAACGGATATCGTATGAAGAAGATATGGACGAACGAAGTTGGGCGAAAAACCGGAAAACGGGTCAGAATGCACTGGCGCACTTGGGAAGTGCGCCAGAACAAAAATGCACTGGCGCACTTGGGAAGTGCGCCAGTACATTTTTGACCTGGCGCACCTGCCAAGTGCGCCCAGGTCAAAAATGACCTGCTGGTCAGGTCTGGTCAAGTCCTGGCTGGCCAGGTCTGTGTTTGGTCGATTTTCTGAGCCTTGCCTTGTCACTAGGGCTAGGTGTCAGCTCCTGGTTGGTCTCTCCTTCAAACGAACGGCTATTATTGAACCAAGCTTCATCGACGGTCTAAATCAACTCACAAACTCTATAAAAAGGACCTAAGACTAACCCTAATTCACACAAACTAAAATGGAGCTAAGACCGTCATGTTGCTGAGGAGAGACTAAAGATAGCCGTCGGAGATAGAGAGACAATTAGGAGATAAATCAAAAGCTTAAAGCAACGTCAAATCAATCAAAGCAACGCCTACAACAAAGGATAGCATCTCCAAATTCAGAATTCAGATTTCTGAATTGAAGATTCGTCATACGCTGTAAGTAGAGTGCTATTCCGATATGAATTAAATAATTGTGTTGATTTGTGTAATGTAAGAAATGGAATTGTGGCGATAATAATCTATATTTGTATGTTGCTTTGATGCAAAACGTTTTGGGAATATTATGGTATACGATTGGATATTTGCAAGTACGCGATTTGCGTTGGGAACGAAATGGAATTATGGCGATAATGACTTATATTTGTATGTTATTTTGATTCTAAACGATTTGGCAATGCTATGGTTTGGTTCATACAAGTATGTGGCTTATGTTGACAACCACATGTTGTGGAATTTTGATTGGGACTTATGCAAGCATATGATTTATATTGAAAACTACATGTTTGTGGTAGTTATATACAACACCCATTTGGTAAATGCAAGTATAAGATTCATGTTGAAACAACAACTATATGTTGTAATAGTTTATTCTGAAATTCATGCAAGCCTATGATCTATTGTTATGACAACATGATGTAAAATTTTATGGTCATCTTTAGTGTAATTTGATTCACCTAAGTATTATGATTCATATGAAGGTTATGTTGAAATTGGCATCATAGTTCAAGTATAAAAATCATGATTTTGTGATAGTGACAAAAGCAAGCGTCGTTGTAAGCTTGTATTAATTTTATGAACATGTCTAAGCTATGTTTGTTATTATGCCTAGTTAAAAACATGTTTTCTAAGCTTATGTTGTTATCTTAATCGTATGATAATATATTTTTGGCGCATAAGTAACATTAGAAATTTACACTAGAATTGCATCCCCTTACAAGTTACATAGATTGGACAAAAACCCATGATTATATGAATAATAGGATTCATAACCAATTATGTTTATGCCATGACCATATAAGGACTCATGTTCAATAATGATTATGCCATAATTATATGATTAGAGTGGTTCATGTTTAAGTACTATTTATGCCAAGACTACATGCTTCGTTTACACCATGATTTTGTGAATAGAATGATTCATGGTTAAGTATTGCTTATATTATATGTTGTTACAATTGCAAGTTCACATATGCCTATCTTATGATAATTAGATCGTATGTTGCAAGTTCATGCGTTCACACTCCCCTTTTTTTTATGTCACCTTATAAACGCCATGTTATAGCCTCCCCTTTTCATATGGCTAAATTGGGTTTAAGTATTAAACCCAACACACCTTACATTGGAACGAACGAATAAAACGGGGGAAATGACGTTTGGGTTAAAAATATAGAACATATGTGTTGGCTTGTTTGACGCACGCCAATAACTTTGAAAAACAATTAAGTGGCATAAATAAATCTTAACCAATAAAGATGAATTTGAATAATGGGCCGCAAATATTTACATATAAAAAGAAGAAAGACAAAATATGTAAATGTAGAAAATACGATGTGTTTAACCCGAGTTGGATTGAGTTGTGATGTAAACCTGCCCAGAACCGCCCGGCTGTCCAGTAGTCACAACAATACCTATCCAATGTGGGTGGTTAAACATGGAGCCCAATAAGGACCCGAGGTTAGACTGAGTTGTGGCGTAAGACTGCCCGGACCCAACCGGCAACAGGCAGCCACAACAATACCTGTCTAATGTGAGAGGTCAAGGCTTTAATAAGACAATTAAGGCTGAGTCAGGATTGATAGGATTAAGTAAATTATATTAATACTTAATCAAAATGGAACATGCTAAACTAAACAGACTGATTGGGGGTTAGGTTTATAAAACACTTAACCAACTTAGCATGTTGGCTAGAAATAGAAAACCTAGTAGCGGGGGACCCTTTTCAGCAGTAACCCTATAAGGTATCATGATACCCTGAAACTAGGCAGGGTGGGGCACGATTACTGGGCTGACTGTAAGAGGTCAAATCGACGGCGGTGGTGCAGCAGTGTAGGTTCTAACGGGGTGCGGGCGTGCACACACTCCAGCGCAGAAAAATAAGGCACTGGGCACCAGTAGCATACCTGTGCATTCTAGGATTGTGTCGGGCCGCCACCATGGGACTTGATACACCCCATGGTGGGACCAGCATAGGTAACTACAACATCGGGGGTCGTAAGACACATGTAACTATGCGAGTAGGAGCCGATCATCATAAAATGGATCACTTCACCCTGATTATGGGGTGCCCGTTGGGAACTAGTTTATATGGGTACAGAGATTAATATGGGGTACGATAGTATATTCGACCCTAGACAACTTAACTAAGTTTATGGTGCTTTCCCATTTCTAGTTTAAACTTATCATACCCAGTTCTTTATTCATAGACTGAATAGTCCTAGACTTACTCAGGCTTTATGTCTGACTCTACTTTTCTTTCGTCTTCTTTTCTTCCGTTCCCCCCCCCCCCCCAGGTCCACAGGGAGGGAATACCGCAGCTTGACCAGCCTTCATATCTAGCTTGAAGAGAAAGAATGTATTGCTTGGAACTTTTCGTTTTGGACTATGGCTTTGGACAGCAACTATGGGACTTTTGCAGTTTATTTATGTTTTCTTTATGCTTCTTTAAATAATGTAATCAAGACAGTTATGAAGATGTTATGTTTTTGGAAGTATTGTAAGACAATTATGGTATGGTTGGTGTAACACGTATTTTAATGAAATAAAAGTTGTTGTTTTCCGCTGTTCAAAAATATGTGTTCTTATATCTATCTTGTATATCTGTGACTTATACTTATAAACCTCCACCAAAATTAGGGCATTCCCTTTGAGAGTGACCCTAACGGAGGTGGGGTGTTTCAAGTCTTGCATCTCTTGCTCCACATACGTAGTATATAATCAAAATAGCAGGCGCTTATTGGAAAATGGATTTCCAATTATGACAAGGTATGGAGCCACCTTCTGATAGTGTATCTCTAGAGAGGAATACACCGGGTTCAACAAGAACATCTTGTAACCCAGGCCACACATGATCGACCACTCATTTCATTTGAGTGTACCGAATGTCTTATCTCCAACGGTTGGTATCTGCAACCATACAAAAGCATACAACAGTGATAGAACAAAGAAGAAAATAGTTTTTTCTCTAGATCAGACGATAATACACCCTATTGGGAGTGGCCCATATAGCCATGTTGTCTGCCGATTTTTGTCATTTCCCGTTTGTGAGGCTTGACTCTATACTTACCTTTTTAATACCACGACATCATTCACTTTAATGTAACATCGTTAAACCTGCCAAATCATTTAATGATTTCCCCAAAAATATCGTGGGCATAAAGCTAAGAGAAACGAATTCATCCGCCACCAACGTAAATACGTTTGAAGAGATCAATGTAGATGATCTGTTAGACATACTCTATCAGACTTTCGACCATACAAGTTGTCCTAGGACTGGACAAACCAAAGGCACCATCCCATCAATCCATGTTAGGTAATTTCTACCCAGTATTTAACATAACAGCCCTTGCACTTTACTAAATCTTCAATTATCTTTAACATAATTGATTCATAACGCTTGTACCCATACGGAGTGGTTTTCAGATAATAAACCTGATCTTGGTCTCTCCGTATGACAACAGAAATATAAAATGGGCTGAAAACTTCGATAGCCGGTTATTTAATTATCAAAGGAAACATCCATACAACCAACGATCCTATTTTAAAATGGAAATTCTACCGATCATGCATCAAGCAACACTGAGCCCTTTTAAATTAATTTATTCATTTCCCAACTTCCTTTCAATATCCTTACCCAGATATTCTTCAAAATCCATTTGGCCTCTCACGATTCATGGAAAACATTTCCGTATAACATAAACTATTTATTTTATATATTCCAGAAAATATCTCTTGTAAAGGTTGGAAAACATTCCCATATATCCACAAATTCTTATTTTCTATATTGAGAAAATATACGTTATTAACATTGGAAATCATTCGATCCCTTCACATTTCTTATTTTTATATTAGAAAATATATGTTATTAACATCGAAAATCATTTCATATATTCACATTTCCCAAATCATTTCATTTATGTGTTTAGAAAACATCTCTGGTTTTAATTGGAAAACGTTTCCAAACTCATTTACTTGAATTTCCAGCTTGGATTCAGAGTTGTTTTGTGAGAAGACGCAATTCAAATTGCGAATCGATAAATAAATTGAAATTAAAATAACGTCATTGTGCAAACGAAGTCGGTTTTCAACCAAATGAGTTCCATTGGGTTCAGAATGTTAAGACGTAACACTATATCCATTTTTGTTGCGTTCGGAGTTCAGGTGTGGCAATGCGTATATACAAGGGTAAATGACGGTAATCTAATTTTAATCATATTAAAACAAAATAAAACTTTAAACCCTAAGCAAAACTAAATATACGTACATACCTACCCACTTCTTAAGGCCTAAGCAAATAAAGGAATTACTCACACAGCCTAACAAAAATAGTACCTACCCTATTTCCTATGTTACAGTGTACAGAGCTATATTTCAAAACACAGCTACCCTATGCCTTTGTGCTTAAGGAATTGAAGTACACCCTAACTGGTACCAACGTGCAATCTATGCACATGCAAAGCCCCATCAAAATTAATACTTCAACACTGCCCTGTGTTGCAGCTACCTATGCTACTTCGTACCGATGATTGAACATGGTTTCTATCCACAAAAATTCGTTCACATATATGTACACATGCATTGCATCACTATCATTCGGTTTCAATTCTTCCCAATAGATAAATTCCGTCTCCGTTAAACTAAATGGCTAGCATCCTCGAACGTTTTCTCCTCTAAATCTCGAAATCCTTGCATTAAATCGAAATCTCACCGATAGCAAACCAGTAGAGCTCGACAAGAGCTTTAATTTGAATGGTCAAGATCGAGTATTGTTCACTGTGGTGGCTATAAATATGCTTCGAAGTCTCGGTGGGTATGGGTTTATTGTTGGCGAACGACTGATCTGAGGAGTTCTACACATGGGGTGATGGACGACAATGTTAAGGCACAGAGATTGGCGATATCTAATTGGGATCCGGTGGAGGAGGGACGGCGCATCAATTGGGTGTTGTCTTCGTGCACAATGAAGGCATGTAGAAGGTAGTTGTGCAGAAAAAAGGGAATCAGGCATATTTTAGCAGCGGGAAGATAGCGGAATTAGGCTAAGACATGAAGCATAAGTGTGTTAACGGGCCTATTAATTTGGCAATTAGAGAAGTGTTAGGGCTTGTTTTGAACAGCATGGTGGGATTGTTTGAACGCAGTGTGATGAAAAAGGGGATCAACATTTTGAGCAAAGAAATAGGGAACGGAGTAGAAAGAAGAAGATGGAAAAAAAGAAGAAAAGGAAAGGGCAGTTGGGAAGAAGGCAACCCGAAAGCAAAAGCACGTGGCCATATTATTAATCGTGTATTAGAAATTAACGTAAGTTAATGGGTTTAGTTTAATAATACTTAAGGAATTAATTAATTAATTTAATCATATTGTTTAAATGACTTTAACTTGTGACTAATGATAACATAATGGAACGAAACTAGCAACGCCGGAATCATATTATCGAACGATGCATTCTGGAAAACAGTTTGGACAGATCTGGAAGTAGCGTGATTTTTCAGTTGAATTAAACGGCTGTTTAATTTAACTGAAACAAACCGCTTCAACAAAAAAATCAAAGTGAGTACAACTCACTTAGTTTTGTCCCACTAATTGTTTGATGTATGCTGGATATATATATATATATATATATATATAAATATATATATATATATATATTGGATGAATTGGTTGTTTAAATGTTCATTTATTTTAAGTAAAATCAAATCGTTATTTTAACGATTATTACCAAATGAGGTAACTTACCTTATTTGTTCTGTTTATATTATTATAAACGTATTAAATTAAATATGGATGTTTGGATTGCTGTTATTAACTGATTATTAAATATTATATCTATATAACGAATTGGGTGATTTTATTTGAGGTAACTTATTTGGACGCAGGGAAAAACAGGTTAGAGGGATCCAATAGCATTCCTCAAGTTTATTGTTTTATTTTCATATTACAATTATATGAATTGTTTAACCAATATGATTGGAAGATTGATTGGGTTGTTAACTGTTGGATTTAAATTCAACCTTTGTTTTGTTATTAACCAATGGATATATTGGTTGGATAATTAGCAGCATATGACCGATAAATCAATCGTTTTATAAACGATAATTTATCATTAGGTGAATCGACGGGAATGAAGTTATAAAATTTATTTCTACAATTGAAAATAGATTTTTTTATAAATCTATTATTTTGAATGAAAGTTATTTAAAAGGAAATAAATATTTATTGTTTATTATATAATTTTATAAGAAATTATTAAGTGATTTTATAAGGAAAATTCTTATGTTAATAAGATTATAAACAAATGAGCACAAATTAACCTATGGGTTAAGTGTTGGACTAATTGTTCTCAAAAGACAATTAAATGGATTATTTAAATTAATTATATTATTAATTAATTAAAAGGAAAGACTAGTTGGAATTGATTAACTAGATTGCCATGGTTTGAGTTGACCAAGTCAACCGTTTTGTTTGAAATTTGTTATTTGTTTTAATTAATCTAATGAAATAAGTTTAACGAGTATTTATTTTGATTTTATTAAGATTTTAAAAAAAAATTACTATTTATTTTAGTTAATAAAGAACTTAACTACTTCTATAATAGATAACTATGAAGTAAATTATTATTTTAATTAATAAAAATTTAAGTAATTACTATTTAAATGAAATTCATTATGTAAGTAATCGAGTTTGGAATAAAGATTAGTTGGATTATGAAAGGAGAGTATGAACGGATTTTTATTGTAAAACCCAAGTTTTATAAACGAAGTTATAAAAGAGTTTTTTAGCGTACACGATAGCTTAAAATAATTGTTTACTTAATGTTTGAATTAAGTAAAAGAAATCGGGATAAAAAGGGTTTTATAATTAAACCAGAGTTTATAAACAAGATGTATAAACGGGATGTGAAGCTAAAACATTAAGTTTAAATTAACGTTACTTAATAATGAAATTAAGTGAAATGAATGGAATTTAAACAAGAATAGAGGCAGATTAATATGGGCTAATAAGGAGTTAAGAGAAGAAATAAAAAATGAGGACCTAACTAAAGATTGGTTGAGTTGAGTGATTTTCTGAATGTTAATCTGATGTTGATTTCGGTCTTCGGGTTGATACTTAGGGAGTTATTCTCTTACCAATTTACGATCAGGGACTAATGAATGTTGAAGTATAGAAATGCATGAATAATGTTGTAACTAATGGTTTGAAATAATAGAAAAATGGAAAATTGGATATAAGTATAAGATATTTTTTCTAAGTATTGAAATGCAATGGTTTTAAAAATATTAGTATATTAAAATAAGAAGTAAATACCATGTTTAAAAATATTGGATGATTTAGAAGTTAAATTGACCATTCGTTAATTATTTTAAATTAAAGGGGTCAAGTAATGCTGACTACTGAACCAATGATTCTATTTTTGTTTTCATGATTGAATGGTTGTTTATTTGATAGTTATATAACCGATTATCAAATCCGACCTATATGATTGTTGGTATGGAAAGACCGGGATTAAATTTATATTCGAATACTATCCCGACCTACAAATACAGAATGTAGAAGATATTAGATGCTGATCAAGACGGAGCACTTGAAGACTGTGGATCTTCATAAAACGGAATAATTACTTAAAATCTCTGGATTCCAACCCGGAGATATACTGTGGTTCTATCATGGCTGAAATCTACAGATTGCAAGGACTGGTCGCTACTGATCTATAGGGTGATACCTAAGATGTGGTAGTAGAGTACCTTCAGTTGATTCTGTTCCAGGATGATGTGTATGGACGAATGTCTAACAGAGTATTTCTTAAGAGTCACGTACGTTGATTTCTACAAACGTATTTCTGTTTGGTGGAGGAGAAGACACCTTCTTTAGCTAACACCCAGGGTATTTTTGTGGACGTCAATTAGTGATTTCTAGAGGATTTGATGATGTGGCATTCAAAGCGAATGAAGACGTGATACGTTCTAAAAGGTAATGTTAACCTCAAGCCTCTTCAACCAGAAAATGACAAAAATCGGGCTGACAGCATGACTATGCGGGTTGCTCTCATTAGGGTGTATTATCACCTATATAAAGAAAATCCATTTGCTTCTTTATTCTATCGATGTTGTCCCTTTCGGGAAACGGTTGCTGATCCCAACCGTTGGTGATATACATTCGACACACTCAAGTGAAATGAGTGGTCGGTCATGTTTGGCCGAGTTGCAAAATGTTCTTGTTGAACCCAATGTATTCCTCTCTAGAGATACACTATCGAGTGGTGATTTCATAACTTGTCATAGTCGGAATCCAATCTCCAATAAGCACCTGCGGATTTTTGATTACATACTATGTATGTAGAGCGTGAGATGCAAGCGTTTGACTAGATGGTTATTTATTTGATTTATACACTATTATAAAATCAGAATAGATATGATTCCAAAATGTTTTGGGTTATCGTAAGTTAAAAACCATCCGTGTTTATGTGTAGATTGGTCTTATGATTATTCTTTTCTTTCAAAAAAGAAATGTTTTTGACTTTAAAATCAAGTCGGATGATATATTTAAACTTAGTGAGTTTTCTCGCTCTGGTTCACCAGACTAGTCCTAGCATTTACATTGCTCGGGTCTGACCAAGTTTTACAGATTCATGTTATCGGATGTTGTGAAGTCCGGAGATAAGATGAAGGAGCTCAGACGTATGATATGTACTAGTATTTATTCCGCTGTGTGTTGTATATGAGGACAAGTTGTTATAACTATTGAGATGTGTTAATTGTAAGTTGTACTCTGATGACTGTAAGTTTTATTTCAAGCTCTCAATGTAACAACCCGGAATTTGGGGCCATTTTAAAATTTTCATTTTAGAGATTTTTGGGGTGTTTAAATATTTAAAATAAATTATTTCAAATAAAAATGAATGGAAATTTATTTTGAGCAAAGTTAATACAAATATATTCAATTAAGTTACATAAAGAATTATAAATAGGATGGTAGTTTGAAAAGTCAAACTTGAACTTTGACTAACTACACGGGATGCAGAATAAACTGGATTTTGGTGAAACGAAAAATATTTAAATCTGTTAATGAATATCTTTCTAACGAATCTGAAAAATCGAAGTTTCATAGTGGGAATCAAAAGTTATGGCCAAATGAATTTTCAGAAAGGTCGCTATAGAGATTATATCGCCCTTGAAAATCGACATTTTGTATACGACCTCGGAATTCGACGAAACCACTTTTGTTGGGTCCGGGATGTAAAATTATTACTAGGTTTCAAATTTTATGATTTTTGAAGCTAGTATGTGGGCGTGGCAAAAGAAACTGTGTTTTCTCAATTTCGGTCAAAATTAATTGACTGAAAAATAGCCATTTTTCAAACAGTCTTAGAATTCGACGAAATAAATTTTGTTAGGATCGTATCGTGATAAGAAAGCCAAAAATATTTTTTTTGGATTTTTCTGACTTCATTTGTGACCCCAGTAAAATTAGAAAGTACGTTCGAATTAAAAATAAAAGAATTAATTTGAAAATAAAGAAAACACACTGTAAACTTCAGAATTGGACTTCGGCAATAGCGCCATTGCGTTCAGAAGGCGTCAAAACCTATTGTTTGACAGTCGTTGAGCGCGAATTGGAGTTCGAACGAAAAAGCCCTATTTTCCGAAATTAAATAAATAAATAAAATAAAAATACGTGGAGAATACTGTATAAATACGGGTCGTACCTTCTTCTTCTTCTTCCCCGATCAGTCGAACCCATAGCCGCCCCCCCCCCCCTTTAAAATTTCATCTTCATTTTCCCATCAATCCACTCACAATTAGATTTAGCCGTAGTTGAACTTTTTGAAGCTCTTCCCTCCCTCTCCAATCTCCGACAAGTTTCATTCGATTTCACGCCCTGTAGCTCTCGAATTTCGAGCCCCAACCCACGACCTTAAAACCGCCGCCGCACCCTCCCCCCTTCCAGCCGAACATCCACCTCTCGTAGCTCTCCAATCTCCCGCAAACCGTTCGCAAAACCGTCGACTACAGCTCCCGAATTCTGAATTCAAATTTTTGAACTTTTCTGAAAATTTTAAGGTATGAATATTTCAGTTTTGTCACGCTTTTAAACGTTACAGCAAAAGTTGTTAAAAGTCAGTTTTGATTTATTCGTATGATCTTCAAATTAAAATCTTTCAGATCCGAAACTGCCGTGACCTTAAACACGAGATCTGATTGAATCCGAACCTTCATCTCAAATTCAAGCTAGGTGAGAATTTATTTTTAATATAATTTAATTAATTGAATTATTATTATTGCGATGTGTGAAGTTTAAATGGTTAAAAATAAATAGATCTGCGATTGTTGTCATTTTAAAGTAATGGATCTAAATCGTTTGCGACGTTATGATATTAGATCTGCAAGTTTAAATGTTAGATCTGAGTTTGGTGATTCATTTGTTTATCTTGTAAATCATGATTGGTTGATATTCAATAACCATATGTTATTAATTCTAATTGATCTCTGTATTATTCAAAATATTGTTGTGGTAGAATTGGACAAGAAATATTGGACATGAATCACATATAAATCTATCATCTTGTTCATCGTTATGAAATTTACATCGTTATACAACTTACATTATTTTAATGTGAATTAAAGTAGGAATTCACATCGTTATGAAATTTACATCGATATGTAATTTACATTATTTTTATTGTGAATTAAAGTAGGAAAATTTACATTTTTATAATGTTAAATTAAAATAGATTTTGCATGGTGAGAAAAATTACATTTTTCTTTGTAATTAAAAGTGAAATTATACTGTATGTTAAAAATTACATTTTTCTTTGTAATTAACATGTGAATTTCATCGTATGTTAAAATTTACATTTTTATATGTAAATTATATAGGAAATTATACTGTATGCTAAAAATTACATTTTTCTTTGTAATTAACATGTGAATTTCATCGTATGTTAAAATTTACATTTTTATATGCAAATTATATAGGAAATTATACTATATGTTAAAAATTACATTTTTCTTTGTAATTAACATGTGAATTTCATCGTATGTTAAAATTTACATTTTTATATGTAAATTATATAATGAAATTATACTGTATGTTAAAAATTACATTTTTCTTTGTAATTAACATGTGAATTTCATCGTATGTTAAAATTTACATTTTTATATGTAAATTATATAGTGAAATTATACTATATGTTAAAAATTACATTTTTCTTTGTAATTAACATGTGAATTTCATCATATGTTAAAATTTACATTTTTATATGTAAATTATATAGGAAATTATACTGTATGTTAAAAATTACATTTTTCTTTGTAATTAACATGTGAATTTCATCGTATGTTAAAATTTACATTTTTATATGTAAATTATATATGGAATTACACCATAGGATAAAATTTACATTTTTATATGTAATTAACACATGAATTTACATTGCGTGTTGAATATTATATTTTTATATGTAATGTCTATAGGAAAGTATACCGTATGACAAAACTACATTTTTCTATGTAATTAAAGGATGTCATTTCATTGTATGATAAAATTTACATTTTTTTATATATGTAACATAAAATGAGAATGAACATTAGAAATAAAATCTATTTATTTTGTATGTAAATAAGATGTAGGAATTTGACATGTAAATTAAATTTACATTTTATATGTAAATAAGATGTAGGAATGTAGCATTGTAATTAAAAATCATATTTTTACATTGTAAATTAGAAGTAGAGTTTGCATTGTAATTAAAAATCATATTTTTACAATGTAAATTAGAAGTAGAGTTTGCATTGTAATTAAAAATCATATTTTTACAATGTAAATTAGAAGTAGAGTTTGCATTGTAATTAAAAATCATATTTTTACAATGTAAATAGGAAGTAGAGTTTGCATTGTAATTAAACTTACATTTTTATATGTAAATTTAGAATAGGATTCACTGCAAATATAAGTTACATTTTTATTATGTAACTAAGATGAGAATGTACATTGAAGTTGAAATCTACATTTTTATATGTAATTTAAAAGTAGGATTTTGAAGTTATCAAAATTTACATTTGTGTTACATGTAAATAAAAAATATAGGGATTTGCATAGGAATTAAATTTACATTTTTATGTAAATAAAAAGGATGGAATTTACATTTTCAATGTAAGTAAAAGAATGAATTTAGGATACGATAATATTATTTTCATTTTCAAATGAATTAAAATTTAGTAAGTATCGGTAGTTGTGTAGAGCGTTGTTTTAATCAAACGACGTTATTACGATTCAATGATTATATATATATATAAATATAATTAAAATTAAACGAATGGGACGTGGCAGTTCGCGTTTTGAAATCGTACCTTTAAACGACTATACAAGGAGATCCGACCGTCGGATTTTCTTGAAACTGAAACCGTTAGGACCGTCTTGGAAAAATCTTTACAACGATATATATTACATTAAGACCCAACGGTTAGATTCTGAGAAATGTAAAAAATCAAAATTGGTTGAATGCAGCGTCGTAGTCGCCCATGGACTTGAGGCGTCGTTATATAAAAATTTAATTATCTTAAATAATTAAAATAGGAATGAATCGTTAATAAAATTAATTATTAATGTATAAGAAGGATTTTAAAAATATATATATATATACGAGGATTATTTGGAAAGTCCGAGTTCTCTCATTCTAAATAATCAAACGACGTTAATTGAAGTATGAAGATGGCGTATGAAGACCGTAAATCTTCCCTCGAATGGACAACGATCGAGGCCCTGATTTGACTTGCTCCCAATTCAAGGGTCATGGTCATTGCCCAAACGTACGTGTTGATTTCACGGGTTTGGCTTTCGCTCAGACCCAGAGCATAAGCTAATAAATGGATTGTGTGTCTGACATCATACTCTATCAAATATCATGTTATTGATCTTTTGTCGAATGTATGGATGTTTGGTGGCGGAGAATTTATTCTCTTGCTTAACACCCGTTCATATATTTCTTCAAAGGATTGGTGGTGCGATATGGGGTGATGATGTGGCATGCTAAGATGCATAGGATCAAGGTTTTGTTGAAAAACAGGCCTTATGGGACGATCAAAGCAAAGCCTGTTTAGGCATAGCTTTGTGTTCAGCGTGACTTTGCCAGCCTCACACACCGGCGGAGTCAAAAACGGGAGAAGGGAACGCATGGAGAGCAGCACGTTTCTTTCTAGCTAGAAGTGGTGATTGGGTTTTAACACGACCTAACATTTTACTTATGTGGATGATGGAATGAGGCGCCTCGGATGATAGGTCCTATAGGACTGGGAAACGTGTGTTCAGGAATAACTAATCCGCAACTCGTATGGTCGACCGGCCCTGCAGCTATCCAAGGGTTCACTGCGGGGGATCCTGAGACATTAGCTAGAGTGTCTCGAATCGGTAGGAGCTCCTCCCTAGCCTTGACTCATGATGGAAACCAAAATCCAAATACGACCCTACGAATTTGATTGTATTACTAGTATGAAGGCATAGTAGTATGGAATACTATTCTTCCTAGGATTTATACATTTACTTTGAAATGTTTTGATATATACTAACAATAATATTAAACTCGTATTTTCCATATTTAGCATGTTTAATCACTATAAGGTAAAACCCTATCCTCTGGTTTGTGCTGCATTGTGTGATGGCACCTGGGTCTTATGGTGATTCCACTTTTCTAAAAAGGATAACGTTGTTGTACGATTTACTTATTAGTTGTTTCTGACACCCTTATGCACGACAATCCATCAGAGTAAACCCGTTCTGCGTTAGCGGCGTGATCTTTGGATTTGCCCTATTAATAGTGATTAATTAGTTAAGAATTTTCACACCAATCCCACGACTGACCCGTTGTTTGTTTCCACCTTTTTGCTAACTCGGGTGCCCTCCTTTCTACACGGGCAGCCAAGTAAGCAGATTTATTCTTCGCTTGGGGTCTCTTCTTTGGAGCTGCTTATTATCTTTCTTGGATTTGCTTTTGTGAAGAGGTGATGACTTGGAGCTTGAAGACATCTATCATTCGCTGTTATTGCATTTTTCTCTTTTTTAATTCCAGACATTAAACTTGGTTTATTCCACGTTGTTTAAGTTGGAGTTGGAACTTATTTCTTTTTCTGCAAACTTGATGTGATAATTTAGAATTCTGCGACTGTGGATTTTCTGTGGTTGATGACATTATATTTCCGCTGCTATGATGTTGTTACTCTATGAATTTCCTATGCTATGTTGTATCTGTGATATGTATTATTGTATTTATGTTGTAGTCCAAATGATTATTCCTTACTTTCATCTCGTGGAAGTTTGGGGTTATCATAGTTGGTATCAGAGCTTTGGTTAAACTTAGCTTTAGGATATAACATATTTATGATAATTCGTTTACATAGAATCACAATATTTTATGACGAATATTTCATGTGAATACATAATAGTCAGTCATTCTATCATTATCTTTTATCTGTCCTTTTATCTTGATCAACTCCTCAAATCACCATTATAGTTGTTCTGACTCTTTCCTTGATCGTACAGAACCAACTAAAAATGAGTACTTGTGCCGCTAGAACTGCTAGAGTTAGAACAAAGGGGCAAAATGTTATTGAAACCGAGGAGAGTATCAAAAAAGCCTATCCCAAATGCAGAGTAGATATCCCTGATTAGTTTATTTTGAGGTACGCTTAAAGTATTTTCTATTCCTTATGTTGGTTCCTACCCTTCTATTCTTCCCTTTTTCTTTTCGAGGACGAAAAGTTCTGTAACACCCCACGTCCGCTAAGGTCACTCATAAGAGGGGAATGCCTTAGTTTCGGTGAAGTATTTTAAGTGAATATAGAATAGTAAAATTACAACAAGACAAATATAAGTAATACTTGAAAATTTAAATCATCATTTCATTGCAGCGGAAAGTAAAACATGTTTGGTTACATCACAAAACCATACAAGAGTCAAGTACAAAATATTCATCTTGATAAAAATAAGTACATAATCCCACTATGTAAACAATAGCCATAAAAGGAAAGATGAACTGAGCTTTACTTCAAGGGTCCAAGCTCCAAAGGATAGATACAGCAATCTGATCAAAGCCCACTAGCACTAAGCCCACTCTGATAACCTGGGTTTGGGGGAAAAAGATAAAAACAACGGGGTCAGACATAAGTCTGAGTGAGTCCTATAACCCTAACAATACAATCGTTAAAGCAATTAGGGTATGATATAAACAAGGTATGGTACCTCTGGGGATAATGACTACACTACGTAGCCAACTAAACACGGGATGTACTAAGATAACCGGAAAAACGCATTTATCCACCCAAGGATAATTACTAGATTACACCATCCCAGACTTATCCACCCAAGGGTAATTCCTACACTGCACCACACCAGTTCTACCTACCAAGAGTAATTCCTACTTAAAGGTTGATCCCACTAAATGTACTAAGTAATTTTTACCCAGTAGTTTCGTGTACCCCTAGCTAACTACCTAGGTGTACCCACTACTCCCAAGCGATCGGCTCCCTAACGTAGATATCCGTGCTGGTCCCACAATGGGGTGTATCATTTCCCCAAAGTGGCAACCTGATAATATCAACGGTGCACGGCTTTATACCTACACGATGCAACAACGACTTACTAACCAGCCCGGGTCCACACACGCATATGAAACCCGTTGGTCCTACGTTGCCACCGCTAACCCGTTTTGGCCTCTTATAGTCAAGCCCAATATGCGTGTCCCGTCACTCGACTTGAGTCGAGCCCACTAAGATACGTTTGGGATATTGGTTGAGATGGGCCCCCACAAGCTACCACCTAAGCTTGTTATTCTATCTAGTGTATTCCACTTAACCCTTTTTAATAATCATGTCTACCTTCATGTTATAAATCCTGGTTAAGTCATTTAATCATATTTTAATTACCACTCAAGACACCCACTAGATTTCCACATGCCACCCAAGTCATTTACTTAATTCCCACATGCCACCCGAGGCACTTACTTAACCCTTTAATCATGTTTAATTATATGTTCTACTTTGGTTAAGTATTCTAATCGTATTTTCTATTGCTACCCAAGGCAACCCACTAGTTTCCTCATGCCACCCAAGGCACCCCACTAGTTACTACAAGTCACCCAAGGCACCCACTTAACCCTCATGCCCCACTACATGCTTATATGGTTAAGTGTTTCTTAATTAATTAAGACCGTGATCCTCATAAAGACCTCTCACATTAGACTATCTTTTATGACCGCTGGTTAAGCCGGTTGGGTCCGGGCAGCCTTATGTCATAACCGAGTCTAACCTCGTGTCTTTACATTAATCACGTATTTAGTTTGTGCCTAAGACCTCCCACATTGGACTAACATTTGTAGCAACTGGTTAAGCCGGTTGGGTCCGGGCAGTTTTACACTACAAATGAGTCCAACCTCGTGTCTTAGTCGATTAATTACATCTAATTAATCATCCTCCTAATTTATATTAATTAACCTTAATTAATATTAAGTTTTTCATAACATGGGTAGACCTAACTCAATAGGTAAATTCCCATGGGGTAGACCTAACTCAATAGGTAAATTCCCACTTATGTTAATTTATTTTTATGGTATACTTAATCATACCCAATCATACTTTTATTAACATATTTATTAACCCCATCGTTCCCCACGTAAATCGTTCTCATTTCACGACATAATAAAGGGAAGATGAATCCCAAACATCTTGTGTTTAACCAAATCTTAGCATATTGTAACGGCTGGAAATTTCCGACTCCTCGAGAGTCGGAAATTCCGCGACGTTAGTGAAAGAATTTAGAAGGTGAGAAAGAAAAGATAGAACTAATAGAATAGAAGAAGAAGAAGAACATCAGAATCATCAGAGTAACACGAATCTCACAGCGGAACGAATAACATATAATATATATAACATAACTTTTAAGTAAACAGTTATATATATACAATAGCACTTATCAGAGTACAACACTTACAACACAGCGGAAATAACTATAGCTATAAAATCTTGCAGCCTCCTGCTCCAAGCTCTCCAAGTATATCTGTAAATCCCGACTACTTGACTGCCCGTACAAATTTAGGCACCCAAGAGTTTAGGGAAAACAACAAAGTAAACTCCGGGTCAGTCATGGGACTGGTGTGAGTAAAATAGTTTAAAACAGGTATAGGATATCTCATAAGACCACGCCGTGAATACGGAACGGGTTTTTCCCTTATGAGTATCTGAACAACTTTGACAAGCAATATCATTGTGATATTATAATAATGTCTAAGTACAAATAGGTATCAATCTAGCAGAAACGCTTGCATCTCACGTTCTACATATATAGTATAAAATCATAAACCGCAGGGCGCTTATCGGAGAATGGATTCCAACAGACAAGGTATGGGAGCACCTTCTAATCAGTGTACTCTAGAGGTGATACACAGCAGGTTCAACAAGAACGTCTTGCAACCCGGCCACACATGACCGCTCACTCATTTAGCTTGAGTGTCGCGAATATATTGCCACCACGGTTATAGGCCATCAAACCGTCATTCGAAGATACAGAATCAAAAAGAAGTATAAATATGGATATTCCCAAGATCGGTGACAATACACCCTGCTTGGGTATGACCCAACTAGCCATGCTGCCTAGCCCAACTTTTGTTACTTCCTGGTGTGAGGCTAGAAGCTACGTCTATCTTCAGAACATCTGATCACCATTCACTTTGATTGCCACATCGTCATACCCGCCAAATCACAAATTGACTTATCCAAAAATAACACGGGTATATAGCTAAGAGAAACGAATTCCTCCGCCACCAAACGTGGATACGTTTGAACAGATCAACTTACGCGATCCATTGGATATACTCTGTCAGACCTTCTTCCATATACGTTGTCCTGGGACTGGACAAACCGAAGGCACTATTCAGTATATCCATCTTAGTCACTATTATCTAAGACTTATACAACAGCCCTTGCACTTTACTCCGTCTTCAATTTATCTTTGGCATATATTGCTCGCAACGCTTATGCCAATACAGAGTGGTTCTTTGGATAATAATCCAACCGGTCTCTCCATATTAACAACGTTAAAATGGTAAAAACTTTGATAGTCTGTGATTCAACTATCAAATGAAAACATGTCGGTGTACAAACAACGATCTTATTTCCAAATGGAAATTCGATCGATCAATCATCATATGTTCATATTTCCTTATTTCATATATTTAGAAAATATATGTTATTAATCATTGGAAAACATTTCCATAGCTTATTTTCACATCACTATTTTTTCGCAACTGTCAGTCCCTAACTGTAACTAGTATGAGGGCAATTCTCTAAGTATCAATTCAGAAGGTCGAAACCAACATCAGATCGTTACTTAGAAAACCGTTCAACTTACCCTCTCCAGTTAGTTTCTGAATTTTCTTAACTCTATTTCTTAAATTCTTATCAGGAAAACATTTCATTTTCTATGTTTAGAAAACATATCTGACTATATTTGGAAAACGTTTCCAAAACTCATTTACGGATTTCCAATGAACGTTGTATAAAACATCGTTACGCTTAATCCATTAATCGCTTATTACTTAACTATATTTTAAATCAACCTTTCTATCGAACCACAACTATTCCTTTGTCAATTCTGAAGTCAATCAAGTTGGGGTATAATTACCTCGCAGACCTTAATTGAACAACGTCCTTTACTGTGAAAATAGATGAAGTTCATCACTCACTTTTTCCAATCATCTGTTTATGCAAATTCTCGGATTCAGGTTACGAATCTACTTCTTATATGAAAACGTTTGATTATAACTATAACGTTATAATTCCTACTTCTGCAATATCTAACCTAAATTATAACTTTATCTCCTAACTCGAATAATTTAACAGACACCTAATTTCTAAATCAATAACTAAATCTTGATTTAAACCCTGGAAAGTAAATAGTACTTTCCCGAATTCGCTATAATCGAATTCGACGTATAACTCCCTTTCGAGTAATCTCTATTTGATTAACTCTTCTTCGAATAACCTATATTCGATTATCTCTCTTCGAATAACTCATATTCGAAATCTCTCTCTTTCAAATAAACAATATTCGATCTCTTTCTTTCGAATATGCTATATTCGAAAATCTCCTTTCGATTTACTAATCGATAACTCCTTTCGATCAAAATAAAATCGATAACTCCTTTAACTCTATTCAAATAACAAATATTCGACTAACTCCTTTGGATCGACTCATTTGATTAACTCCTTCGAATAACTAATTCGAATCACTTGCCTTCGAATAACCAATATTCGATTTACTCTAACTCGATTAACTTAATTCTAATCGATTTACTCCATTTCGATTCTACTTAATTCAAATTGATTAACTCCTTCCGAATAACTAAATTCGATTTAACTCTTCTCGAATAACTAAATTAGATTAACTCAAATTGAATAACTAATATTCAATTAACCCTTCGACTAACTCCTTCGGATTTAACTAACTCCGAATAACTCCTTTGGATTAACTCTTCGACTAACTCCTTTGGATTAACTAACTTCGAATAACTCCTTCGGATTAACTAACTCCCAATAACCAATATTCGATAACTCCTCAAAGTATAAATAATATTCGATAACTCTTCTCAAATGAATAACATTTGATTTCTCCACTCGAATAAACTATATTCGATAACTCTACTTCGGATAAGTGATATTCGACAACTCTACTCGGTTAACTCTACTTGGATAACTCTAACTGATCAACTCTAACTGGTCAACTCTAACTGGTCAACTCTAACTGGTCAACTCTAACTGGTCAACTCTAATTGGTCAACTCTAACTGGTCAACTCCACTGGTTAACTCAACTGGTTTAACTCTAACTGGTCAACTTTAACTGTTTATCTTTAACTGGTAAATTTTAACTGGTTAACTCAAATGGTTTAACCTAACTTGATTTACTTGTCTCGATTAACTGAACTAACCCACTTAGTTTAACTTAGTTAATTCACTTTGATTAACTCTAACCGATTTACTTAGTTTAACTCAGCTAATTCACTTTGATTAACCCAACTAATTTTTCTTCGATTAACCAATTAGTTTAACTTGACTAATTCACTTAGTTTGACGCAACTAATTCACTTTGATTTACCAATTAGTTTAACTTAACTAATTCACTTCGATTAACCGCTTAGTTTATCTTAACTAATTTACTTTGGTTAACTTAACCAATTACTTTGATTAACTCGACTAACTTGCTTTGGTTAACTTAACAAATTACTTTGTTTAACTCTATTCGAATAAGTAATTCGAATCACTCTAATGTGTTTAACTCTATTCAAATATCTAATTCGAATAACTCATTTCAAAAGATTTCCTTTTTACAACGTTGATCCATTGATAAAGATTTACTTTTTACAAGTTTATCCATTTATAAAGATTTACTTTTAGTAACGGTTCTTCACTTTATAAATGTCCTTTTAATAACGTTTCTACTTCTCTATATAAGTCCAGACTTATATATATTCCATTTATCAACGATAAATAATTTATTTAATTTATAAAACATTATTTATAAATTAATCTACTTCAATTTATCTGTTTAAAACAGATTTCCTATTTAATATCTCATTTAAATCTATATCGTGTTATACCGTGTGCGAAGCACGTGTTTAAATCTATCCTTGTATAATTCTATTTATTTTCTGAACAAGTGTTCCTTTATTTATTCCCTAAATAAATATTCCTTTATTCCATTTATTTATAATCTAAATAAATGTTCCTTTATTTATTTCCTAAATAAATAAATGTTTTTATTTTATAAAATCCTATCGATTTTATAAATAAGATTTATTTTCAATATAAACATTGAAAATTCCCTTTTTACACTCTAGTATCACCTACGGTGTTTAACGTGTCGTATAACAATGATCGGTATCATTCAAACATATGAAATCAATAACAGATTTCATAACACATCATATATCACAATACATGAAAAACGGTAAAATAAATGTTGAGGAATCCAGTCGGATTCCTCCAACCTGTTTCCCTGCATCACAGATGTTAGACAATACAACAACATCGATTTCACTTCACTGTGAAATATTCTGATAGCAGAATCAACATATGACTATTTAACGGTTTATATATATATACGTAAATATATATATAAAATCTCTACTAACTGACTAGCAGTTCAATCAAACAGTCAACACACAGTCAAACAGTCAAACAGATAATATTTTAACAGTTCTAAGAATACACGTGAAAATAAAACTTTTTAGAGTTTGTGAGATTTACTCACCTTTGCGTGTTAACCGTTAAATAACGGTTTGCGTTTATTTGACTGCGACGGACAATTTATTTCGCCATAAATTGTAACGAGCACGGAATCACTCCCAGTCAGCTCCATTGTGTTGCTCCCGTCCATATGATCCTATCGGATCTTGTTTCGCTGAAAACCGATGTCGTACGGTCAAGTTATCGACATTACAAGTTTATATAACAAATTTTTAATTTAAATAAAGGCTTAATTTATTTAACATGGGCCTTTACCCATATTCTTCAACGCAGGCCCACTAAGATTATAAGACCCGCTTTCTTTTAAATCCCTTCTTCCTCAATTAACACCAGACAAAATCGCTCCTCCCCATTCCATTTTGACCGCAACTTTGACCCGTCCTTGCTCCTCCTTCGGCCATATGTGGCCACCGCAACCACCACCAAGTAATTCCCTTTTGCAAACCCTACCTTTCCATCCCCCTAAAGTTGAACTCGACACAAGTCACCCTCGACAAAATCGACCACCGTATCCTACCTCCGTTGACCGGAGTTCCTCACCGCCTCGTTCAACTATAGCTTCCGCGACAACCACCAATCACTTCAGCACCCAAATCCGCACCCACCTCATACCTTGGACTTCGAACTCGCTCGCTTCGTCTGACATGCATCCTGGCGCTGCTCCAGTTCGACGCCGAACTGTCTTTGCTCCAAACCACCCGCTACTTTTCCAAGACGACCCCCTCGCCACCACAAACTCATATACACACTCACATCCGATTAAAACTCCTCCATTCATTGATGAATCCGAACCCTAGCTCCCTGACGAACATTGACACGGCCCAGAGATGAATCGAGTTCAACACAAAGCATATGGGATCGAAGAGCAACACTTCAGGGACTCGAATACACTTGTATTTGGATTTGTAGATATATATATGATTTAGGATATTTTTTATTTGAGTTTGTGGCTTAAGAACTGACGGCAAGTTCTTTCTGAAGCAAAAAAAGGAATGTAGGATACTCTTGGGGTATTTGTAGATATTAGTTCTTTGAATTTGTGGAGGATGTTTCTCCATGTTTTTGGGTTTGAAGCCACAAAGAATTTGTGGCTGAGTACAAAGGAGATGTAGCCTTGTTTTTGGCCGGAAATAATTAGGATATTTTATTTTGAGTTCAAAATATTTTGGTCATCTCATTTTACAAAACTTCGTCAATTACGAACTGCTATCGACCGGATCAACTACACCATCGTGACGATCAATGTGCCACGATCCCAGAAATATAACAATAACGGTAGATGGACTCATATTTTGAAACTTCAAATTGTTGATTTCAGGGTGCGAAATACTTCAAATAAAAAGTAGCTTATTAAATTAATTAAAAATTACCATAAAATTCTAAAAATTAAATTATCGCTATTTTCCAAAAGAACCTTGTCTGAATTCACATCCGATATCTAGTTATTTTGAAATAACCGTTATGGCCGATAAACGATTCTATAGCGACTATTCTGAAATTTGATTTGGACATATCCCAAAATCTACACGACGAAATCCCGATTTTTCTCTTCCACTAGAAAGATATACTCCACCAGCTCCACACGTTTCTTGTTTCACAGAAATCCGGCTTAAAACGAATCCTGTACATTCAGTTGAAGTTCAACTCGCCAAATAGCGAACTGCAGCGCCATTTCAAGCTCGATTATAATTATATTAAAAATTATACGTTTCAACTATCGTTTATTTAATATATTCGTTATTTAAATAATTAAATAACTTAATTATTATACCTTACAAAACGCGCCATTACACATATAACTTTGTCATGGGTTAAGAGGATGTCAACTTGCATATATGAGCATATATTAACCCAACTACATTTAATCCCAAACTTGCATATATGAGCATATATTAACATGTTAAACTTGCATATAAGCATTCACATAACTTGCATGACATGTTAAACTTGCATATAAGCATTCACATAATTTGCATATGAACTTGCATAACAATATACATGTAACTTACATAACATCATACACATAACTTGCATATGAACTTGCATAACAACATACATGTAACTTGCATAACATCATACACATAACTTGCATATGAACTTGCATAACAACATACATGTAACTTACATAACATCATACACATAACTTGCATATGAACTTGCATAACAACATACATGTAACTTGCATAGCATATCATCATGAACTTACATATTAACATACATGTAACTTGCATAGCATATCATCATGAACTTACATATTAACATACATGTAACTTGCATAGCATATCATCATGAACTTACATATTAACATACATGTAACTTGCATAGCATATCATCATGAACTTACATATTAACATACATGTATCTTGCATAAGCATTCACATACTTGCATAAGTATGCATAACTTGCATATCATGTTACATATAACTTGCATATATTCTCACATATAGTTTGCATAACATGTTACCTATGCATAAATGTTCAACATAATGTTTTGCATCATAAAACATGGCATTAAACTTGCATGTAGCATAAAACTTGCCAAACACATAACATACAATATACTAAACTTGCATAATATCATATACTTAGTATGCATAGAATCACATACTAAACTTGCATAATAGATCAATGTTCAACTTAGTGTTTTGCATCATAATCATCATGAAACATAGCACCAAACTTGCATATAGATGTCATGACCACATAACATTAAACTTGCATGACATATGGTATATAACTTGCATACCCAACACAAAGCTTGCATAAACACATTGATCCTCAAACATATCCATACATCATCATATCCTATCTTAATCAATTTAACAATTGATTATTAAGGAGATAGAATCTCACCAAAACAAAATTAGCAAACTAATGAAGAAGATTAAGAGGCTAGAAGTTGATTTGGAATGCTATCCCTTCTCTAATTTTGATGGAGGCTCTTTCAAGTTTCATTTTGCCATAGTTTAGTTACTAGATTTAATTATGAATGAATTAGGGTAGGGTTTAGGGTGTATTTATAGATTAGGTAGTGTTTTTAGGCCCTTAGATTAACCCTAGATTGGTTTAGGACCCTCAGATCCAAGAAGCTTCCAGAAACCAGCCCTCCAAGCCAGCCTAAAACCCAACCTGGTGCAACCTGGTGCACCCAGGTTCTCTGGACGCCACCCCCTGTCGACAGGCAAGTCGACAGGCAAGTCGACACCCCTGTCGACAGGCTTGTCGACAGCCCTGTCGACATGGGTAGGGCGGGAATCTTCCCGCCTGGCCCCGCTTGCTCTATTTTAAAATCTGAATTTAAATTATTAAATCTGTTTTTAGCTTTGAATTTTCTGCAAACTTCATCGGGCCATAACCGGGCCATACGGACTCCGATTCTCGAAAACTCGGACTCTATTTCGCGTATTTTTCCGAGACGAACGCAATGACGCAGCCCGTTTCCCCCAATTCTCACATCTGAGATTATTTATTCTGTAATTAGTGAATTTTAGCATTAATCGAAATTCGGGGTGTTACAAGTTCTTAAGTGGTGGAGATTGTAACAACCCAGAATTTGGGGCCAATTTAAAATTTTCATTTAAGAGATTTTAGGGGTGTTTAAATATTTAAAATAAATTATTTCAAATAAAAATGAATGGAAATTTATTTTGAGCAAAGTTAATACAAATATATTCAATTAAGTTACATAAAGAATTAGAAATAGGATGGTAGTTTGAAAAGTCAAACTTGAACTTTGACTAACTACACAGGATGCAGAATAAACCGGATTTTGGTGAAACGAAAAATATTTAAATCTGTTAATGAATATCTTTCTAACGAATCTGAAAAATTGAAGTTTCATAGCGGGAATTAAAAGTTATGGCCAAATGAATTTTCAGAAAGGTCGCTATAGAGATTATATCACCCTTGAAAATCGACATTTCGCATACGACCTCGGAATTCGACGAAACCACTTTTGTTGGGTCCGGGATGTAAAATTATTGCAAGGTTTCAAATTTTATGATTTTTGAAGGTAGTATGTGGGCGTGGCAAAAGAAACTGTATTTTCTCAATTTCGGTCAAAATTATTTGACTGAAAAATAGCCATTTTTCAAACAGTCTCAGAATTCGACGAAATAAATTTTGTTAGGATCGTATCATCATAAGAAAGCCAAAAATAATTTTTTTGGATTTTTATGACTTCATTTGTGACCCCAGTAAAATTAGAAAGTACGTTCGAATTAAAAATAAAAGAATTAATTTGAAAATAAAGAAAACACACTGTAAACTTCAGAATTGGACTTCGACAATAGCGCCATTGTGTTCAGAAGGCGTCAAAACCTATTGTTCGACAGTCGTTGAGCGCGAATTGGAGTTCGAACGATAAAACCCTATTTTCCGGAATTAAATAAATAAATAAAATAAAAATACGTAGAGAATCCTGTATAAATACGGGCTGTACCTTCTTCTTCTTCCCCGATCAGTCGAACCCATAGCCCCCCCCCCCCCCTTTAAATTTTCTTCTCCATTTTCCCATCAATCCACTCACAATTAGACTTATCCGTAGTTGAACTTTTTGAAGCTCTTCCCTCCCTCTCCAATCTCCGACAAGTTTCATTCGATCTCACGCCATGTAGCTCTCGAATTTCGAGCCCCAACCCACGACCTTAAAACCACCGCCGCCCCTAGCATAGGCCGCCGCACCCTCCCCCCTTCCAGCCGAACATCCACCTCTCGTAGCTCTCCAATCTCCCGCAAACCATTCGCAAAACCGTCGACTACAGCTCCCGAATTCTGAATTCAAAGTTTTGAACTTTTCTGAAAATTTTAAGGTATGAATATTTCAGTTTTGTCACGCTTTTAAACGTTACAGCGACATTGTTAAAAGTCAGTTTTGATTTATTTGTATGATCTTCAATTTAAAATCTTTCAGATCCGAAACTGCCATGACCTTGAACACGAGATCTGATTGAATCCGAACCTTCATCTCAAATCCATGCTAGGTGAGAATTTATTTTTAATATAATTTAATTAATTTAATTATTATTATTGCGTTGTGTGAAGTTTAAATGGTTGAAAATAAATAGATCTGCGATTGTTGTCATTTTAAAGTAATGGATCTAAATCGTTTGCGACGTTATGATATTAGATCTGCAAGTTTAAATGTTAGATCTGAGTTTGGTGATTCATTTGTTTATCTTGTAAATCATGATTGGTTGATATTCAATAACCATATGTTATTAATTCTAATTGATCCCTGTATTATTCAAAATATTGTTGTGGTAGAATTGGACAAGAAATATTGGACATGAATCACGTATAAATCTATCATCTTGTTCATCGTTATGAAATTTACATCGTTATGAAATTTACATCGTTATGCAACTTACATTATTTTAATGTGAATTAAAGTAGGAATTCACATCGTTATGAAATTTACATCGATATGTAATTTACATTATTTTTATTGTGAATTAAAGTAGGAAAATTTACATTTTTATAATGTTAAATTAAAGTAGATTTTGCATGGTGAGAAAAATTACATTTTTCTTTGTAATTAAAAGTGAAATTATACTGTATGTTAAAAATTACATTTTTCTTTGTAATTAACATGTGAATTTCATCGTATGTTAAAATTTACATTTTTATATGTAAATTATATAGGAAATTATACTGTATGTTAAAAATTACATTTTTCTTTGTAATTAACATGTGAATTTCATCGTATGTTAAAATTTACATTTTTTTATGTAAATTATATAGGAAATTATACTATATGTTAAAAATTACATTTTTCTTTGTAATTAACATGTGAATTTCATCGTATGTTAAAATTTACATTTTTATATGTAAATTATATAGGAAATTATACTATATGTTAAAAATTACATTTTTCTTTGTAATTAACATGTGAATTTCATCGTATGTTAAAATTTACATTTTTATATGTAAATTATATAGTGAAATTATACTGTATGTTAAAAATTACATTTTTCTTTGTAATTAACATGTGAATTTCATCTTATGTTAAAATTTACATTTTTATATGTAAATTATATAATGAAATTATACTGTATGTTAAAAATTACATTTTTCTTTGTAATTAACATGTGAATTTCATCGTATGTTAAAATTTACATTTTTATATGTAAATTATATAGGAAATTATACTGTATGTTAAAAATTACATTTTTCTTTGTAATTAACATGTGAATTTCATCGTATGTTAAAATTTACATTTTTATATGTAAATTATATAGGGAATTACACCGTAGGTTAAAATTTACATTTTTATATGTAATTAAAATATGAATTTACATTGTGTGTTAAATATTATATTTTTATATGTAATGTCTATAGGAAAGTATACCGTATGACAAAACTACATTTTTCTATGTAATTAAAGGATGCCATTTCATTGTATGATAGAATTTACATTTTTTTATATATGTAACATAAAATGAGAATGAACATTAGAAATAAAATCTATTTATTTTGTATGTAAATAAGATGTAGGAATTTGACATGTAAATTAAATTTACATTTATATGTAAATAAGATGTAGGAATGTGGCATTGTAATTAAAAATCATATTTTTACAATGTAAATTAGAAGTAGAGTTTGCATTGTAATTAAAAATCATATTTTTACAATGTAAATTAGAAGTAGAGTTTGCAATGTAATTAAAAATCATATTTTTACAATGTAAATTAGAAATAGAGTTTGCACTGTAATTAAAAATCATATTTTTACAATGTAAATAGGAAGTAGAGTTTGTATTGTAATTAAACTTACATTTTTATATGTAAATTTAGAATAGGATTCACTGCAAATATAAGTTACATTTTTATTACGTAACTAAGATGAGAATGTACATTGAAGTTGAAATCTACAATTTTATATGTAATTTAAAAGTAGGATTTTGAATGTATCAAAATTTACATTTGTGTTACATGTAAATAAAAAATATAGGAATTTGCATAGGAATTAAATTTACATTTTTATGTAAATAAAAAGGATGGAAATTACATTTTCAATGTAAGTAAAAGAATGAATTTAGGATGCGATAATATTATTTTCATTTTCAAATGAATTAAAATTTAGTATGTATCGGTAGTTGTGTAGAGCGTTGTTTTAATCAAACGACGTTATTACGATTCAATGATTATATATATATATAATTAAAATTAAACGAATGGGACGTGACAATTCGCGTTTTGAAATCGTACCTTTAAATGACTATACAAGGAGATCCGACCGTCGGATTTTCTTGAAACTGAAACCGTTAGGACCGTCTTGGAAAAATCTTTCCAACGATATATATTACATTAAGACCCACCTGTTAGATTCTGAGAAATTTAAAAATCAAAATTGGTTGAATGCAGCGCCATAGTTGCCCATGGACTTAAGGCGTCGTTATATAAAAATTTAATTATTTTAAATAATTAAAATAGGAATGAATCGTTAATAAAAATAATTATTAATGTATAAGAAGGATTTTAAATATATACATATATATATATATATATATATATATATATATATATACGAGGATTATTTGAAAAGTCCGAGTTCTCTCATTCTAAAAAATCAAACGACGTTAATTGAAGTATGAAGATGGCGTATGAAGACCGTAAATCTTCCCTCGAATGGACCAACGATCGAGGCCCTGATTGGACTTGCTCCCAATTCAAGGGTCATGGTCATTGCCCAAACGTACGTGTTGATTTCACGGGTTTGGCTTTCGCTCAGATCCAGAGCATAAGCTAATAAATGGATAGTGTGTCTGACATCATACTCTATCAAATATCATGTTATTGATCTTTTGTCGAATGTATGGATGTTTGGTGGCGGAGAATTTATTCTCTTGCTTAACACCCGTTCATATATTTCTTCAAAGGATTGGTGGTGCGATATGGGGTGATGATGTGGCATGCTAAGATGCATAGGATCAAGGTTTTATTGAAAAGCAGGCCTTGTGGGACGATCAAAGTATAGCCTGTTTAGGCATAACTTTGTGTTCAGCGTGACTTCGCGAGCCTCACACACCGGCGGAGTCTAAAATGGGAGAAGGGAACGCAGGGAGAGTAGCACGTTTCTTTCTAGCTAGAAGTGGTGATTGGGTTTTAACACGGCCCAACATTTTATTTATGTGGATGATGGAATGAGGCACCTCGGATGATAGGTCCTATAGGACTGGGAAACGTGTGTTCGGGAATAACTAATCCGCAACTCGTATGGTGGACCGGCCCTGCAGCTATCCAAGGGTTCACTACGGGGGATCTTGAGACATTAGCAAGAGTGTCTCGAATCGGTAGGAGCTCCTCCCTAGCCTTGACTCATTATGGAAACCAAAATCCAAATACGACCCTACGAATTTGATTGTATTACTAGTATGGAGGCATAGTCGTATGGGATACTATTCTTCCTAGGATTTATACATTTACTTTGAAATGTTTTGATATATACTAATAATAATATTAATCTCGTATTTGCCGTATTTAGCATGTTTAATCACTATAAGGTAAAACCCTATCCTCTGGTTTGTGTTGCATTGTGTGATGGGACCTGGGTCTTATGGTGATTCCATTTTTCTAAAAAGCATAACGTTGTTGTACGATTTACTTATTAGTTGTTTCTGACACCCTTATGCACGACAATCCATCAGAGTAAACCCGTTCCGCGTTAGCGGCGTGGTCTTTGGATTTGCCCTATTAATAGTGATTAATTAGTTAAGAATTCTCACACCAGTCCCACAACTAACCCGTTGTTTATTTCCACC
Organism: Allium sativum; assembly: GCA_030737875.1. Taxonomy (NCBI): domain Eukaryota; kingdom Viridiplantae; phylum Streptophyta; class Magnoliopsida; order Asparagales; family Amaryllidaceae; genus Allium; species Allium sativum. The sequence goes on from CM060918.1 coordinate 900,587,677, forward strand.
TTTTTGCAAACTCGGGTGCCCTCCTTTCTACACGGGCAACCAAGTAAGCAGGTTTATTCTTCGCTTGGGGTCTTTTCTTTGGAGCTGCTTATTATCTTTCTTGGATTTGCTTTTGTGAAGAGGTGATGACTTGGAGCTTGAAGACATCTATCATTCGCTGCTATTGCATTTTTCTCTTTTTTAATTCCAGACATTAAACTTGGTTTATTCCACGTTGTTTAAGTTGGAGTTGGAACTTATTTCTTTTTCTGCAAACTTGATGTAATAATTTAGAATTTTGTGACTGTGGATTTTCTGTGGTTGATGACATTATATTTCCGCTGCTATGATGTTGTTACTCTATGAATTTCCTATGCTATGTTGTATCCGTGATATGTATTATTGTATTTATGTTGTATTCCAAATGATTATTCCTTACTTTCATCTCGTGGAAGTTTGGGGTTATCACACTCAATAAAGATCTATTTCTTTATTATATTTTATTCCGCTGCGATGTGAGACTCTGGTTCTGTTGGGATGTTTTATTCTTCTTCTTTTTCTTCTATTCTAATATTTCTTTCTTATCTCACCCTCTAATTTCTTTTTATTACATATCCGGTGTTTTCAATATTTGGGTCATAGTAAGTAATACGAGATTAAGTATTATTGTCGAAATTCGTACGTCGAATCCCCCGGGTCGTTACAAATCATAGTAATTCGCTTATAACATTAACAGAGCAGTTTTCATAAAGGGATGGTTTTGCTAAGGTCCCAGTTAAGTTTCAAAATACAAAAAATTCTTTGTCTTAAAACATCATAAATTAGGTCATATTTGTTTGAAAACATAAATAATAATAATAATAATAAATCATTGTAAAACACTACTAGACTTCAAAACTTAATTCAGTATATAATCATTTTCATATTCATGAAAAAAAGAAAAAAAAACACTTAAAAAAAATGCACATTTCAGCCAAACTGTAGAAAATTCTGCAATGTTTTGTTTAATTGGAGACATAGTTGCAATTATATCAAAAAGATTAATGATTTTAAGCAATTTTTGCTTATTGTTTCAAACCTTCAAATTCAATACCTACACCTATTTAAATATCACATTATTACAGAAAAATCATCAAAAAAACGATGAACATTGCGTACATATGAAAATATATCACTTTCGGTAAAATTGTAAAAAAAGCAACTAAACAGAAAAAATGCAGCACACTGAGACATTTTTGTAGTACATTGTAGAATAGTTGTAGTTATATCTGTATTATTTTCAATAAGTGCAGTCATTTCTGCATTCGTTTTTTTATTTTTTTTATTTTCTGCAATACAATATGTGAATAATTACAGATATGTCTTTATTTACTCAAAATACATGTAGATATTTCTAGCAGATATGTGAATATTTATGCAACTATTTTTTTTGGATTAGTAATTTGATGTTTATAATATTTTGAAACTTTTTTGAACAACCATGCAAAAAAATATATACGAAAATTGCTATAGAAAAATAAAGATCCGTTTTGCATATGAACTTAGGAAGGGTTCAACTTTTAATTATGTTTAATTTAGGAATGTCTCCTTAGTATTCATTTTCATAAAGTTAGATATGTTATAATTTTTTTTTCTTTATTTCCATTTTGCATTTCTTGCTGTGAAAATCGACGTATTAGTCAGATTTGGCCTCGATCACTTTTTCTGTCCGAGATTCCTTCATATTCTAGAGTGGGCAGATCCCTGCCACTTCGGACTTTAGTGCCGATTGTATGGTGTAGGCAGCCAATACCTAAAAATCTAGGATCTTAAATATTGTGTGCTGCTATTCACACCCCCATTTAGACTATTGGCCACCTATACTAAAGGTCACCTCTTTTTTGCGTCTCTCTACTTCCTTACACCACCTAAATGATTCAATTTCTAATCGGCTACCACCTCTGCCTTTAATTCTTCATCGTTCCAACAAAAAAAGTCTTCTTCCTAAAATTTTCTCCATCGCTCTATAAGCTTGAAAATTTCCCTAAATTATAAACGCAATTTCAGGCGTCCAATCAGCTGATTAACACCATCGAATCGCTCTGCAACAACATTCAACTTTTACCTTGTTGTTTTACACCATCGAATCAGCACATTCTGCGAATCAAGTACCTGAAATCACATCGTTTAACAAAAAAAATTAACTTACTTCCAGTTTTACATGAATAATAGTGATTGTAAATTAAGTACAAACTGCATACTTCGTCACTTGTAAAATGATATGTCAAAACAACTTTTGTGTCTTCAACGGCATTTGACTGATCATCTTGTGGCCTATTGCTATCATCCACATAGTTATCAAGTTTATTGTAAATCACATTATCTTCCTACAAAAATCAAATAAAAATAATTAAAATGAATTTTTTTGTAAATTTTGATATATAAATTGTTGTTGTATGAAGAAAGCCCTAAAATTCCATAATTTACAATATCATTCTCTATTACAACGTCATCGAAATTAATGTCATCCAAACTCGAAGTAGAGAGAAGAGTGAAAGAAAGCTCCTACAAAAATTAATACAAAACCCTTAAAAAAATTCTATAACAACAGAATAGATTATACAACATGATATACAAAACTAACCTCTTTTTTGTTTTAATCTTCCATCCTCTACTCAGCCAATTTTTTTTTTTTCTTATGGTTTAGGGTTTGATATCTGAGAATTTAATTTGTTTGAAAACAGAAGAGAAAATACGGCTGTTATTGACTGAGTGAAAAGAAATAAAGTGGTGGTAGGAAGTAAGTCAAAAATAATACAATCTATTAATTTTTTAAAGGTGACCAGTAGTCTGAATGGATGTGTGAATAGCAACTAACTAAATATTTTAGTTTCTATGTCCACCAAGATTCATGATATGAGCGTTACCTTCCGTTACGTGACGTGTGACATGGAATAAAGTCCTTTTCTTCTCATCAAATGATACAAAGTTCCAAGTGAGGAACGTAGTTTTCATCTTTGTGGAGGGAGAGACTTTGAGAGTTTGAGAAATGGAGAGCTCGAGATGGCGATTCATTCCTCTCATCCCTCTGATTTTCTCCTTTCTCCTTTTATCCATGAAGACTTCATGGAAGGTCCTAATTCTTTATTCAGTTTTCCATATTATATATTTGTAGCTTAATATTTTGTTTTTATTGTATGGAACTTCTGTTCTGTTACAACGTAAATGTAATCTAAAATTCAAGTTATTCGAATTTATAGCACTTAACCTTTTTTTTTTCTTCTGATGAAGTGATGTGAATATGAAAGCGCCTTTAATTATCGTAAAATTGGCGATGATAGGAGATTAACGCTCAGTTTTTCTGGTTAATACCAAAAATTCGGTAAATATTGCAAATTTGCTGTAACTGAGCAAAGGAAAAAGTAAATATCTTGTTTCAAGCTAGAAGAAATGGTCAGTTTAGTGGTTTTCTTCTTTTCTTTCTGATAACATAAAGGGCATATACGATAGTTTTGATATATAAATGTGAGGTTAAATTGAAAATTTGAATGTTTGAAAAAAGAAAAAACATTGATTGAACTAGCAGTATTTATTTGAGAATGTAATTCAGTTAAGACTTCGAAATATCTTAAATATAAACATTTAATTTATTTGGTTACCAGCAATCCAGCAGTAAATGCAGTCTTCTCCCTTACAAGCACTACTGGATTCATAGCAGGCGCATTGTTACACCTGAAGGCGTGATTAGCGGTGCAGGTGAACATTCTTGTTTATGAAATTAAATACTAATGCGAATAATGCATGTTCATAGAAAAAATGCGAAAAATGCATGTTTGATTTACTTTTTTTAGGTGATGTTTGGTTTACTTTTTTTAGTTTTGGGGTTTCGTTCATAGAAAAATGAATAATGCATGTTCATCGTAGAGACAGCCGTTTTAAAAACGAAGTTATCACACAAAACAGAAAACAATGTTTATTTATTTTCCATGTTTTGAAAAGTAACGGAAGAAGATGAGCTAATTTATCCTTCCGTCGTCCTTACATCCACTCTGTCGTCTCTTTCATCTTCCTGCTATTCCCTCCTCGGTCCTTTAACCCTTTCTATTTATCCTATTAGCGTTGAAAACTCAAAACTTAAAACACAAGTTAAACCAAACACTACCTAAATGATATCTGGACTGGTTTTGTGGGTTTTTCTTTTCATTAATTTTTAGAATATTTACCAAAATAGACCACTTTAAAACAGACACTTTCCAAACTTATTTACAAGAATATGCATGTCTTGACCACATCAGATTTTGGCCAGAAAAAATGCGATTGGCGAGTTTTGAAAAGACGCCTTCCCGCAATTTAGTCGTAGAGCCAAAAACTTTTAATTAGATTGTGTAAAGGCGATTTCGAAAATCACCTTTGGGTGACTTTTCCAAAATTAACTTTACGTTTTTCCTGGTCAAAACCGGAGGTGTCCAAAACAGGTCTATTCCTGTAACCAAGTTAAAAGTGACATATTTTTACTATTGTCATCTAAGAGTGACATCTTTTGGCAAAATTTTTTTATATTTCTTTCGCTTTATTTTATTTCAAAATATGCTGTGTTACTTATGTTCACCTTACGACGTAAAGCTCATATCTCACCTTTGTTTCCAAAAAAATTGTTTATCGGTTAGCATTGTTCAATTTAACGTTTACCAATCAATGATTCTAATTCAATTTCATGGTAGTTGTAGGATATGGATTACCACTCTATCAAATCATTATCATTTAGAAA